>JAGSMP010000297.1:0-704814 GCA_029286625.1 Parnassius orleans
TTTGTTTAATGCTTCTGGATACAATTTACCTAAGTCCCCAAATTCGATAAAACTTCTAGTTATGAACAATGGAACTACATTGAAAATGAAAGTTACACGGGAACTTTCCCAATTGAAAGAATCAGATAACAGATTCTTAATTGTATGATACAATTCAGAAAACTTAGACAAGGCCTTGCAAGCCGTGAAAGAAGAAATGAGCAAAAAATTGGCGGCAAAGACTTATCAAGTACCGCGGGCTACTTTGTAATATAGAATTAAGAACCCTGAGCAGCAGTCACGTCCAGGCCCTCCCACTATTTTGTCGGAAAGGGAAGAAAAAGACCTAGAAGATTGACTTTACTTAACGTGGTGGCGCCGGTAATGGACATGGCACCAATAATGGACGAAAAACTTATCAACCTTATAATAAGGGTAGAAATGGTTTTCTAGAAATGGCAGCACTTTAGACATAGACAGCCAACATCCCTCTGTCATATTGACAGAGAAAATTAATTTCGGCAACCAGTGCACTAGATGGTGTCTCTGAAACAGTGGCATTCATACCAACGCCAAATACGCCATCAAAAGTTGATGAAGCCATATCTGATGCGAAATCCCATAATGATACAACAAGCGATATTCTGGGTAGCACAGTGCCATCAGTGTCAGAAATGCCGTCTCAAGAGACTGAAAAATACCTATCGAAGACACAAGGGTAACGATAGGTAGTACAGTGACTTCTTCAATCGAAATTACAACGTCAGATACGTTAGCCAGGGTTGATGGATCCTTTCTTTGGCTGCAAAACTCCTGCAAAAACACAATAAGTAATGCGCTAGGTGTCACAGTTCCATCGCCATTCAAAAATGTCTTTTCTGGCCTGACAATGAAAGTACTAAGAAAACTAAGAAGAAAAAGAAAAATTACCATCAGCTGTAACGAGCAAAGCATGGCAAGAATACCATGAAAAAAAGCCGCTGAAAAAAGAATTTTAGAAGAAAAGGAATTGAAAGCTAAGCAGAGAATCGAGAAAAAATATCAAAGAAAAACTTGCCAAGGAAAAGAAGGGTAAACAAAATCTAAAAACCAAAGATGCCTGAAATATCATCATCTGAAGATACAGAAGCTGAAATAGAATATATTGAAAGTGGCGAAAGCGAATGGAACGAAGAGACTGAATCAAATACCTATCAAGGAGAAATACTGAAAAACAAAATGAACGTAAAGCAATGGATAAAAAGAAGATTTCAGTACAAAGGAAGAGAAAACGATCTATTACGGAAGATAGTAATTCTGAATCAGAGTTGTTTTGACTCAAATAGCACATTCTAATAAAGTTAAAAATGCTAAAAGGATATCAACAAGGGTTCTTTTGTCATCATTATGTATGAGGGTGAATATTTCCCGGAAAGATTGAAAATAAGGAACGAGGTCTCTTTGAAATAAGTACAATGGTACTTCTAATGGGAACACTTTTAGTGGCCAGAAAGGCCAGATAAAATTTGGTATAAAACTACTGATATAGTCGAAGTTATAAATCCTCCTATCAAACATAATAACAGAGGCTTTACAAAGTACCAGAAATGGAGAAGTTTTGCCTGACATTTATATGACCTAGATTTTAAGACTGTGGATTTAAAGATTTTATTTCATTTATTTTTTAGTCTATTGTTTGATGGGAATTTTGCCTAACATATAAATGTCCTGGATTTTGAGACTTATTAGAATAAGATTTTTCTATTTATATTTAGTGTATATTTTTTAACCCGTTTTTCTAATTAATGGGTAAAACAGGGTTAAATTTGATCTCTCAAGTTGTGATTATTAAATAAGGTGGTTATTATAAAGAAAAAGAATAAAGACTGTGTAGTATGTAAGAGTAGACACCTAAGTTGTTAACTGCTCTTTTGAGACTTCTATTTACAAGAATACCTCAAGCTTTTTTTGACCCTAATAAGTAAAATGTTTCTGCTGTAGTTGCTTTAACTTGATTTGTTATTTTGATTTGTGATAAATAAATAATAGTACTTTTTAATTTGCAAAACTGTTTTTTATAAAGTTGAGGTTTCCTTCTTATATTTGTTAATAAACTTTAAAATTTTTCAAAGAATTTCATTTTAAACTGGTGAATTTAATAACCTTCCAACATTGGGTGTCCATCATGGGATACATGTCCAACATTGAGTATCCATCACTGAGAAGTGCCGTCCATAAATGGAGTTTTGTGCCTTTTGAGTTTTTCTTTATTTCATCAGAAACAATAACACTATATAAATTATATATGTACGTGTAATAAAGCATGTTTATTGGTCTACAATTTGATAATAGTCATAACATTGTATCTTTGCAAATAGATGAATAGTGATTAAAATGTAAGACCAAATTTTAAACTGTCCATAATTGGTGCCTTCACGTTAGTAGAAAAGGCTTCCCAAAACACAAAGATGACTTAATCAATAGTGTAGCAAGTTTTCTGAAAAATAGTAACAGAACTAATGTTTTCAAGAACGGAGAGAAATGGTACAAACTATTTCTTCAGCGACATCCAAACATTACTGTCCGCACACCTGAATTAGTCACGGCAGCCAGTGCTGCCGTATCAGAAAATGATGTCAGAAGTTGGTTCAAACAAATTAAAGCTTATCTCAAAGAAAACAATTTGTTTGAGCTAACCTCTGACCCATCCCGAGTGTTTAATGGCGATGAGACGAATTTTCTCCTTTGCCCCAAAACGGGGGTTGTATTGGCTCCAAAAGGCGAAAAAAATGTATACGAGGTAGACAATGCGCTGGCTAAAACTTCTTTGACTGTAATATTCACAGTTTCTGCTAACGGAGACCTCACACCTCCAATGGTTATCTTCCCGAATAAGCCACTATCAGATTGGGGTATAGGCCTCAGTGACAATGGCTGGATGAAAACCGAAGTCTTTCACTATTACATAGAGAGTGTACTATATCCTCACTTGATTAAAAAAAGAATTCAATTCCTCATATTACTCTTTGTCGATGGGCACAAGACTCATTTAACCTATGCCGTTAGTGAGCTATGTAAAAAGTTAAAAATCGTTCTACTTGCACTGTACCCAACTGTACCAGATTACTGCAGCCAGCAGATGTGTCAACATTCAAACCGTTGAAATCTGGTTGGCAGAAAACTGTTTTGGAGTGAAGGCGAAACAATCCATCAGTACCTTTTTTTTTTTACGTGGTAGAGCCATGCTGTAGCTATATTAATAGTATAGTTGTAGCACGAATGGACCGGGGAAGGACCACGCTCTCACAGAATACCAGCGTAAAATAGCAGCTTAATGCTGCTGTGTTTCCTATGGTGAGTGTAGAGATCCGGAGACCCTTTTTACTGGAAAAGAGGCATTCTATCTTAGTCCTCACGGCTGACAACGCATTTGCATTTAAATTCGCAAACGAAGATAGATGTAGATGTCTATGGGCCACAGCAACCACTTACCATCAGGAGGACTGTGTGCTCGTTTGTCAACCTTATTCAATAAAAACCTCTCACTAAAAGCTATTTCGTACCACTTCTAAATAAAACTATCAAAAACACAATCACGCCATCAACAGTTATAAATGGATTTAGAGCTACAGGTCTCTGTCCATGGAATGTGAACGCCGTGGACTTTACAAAATGTCTAGGCAAGCCAAATACGCCACGTGCAGAAACTATTAATGAAGCTGCCAAAGAGAAGAAGCATGAGTACTGACCAAAGAGGAATTTAAGAATATCGTAGGCGAAAGGAAAATCCATCAAATTGAACGAGGTGAACTAGGACCTGAAGTTGACTACTTGAAAAATATTTGGAACTATTTCACAAAGATGACCAAGGGTAAATATTTAAATAATATAGACCATACTTCCAGCCTGGATGATGTGGGTATAAGATTGTATACAATAGATATTGAAAATATGCCAGAAGTTATAAGCGGAGACTTGAGAGAAGAACTTTCCAATTGCGTACCTGCCCATGCATCGGAAATAATTGTAACAGCAGAAGACTTCGATGATGGCAATGTCGATGGTTTATTAGACAATTCACCAGAAGTTGTACATAGCCTATTTCATAAAGCAGAAGTTTATAATGCTAAGATAGAAAATAAGAGAATTGCTGTTGAGCTACAAAAGATCGAATGCCTCATTAATACGGTAGTACAACAACAAAGTTGCGATTTTGACAAAATAGAAACGTATCCAACTACTATTAGGGCCCAAAAAAATTCCACTGGCCTATTAAACCTAACTCCCATTAAATTAACAAATGTGCTAGTATTGCCAAAATCACCTCAACGCAAAGGTGTTAGAAACACAAAGAGAGCTCCTTTTGTACTGACTTCTGAAGAATGAAGATATTTAGAGAACGAAAAAATCCGAGTAAAACAAGAAAAAGAGGAAGGCATAAAAAGAAGAAAAGAAGAAAGAGAAAAAACAAATTGGAAGCAAGCAATAAATAGACTAAACGAGACGTACCAGCTAAATTGAAAATTAAGAAGGAACATGAAAGAGTGAAGATAAGTGTGAAGAAACTTGTGTTGTCTGAAAAGTTGGATACTATGACAATACCTCTAAATCCACCCCAAACTGCAAAAGAAAGCAGTAAACTGAATGAAAAACAAGACGAAAATGAAAATGATATTGACTATGCTAATTTAATATCCGACAATAAGGACAGACAACAAAACAAAGTATTATACACTGCAGCAGAAATAGAGAAATTTTTGACTGAATTTGAAGACTAAATTTCATAAAAATAATGAAAAAAAAAAATAACTAAAGTTACCATTGATCTGTTACAATTTAAGTTTTTGTTTATTAGTATTAAGACATATATTTTCGTACCTAATTATATCTTTTTATAAGAATTTAACTGAATAGCTGTGTTGATTTTGATACTATATGAACCAAAAATTTTTGTTAAGTAGAGTTACCCTCCCTAAACCGAAATTATTTTCATTTCTACATGTGTGTAGGTAGCTACTTAAATAAATGTGATTCTTTACTAGCCTTTTTTTACCTTATCCTAGCTATGCAATATTAGGTAATGTCATATACAATATCCGTTAGTTTACTGAACAATCCTCAATGCCAATAAATGGGACTACGCCTATGCTGATAATTAGCTAGTGTGCCAATAATTGGGAAAATCGTATTCTTAGGAGAAACTGCAAAAAAAACACATAAATGATGACATAGTAGACGTGTCATGTAATAAAAACGTTAATTAACATTCATTTTGTCATCTTGGTGGGGTTTTTTTGCTGGCTTCACTTTATAAAAACAGTTTACGCGATTTAAGTGTACAATGATCCTTAAAGTGCCAATAATTGGGTACCTTACCCTATTTAATTAAAATAGTACAGGCACACAAAGGTTCAGGCTTTATTAGCCTACTTCAAAAAAGGAGGAGGTTCTCAATGTGTATGCTTCCCATATAATATTTCACGAGTATGTTTTTAATACATTATGCGATATCTCCATCAATTGTTAACGGATTTTTGTGATTATTTTTATATAAATTTAGACGAAATAGCAGTTGTTACCATCAGTTTGTGATATTCCTCAGTCCACTCAAAAGGGCCAAAAAATTATACTATTGAATAAAAAGTAAGAGCCGATTTCAAACAACTAAAAAAATAATTTAAAAAAATTTCAGGCTTTGATTCTTCTATACACTAAGTATGTTTTAGTTAGAGGACAAATTGGACTACGATAAATAAATCGATATTCATCCGTCTAAGCAAGGTAAAATTTTAAAGCTTTTTTACAAGTGTAGTTGATTAACATATTTTTAACCGTTTCATCTCAGTATTTCGGCAAAATGATTGAAACATGATAACATTGCATTTAGCCCTTTTGTGTTCCTCGTTGCACATGGTACGGCATTATGTAAAAAAAAGATTGCAGAGCCCAATTACACGGAAGAAGAACTGGAAAGGGCCAAAGTATAAAATACTATTTTTAGCGCTATACTGCCGTTATAAGGGTAAGAGAGGATTAATCAAAAAGTTGAAAGGCAGGACAACTGTTCTACCTGAAAATGTAGGAAATACTCTAGCTACTTCAGTAGAAGCGTTAGCTAATAAGAAAAGAGATCATGTAATTAGTAGGGTAATATGTCAAAAGAAACAATATAAAACCGTTTTTCAAAGATGGCTTTCCAAATGAGGACTGGTTCCTAGGATTTAAAAGACGTCATCTTTTGTCGATTCGAAAGCCTCAACCTTTGGAATACTCCAAGAAATAAGCTGCAACTGACCCCTTCATAATTCTCGCATATTTCGATCTTTATGAAAAAACTCTAAACCCGAGAACATATGGAACTTTGACGGAAGTAGCTTAAGTATTGACCCAGCAAGAACAAAAGTCGTCGGAGAGAAAGGCGAAAGCGTGTCTAGAGTACTTAGCACTACAGGAAAAGAAAACACCTCTTTTGTTTTAGCCGCCAAATAGTGTTGCCCAAAATCGGTCTTGGTCTTGTTCTTACATGTTCTTAACCTTTTTGAGCCCTGTCTTCGTAAACGGGGTTCTTAAGCTTATAAGAGACTACCAACGGCTTTCGACTGCTCTAGTGAATATTCATTCTTCCAAGAGACACCTAAAAGAACTAAGTTACTAAACAAACACATCGTAAATAAGGTCCTAACTAATACGATCACGCCATAAATTTATTAAACGGCCTATAATTAAACCTTTAGAAAGATCAATATATGGTTATTATAAACCATATATTGAAAATGAAAACTTTATTCTTTATTGCCTACGTAAACCATGAAATTTAATTTTTTGGCGACTTGGTTACAATTTTTTTTCTACTTCCACAAAAGCTTAGGTAGGATATATTTTATGAATAAACCTTCCGTGAAAAAATATCTAACTGACGGTGAAACTCACTTTCAGTAACTCACATTCTAATAAAAATACAAATAAATGAAAAGCATGGAATGATTTCAAAAGACCAAAAAGAAGAACAGCTCATTGCGTTGCACAATGTGCGTTTTATTTTTGGTAACCTCAGTTTGTTATAAAATTTATTTTAGTTGCATCGCCGAAGATTGCTTTTACGTGCTATAAGAAAAGTAAAATCTATTCCAGAATATTATAAAATTATTAACATAAACAAAAGGGAGACTATATCATGAAGATGCTATTTCTAACATTTTTGATATGCTGCATAATTTTTCTCTAGGTTTGCCATATTTTTTACCTAATTCAACTTCATAATTATCAATTTTTTCCCAACCATTCCAATCTACTATAATATGATTTGATTTCGACAAAATTTTTCTTACTTCTTCGAAGCCGCCTTTAGAAGATAAATTTTTACAGTCTTTAAGATCCTCACAAATGGTTTTTGCAACTAAAAATGCGTTACCCATTGTATGTAATATAACACCTGCTGGCCCTGTTCCGAGCCATCCAGCAACATAAAGTTTTGCTAAAGACGATATATTATCTTCAATCACACGACCTTTATCATTTGTAACAAAACCATTTGTATCAAAAATTATATCCTTATCAACCTTTACACTTGTATAACCTATACTCCTAAATACTAAACTACAATCTAGAAATTCCTTTTCATCTGTAGCTATACACTTTTGATATTCTAAATTATCTCCCTCAAGCCTATTGCAAGTTAACTCTATACCTGTTACATGATTCATATTGTCAGTTAAAAATTTATTGGGACTTCTAAAAAATATAGGTTTGAAACATTTATCACCAGGCATAACATTAATCTTAGAAGATTCGCTCACAGATTTTAACATAAGTTCAGTAAGTCTTTTTCTCGGACGTCCTAATTTACTAACTACACCAGAAACTCCTTCAAAATCTTGCTCTCTCCAAACAGTCTTGCAATTCGGAAGATTCAGCTGTTCTCTTAATTCCTTGATAGTAAAAGCTACTTGTAAGGGGCCTCTTCTACCAATTAAATATAATTCTTTTACTTTAGAATCTGCTAAAGCAGCGAGAGCATGCTCCGTAATGTCAGTTTTTCGTAAAATATCAATCGGGGTCAAAAGTATTCTGGCAACATCCAGAGCAACATTTCCTTGACCAAGAATGGCTGCGGTGGTACCGGATAAATCTATCTGAAATAAAAAAATTACATTTTGTAATTTTTACTTCAAATACAAAATCGTCGAAGTATTCTAAATTGAAGCAATTATTAGTTTTCCACAACCCCTTTTTTGATTTTTATTATAAACTAGCTGGTATCCGGTACGTTGCAATCAAAATATCAATATAATTGTGAAAATATAGTTTTAAATTTGGAAGAGTTATATTGTTTAATTAGAAATGATAATACATTCATTGAAGTTGAATGATATACTTAGATAACTTCGAAATAAATTTTTCAGTTCGATGCGCGCGCCACCTACTAAAGTTAATTGTACTATGCCTATAACCTTTGCGCAAGTGCAAGCAATAAGTTGACAAAGTTTTAGCTGCCCTATATAGTATAATATCCATGGACGTATAAAAAAGGCGAACAGAATTTTGTGAAGAAAGAACTGATGCACCGCAACGGCGGCGGTGCAAGTATGTCTGCGTGCAATAAAGGGTTGTCACGTGAAACAAAATGTCCTCATATTTTTTTTATAAAACAATCTATTCAAATATAACATAACTTTGACACAATACTAATTATTATTACGTAACTAATATAAATAACACAACTGACGTATAAAAAATTCTATTAATTTAGATTTTGATTGAAATCGAATAATTCTATTTAACAACAATATATGTTCACAGGCTACACGTATTTGGAACTCCTTGCCTGATGACATCGAAAAGCTCCCATTAAGTATGCGTTTAAAAAGTTGGTCGAATGTCACCTCATAATCATTCATGTCATATACAGGGTATTTTTGAAACACTCCCGTAAACGAAGACAGACGACAGTACCAACTATACCTTTGATGATGGGTGAAATATAAAATCGATCCTGATGAAAAAAAATCATCTTTTCAGAACGTTTTATAGCTTTATTCATGCTCCATCGTGTTAGTACAGCTAAATAAAACAAAAAAATTCATTAAAAAAAAATCATGAAAATACTTAAACATTAAACCAGCAGTGAAATTTAAAATAAATAAATCATAAAATCAGCTGACTAGGATCAATATCCGCGTCGAAGCCAAACTCTTTTATCTAGCTCGGTACAGGTCCCGTCACGTAAAAAGAACGCTGAGCGACAGTGGAGGGGGTGTGTCTTCGCATGGGTACAGTCGCGTTCTAAAGTAATACATGGTATACGCTATTGTTTTATAATATTATAATAGTAATTAATGGTTTTATTGTAGAATCATAAAAGGTACTTTACTACCTACTTAGAACTTTGGAAGAGGTTGAAATTAAAAATGGATAATGTTTACTTGAGCATTATTTTTTATTTCTATTGTAAAATATAAAGTAGTTTGTAACAAGAAAACTTAAGCTAAGAGTGAAACGCCGTCCATTATACCGTTGGAACATGGTACAATGAAACCCCAATAAATGCCAAGCTATAATAATTGGTAGTGCTCAACAACTGTGTAAGCTTGACGTCCATTGCGTTCCACCTGTCACGTTTGATAATTCTATCATACCGTATTCTGACAGCGTTAAAATTTGGGTATCTACTTTGACACAACCTTAAGTTGGTCCACCCAAATTCAGAATATCAGTGGTTCTGTTTTTGCTAAGCTCAGTGCTTTGAACCGCCTCAGAAACTTTCTTCCGGTCAAGGTAAAGATAACTCTGGTGCAATCTCTTATTTTGCCTATTGACTATGCTGATGTATGTTTTCCTGATCTCAATGAGGTTTTCCTTGATAAGCTGGATCGTCTCGTCAATAACTGTATCCGTTTTATTTTTCGTCTTCGCAAGTTTGATCATGTATCCTCATTTCGTACTCAGCTTAAATGGCTTCCAATTCGTCAGCGAAGACAAATTAGGATACTTAACACAGTTTTTTCTATTTTATTCGATAACCACTATCCAAATTATCTGAAACATAAGTTTCAGTTTCTGGGACACCTCATGACAGACAGCTTCGTTCATCGGAGACTCTTGCTCTCTTATACCCTTCACCGTTCGAGTTTCATATCTTCATCGTTTGCTGTCCAAGCTGCGCGCCTATGGAATGACCTGCCTGAAAAATTAAGACAACCTACCTGCAAACAAACATTTAAGAAAAACATTCGAGATCATTTTCTAAAATTGCTTTACAACTGCTAATGTTTCCGTCATCATTAGTATATTACGTATCTTTATGTATTGTATTATATTATATTTTCTTACAATATATAAATTTATATACTTGTGTATATTGATATATGTATATATTATTGTATGTATGTATGTGTGTATATGTATGTATAATATGTATATGTATGTGTGTATGTATATTTATTTGTAACCGCCTTCGTAGTTATATCACTGCCTTAAGGTTGACTGGCAGAGAATGCTTTTAGCATTAAGTCCGCCTTTTGTTCCTTTACTTTATGTGTAAGGTTCAATAAAGTTTAAATAAATAAATAAATAAACATGGAACATGGAAGCCAGATGTCGATGGTGTGTTTGTGTTACTGGATGCTATACTGGTTTGTGTCACTTTCATCTTCGCTTGAGCTTCCGTCATCAGAATCATCATCATCAATGCGAATGATAAATATTTCCGTCATCAGGTCGACCACATGGTAATTTTTTCGGTATTCTTCCTCAATACTTTTAACTTTACTGCACAATTTTCCCCATTCACCTTCTATTTACCTTTTCGTTCACTAGTTCAGTAATAAAACAATAGATATAAATAATTTTTCTTTCATTCCTTTTTAAAACCATCGTCGCGCGTCGTGCAAAGAAAGCTGTGTGTGCGACTGTATTTTGGGAAACATCGAATTTTCAAAGTGCGGGAAGAATGAGGAACCAATAGCGTGCGCGCACAGTAATACTGGTGAGCATTCCCCCGTCGCGCCCCCTTCGTACCACGCGCTGACGCCGCCCGGCCGATTGTGTGTCACCTCGTGTCAGCGTTGCCAACATATGGGGAATTCCCCAAATTGAGGGGAATTTAAAGAATGGGGATTGATATTATGTGGTGAAAATACGGGGATTTTGAAAATCGATATACTTATCGTAACATTTTTGTTAAGTTGCTTATTAATATCGAATGACTCCCTTTTTTTAAATATCTTCATTGCACCACATTTAAGATTTATTTCGGCAACTTTTGTATCATTAAATGATACACAAAAGTTCCAAATTCACTAATATTTTTTAATTTTAAAGCAGAGAACCGCATGCATATAAATGCAGATATTGTGGTACTTTTTAATGGCAACAAGGGAAGGAATTAAAAATACTCCATGGAGCAAAATGCTTGTTACAAAAATATGGAAAATGTGAAAAAAAAATTCGGTAAAAAGAAAAAAAATGTTAGTTTAAAATAAATCTTATAAAATTAGTTGAAAATTGCTTAATTTCTTAAAATAAAATTGAGAGGAATCTGTTGAAGTTGTTTTCTCCTTAAATTGGGGAATTTGACATGGATTTTCGGAGAATTTGACAAATTCGTGTTGGCAACGCTGCCATGTTGCACCGAAATTTACCTACTAAGATTTGTTTGCAAGCGACATAAGAATTAGAGGCGGCAATCACAATAAAACTTGCAAGTAATTTTTAATAGTTTTGACGTACCTCTTTTCTAATCAAAGTATTGGACGGATTAAAAACGGAAAGTCAATTAAAATAAAGTAAAAGAATTATTTTTTTGATTAATTAACTGTCGATCATAATTGCAATTGATTTTAACTATTAAATTATTCAATACTATTTCATTTCCATTTTCTTGTTCAAAATCAAAGATAACGATGAAATAGTGTTTATAATTGTGTAAGTGAGTACCCAAGTAAGTAAGTTTATAAATTTCAATATCATTTTTGTAGTAACAAACTGCTTGTTTCGTCAGGGTACAATTGATTGTCTAATTGCATTAAAAAATTACAACTATAACTTCTAAATTCCATATGAAGACTAGTCGCAGGGATCATATAGAAACTAAACTTATAAAATAAAAGTTGGCAATGTCATAACATTTAAGGTCAGTGGGCATGTTCAAAGTGTTTACCGCAAGGACGTTAGGACGCAGTAGGCTTCAGTTTTGGCGGGATTCATTATTAATTTTAGTTTTTGAGACAGTTAAAGTTGGAAAAATTTACTTTGCCAATATCCGCTCAATAAAATAAAATGATGTGTCTTACCTAGTTTGAAGAGCACTTCCCGCCCTCCCTCAATTGCGTGCACTATCTGTCACCACTAATCCCAGCACCACTACTCCCACCACCACTACACTAGGAAAGACACACCACCGTCGACAATACGACACGTGTTTCGCCTCTACACGAGGCATCTTCAGGTGTAGTAGACTCTACGGTAGCTGACCGCTAAGTGAGCGGCGAGCCAAAAACAGCCGCTATTTATAAGAATCGCCGACGCAACCGCTCCCCACTTAAGTAGTGAGCGACCGCGTCATGCGATAAAACATGCGACCAATCACCACCTGACGTACGCAGCCGTCTATTTTATTACTATTCTATTATATATTTTTATTTTTAATATAGACATTAAAAATAAAAAATAGTAATGTTGCACTGCTGAATGAACAAACAAATGTTTCTAACTCACCTCTCTTAAACATCTTTAAACCTGCTCTCCAATAACGGACAGCCTCGCAATATGGTCGTCCGTCACCTTCACGGTGATTAGCGATTGGTTGCGTGGTTGGAGGGTAAGCGGGCGTTTCGCAGCGGCTTGTTATTAATTTAATAGCAGGCGGCTGCGTACATCAGGTGGTGATTGGTCGCATGTTTTATCGCATGACGCGGTCGCTCACTACTTAAGTGGGGAGCGGTTGCGTCGGCGAGTCTTATAAATAGCAGCTGTTTTTGACTCGCCGCTCATTTAGCGGTCAGCCACCGTAGAGTCTACTACACCTGAAGATGCTTCGTGTAGAGGCGAAACACGTATCGTATTGTCGTCGGTGGTGTGTCTTTCCTAGTGTAGTGGTATTGGGAGTAGTGGTGCTGAGATAAGTGGTGACGGGGGTTCAAACTAGGTGGACGTCATCAACATGCATCCTTCAATATTCGAATACCTACCGCATTTTATAAAATTCGGCGCGTACGGTGCGGGTGTAATGTGCGAGGTTTCATATGATTTCATACAACGAATTCTAAAATTCTGCGCGTACGGCGCGGACAAATGTGCGTTCAGCTTAAGCGCGCGTCACCGCGCGTGCATGTGTGCGTGAGCGTTGTCTTCCGCACCGCACCGGGGAAACATTATTCAGTGAGATGCACGATAATTCATAGTAAAACGCGCGTAAAAAATATGAAAAGGCCTTTATAAAATCGAGTTCTAAGAAAAACCACTGCACAAATAAAATTTACTGAATTCTTCGATAATTGAGCTTTGTCGGTACCGACTTTGTTTTGGAAATTTTACACTTTTTTATTACTAATTTACGCCCAAAGTTGTGTTAAAATTGGCAATAAAAACGAATCTTTGGTAGCCCGTAACTTTTAATCGCTTTTATTTTACTATTCTGTTTCCGCACAGACAAAATTAATAATGAGACAAAACGATATCATGTTTAACTTTGGACGTACAGTCTCAAACAGCGGAGTAATACCTCCCGAAATTTCTATGGAAAAAATGTCGACTAGGGTCACCTTAGGCGTTCTCTACCAGTCATCCTATATAAGCAGAGAACACTTCTATAAGATTTGTTAATCATGTTTTTAGCCTGTTGAACAAATGTAAGGATTGAACATGTTAAATCGACAAAAGTAAGAAATTGAAAAGTTTTAATTCCAAGACCAGAAAATGATTCATCATAGAATGAGTGCACAGGACATTAGAAGGAAAGTTTTCCTTAGATCGTAAGGAAACAATCATGACAGCAGCTGAGAAATTTAAAATGTTCTTTTAGTGACAGTGAACTTGATATAATATACACTATTAAATGTCATATAATTTTGACTTAGAATTTTAAAGAGGTCACAGTTAACCCATATAATCGATTCCAGTCGAAAATACAAGCCAGATTATTATGGATGTTCCGAGAATGTTGTATATTCTTATAGATCCTATGATTTAAGTAACTGTTATGGTGTTGGGCGCCCGTTCAGATTCTAACTCTTTAGCGGTGAATCCAACAAGCATGAGCATTTTGTAGTGAACTTGTTCTTTCATGTTTTTGGTATGATTCACCAAAAACATGAAAATATCTAACTTTTTAGACTAACCAAGTATCTAACTTTTTAGACACCAAACCATCACCAATATTAAAATGAGCATAATATGTAATATCTGTTTTCAGAGTTTAATGATCATACCTTCAAATCTTTATCCCTGGGGTGTCCATTATACCAGCCAACAAAATTCCTTGCTGCTACTATATTATACGCTTCTTCATTTTCAATTCCCAGTGTTTTATCTTCTTCTGCTCGTATGTCTTAAATAAAAAAAATACAACAATGAAGAAAGATTCAGAAAATGTAAGACATTTAATATATTAACAGAATATTTACCATAAGAACAGCATCATAATGTTGTCAGTTGTAATAAATCAATATCTTTTCCTAGTGCTACGTTTCCATAAAATTTACATTTGGTTTATTAGCTACTTTAGTAAACTGATTAATAACATTTTGACTTCCGGGTGGTCAGCAACACCATACCTAAATAAAATACATAAAACAAATAAATACATAATAGTTTCTCAAGTGTCATTTTAAATTTATTCATAATACATTATTTACACCCAGAGTTGACTGCTAACAATGCCTTTTTATAAATTTATTATATTCATAAATTCATATGTGGGTGAGGGTCACAAAAAATGTACTTTATCCATATTTTTCGTGAGCCGAATTTTGATTAAAGAAAAAAATATTTCGAAAGTTCTGAACAAATAAATATTTTTGTTTCCTGTGTTGGATATTATTCACTTTTTAATATCAGGCCGTTTAAATTGTTAATTTATTTGAAATTAACCAAAAACGAGCAACAACAACAAATTGCTTACTCTTGTTTCATAGAAAAATAAAATGTGTCCACCCCAAATTTAATCGTTTTTTTTTTTGGTTTTCACCGTGTGTGTTGTTTATCAGGACATCTTAGTAATAACTCAAATGTATGGGAATAAAACTACTATCCCAATAGTAGATGTAATAAGCTATTCAAAAATGACAAAACTATGATTAAAAACAAATGTTCAATAATATTTCACGTGTGTTACGAACAATTTGTTACATGGTAGATTTTTCTAATAGGCAGTAGCAACACGTATGATGTTTTTTTATGAAGGCAACATTACTACTTTCAATATGAAATGTCAGTGTCATGCTCATGTCAGACATCTTCGTTTTGGAAAAGGATCCGAAGGAAGTTTATGTCGAGTCGAGTGCGATAACAAGTTTCGTGCTATTTTAGGCGTTTTGTTATTAGTGTGGTTTTAAAAGTAAGTGTTGATTAGTAGTTTAGATTTATATGATTTCCTTAAATAAAGTGGAGGAGGATCCCCGATCCGGATGGGGTACCCGGTAATCCTCGCACCCCATATCAGTGGATAAGAGTAACATTGAGCAAATTAATCGCAAACGACCGCAAAGCAGTAGTGATACCATTAGCCAAAAAAGGTTGATAATAGACCCAGCACAACCTTTACCATCGATCCAATCTATATATACCCACCCTGATTATATTGAAAAAAAGTCTAAATACTCAGGTGAGGATGCTTCACCTTTTATAGTCCATGTGAGTAAAATAACGAATGACTTATCATCCGGAACAGTGTTAAAACCTATTAAATTTGGCCACTTCCTTTTTCACAATAATATCAAAAATATTGTTTGCGATGGCGTCAAGCGAGTAGAACGCAACAGAGTATCTGTTGAATTTAAAAGTGCAGCCGATGCCAATACTTTTATTGATCATCCAGCCCTTTCGGCAGCCAAATATGAAACTGTGATACCATCATATAATGTCACTCGAATGGGAATAGTTAGACAGGTTCCTGTAGAGTGGACATTAGAAGAATTAGTCACTTCCATTAAAGTCCCCTCTGGTTTTGGTAAAGTTATCAAGGCACGCCGACTGAATAGACGATCTGTTAACGAGAGCAATAACCCAATTTGGATCCCCACTCAGACTGTTGTTTTGACATTCTCAGGACAAAAATTACCAACTCATATTTACTGTTTTTATACATCATTGCCCATAGAGACCTATGTTTTATCTATCATCCAATGCCATAAATGTTGTCGATTTGGTCATGTAACTCCCAGTGTAGGTCTCTCGCTGTCTTATTTGCGCTCAAAACCATGAAGGAGTTTCATGCTCGCCTAACTCCTACTTGCTTATTTTGCTCTGGTTCCCATTCAGCAAAAGATCCTTCTTGCCCTGAACACTCAAGACAAATATCTCTAAAATTAGTAATGTCTCAAGAAAATATTTTATTTGGAAGCCTCAGCAAGATTCCTCCAGTGAGAAGATCTTTTGCAGACACCACACGAGCTCTCAATACTAATATCCAACAAATCTCCCATACTGTACCAAGTGATCCATCCACATCATTACCTTCCTCATCCCAAATCTCCTCCCATAGAAAAACTATATTCATTCCCAGACATTCTCCGAATCCAGCATCAGGTATTGATATGACAAATCTGCTCATCATGCAATTACTGAAACCCCTGCCTCTTCTTTACCTAATGGATGCCTTAACAGAGAAAAATTCCATTTCCCAAATGATAACCTTTTGAGCTATTAATTTCCGCTTATTAGTATGTTATCCCGTTTTAGTGATACTGAACTTCCATGTAATTTACGTCAGAAACTTACTGAGTTTTCCTCCTTAGCCCGTAACGTACGCAGTCCCAGCAATTCTTCAATGGAATTGTCGGAGCATTAGAAATAAAAAATATGAACTCATTTACCTCATTAATAAATTTCATCTCTTCATTCTTGCCATCCAGGAGACGTGGCTTAGGCCTGAGTCTCATTTTCGGGTTTCAGGCTATGCATGCCTCCGGGATGATAGGAGTGATGGTCGTGCTGGTACCTCTATTTTCATTTCAAAAACAATTACATTTTCACTAATTTCTCTCCCTTCTCATAGTCCAGCAATAAATGCTATTGCTATTGTTGTGCGCCACTATTAATGTCTTGCACATGGCAACACTAGTTACCACTAGCGCCCTCTAGTATCGAGTAGCAGAACTAGGAGAGTCAAGATCCTTCTAGAAATTTCGGGATCGATATGTACTCGAACATTCTATATGTTTCTACGGTTTCTACGGTTCTGGAAATTATCTGAGGCGCTATAAGGCCGGTATAGACCTCGACCGTCAGTATTGAATTGGCGATAAGCGAAGACTTCGAAGCGATACAACTGCGAACTAAAGCGATCTGTAGTACAATTGTATTTTGTTATTAGTGTGGTTTTTAGTTGTAATTAGTGTTCTGTAATTAAAGTGTCAATTTTGGTAATTCACTCGGCAGTTTTTAATTGTCTCGAACCCCAAGCTCGTAACACTATTAAGGCCCTTGATATCTCTATTCTCTCTGTTTACATTCCTAATCCTAATGTAAATGTCTTAACAGAACTTGCAACACTTATTTCTTCTCTGTCACCTCCTATGGTTATTTTAGGAGATTTTAATATGCATCGTACTGTTTGGGGCTCCCATTTTTGTGATTCACTGGCTCCCTTATTTTTAGATCTTATCGATAATTTTAAACTATATTCTAAATGACGGGTCTCCTACTCGTCGAGTATCCCCATTACAAAATGTTAGAAGTGCCGTTGACCTAACTCTCTGTTCCCCCAGACATTGCTTCCCTTCTTTTGTGGCAAATATTACCTTCTAGCCATAGCGGTGACCATTTTCCTATATTCATCACTCCTCCTACTTCTCCTAGTATAAATTTTCCATTTTGCCCCAGACTAAAGTATAATCTTTCCAAAGCTAATTGGCAATTATATTCTTTAGTCTTAGAACGAGAGGTTTCAACTCTTCCCCCAATTAACAAGGATAACATTGTTCCTGTATATATAGAGTTCAGAAATGCAATTCTTTCTGCTGCTAATAAGTCAATCCCCTTAAAAAAACCATCCAAAAATAATTATCCTTCCCCTCCTTGGTGGGACCAAGATTGTTTAGCAGCTTGTAGCAGAAGAAAAGAGGCTGAATTAATATACTCCCGTTCTATGACTGGAGAGAATTATATCTCTTATAAAAAAATTGCTGCAGAAACCTTAAAATTACTGTCAGACAAAAAGCGAACTGGTTGGTTTAAATTCTGTGAGTCACTGTCACCTATAGGACTCTCCCATCTTTGGTCTGGAGAAATGTTAAAAAATATCGCTGTGCAGTTTCCAGTGAAAATGTAATTTCTAATGATCCTTCCCCATGGATAGATGAATTCTCCAATAAACTGGCACCATTTTTTTAATTCTGCTTCTTTACAAATATATGATAAATTGGACTCCCCTTTTTCTTCTCAGGAATTGTTTACTGTTCTCAATGGCCTTAAAGACTCCTCGCCAGGTATTGATGGGATTCCTTATTCGTTTATAATTAATAGTAGCAAGAATACTAAAACTGTTTTATTATCCATTTTAAATTTTATTTATATTACTGGTGCTCCTCCTGCTGAATGGAAATCCCAAAACATTTTGCCCATTCTCAAACCAGGTAAGTCTAGCAATGACCCTTCCAGTTACCGACCTATTGCCCTTTCATGTACTTTGGCAAAAATCTTGGAACATCTAATAAAAAATCGCTTGGAATGGTTTTTGGAAAGGAATAATGTCTTACCTAAAAGCCAATTCGTTTTTTTTTACTTTGGTCACAGATATATAGAATTTCTCATAGGAGTTTTCTTGGATATTTCGTCTGCATATTATAATGTGCTTCTTCCTGTGCTCAGGCAGAAAATGCTTAATCTGAGCATTCCAGTGAGGATGGTCAATTATGTCTCCAACTTTCTCTCTTCTAGATGCATATCTATAAATGTTCAAAATTTCCTGCTTCCTCCAAAAACTATATGGAAAGGACTTCCACAAGGCTCAGTGCTTTAGAACATTCAGTAAATAAATCGATACACATGATTTAGAACTTTCAGTAAATTCTTTTTGTAATGTCCTTCAATATGCAGACGATTTAGCTCTATACATCCCTTTAGACAACTTCACAGTGGCATGTTCCCGTCTAAACTCATCCATGAATTATTTACAAGAATGGTTAACTGATCATGGCCTCTCCTTATCTGTGGCCAAAAGCAGTGTGGTAATCTGTTCCCGCTATATCTGTTGTTTACGATAATCAACCTATTCCAGTTAGAGGTAATGTTAAATTTTTGGGTGTTATCCTAGATTCGAAATTGTCCTTCAGTCACCACATTGAATATATAACACAAAAATGTGAAAAAAATATAAATATTCTTAGGTCTTTGTCTGGTGTTTGGTGGGGGTCCCATCCTTTTTCTCAGAAATTACTGTACAATGCTTTAATACGAAGCCACCTTGACTATGGATGTTTTCTTTGAGCCTTGTAATAAATCATCCCTGAGAATAATGGACAAAATTCAATCGAAATGCCTTCGCATTATTACAGGGGCAATGAAATCCTCACCAATAAATGTTCTTCAGGTTGAGTGCGTAGATCCTCCTTTAAAATTGAGAAGGCAATACCTTTCGAACAGATTTTTATTTAAGATCTGCCAGCTTTCAGATCATCCCCTAATTCCTAAATTGCATCTTTTTTCAGAGTATATCTCATCTGACAGTTTCTGGACCCATAAGGACTCTCCCTGCTTGTTTAAAAGTTTTGTAATTTTTCTTCAGCTTCCTTACCCAATCTTACAATGTAAAATAAACCCACTTTTTGATGTTCCTTACGAGGCAATTGTTTACCAACCTGACATTCATCTAGATCTAGGTATTGAAAAGGATTCTCCAATGGCAAATTTAAAATTAAAAGAAATTGTACAAAAACCTTAAAGATTGGCTTGTCATGTACAGACGCTTCTAAACAGTCTGATGAAGACTATACTGGAGCTGCTGTTTGGATTTCTAAGTTTAAAATCATTCTTAACTTTAAATGCCCCTCACTATCCTCCACTTTTACTGGTGAAGCAACTGCAATCAGTGAAGCTTTGTTATATGTCGAGTCACATAATCTTAATAAAACAGTTATTTTTACAGATTCAAAAAGTTGCTTGGTAGCTATTTTGTCCAATCAATTCCATAACAAACATAAATTTCCACTAATTCTCAAAATAAAAAATACCCTATTCAGATGCCATCTTAAAGGAATCCATGTTTCAGTAGCCTGGATCCCTGGACACAGTGGTATCTATGGAAACGAAACAGCTGATGTTCTTTTTCATTCTACAAAATTTAATTTACTCACATGACCTAATTTTGCTAGCAAAAAGGAAACTGGATGAAAATTGGAATAAATTGTGGGAAGTATCCAAAAATATTAAGGGTAAGCACTATGCTGCCATCCAAGAGGTTATTCCTCCCAAGCCTTGGTTTTTTAAATTTAACAAAGCAAATAAACATGCAACTTCAATCATCTGTAGACTGAGACTTGGACATGCCTGTACACATGTACATCTGGCAAAAATCAGAGTTAGGGATAGCTCATTGTGTGAATGCGGCTTAGATGGAGGCTCCACAAACCATATTTTTTTCAACTGTCCCAAACTATCCTCCTCCCTTTATGATTACCTTCCTCCTTATATTCCTTGACCTATAGATTTTAATTCTCTTTTAACATATACAAGTACTCCTTTTGTGTATATTTTATGTGATTTTATTAATACTATAGTTCGGCCGTTCAGAGAATGCGTTCCTGACACGTCGCGATTGAACTGACGACGTAACTTTGTAATGGCGTTGCAGTTGCGATAAAATATTTTTGCTGGTTGTTTACCGTTTTAACAATTGATGAGCATTAAAACAACATTATTATATCAATAATCAATGAATGTTATAATTTTGTGCCAAACTGAGTGTCAAATAACTTGGTAAACAATATTTTTCTAAATCTATACTGCGCTATTACAAGGTTATGTCAGCGCTTTATATTTGTAGTGCTGTTAACAATAACAGGCAATAACAGTATCGTAATCTGTTCTTATACAGTTATACTTTATAAAATAATACGTTTTGTTTTTCTTTTAAGAATTTGAAAATAATGGACTATAAGATAACTTTATTAAATATAAAAATAAAACTACGACCAAACCGAACGCGCGAAAGAAAGTAGCATTTTATATTTAGATTGAAAATGGTAACCCCAAATGGCGTTATGGGCCGCCATTTTGTGACGCTAAAACAGTCGTCTGTTGTCGTTTCGTGCGCATAGACCACGTTCTTCAAGTGTTTTCGATCTGTTTTATTTGATTACCCGGCTTTCGTTTAATGAACTGTTTCTGCTTTTCAAACTGACATCGGCGCTAAATCGGACTTCGATTGTGTTTTGTATTGCGTTCTTTTTACTTTTTATAATAATGCCTAAACGTGGACAAACATTGAAAAGTGGAGCCCGTGAGTTAATCATCAAGCTGCAAGATTACTTTGAGCGGGAGCGGCAATATGGCGGACCCTGTTACCTGTCGAACAAGTACAAGAACGCGTCTCTCAGGCGCTTGGAGTTAGCAAACGAACGATAACAAATATTAATAAAGAAAAGTTCGGCTCTACTGGCACGGAAGATAATATTTTACGTACTCCGAAGAAGAAACGTAGAACTAAACCCGTGACAGATATCGACACCTTTGACGCCGATGCAATCAGAAATCATATATATGGTTACTATTCCAGAAATGAATATCTCAACAGGAAGAAGCTTTTGGCATCGTTAAGAGAAGCTGGACTGTTTAGGGGTAAACTGCTTTAACCAAAATCTTAAAAGATATTGGTTTTCGTATAAAAACAGACAAAAGAAAAATTTTATTAGAACGATACGACATAATTTTAAAACGGATAAGTTTTTGAGAGAAGCAAAAATATTGATAACTGGGATAATGTCGTGTTCATTGATGAGACATGGCTAAACGCCAATCACACGGTTTCCGTTCTTGGACGGATGATACAAGCGTCGACGTCGAAAGTACCAATGGGTAAGGCCCGTCTGATAATATGCCACGCAGATTCTGCAAAATACGGCTTTGTGGAGAACGCGTTACTGGCATTTCAATCAAAACCACAAATGACTACCACGAGGAAATGAATGCCACTACATTTAAAGTGGTTCCAGAACGTGCTTTTGCCCAGCCTACCAAAGCCTTCTGTAATATTCATGGATAATGCCTCCTATCATAATAAAATAAACACTCACGCCTGTCACCCAGAGGGTAGGCAGAGATTATGGACTTCCATTTGGCACGATCCTGACACCTCTCTCGCCTCCTCCACATCCATATACCTACGCATACACGCTCGTCGGTTAAGGGTACTCTTAATTTGGCCCATTTTCAGTATATCGCCAATTTGGTCGATAAACCTTCGTCTAGGGCGTCCTTCCGACTCTGCCGTTCACCTCTGCCACATAAATTTGCTTTGTCACTCTTTCCTCATTCATTCTTTCTACATGACCAAACCACCGAAGCACCTTTCTTAATCCTGGTCACACAACATCATCTTGCAAACCACACTCTTCTCTTATCACACTTCACTCTGTCATTCAGATTCAGCCCTAACATACTCCTTAATGACCGCATTTCTACAGCATTTATTCTATTCTCGTGCTTCTTCTGCCACACCCAACTTTCACTGCCATACATTAAAGTAGGGACTAACACAGCATTGTGAATTGCCACGTGCCTTTTGGACACATTCTGATCTCGTCGTTCTATATCCTTATCATACCTACCATCCTGCTAAATACACATCCCAAATACAAACTCACTCACTCTATTCTTATTTCACATATTGTTTTACTTTTCTTCTTTCAAAGACCATAACTTTCGTCTTACTTGCGTTCACTTTCATCCCTTTCTTTTAATGAAATGTTCATTAATGTAACCATCATTTGCAACTCGGCCGCCGACGACGCGAGTATGACTTGATCATCGGCGTAAAAGGCATTTGACGGTTAACTCACCCATTCTTAACCCGCATTCTTCAACTTTCAGATTTTCCAAACAACTGTCCATAAATAGGTTGAACAGCCACGGGAAGCCACACAGCCCTGTCTGACCCTTTATGGATGCCAAACCAGTCCGAGTAGGCCTGTTGATCCTAACACAAGCACTGGAGTCCCTATACAGAGACTTCAATGCCTGTATCAACCCAGCACTCAACCCAAATGAGTTCAGTGTTTGCCATAATACATCCCTGTCCACTCTATCATAAGCCTTTTCCAAGTCCACGAACGCACAAAAACCTTTTGGTTTTGGCCAAAACTTCTCCGCGATCATGCATGGAAAAGACCTGATCCGTACATCCCATTCCTTTCTAAATCCCGCTTGCACATCCCAAATTTTTCCATCAGTATCTTTCATAACTCTTTCAATTAGTACCTTAGCATACAGTTTTCACAATGCTAAGAAGACTGATACACGGTAGTTTTACAGTCCTGCTGCGATCCTTTTCCTTCATAGTGGGACTATCACGGCTTTGCACCAGTCTCCGGTGCCCGCTTAAGTTCCCAACACAAATTAAACAAAGTGTACAGCAGGTCTGCCACAACTTCCTCTCCAGCCCTTAGCATTTCGAGTGATACTCTACCTGCTACCTTACCTGCTTTCATACTTTTCATTGCTTTCATTATTTCATCTATACTTATCTCTATCTCTTTCTCTTCTTTCGGAATTTCTATTTCATTTAATTCAAACGTCTCATCACTATAAACACGCTTTCAAAGTATTCCTTCCATCTCCTTAAACTTGACACTTCGTCATTCAGAATACAGCCATTCTGGTCTCGTATAGCATCCATTCTAGGCTGTTTTGAATGTCCCCTGGCAGTTCTTACGAGTTTCCAGAACACGAGCCTCCTATCACTCGGTTCAAATACAGAAACCACCTACCCAAGCTAATAAAAGAAGAAATGGTGGCTTGGTTACAAGCAAAGGCATTGACGAAAATATGCAGATGCTAAAACCAGAGCTAATTAAATTAGTTAAAGAAAATAAAGCGGCAAATGTGCGATACGAAATCGATGAACTGGCTCTGAGTACGGTCATCGCGTTCTAAGAATTCCACCGTATTATTGCCAATATAACGCGATTGAGCTAATCTGGGCTCAAATAAAGGTTACGCCGCCCGGCACAATACTTCCCGCCATTCAGCACGAAAAGATGATGACCCTATTAAAAGAAGCCTGCGGGAAGTCACAAGAGATGACTGGGCAAAGGTTGTTGAGAAGACTAAAACCTGATTGTGGAACATTTTGACCGAGATATCAGGATTGATTCTGTTATTGATAATAATATAATTATACATGTAGGCGAAGATGATGATGAAGACACCACCTCCTCAAGCGAATCGGAGTCTGATTAATATTCTGTACGCACATTGAATTCAATGTACTTTATTGCATAGAAATACAGATTGTAACTTTGTAACAAAGAATAAATAAAACAATTTTATTATATTAATATTACCTTTTTGGTTTCACTTAAATTACTAAAATATAAATTTTAAATGATTCCGCCAATTTAAAACGAAAATAATCTTAAAAATAACGCGGCGGTTCATTTTGGAGGAACGGTAACGAACTCAGTGTTATGTTGTGCCCATCACTAGTCGTGACTAACTGATAGGTGTCAGGAACACATTCTCTGAACGGCCGAACTATAATAACATGAAACTTTAAATCCTTGTCGCTTTTAACATACTAATAAGATTCTAATACATGTGTTTGTCTTTGTCATTTGTTCTAGGTAATTCAACAGATAGATTTGTCAAAATTCTAGGAGTAAAATTAAATACTTGTATCATCACAGACTCTTATTTTAATTAAACCCATAAGCATAGAATTATTACCTATAGAATACTAGTACGCGCACCGAAAGTGAAGCAAGTAAAACTAACGCGAAACCGCGTAAGTTCACTCAGCGACGCGTCAGTGCGCAACGTCACGTCTTACGGAGAAGAGCTCGCGAAAAATTGTAAAAATGACCGTTTGTGTTGTAAAATATTGACACAACAGTGATGATAAACATTAAAAAAAGTGATGGTATTACATTTCACAGATAAGTTCATATATTTAATTCATTATTAGTACGAAACAAAAAATACTTACCTAAGCTATCATAATACAAATGTTGCTAGTTGTGGGGAAAAAATCACAATTTTCTTTTAAAAATATTTATTTTCTATTTGTGTTTAAAACGTTTAATCGCAACGCTCTGTGTAAACTCAAATGTTTATATGTAGATACCTACTTCTAAGTATTAACATAATATTAACAATGGGTGCCTATTTAAAACTAATACGGAGTGATCAGCTGATCGCGATCCGTCGACGCCATTTTAACGCAACTAATTTATTTTTATTGCTTTGTTCACTGACCAAGTCGACGTTTTAGAGTATAGAATAAAAACTTTTTTTATTTACTACATCAAGAGATTATTAATAAGAACGCCTTTACGAAGCAGATGTCACTTTACACCCAAACATAGTCTATTTTTAACCGACTCCCAAAAAGGAGAGGTTATCAATTATGTATGTACGCTGATTTCTAAGGCGATTCTAGATTAATTCGTATATACATGCTATAATTTTAGTGGTTGTTTTCTCGCATTGCTGACTCAATGCAAATTATAATTTTAAAATGTTTAGGTATATAATGACAATATTGATAATTATTTAAATTAAAAAAAATAATCTCAATAATTATTAAAAAATCTTTTAAGTCATAAAAGCATTCAATTTTTAACCAATTATACAAATATTTGTTATATAATCTTTCGCTTAATAATTTAAATTCTTTAGGTATTTTATTAAATATTTTTACACACATATTAAGACAATTTTTGTTATATTTAACGAGCCTAGGAATGACATCTAGGACAAGTTAGTCTGGTTCATGTCGATTTCGAGGATTTTTAATAAATGTTCAGAGCTAAATAAATTCTAATGCGTAATAATACGGTATAAGCTAGCCTGCACGCCCGACCTACTCGCGAGATATTGCTATTGGTTTGAGATCGCATTCGAGTTTTGTTTTGCTCTATTGTAAATCTGCCATTTTTACATCCTAATAATTTTTATTTTAATAAATCTATTGTACTACCAAGACAAAATCATTTGAATTCGGGAAAACAACCATTAAAATTTCAACGTGTATATGGGACAATCTGTGTATATCCTTTCAAATAAAAAAATCTAAATCGGTTTAGAAACAACAGAATTCTGAGGTAAAAACATTAAAAAAATACACCGAATTGAGAACCTCCTCCTTTTTGAAGTCGGTTAAAATTAAACATTACACGATGTGCTTATTGTATTTGAGCAAATTAATTGTGTTTAATAATATTCTTAAATTTTATTACGTCTGCATTTTTGTACCATTAAAATATGTATAATAAAGTTATATTAGTACCATCATTATCGTGTTTATTTTATTCCATTTTATATTCTCATAAAACACGTCTTCGTACGCAATACGTAATCTTTATTATATCGATTATTTAAAATTAATCAATAAAATAGTGATTTGCACAATTTGATTGCAAACGCCAGAAACTGGTATCACTGAATGGCGTGTATGTGTGCGTGTGACGAGCGTAGGCACATTCGACTCGCGCCCACTAACATAATGACCTTGCTTCACTTTAACGCTCGTGTTTTGTTCTAGACTGCGTTTCTATACGTAATAATTCTATGCCCATAAGCTTTCATTTTCCACTCAATACGTCATTGGCGAATTTTACCAAACCGCCACAAAAAGAAAAAGAAAAAAAGAAAAAGAAGAAGGATCCGAAGGGAAAAAATCCAATTACGAAAAATAACAGTACTCGTGTTATTTTTCGTAATTGGGCGTTTTACAAAAAAGTTGTACCTTGAAAAAAGTCAGTGTCCGACCACTTTCAGAATAAATTATCAAATTTTATAAAAGTTTTTATTACATATCATTTATTTTAACAATAAAGTAACATATAGTCTCATAAATCAAATAAAAATAAGGTCTGAATCTGTTATAAATCAAAATAAAATCAAAATAAGTAAAATGTGGTCGATGTTTTGGTATATCCTACGTCTACTGTGTCAAGTTCAGAGTCACATAATATGGTCGTGATATTATTATTCAAACGTTTTGCATTTGACTGGTCACTTATGACCGTAACTTCAATTTTAAACCTTAAAATGTACATGTTACGGTTGAAAATTATTTTAATATACCAGATTTTGGGTTGTCCTGCAAAATAGCGTATGATGGAATTTCCGCGTACGTGACCGCATTTTCAACGACTTCAACAAAAAATACTACCAATTCAATACATTTTCCCAAATATAGCAATATTATTAGTCTACGGTGGCTGCCATATTTAATTTTTGTCAGCCAGTTCCCCAACAAAACGTACTCGAAGTGGTTGTCTCGACTCATGTGAAAAAAATATTTCCACAAACGATACTGCTTTTCTCCAGGTAACGTATTCATGTGTATTTCATTCTATTTTCTATTAAACATGTTAATTTATTGTTATTTGAAATGTTAAGTTATATTGAACAAAAGTTTGATAACTAATTAGTAAATTCATTGGAAAATTTTATTGGCATGGTTACGTTACTTCCATAACGCTACTATCGCATGAATGGAACTCAAAAGTGACGTAATGGAATCCTAAAGGTCGGTTCATAAAGTCATCGTTTTAATTAGTGTTCTAAAGTCTAAATAAATAAGTATGAATAAAATAATTATGAAATACCTCGAATTTTTTAAATGAATTGCTTATTACTTAATTTCGTGTGTAAATCAAACAAGATTTTTGGGTAGGTATTTCGGCTCTAAACACTCCATTCAGGATAAAATTAGAAAAATAACAGTGAAATAACGATAGTTATTACGTTATATTGTTGAAATGGCTGCATTTAGTGTTCAATTTTAATGGTATCCTGAATGAAAATCTTTTTTGTTTTTTGCGTGAATTGATTGTCAAAATATATGTGATAAGTTATCACATTTATTTTGACAATTATTTAACGCAACGCTTTTTGTAAATCTATATAAATTTTTTCACAAAAATTTGAGATTTTTCGTACGGGGTACATTATGATAACTCACTATTGTTTTTAGGCTTAAATATTCCCTTGACGGCTGCAGAAAAGTCAAAACGGTACCGAGAAAAAATCAAACAAAACCCGGAAAAATATGAAGAATTTAAAAAGAAGGAATTACGAAGACAAAAAAAAACACCAAAAGAAGATTAAAGAGCTCACTGAGGAAGAAAATAGACTCTGGAGAGAACAAAAACGAAAACAAAAAAAAAAAAACAAAAACACTCAACCGAATCCACAATCAGGGCAATCACGTGACGCATCCAATATTTCAGCTTCACATTCATTGAAAATTAGGTACCGAAAATTGTTAAATAACTATAAAAAGGCTTTAAAGACGATTCGTCAATATAATACAACAATACATACTCTGAGAAAGAAATTATACCGAATGAAAAAAAAACATGAAACCGAATTTGATTTATTGAACACAGAAAACGATAAATTGAAAGCAAGACAAGAAATAATGGAAATATCAATTCGTAGTACGTACAATAATTGTAAGAAAAATAAAGAAAAACAATTACTTAAAAACGTGATTAGGAAACAGGCGCAAATATTGGAAAAAGCACCTGAAAGTAAGATTTTAGGTCTTAAAGGAAGAATCAGGAAAAGGGTTAATGTACAACGACCAATAAATAAGAAGACTCAGGAAGAAATAGAACTTTTTTATTTGAGAGACGACATAAGTAAAAGCACAGCTGGTAAGAAGGAAACCAGGTCCAAAGACAAACAAAAAGCACAAATAAGATACTTAGTCGACACACTGAAAAACGTATACGAAATTTATAAAAAAGACGGTGGGTCATGCGGCTTCACCACCTTTTACAGATACAAGCCTTATTATGTACTGTCTCCAAGTATCAATAATAGAGAAAACTGCTTATGTATTAAGCACAGTAACTTTGAGTACATGTTTAATGCACTGAAATGTAAAGGTGTCATAACTTACAAGAATATAAAGGAGCTCTTGAACATTGTTGCATGTGATATTACGCGTTATGACTGCATGTACAATAAATGTAAAGATTGTAAGAGTATTTCATATGATGAACAAAAACTCGATTCTGCTATATCATGGTTCAAATGGGCTAGGGTAAACCATGAATATGAAAAATCTGGCAAAGTATATACAACTAAAAAGACCACCAAACAACAAGTAAAAGGAACTGTACTTGATATCATCACCAACTTTCAGAACGAGCTACCGGCGTTTAAAACTCATTTCTATAATTGGATTGAACAACAACGTCAATACAGAAATTGTATCAAGAACATGAAAGATGACGAGATACTCATTTTATGTGACTTTTCGGAGAATTTTGAATGTAAATATAGTGAAGAAGTCCAATCAATGCACTTTGGTGCCTCCAAAAACACGATCACTTTACATTGTGGTGTAATTTTTTGGAAAAATCTATCCCAATCATTTGTATCTGTTTCAGATAACAATTGCCATGAGCCGAATGCCATCTGGGCACACTTGATACCAGTTATCAAACTTGCAAAAGAAATGAACCCTCATATCAAAGTTATACACTTTTTTTCAGACGGCCCATGCAGCCAGTACCGTCAAAAAAAGAACTTTTATCTTTTGAGTTTATTCACCCCAAAATTGAAACTATCATATTCAACATGGTCATTTTCGGAGGCAGGTCATGGCAAAAGTATGGCAGATGGGATTGGGGGTGCCGTTAAGAGACAATTGGATAAAAGGATTTCTTATGGTCATGATGTTACTAACGCCACTGAAGCATTTCAAATTTTAGAGAACAGCATGAAGACAGTAAAGTGCTTTTACATAAGTAATCAAGATATTGAAAACATGAACCAACTTATTCCCAACGGCATTCAAGCTGTTCCTGGTACAATGCAATTGCATCAAATATCATCTACACAATGTAACCAGATTAAATATCGGCAACTGAGTTGTTTTTGTGGGGAATATCGTGGTTTGTGCAGTTGCTATTGTCCCAAAATACATAATTTTGTTAAACCATCAAAAGAAACTGCCGAATTGAGTGTTGAGGCTTTAATAGTTCCTGGGACATCAAAAGACAACATGAACGTTACTCCTTGTTATTCGGGCCTAAGCATTGCGCACAAAATGAATACGGCAATTGATTATAAATTTCCAGAAAATACCCGACAGATAAGCAGTTCCCTATAGAGGTTATTCCTGATCACATGCTCCAAGATTTAGAAGCATACCAAAGTGATAATGAAGAAAACATAAATTTTGATTTCCATGTGGGTCAAATGGATGAAACTCCAATTTATTCCTAGAAGACAACAATACTTCTGGACCACTCATAGAGATAACTTCTCTGACCGATAATCAGAGATTAGTCGAACCTAAATCTGATAGCATAATTCCAATCCTGGAAAGTTCATGCATGACAGCTTCAGATCACGTTCTTGGTAATACCCAAAATAAACAGCTCAAAGAGAATCTTGCATCTCTTGAATGTCAGCCTCTAAGAAGAGAAAATAAATATATCGAACGACAACAAACATAACGGAAAAAATTTAAGTCATCAAGGACTTTTTGTGCTTTATTTGCAAGGAGCGTCAGCCTTTGTTATACAAAGAATGGTAAAATGTAATGCATGTAAAATTGGGTTTGCCTGATATGTAGCGGAACAACCTTTTGACTACATTTGTTCGATTTGTCTTGGGACTGATGAATAGTGTTGATTGATCTCAAATGTGTTTTTTCGTATTGTTTTTTTTTAAGTGTTGTTGAAGTTACTTACTTTTTACTTTTTTTACTCTTTTTTGTTACAGTTTAAGACCGTTTACAACGTATGGCATTTCATACAAACTTTCAAGTCTTTATTTTCGAAATAAATGTACCGATTTTAATGAAACTTCCTACGCATAAGCAGGATATATAGGCCCAAAAAGTTAATGAGAACATTTTCGAAAAATAATGTTACAGCTAAATTCGACCGATTTTAAATTTTCCATAGAAACAGATATTTCCAATTATCTTGTTTTAAATAAGACATTTCGAAAATGTTCTTTATTAACTTTTAGAGCTATGTGTCCTGCTTATGCGTATGAAGTTTCATTAAAATCGGTTCATGCATTTCGAAAACAAGGACTTGAAAGTTTGTATGAAATGCCGTACGTTGTAAACGCTCTTAAATGACATACTAGTAATATTATGTTTTTTTTTTTTATAGGAGGGCAAACGAGCATGCGGCTCACCTGATGGTAGTGACTACCGCCGCCCATGAACAACTGCAACACCAGGGAACCAGAGGAATTGCAGATGCGTTGCCGGCCTTTTAAAAGGGTAGGCTCTTTTCTTGAAGGTCCCTAAGTCGTGTCGGTCCGGAAAAATCCCTGGTGGTAAACTATTCCACAAGGAAGTTGTGCGAGGAAGAAAACATCTTCTAAATCGCACAGTGGTGGACCGCCAATCATCCAGATGGTGTGGATGGTATCGGGAGTTCTGCCGCGATGTGCGATCGTGAAATTTGGTGGCTGGGATTAATCCGAACAATTCCTCAGAGCACTCCCCGTGGTAAATGCGAAAGAAAATGCAAAGAGATGCAACATCTCTTCGCAGCGCCAATGAATCGAGCCGATCGGAAAGGACTCGGTCGTCGACGATTCGAGCCGCTCTGCGCTGGATGCGGTCAAGTGGAAGGAGCTGGCACTGGGAGTCCCAGCCCAGAGATGGGAACAGTATTCCGTGAGGCCGAACCTGCGCCTTGTAAAGTTGCAGGCGTTGTGCCGGCATGAAATACTGTCCCGCTCTGCTGAGCACGCCAAGCTTTTTAGAGGCCAATTTGGCCTTCTCTTCCAAGTGACCACGAAACTGCACGTCACTCGATATGTCGACGCCGAGGATTCCGATACTGGCTGAGGCAACAAGGGGAGTGCCTTGAAACTGAGGAGACACGACAAAGGGTTCTTTTGCGGTAAACGCGCAAACTTGTGTCTTCTGAGGATTAAACTGGACTAGATTTAGTCGCCCCAATCCGAGACTTTGTTCAGCAAAGACTCGACTTCAGACACAAGTTTGTTCCGGTACTCTGCGACGTTTTCCGAGAAATATTGGCACGGCCGGTGTATAGAGCATCACCAGTGCTGTCATCCGCATAGCAATGAATGCTACCGGTTTGCAACATATCATTGATATGCAGAAGAAACAGCGTTGGTGATAGCACGCAGCCTTGTGGAACACCAGCGTTAATAGGCTTGTAGTCGGAGCATGCACCGTCTACAACGACCTTGATGCTCCGATCTGCAAGAAAGCTGGTGATCCAATTGCACAATTTCTCGGGAAGCCCATAGGAAGGAGCTTCGAAAGAGCGCTTTGTGCCAAACCCGATCGAAAGCCTTCGCAATGTCAAACTAACGGCCAATGCCTCCCCTTGGACTCTGCCTCCGCCCATCTATGAGTCAGGTAGACCAGAAGATCACCAGCTGATCGACCCCGACGAAAACCGTATTGACGGTCACTAATCAGCTGGTGATCCTCAAGGTACCGCATGAGCTGGCAGTTTATAACGGACTCCATTATTTTGGAGAACAAGGGGGTGATGGCGATAGGCCTGTAGTTGGACGGTCTGAGCGGTCGCCTTTTTAGGGATCGGTTGGACAAAAGCTGTCTTCCATGATTTCGGGACTACGCCTAGGGTAGGGTACCGGAAAAGACGCGTTAGAACCGGTGCCAACTCCGAGCACACGTCCTCAGCACAATTGGGGGATTCCGTCAGGCCCACTCGATTTATGGATGTCCAGGGAGAAAGACGATAAGTACAAGTTACCATGATTGTTGTCATAATTCAGAGTCATATAGACGTTGCCTTATAGTTCCTAAACGTCATTTTCGAATTCCATTAACGTCACTGTCCTATTATTACTGTGATTTATTTTCTAAGACTAATTAATAGATCTCAAAGAAATTTGACTGTTTTTGTTCAATATAGTTTATTATTAATTTTTAATTTGTTATAATTAAACTTTTGAAAGAATATTTCTCATATTTGACGTTCTAGGATGAAAAAAATATAGTACAAAGTACCCAAAAGTAGCGTAAGGAATATCTTTGTTAAAAAATTTTTTGATTAGATCTAATACGCTGAATTATCAATATTTTTTAGAAGACTGATTGTGTTTATTTTTCATAAATAAAGTTAAAAATACTGAACTTCTTTTAGTTTTCATGAAAACTATTTTAAAATTAGTAACGTAATGGAATTTCTTGAGAACATAATTTAATTAAAATTGTAATTATTTTCAAAATTCATTATTATTTTCTTAAAAAAATACTATTTTCATACTGCTCATACTATATTTTGTCAATTTAATTACATTTTGAAGCTAAATGTTAAAACTCATATAAGTGGAATTCTAATTACGTCACCGACAATTTTTTTGAAAAACGCCCAATTGGATTTTAGCGACTTTTCGGAAGAAATTTTGCATGGTAAGTAATAACAATTATTTGCTAAGGTTAAGGCCAATTAAGAGGGATATGTAAATTATTAAATAATGTAGTATTTCACTTCTTTGCATTGCATTTAATTTTGCTACACGACTTTTAGGCCTGAATTCCTCCTACGCTGACGCTGGTCGCGTACGTCGGTCGCGCGTACTAATGTACATTGTGTTCTATATAGCCCCACACTACTACGCTGACGATAGCAGCGCGTAGGTCGCCACGTGCCGCGTACCGCTCGCGTCGGTCTCGCTCGTCAGCGTCGCGTACGTCGGTCGACTGACGAGCGTGGAATAGTACGACTACGAGTGCCCTCACTCTATTACCGACGATCCACGCGTGCACGTACAATTGCAATGAATATCGATACAGAACGTCTAATTTATCTAATGATTTGTACAAAGATGCGAGAGCAAAATACTGGGTAGAAGTTTTGGAGGCTTTATTTCCGGATTACAATAATGAGGACGATAGTAAAAAAAGGAAATCGGTAAGTAAAAGACAATTTGTTAATAATCATAAATATTAACATTGTATTTTACTTACCGATCTCCTTTCCGAAATCCACTTAGCAGACGACTGTACCGTATAGAGCTCGGTATTGCAGTATGGTATTTTATTTCTCGCTGACGTACGCGACCGACGTCAGCGTGGGAGGAGTTCAGGCTTTAGGTTATAGTATTCACACGTGTTTCTTCACGTGTGTTGCGTGTGTTACGAATTCGTGTGACGTAACACACGTGAAAAGTGTAAAGCTTAGTGCACATTGCAATATTTTCATTATCAACAGTCTGAGATGTGCGCTGCTGGACAAAGTAAAGTACGCTGTTTTCATATGAGGTAGAGCCATGTTATAGCTATATTAATAGTATAGTTGTAGCACGAATGGCTCGGTCGGCTCGAACGGGGAAGTACTACGCTCTCACAGAATACCGGCGTAAAATAGCAGCTTAATGCTGCTGTGTTTCGTTTGATGTGTGTAGAGAACCGGAGACCCTTTTTACTGGAAAAGAGGCATTCCATCTTAGTCCTCAAGAGTGACAACGCATCTGCATTTTATTCGCAAACGAGGATAGATGTAGATGTCTATGGGCCACAGCAACCACTTCCCATCAGGTGGACTGTGTGTTCGCTTGTCACCATTATCCTATAAAAAAAGGCCTCCCCAAGTTCTTCCCCAAAACAAGCGGTCCTGAGCCATCTGCATGCAACACTTATCCGCAACTTTTATATGGTAAAGCTGACACTACGATTTACATAGCATGTATTTTTCCAGCATTTTTTTTTCAGATGCCACTAACCGGCTGAAAGACAGAAGCTCTACCCAGAAAGGCTGAAAGAAAAAAATCCTGAAAAGAAAAAATGCTGAGAGAACAAAACGAAATAGAAAGAAAATATTCTTCGTCTGTGCAGGAAAATATTAGAAAGCAGGGAGAGAAAGAAAGAAGAAAGGCAAAGAAGGTTTATTTTGAGTAGGATATAATGTGTTCGAAAATTATATTTTATTTGATTGTATTATTATCTTTCTAAGCATTTTCAAGTACAAATTTTGATCTCATTATTTGAATAATAAGTAATTAAGAAACAATAAATACTGCTATGCAGCTTTGTTTGTGAAGTTTTTGAATTTAAATAAATAAATTGGTCTGTAAAGTATTTTATTTGAAATTCCATTATAATAAATAGTCTCGTGTTTTATTTTATAGGATAGGGTGACAAACGAGCACACAGTCAACCTGATGGTAAGTGGTTGCTGTGATCCATAGACATTTACATCTATCCTCAATAAAGAATCAAAATGCAGATGTGTTGTCACCCGTGAGGACTAACAGATAACCTGTTAGACTTGGAGGAACCCTCCAAGTCTAACAGGATTGTGCTCCCCATTGGTCATGATCTTGCATTTTTGCATATTCATTTCCAAGCTTGTTTCTCTACACTTACTTTCAAATTCCTTGAGTATTTCTTCTAAGACCTCCGTGGTCTCAGCAAAGATAATAACATCATCTGCAAACCTCAGATTGTTTAGGTATCTTACATTTATTCTTAATCCTTTATTTGACCAAGACATATTTCTGAAATATTTCTCCAGAACTGCATTGAAGAGATTTGGTGAAATCGGGTCACCCTGTTTGACACACTTTTGCAATGGAAATGGTTCCCCCATTTTGTCTGTTTTTATTCTTGCCTTGCTGTTTCTATAAATATGTTTTAGGATATTTATATATTTTTGCTCAACACCTTGTTCTTCAAGTGTTTCGAACAAGAAATCATGGTAAATTGAGTCAAAGTCTTTGGTAGAGTCAATGAAAACCAGATATACTGTGTAGCCATATTCCATACATTTCTCTATAATTTGGGTGACTGAGTGTATGTGATCAATTGTGCTGAATGTTGGTCTGAATCCTGCTTGTTCCACAGATTGCTGTTCATCTAAAGTTTTCTCCATTCTTCTTCGCAAGACTATCATAAATAGTTTGTACAAGCCCGAGGAGAGATTTACGGGTCTATAATTGTCTAGGTTATCCTTGCTTCCTTTTTTGTGTAATTGTTATGTTTGATATATGCCACTGTTTTGGTATGACTTCTTCTTTCAAAATATTGTTGAATAAATGTGTGACGACTTTATGTAACTCATAGCTGGAATATTTTATAATTTCATTACAGATATCATCTGGGCCCGAAGCTTTTTCATTTTTGAGGTTTGAAATTGCTGAAGTTATCTCGTCAAACAGGAATGGTTCTACATCTTTACACTGTTTTTTTTTTCATAGGTACTCGGATCATGGTTGACATTGGTATATAGTGTTTTGGTATACTTTGTTGCTGTGTTTACAATTTCCTTTCTCATCTCAACTTTTTTTCCCCTCATGTTTTAAGTTTGGTATTAGTTCTTTGCCAATAGACATAATTTTCTCTGCTCGTTTTATCGCACAGTTTTCTGCCAAAGCTTTTTCTATTTCAGCAAGTTTCTGGTTTTCCAAATCTCTTTTGACAAGTTTTTTAAGTCTTTTTTTCACTGCTTTAAGTCTATTTTTGTCCGCTCTACTTTTGGCTTTCGTTTCTGTCAATGTTTGTTTTAAATTTTGAAATCTTCTGGTCTCTTCTGAGAAAATATCTTTTTTTGTACCTTCTTTGTTTCTTTCATAGCGCTGTTTATTATTTCCTATATGAGATTGTATTCATTTTGTACATTTTCCGAATTTTTAAATTCAATGTTTTTAAATACTCTTCTTGTTATTTCTTCTATTACTAAAGCAGAGTCCTTTTTTATTAGATGTCTTTTGTTTATATTTCTGTGTTTCTTACAGTTATTTATTTTTAATATCATTTCGACGGGACGGTGATCAGAAGCAAAGTTAAGTTTTCTGATTGTTGATATGTTATTTATATTACTTTTGTTTTTTATTAAGAAGAAGTCAATTTGGGTTTTATTTATTTTGTTAGGATGCTCCCACATCCGTCTTCTACTTATTCTTGATATATAAAACGTGTTTCCCACCTTTAGGTTTAGTGTCTGCGCTAGGAGTATAAGTCTGTCACCTCTGCTATTCTTTGTTCCGTAGTTGTATTGTCCTAAGTGATATTCTTCATCAGATTTTCGTTGACCAATGTGGCTGTTAAAATCACCCATAATAGATGTGTATTTAGCTTTGCTTTCCCAATATGCTATTTCAACATCAGTCATGAAGGTTCCCACCTCTGTGTCAGAAGCGTCGGAGGTTGGCGCGTACGCTTGAATAAATGTATATATAGTTTTGTTTATTGTTAGTTCCAAGCTTATTACTCTGTCTGAAGTGTGGGATATACTTGTAACATAATTTTTTATTTCTTTATTTATTAAAAATCCAACTCCATAAAGTTCTTTTTTTAATTTATAGTAATCCAAAGATTTCCAGATTTAAGCTCAATCAACGCTTCTCCCTCTCGTCTCACCTCGCTCATACCTATTAAGTGCCATTGAAAATTTTTTAAACTCTCTTTCTTCCAGTTCTTGGATTTTATAGTTTTCCATAAGAGTGAGGACATTGAACTTCCATACATGTAAATTTTCTAAAAATTTGTCATTTGTTGGGGGGTGTTGGTCTTTATCAGTCCACGGACTGACCAGGATACCTGCGGACTGTTTTGTAGTTGAGTTTTGTGTTGGTGTTGGGTTTAGTTTATTGAGTTTTTTGAGGTTTCCAGTGCTGTTGTCGGTTGCTTGTTATTTACGGGAGTCGCTGGTAGTGAAAATGATCTTGATCTAGACATGAAGTTCAACATATTATTGGTCTTTGATATTTCTTTTATATTTGCTATAAGCAAATTTTCAGTAGTGCTTTTTAAATATTAATCCTTACGAACGAAAGTTACTTCATCATGAAGACAATTTTATGAAGATAAACTTTGCCCTTTATAGCATGTTATTTGGACGCATAGTTTAAGAAATAATGAAAAATTAAAATAATGAACATGCTGCTCGGGCGGCGACTGCATAAATCCTAGCCGCCCGATGATGAGCGAGGTGTCATTTGCACTTAGAACTTAGATGCATGAACGGCTCTTTTCGTTACAGACGTGGCTTGCACAGAGTTTGACGTTGACTGTTTGTGCACCTATCATTGAATAATTTGAATTTTACTGTTTGGTAATTGAGTATGTACTTCAGAAATATGTACATTTAATATAGAATTAAGGTCGTTCTGAACGGTTAGTTTAACAATAATCATAACACTTAATTATTTTCTATTTGTTGGTTAGTACTAAGTAGGTTATTATGATAGTGGTAGAAGGTACTGGTTGATTAATTCATGATTGTTTTGTTTTGTCTCATAGGTCTATTAAAATAAGTTTAGGGTATATTTATGGTATGTAGATGGTATATATTCTTTCGTTTTTCCACTTCTACAATTTCTTTTTTGATTGATTCATAATCGTTTTTTCTTGTCTCACAGTTTTATAAAAATAAGTTTAGGATATATTTAGGGTATGTACATGGTATAGCTTCATTCTTTTTTCCGCTTCTAACAGTAGGTAATTATTTTGTTAAATTTGTAGTTAATTATTATGAAGTACGTGGGCAGGTGTACAATTAAAATTTATTTTTTGTTTTATTTTGTCTGTATAGGTTTATTAACATAGTTAGTGCATAAAAAATTAAGTTTATGGTTGTATTAATGGTTCGCTGTAAATACTTATTTTTAATAAATATTGTCGCATAAAGGTACTTCTCTACAAAAATTTATAAGTTCCAATGTCACAGGAAAATTGTTATTGCCGCTAAGGTCGTCAGGTATTGATGCTACACTGTTACAGGCGGGAGAATGGCTCATTCTACATTTAAATTGCCCCTTACTGTGTCAATTGAACGAGACAGTGTGTTCTATCCATAAAAATGGGTAAAATCTTGCAAGATGCCAGTCTAATAATATGGGATGAGTGCACCATGACTCATAGAGCTCACATAGAGGCATTAGACAGAACTTTCAGAGACATAAGGAGCACAAGTAAAGTTATGGGTGGAAATTACTTTTATGTTTTCTGGTGATTTCAGACAAACTTTGCCTGTAATAGTTAGGGGAGCTAGAGCAGATATTATTAAATCTTGCTTAAAATCTTCCCCTTTGTGGAAATCTGTTGAATTCTTGAAGCTGTTAACCAACATGTGGAGTCACTTGGGTGGGGGAAACACAGATTTCAAACAACAAAGTACCTGAGTCAACCAAAAAAAAAAATCCATTGATAAAGACCTTGGTGAAATCGTAACCATCACTGAAGATCTAATCTCTAGAGTATACTCGGATGTCGCTAATATAAACCAAAAAAATTATCAATGGATGTGTGAAACCTTGACCTTGACACTGTTTGCAATTTCATTTCTTTTTCAACAATATTTGAATTTTAAAAAATAATCTTTTGTTTTATTTCATGTGCGTGTATGACATACTTTGCTTTTGGTGAGTTATTTTATTTTATTTGATCTTGAAAGTGTTTTCAGACATGGCTTATGGCCCATGGCGCTAATAGTAGTAAAGTGTAAAAAACCATCTATGAATTTCTAAAACTGACTGCACCTCTTTGATCCGAAAAGTGCATGCCTATCAGCAAAACCAAACATGTTAATATGAATGGGAACTAGTTCTGATAGGGAAATGAACAGTCCAGGTTTAATCCATTCCAGGATATGATTTCTATTATTTGTACATGTCTAATAGTAATATAATATATTCATTAACACATTATGAAAATACAAATAATACATTATCAAGAATATATTGTATCTATATCCTATAATAATGAATAGTAGAAGTCTATTCTGTGTTCATGAAACCATAAATATACAAACCGTACTAATCCAAAAGGCACTGGTAACTTTTCAAGTATATCAATATGTACATTGTTTAGTTTTTTGCATAAATGCATTGCAGCGTAAAATCCGGCTGGACCAGAACCAACAATACACACACGAGGAACAACATTATCAAACGAACAATAGAATCGGGTGATCATTTTTATCCCCATAAAACTCATTCTTAAAATCTTTTACTGTTTAACAATCTTTCCAAAATTTATGTCGTCAAGTAGTCACTGCATCACAAGTATAAATTAGAATACGAATAATAAACCACAAACTAATAGGAAATTCTGTCTTATATTAAACCAATTCCGAATAAATACATATAAATTAGGAATATCTAAGACCTAGATTATTATAGATAATCAAAACACTCAATTCTCTAGTATATATACAGTAATCTATGCACTCAATCAATTCAATTAAAGGAACGTCAATGACAATGAACTCGAATGATAGTGATAGAGACTAATTGTGTTCTGTGACTTTCGGTTTATACAAAGGTACTCTGTGTCTGTGACTACCATAGACTTAGAATATACTATATTCTAAGTCTATGGTTCTATAGACTTAGAATATACTAGCGTATAGACCAACATAGTGTGCAAGGAGAAAATTCCTTATGGCAAAATGCAAGATAGAAAAGGATACAAATATCATGACTCTGTAACCGATTTTGAATGACAGGTCGGCACAATTCAGCACGCAAGAAATAGCTCCGAGATATTTTGTAATTTTTAAAGTATAATAGTGGTTATTTTAGTAAGTAACTTTTTTCCAAAATGGTTAATTGTTCCGTGGTGACTGTGCTGTTAATAATAGAAATAATCCTGATAATTTCATATCACAGGTAAATTCTCAAGACATCGTCAATGTTATGACGCGTTTATTTTTAGTTAAAATTTATGTTACATACTGTTTAAAATATAGAATATATTCAATTATTTTGTTAATTTTGATATTTTGCAAAGAAAAAAGTCACGTTGTTGATAATTTGCATGAATTTGGTAATTACATTTTTATACAAAATATATTACATGTACACTAGAGATTGACTCAACTATATCAAAATTAATGTCGATATTTATCTTGAATGTTTATAATGAATCGATAGACTTGCCTACACATCAAGAAAATAAATCCTCGGTATGCGTTCTAAAATGTAATTTTATTTTGCCGTTTTTCAAACAGATTCCCTCCGGATTCTATAATTAGAAAAAGAAGACTTCAAAAATATAACTTTCAAAACTTTAGATAAATATAGAGACAGATTTTCATACATTATAAAACTGTAGTACATTAAAGACAAAAAAAAAATCTTGAGATTATCCTCTTTAAGCCATTATGAACCCAACTAAGTATCTATTTATCAACCAAAATAAAAAGTATATGCTTAACCAACCGCACAGCCTCACGGTCACTCTAGTACAATATTCATAGCATCATGCTATTTTCCCCAGGGTTGAGCGGAGCTTCGGAACTTCGGGTTATATCCCAAATCATAACGATAAAACTTTTAGCGTAGTTAGGTTTAGATATTTAGTAATGCTCCTCAAGCGCTACTAGACGACCGCGCATGAGACGTGATAGTATAAATTCCATAGTATTTGATACTCACAACGGTCAATGCCCGATTCATGCTTGATAGCCGACGACATTGTCGCGAGGGCTTAAGTAGCGTGGTTTATCCCTACAGCGTTATTCGTAGAAAGAAGAACTCGTGGTTAGTAATAGCTGCGCAGATCAATAGATCTGCGAAATTAAGTTGCTTGCCGCGGTCAGTCCCTGAATGAGTGACCATTTTCTCAACATACCGAGATTGAGAGAATAGAGTGCATCTGTATCCTCAGACACTTAGTGCACTGTACTGTGTTAAGATCATTATGTTTTAAAATTCATGCAGTTAAAATAATAATAAGTTTATTATTACTTTATACTTTTCAGGACAGATGAAAGAATATAAACATGAAGCATGCTGAGCCTCATAAACATATTGGCCTTTAAACAGAGCAATCTTATTTAACTGATTCCTACAAGTTTCCTTCCTTAAATTATTAAGTTTACATTCATACTTAAGTCGAATGTTAAAATAAACTTCTATGATCTATTTAATTATTAATTATTAAATGTTTGTAATTATCACAAGTAATACTTATATGAAAAATAAAGCAGCCATTATGTTGTACTCCGTGTTCCCGTTTTTGTTTCCCCATCAAAATATTTTATGAATATATAAAATATAAACAGGTATATACTTAGTAAGTATCTACCTATTTATATTAACAATATGTTAAAAATAAATTCCGGAAACTGCCCAGAAATAAATATTTTTCTCCAAAGATCATAACTCGAAAATACAACATTCTGATCTGATTGTTGGGGAGTTTTTAGGTTTTTCGGTAAAGTTACCTGGGATTTTATACATTTGAATTAAAATCCAACAAAAGGCAGGTAGGTTCAGTTTATTCCCAGGAACATGTTTTACGAATATTTTTATTATTTTAGAACTATCATGGTAAAATTCAGTTAATTTTTGAAGTTATTCAACTTAATGCACTAAACAATGTTTTATAATCTTTTTACCGCTTCCTTAACAATCATTTTCGATAGTCCTTTTAAGTAAAATATACATCACTAGCTAACGCACACAATGACAAATCAAAATTGGTCACGCGTTTTCGGGCTGTCAGGTGGTCTATACGCTAGTATATTCTAAGTCTATGGTTCTACCTATCTAAAATAAAAAATAAAAACTTGCGGTGAGATATTTATTTGACCACAATCGCTGCATCAAAGCCATCTAAGCGGTTATCTACCGACTTCAATAAGGAGGAGGTACTCAATTCGACTGTATTTTCTTTTTTTTAATGTGTGTACTCATAACTTTTTTCTGGGTGAACCGATTTCGATAATTCTTTTTTCTTTATTTGAAAGCTGGTGCTTCTCATGTGGTCCCATATAAATTTGATCAAAGTCTGACCAATAGTTTTTGAGTTATCCTTAATAATTTATATTGAAGTCGGTTGTACAAATTGTTTCATTTTAAATTATTTTCAAAAGCTGGCTCAACTCTTTATCAACAGAGAAACAGATTGAAAGGCACTTCTTTGCAAAATTACTATTTCTTCAATCAATCGGCAAAATATTGGACTATATAACAAATGAAGTAGATATTTGTGAACTTCTCCCAATTTTTTTAATTATTTTTACACTACATTGTTTAATAATTTCTTTTATTTCATTAATTATAAACCATAAACAACGTGACTATTTTTTAATTCATCTAATTCTAACCTATTAAATACATGTGCAAAAACATCGAAAATGGCTAACATCGATGTTTTGAGTAGGATAAACATCGAACATCGATGTTGAGCTATCGATGCCAATATGTGCCAACATCGATGTCCAACATCGATGTCATCATCGATATTTTACAAAATCGATCATCCCTATCCGCGCTCTGTCAACTGTCACTTTAAAAGTACGGCTTGCAAAAGAATTAATTTGCGTATTAATAACGTTTTTTTCCGCTTTGTTTAATCGAGTCTTAGTATTATCAAATCTTTTAAACTCATAATAATTTTATAAATTTATTTCAATATTGATACGGTGAAATATTTTAAATACCTACATAAATCTATGTTCTATTTTTATGAGGGAAAGGAGCAGTGATGACAGTGATGACTACTCAGACAGAGATGCAGAGATGAGCGAAGTTGAAATGCTAGATTCAAATTAATACTTTTTCGTTCATGGTTCTTTTGTAAATAAATATTATTTCAAGAAATATCTGTTTTGCTCACCTTACCTAACTAGTTTGAATTGACAGCTATGACGTAATCCAATTTTTATTTGAATTGCATTCATATTTATTCATCTGTGATACCATACACAATATTATGGATATTCGGAGTTTTGGCGAAAACTTGACCAGCGGCGGATTGCTGCTCCTGTGGCTTGATTGATGGAATTTGATATGTAAATGTGGTACGTTTTTGTGTTCCATCATATATCGATTTGCAAACGCGTCCTTAAAGAACAAGCATCCAACCCAAAGTCTTAGTAAAAAAAATGGATATTCTGTGATCAATCAAAAAATAGAACAAGATAGTGCACTAGACAATTTATTCTGCACAAAATTATCTCTGTTCCATTGACATAAAGTCCAGTTTTCAATACAACCTAAAAGGAAAAACGAGCCACATGAGAGGCTCTGAAGTAGGAGTATGTTTTTTTTTTTTTGGGTTTGGCCTGGTATCTAGACCTTTAGGCCAATTCTTAGTATTTTTATTCGGTTTATTATAATTTCCCAAATGTTTATTTATCCTTTGGCGGGAACTTGATCGGCGGCGGTTTGCTGCTCCTGTATTATTGTTTGAATAATGGTTTGAAGTGGATTTTGATATGTAAAAGTGGTGCGATTTTGTGTATTAAGTGTCTGCGCGTGTAAACTATTAGTGGAAACGGTGAAACAAGTGCTCTGATGGTGATGTGATTCTCAAGATAAGGTGTCTATCTGCTTAGGCGCCTTGAGATACCGTCGCCAACTGTCAGCTGTCTGCTGATTCAAGTTGCCGTCAAAATCTCAAAGAGCTGCACAATGTGACATCAACATATTGTGAAGCAGTGTACTAGGAAAGATGAATAAACATTTGGGAAATTATAATAAACCGAATAAAAATACCTAAGACTTGGCCTAAAGGTCTAGATACTCAGGCCATAAACTCAAAAAAAAAACAAAAAAAAGGAAAATAAAATTACGCCGTTTTTGTTTGTGGACTGTCAAAATGTGAGAAATTTGATCAAAAATGTGATAACTTTTCTGTTTTTATACCTTATTTCTAATGTTTTTGTACATCAAACTGTTTGTGAAGATATTATATTCTTTAGGAAATGTGTATCATTACGACAATTCCAAAACGTTTACATATAATAATTTACCTCGACATTTTGATCACTATATGCGATCATCGTTTATTGATTATATGTTGTTTAAAAGGTATTCTAATCAGTTTTTTGTGTTAAATGAATGCTAAATATAAAAGAATGCTTCACTATTAACACGTTGATAGCCATTAATAAACGAAATATCTGTTGAGATGTGCCTATAAATTATTAAAACTTATTTTTATTTATTTACTTATTTATTAAAATGTATATTGAGTAAACATTATATACTTATGTATATTGAGTATACAAGATATTATTGATATTGGTGTCATTTTAAAGGGAATATCATGTACTATTATAATATAAAATAATATTTCAATGTTATACTTTTCTTGTAAAATCGAAATAAAAAAAAATACGTTTTTATATTTCCATTTTTAAGCGTTATTTTCAGCCTTTATTTTTAATTTGACCAATTTTCTTTGAACATAATTAAATTTTGAATTCTTTGAGTCTTTTGAGAATATTTTTATTTGAATGTAGCTATAGTAGTTTTTCAGTAGTAATCGTTTTCTTGAGATAATCTCGCGCGGTCGTAAAAATAGTGACATTTAATGCGGACAGGTGAGGCGAGAATCACTCGCGGGGTGGACGGTTGAGTGGTTATGCAAACCAATATTTATCCGAAAGAAACAAAAGCACTTAGTTTGATGTGCTCTGCTGAAGCTCGGCTTCTGTTATTGGTACGCTAAGATTAACAACTGATGCCACTTTCTCTGATGAAACTGGGATGCAGTAGGTACCAAATCCTTAGCGCTATTTCTGAAAGAACTCTGGTGAAATGGCGGCTGTGAGTCCAAAATTTTAATGGATTATCTGAATTCCAGTGGTTTTAGTCAGTGGCGACAAATGTGGCTATTGGAAATATATCGAGTTTGATAGATTTTCGATACTTGATATTTTATATCGATATAACGAAATAAAATATATCGCCAAAAAATATCAATATAACGAACAAAACATTTCGATATGTCGATACATTGATATTTTTTCTACAAACGTATTACACACAAATCACCAGTACCGCCGCTAGGCGTAAGGCCAGCCACATACAGTCGGAATTCCGTTACGAAAAACCATTCGGAATTTTGAACGCAGCAAATCCATATAAAATCAAGGACCTATCACACACGTACAGTAGTTTTCCGTTCGAAATTTTCTCCGATATGAAATTCCGCATGATTGCCTGTGCGTTCGGAATCTCGCACGGAAAAAAGCCGTTCCGAACGCAAGTCTTCCATAGATTTTGTATGAGTCGCATCACAATTTCGTAAATTCCGTGCGTCGAACGACTGAAACGAAAAACGATTAGGTGTGTTTAAGTACGTTTTACATGTAATCTTATAGGTGTATCTTTTTTCGTAACCTTTCATCCTATTTTGTTTAATAATTAGTCGAAAGAGTTATCTAGCAAGAGGAGTTTTGGCGGAAACTTGACCGTCGATGGATTGTTGCTCCTGTTTTATCGCTTAAATAATGGTTTGAAGTGGTTTTGATAGGTAAAAGTAATGTGATTTTGTGTATTAAGTATGCGCATGGGAACTATTAGAGAACACGACGAAACAAGTGCTTCGATGTTGATATAATCCTAAGTTATTTTGATCGCTTAGGCGCCTAAGAACTAGGCTGACTGTCGTCATCGACTGCCGCTGGGTTGAGCTGTCATCAAAATCTCCCAAAAACTGCATTGTGATGCATGAGCATATTAAGAAAAATACATAAAACGAAGATCCAGAATGAAATGAAGACATGGCTTAAAGGGCAAGCATCCAAGTTAAATATCTTAATTAAAAAAATCTATGCAAGATGCAAGCAAGCATCTTATTTTTTAAGTTTGTACAAGCAAGCTATGAAGATGCAGTATCCTCTAGTCTAGTCCAGGTTACTGTATATATACTAGAGGTCTAGTCTGTGCTATGAATAGGACAGTTACACCCAGTTACATTACACCCACAAACCCACAAATTAATAAGAATGGTTACACTTCCTACCCCAGCCTACGAATTTGGAGTATATATTATAATATTTGTAACTACACTACATAATAAATTTGAGATTTGCGTATTACTCTTTCGTGGCTAGGTTAACTACATACACATCTATCTTCTATCTATATAAATAAAATTATAGAGGTTTGCAGTTGTACGCGCATCACGGAAAAACTACTGGATAGATTTCAATTAGGTTTTCTAAGTTTTATTTCTTAGACACTTGACCCTTATCTAAAAAAAAAAATTGCGATATCTTTTTTTTTTATATGAGAGGGGCAAACGAGCATACGGCTCACCTGATGGTAAGTCACTACTGCCGCCCATGAACAACTGCAACATCAGGGTAATTGCAGAAGCGTTGCCGGCCTTTTAAAAAAGAGTAGGCTCCGGAAAAATTGCTGGTGGTATTCGATTTCACAAGGAAGTTGTGTGAGGAAGAAAACTTCTTCTAAACCGCACAGTAGTGGACCTCCAATCACCCAGATGGTACGGATGATATTTCGAGTTCTGTCACGATGTGCGATGGTGAAATTGAGAATTAGTCCGAACAATTCCTCTGAGCACTCCCCGTGGTGGATACGATAGAATACGAAAAGAGATGCAACATCTCTTCGCAGCGCCAGTGAATCAAGACGATCAGAAAGAGCTCGTTCGCCGACGATTCGAACCGCTCTGCTGGATGCGATCAAATGGAAGGAGCTGGCACTGGGGAGCCCCGGCGAGATGGGAACAATATTCTATGTGCGGCTGAACCTGCGCTTGTAAAGCTGCAGGAGGTGTGCCGGCATGAATACTATCCCGCTCTGCTGTACGCCAAGTTTTTGCCGATTTGGCCTTCTCTTCAAGTGACCACGAAACTGCCCATCATTCGATATTTCGACGCCGAGGGTTTCGATACTGGCTGAGGCAACAAAGTGCCCTGAAACTGAGGAGACACGACAAAGGGTTTTTAGCGGTAAATGCGCAAACTTGTGTTTTCTGGGGATTGAACTGGACTAGATTTAGTCGCCAATCCGAGACTTTGTTCAACAAAGTCGGCCGCGAATAATAGGTACGTCGCGTTCGTCGCTGTCTATTAACTATTATTTGACTGGGTATTATTGAATAACGTAATATGAGAACACTCGTATTACCTGATATGAAACTTTTGCCGTGTACCTAATACGAATATATTAGTCACACCTCTAACCTGTACTATACTCTTTGAGTACCAGCCATAGACTTTACGCCAGTATATTCTAAGTCTATGGTACCAGCTCAGTATTACACACAGAACATAATTACTCTCTACCAAGAAAAGAACGCCAACTTCATACTAAAAAACGGAAACGTGTTTATGAGTGTACACTACAAGCGCTACGGTGGGCGCCCACATAAAACTTGGCAGGAATTTCAAACCTTGTATTCTGTAACTGAACTTTTTATTTAAGGCATATTCGAGTAATTTTGGCTCAAGCCTCACAAACCTATGGGGTAAATTCCCATACTTTTTTTTGAGAGGTTGCACCAAAATTACTCGAATATACTTTAGATTAGTATGTGGGATAAAATAAAACTATAAATAAGTATAGTTATGTAATTTTATTTTCTGGAATACAGATTGTTTTATAAACTATACATTATTATTGATGTTTTTTATTGCTTTTGCACATAATATTTCCACGCTTGTTTCTGATATATAACACATCTTATTGTCAGAGAGTTATTCTTCACAGAACATTAACGTAAATTTAAATCAGCAAAATTCTCATGGTGAAAACTTAACTCAGCCCAAATACGTGATCTGAAAAAGATATAATTCGAGTCAATATAGTAATAATCCCTACAAATAACGGTCAATAAATATTCAAAATGTTGATAGACTTACCGCAGTATTGTCATAAGTTTTTCTTTTCCTATTATAGGAAACCTGCAGAAAGTGATCAGATGATTTTGTGCTTTTTATTTGCACAACACTTAACTTACTTTCGATGACGATCACCAATGTGCATAAAATTATAGTCAATATCTTATACAGAGTTAACATCTTACAAAAAATCTTTACTGTATATTCACGACGATATTATGACTGTGTATTCGCCTACAGACGAAAATGAAGTATTCTGAGCCCACGATAACTGAATGTAAGCAAAAATCAATAATAAATATTAAAATCTAAACCTATGAAATAAATTTGATTTTCAATATGAAAGACGTTGACAAACAAATGTCATTTTTTTCTTCTTTTAATTCGTGGCTTTTTTTGATAGAATTCTGCTAATATTTTATAATTTAATTTTAATCAATTAATAGGTAAATTAATTGTGCAAATTTCAGAGTAATATGTATGTAATTATACTTTAAAGAGCAAACCAAAAAAAGTTTAAAACAGAATTAATATTTTTAGTATCTTCCGATAAAATATGAATTTTTATATCTAATTTTTAAAATGGCAATCTAAAAAAACATGAAGGAAAGAAACAGCGATATCTTTTTCTCGCTTTTTACAAGTAACGTGCACATTGACAAAATCATAATTGTGTGCAGATTTTTCAGCTTTCATACAAAGTTGCACAGGTGATGCAACTCTGTATGAAGCCCGAGAAACCTGCACACAATCATCATTTTATCTATGTGTGGGTGGGCGTGTAAATTAAAGCGAGAAAAGATATCGCTGTTTCATTCTTTCGCGTTGTTTATTTGCCATTTTAAAAATTAGGTACAAATATACATAACTATTATATCGGAAGAAACTGAAATTTTTAATTCTATGCTATATTTTTCTTTGTTTGCACCTTACAGTAATTATATACATATTACTTTGAGGTTTGCACAATTAATTGACCTACAATTGATTAAAACTAAATTATTAAATATTAGCAGAATTCTATCAAGAGAAGCCATGAACTAAAAGAAGAAAAAATGACATTTGTTTGTCAACGTCTTCATATTGAAGATATTTTCTGAAATTGATTCAAATTTATTTAAAATGATTTAGATTTTAATATTTGTTATTGCGTTTTGCTTTAATTCAGTTATTATCGGTTCAGAATACTTCATTTTCGTTTATAGCAATTCTTCGCGATTGTGTGTGTGAAGATTTTTGTGAGATACTGACTCTGTATGAGATATTGACTATAAATTAATTTATTATTTAAAAAAATTATGCAAACAAAAAGCACAAAATCATCCGATCACTTTCTGCAGGTTTCCTACAATAAAAATAGAAAACTTTGATAATATGTGGTAAGTCTTTAAGCATTTTGAATTTATTCATCGTTATTTGTAGGGATTATTACTATATTAACTCGAATTTTATCTATTTCAGATCATGTATTTGGGCTGAGTTAAGTTTTCGACATGAGAATTTTGCTGATTTAAATTTACGTTAATGTTCTGTGAAGAATAGCTCTCACGATAACATATGTTATAAATCAATTTTACGCGTGGAAATATTATCTGCAAAAGCAATAGTAAACATAAATAATAATATATAGTGTATAAAACAATATTTTCCAAAATAAAATTACATAATTATACCTATTTTTAGTTTTATTTTATCCCACATACTCCTCTAGTAAATTGAGTACTTGGTGCAACTCTCAAATGTATGGGAATTTACCCCATAGGTTTGTGAGGCTTGAGCCAAAATTACTGAATATGCCTTAAATAAAAGTTCAGTTACACAATACAAGGGTTTGAAATTCCCACAAAGTTTTATATGGCGCCCACCGAGGCGCTTTTAGTGTACATTCATAAACACGTGTTTCCATTTTTAGTATGAAGTTGGCGTTCTTCTCTTGGTAGAGAGTAATTGTGTTCTGTGGTTGCATTACCCTGGTATCATAGCTTGCTACATATTTATTTATCTATGCCTGGTATTACAGGTTACAGGTACAATACGGCCGACGTATCTTGGCGAGTCCGACCTCGCGCAGAAGGTTGCGCAATAGCTTTTAAGGAACAAAATGGTGGCATGAGGCGACGTACGGGGGCGGTGGTCTAGCTAGAGATTGACCATAAGTAAACACAATCGACCCTTTAGTCATAAAATATCGCAATCGATTAGTTTTATTTAGAAGTTATTGATTTTGTTTATATAAGATATTAAACGAAATAGATTTACAAATATAGTGAATTTTGTTGATAATAAACAAGATTTCGACTTAAATAAAAAAAACTAAAACATATTATTTTCTCAGCTGAAAGACATAATGTACTTAAATATCAATTATCTATTAACGTCTTCTTGAGTAACGACTATTTGAGAAAATTTAGAACCTCCTTATAAATTGCAAATAAATATATTTTTATGTTAATTTTAATCGATTTGAATAAAATCGATTAAACAACACCCTCAGGCACGCGTGTTGGACATCCCTTCTGGTTACTTCGTAAAGCTTCGTGCTTATTCGGCAATGCTCGGTACACGGTAATATTTCTCAGTCACACGTTAGCATTGGTGTCGTGTTCGTGTCGCTATCTCTGTCTTGAGCACAGTCGGTTACAAAAGTTTTCGTTGTTATTGTTGTTTGTTTTATTAATAGTGTTAAGTTTGTTTTGTTTGTTTTATTTGTTTTATTTGTTTTATTTGCAAGTGTCAGTTAGCACTTATATTATTCGCCAAACATGCCACCAAACATAACAGTGTGTTAAATCGCCAGGCGAGAAAAATTATTTACGATTTAACGCAATATATGAAAAAGAAAAGAAGAAGGCGTAAAAGATGTCGATAAAGTTTATTTAAGAGTTGCTAACGCAACTGGTGTGTCCCAACGCACAGTACAGCGGATCGCAACTGAAGGCAATATTTCGCTTACAGTATTCCGCACGCCTGGTAAAAAGGTCTAGATCAAAACCTATTACTGATATGGATAATTTTGACCAGGAGTAGTAAAAGATGCATACACAACTTCCACAAAACTGAAAAGAAATGCCGACGATAAACAAATTACTAGCGAAACTCAAACGGGATATAAATTTTCAAGGTGGTAAAACGAGCTTAAGACAATTATCAAAAACTTGGGTTTCAAGTGGCGAAAGACCGAAACCAATAGAATGGTTCTTATAGAGAAGACCGACATTCGCCTGAAAAGGATCTTGTACTTGAAGGCAATGAAAAATACAGGGACGAAGGGCGACCAATTGTATTCACTGACGAGTCGTATGCCCACCATCACATACAAAAGGTAAGGCGTGGTCAGATGGTTCCGCTCAAGGACCAAAGCGCCTGATATCAAAAGGTCAGCGGATAGTGATGGTACACGCTGGGTCAGAAGCAGTTTGTTCCGAACGCTACTAATGTTCAAATCTGGCAGCAAAACGGAGACTATCATGATGACATGAATTTCAAAATTATGAGAAATGGTTACGGACCCAACTGATTCCAAATTTGAGCCCTAACTGGTGGTGGTTATCGATAATGCCCGTACCACAACAAATTAATGGATCCTGCCCCTACATCTAATGACAAGAAGGCAAAATGGAATCGTATATTAGAAAAGGGTATACCATATGAAAAGGACATGCGTAAACCACAACTTTACGATCTAATAAAAAACAAAGACGTGAATAAAAATACGTAATAGATGAAATGTTTAAACAAAACAACCACGATGTCCTTCGTTTACCCCATATCATCCTGATTTAAACCCCATCGAGATGGTGGCTGCCATTAAAGGGCACGTAGCCGCTAAAACGTCGACTGGAACGTAACCCGGACAATGGAGCTCATACAAGAAAAAGTAAATTTAATGGGTCAGAATGAATGGAGTGCTTTATGCAGAAAAGTGCAAGAGGTCGAACATGACTATAGGAAGAGCGACCATATTATTGACGAAATGACGGATCAATTATTCATCATTAATACAGCTTCAGATTCAGAAAGTGAGTCTGAAAGGAGAGCGACGATTACGAAGATGAACCTATGCAAGTACTCACATGGTACACAAGGGCCGACGACTTTATGTTAGGAATTTCCCTCAGCGACAGTGATTAAATAATAATAAGTGTAAATAAATAAAAAGTATTAAATGTAAATAATATTGTATGTGTTTGTGATAAAATCTGCCCTATCGAAAGGTGAGGTATCAAAATTGAATCTTAATTTATAATGTCTCCAAAGTGTTTTGATATTTTGGTCACTGTATTAGGAAATTTTATTTGTACATTGGTATACATAAAAAATTACAATAACAGTTTTCTTCACGAGTGTTCATGCGCTAAACTTCGCAGAGCCTATATCAGGGAGGAAAGTTGGTACTAAAATTTGAAGTCTAAAATGTATGGAAACAGGCTCTTCGACGTTTCGCGATAAAAGTTTGACGCCATTTTATTAAAATGGCGCCAAACGTCAACAAATATTCTATGGTCAACAGCAGCGCCATTTCTATGAGCACCATCACGATCATGAGATTTAGTTTGTTAACCTAATAATTTTCTTTGTTTATATTAATATTTTTGTTACATTCCATTCATTACTGTTATTTCGTTCTTACTATGTCGTCACGAAAAGAGATTTGTGTTTTGGGTGCGACAAATTAGGTAAGAAATATTTGAAAACCTATCACTTATACATATTGATAATTCAACGATTGCGGTCAACCTTTTAAAACAATCAAAACAAATTGTGAAAGGTTAGTAGCAATTACAATTTCACACTGTTAAACTAATAGAACATGTTCATTTTCAGGTGCATTTATGCATGTTTTCAATAATTCCTGCATATTTGGATGTCGAAAGTTGGAAATAGATTAGAAATAGAATAGAACCAACGAAAATTTTCACTACTAAAAAGATATGTGATTATCACTTTGAATCGAATTACAAAACTACAGGTCATCGTTTAACCATAACAGCTGTTCCAACTTTGTATCTTGAAGGTGAGTTTTAAATTAAAAACAATATATTTAACATGTATATGTTTAAATGGTAGAATTAGATACTGTATGTAGGTGTCACATTCATTGAATGTGTATGTAGGGGGGAAAATCATTTATATTCTATTCTAATTATATTAAATTCATCACACAGAAACAAAGGGTCAGTGTAATTAGGTGGATGCCCTATTACGGCCTTTAATGCCAATTTCAACTTAAAATTCTGCTATTTTAATTAGCACTCAATATTTTATACATTTATTTTAATCGATAAGTCATTTCTCAAAAACGCAATGAACATTTATTTACAATCATTATTTCAAGAACAATTTTAAAACGACGATAAGCAAAAAATTCCAGCCACCCTGTACTGAATGTCGTCCTTATAACTAATGCCAGCATAGCATAGGTTTATGCCTTTTGAGTTTTTATAGGTACCTATTGTAGGTAAGTTTTATGGGCACAGAAATAAATTCGAACAACTTTTAATTTTGAATCATGCATGTCATAAGCTCTTTACTCTGTGTCACAAGCATGGAATATGTATTAAGACAGATGACAAAAATTATTTTATTTTAATGTTTTACTCCTTACCTTACTGTATTTTAGCTTTAAGCAGTTGCATTTTTCTTTTAACACTAAACAATTGATTTAAGCAAATTATGATAAAAAATTATGTAGCACATCGATTTTTTATAATTTTATCATTAAAGTATTCAAATCTCCCTCATCTTTCAGCCCTTCAAGTTCACTGAACATCCTCCTCCATTGACTGCTGCAAAGCATGTTCCTGAATCACTTTCCTTGTTATAAGTTTTTCATTTATGTTCTTAAGTTATAATAAAATTAGTATTACTAAGTTATAGTTCATTACATTTATTGCTTGTTTTTGTCTTTCTCAAAAAATAAGTAAATATATAGGTGTTCTTAATATATAACAAATGTCTGATGGAAAAGGTACAACTTTGCTAATCTTTAAAATTAAAACCAATTTTAAGACATAGACGAATTGGTCATAAATTTTTAACTTTAAAATAAGTTATGTTCTAATTAATGGTATTTATTCCAGTTTATGACAACCCTGATTTATATTACGGGCTGAAATTAGTACTTTTATTAGGTACGCAAACCAAATATCAGCCTGACGGCCAACATTATGCACTCCATACATTTCCTATATCTAATTACAGCCCCATTAATTTCCACTAAAGGGAAACAAAAAACTTGTAAATATAAAAAAAATAGCTGCATTACTATGTCTATAGTTATATTTATATAAATCAAAAAGCCTAAAGATGAGCTAATGTAAAATATGCTTAATTTTATCGGGACCATAACTTGTCAAACAATTAGGAAAATGAGCGTTTTCCGTTGCGTGCATGTTTTGATTTTTAATTTAACACTTAGATTTATATCTGTGTGGTAATATTTGAAATATACTTTCCTCTAGTTACAAAGAATTTTTAAACGACAATATGTAGTTAAGACTACTAGAAATCTTATTTACAAAGTAAAAAGTCGAAAAGAATAGGGGCGTGGTGGTATTAGGGCATCCACCCTACTCATCAATAATTTGTCACGGCTTCACTCAATGTCAACATATTTATAATTAAATAGTTGTGGTGTTATAAATAATCTTTGTGTTTCTATAGATTTCCATTGCATTATTTTTCAGGAGTATTTAAGGAAAACATAAATTTCTTGAAACAGAACACAACTATGGTGTCCCAAGAATATATGTCTTAATCATACCTGACACATCATACAAATCAACCTGTAGAAAAGAAGTTGAGTGGTGAAAGAGGTAATAATTCTGTTTTAACTGTTTATTTTATAATCTCTATAGGGTGGTAATTTGGAATTGAGTACTTGGGTGTGGCTTAAATCATATTATATGTTATACAATATAATAAGTGTACAAAATGTTCTTACGAGATTTATAAACTTGATAACTACTTTACTAACTACTATACTACCATTAGTAAACTGTATGCTCATTTGCCCCTTTTCGCCTTAAAACCTGATGGTTATCAGATAGATAATTATTAGATATATCATTTATTACTTATTTACATATTATTAGCCTATACTGCCGTGGTAACCGAGAGAGCAGTATGTCAGATATTTCTTTTTCAACCAACTTCAAAAAGTTACTCAAATTAAAAGAAATACCTAACCTTGTACTAGACTTTCTGAAAGAGCCATTACTGGCAAAAGGAAAAGATAATTTAAAATCAGTATCTGTAATCTGCTAAATGCAGACTTTTGGGAAAATTTTGTGTTAATAATAATGTTGAAAATTTAGCAATCGAGGAATAAAACAAAGAAAATTTAACACTGTAATGAAATAATAATAGATATGATCGGTGAATGTGATAAAATGTAGGTTGTTTTGAAACAGCATAAGTTGGTATAATCTCCAGCTTACACTGATTCTAAAAGTTGTACTTGTCAGTGATTCTTAATTATGTTTAAGTATTATTTTTCATTATAAGTGCTTTAAATGACGTTTTTGTTGTTTGTTGAAGTCCTTTTGAAACAACTTTATGTTAAAGATTTTTTCATGTTGTTTGTAAGTTAATGAGAATAATTTTGTGCCAAATAACACTATAATTATAAACATTATAATTTTTGATCTCTATAATTGAGTCTTTAAGTTTTGCTAAGAAGTATATTTTAGAGAAGTTTTCTATTTTAAGAATTGTTATGGCAAATAATAAGAACCAATATGTGATTTTTGATATCACTGATAAAGTTTTATAAATAAAATATGTTAGTTAGTACATTTTGTTTTTTTTTCCACTATTTAATGCATACTGCTCATCATGTTCTAACAAAATATGAAAATGCTACTTTAAAAGCAATAACATCCTTTACTGTGCAATGAAATAATAATAAAATTCAAACTGCATGAAGGCAGTATGGTACTAACTACTGTTTTACTGTAGCTATTTAAGTATTACCATCCTTTCTAACTTACTGCCATCTCGATCCAGTGTAGTATTTTTTTTCTTTAATTGTAATGTGTCATGTGTGTAGATTTAAGTGTTGGAATAAATATCTATGTCTAAAACCACTGCTGAATATAGGCTTCCTTAGATTCTCATAGGATGATATTTATAACAATTGCCACATTTGACAGGTGGGTTGATAAGATTCAGGAATTAAAGTGATGAAACAATCTTCATCTGTCACTATATTCTGTGATTAAATTAATATTTTAATTTTCAATATTCACAGCGCCCAATCTGCATCCACATGACCAGCGCTCAACATCATAGACAAAGGAATTACAAGTAATTCTTATTGAAAGTAATTTTTACTATTACTACTGGTTCCAAAACGTTTCTCCTGGGGAACCAGCAAGAAACCCAGTGGGAATTTTTTTGATTATAGTATACAATTAGTATGAAAACAGAAAACAGAAACAGCATGGTAGATCACCCATTGCTAGGTTATTATCAATCATGTACTCTTTAGTAGCATAATAAATCTTTGTTAAATTTAAAAAAAAAACTTTTTGATAGATAAGGCCTGCATATTTTGTGGGGCTTAGGTTGAAGGTTAGGTATGCATTGTCCCATTAAGGAATTCCTGGCTCTTTAGAGTCGAGTAACTGGTATAACTAATTGTGCTTGTTTCTAGTATTTACAGAATGTACGTCGCTATTTTTAATAAAACTATGTTTGTTCTGTGTACATACATAAAATTTTGTAAATATATACTGAGAGGCCAAAGTTAATATACTTATTTCTTTAAATTTTCCTATAGGAATTTCTTCGGACCTAAGTTATATATCGCTCTTATGGCCCCTTCTGCAAAACAAAGATAGTTTCAATGTCAGTCGATTACTCCATAGCAAGATTCCATATGACATTACGCTACGGAAATGACTAAAATTAACTAATCTAGCTGTTTTAGCACATGTAAGGCCCTCTAATTTGTATAAGGTTTCTGAATTAAATATTTAATTCCTTATATTTTAGTAACAAACAATATTTTCTACCAATTTGCTTAGTAGGAAGCAAATATAGTATAAGAATATCATATACTAAAATATAATCATTTTACAGCATTTATTGTAAATTTCTACATTTTAAATTTCAATTTGAAAAGCTAATGTATAAATTAAACATTTTCAGATAAACAGACGAAATCGGATACTACTCTGAAAAATAATAAGTTGTTATAAAAGCACGCGAGAAGACTTAAATTTCAATTAGAGAAGTCTAGAAAACTATAAAAGATTTTAGGACCTCTCATCAAATACAGAAAAATGAGTAATCAAGTAGCATTTGAGAAGATCACCAAAAGATGACATTTGCAGCAAGGTTTTGTTATACCTGTTTAGAATAATTTATTGTAAAAATATGTTTCATATTTTGTATTGTCAAAACTGTGTTTTATGCTTTGTTTTGTAAGAGCTGTTTAGAATAATTTATTGTAAAAATATTATTTTGTATTTTGTATTGTGAAAGCTGTTAAGAATAACTTATTATAAAAATATTGGTTTCAAAATTTGTATTGTCTAAGCTGTTAAGAATTGTACAATGTCAAGTCAATACAAAGTATGAAACTAATATTGTTAAAATATTAGTTTCATACTTTGTATTGTCAATGCTGTGTTATATGAATTGTTTGCATGCATGTGGCGCAGTAAGAATTTCCACCATCCCATATCATCCCCGTGGTGTCTTAAGAGGCGACAGAGGAAACAAATCAGAAGATGGACAGCAATGTCTTCCTAATAACGACTAAAATTAGAAGCTGCGGTTGGCAACCCACTGCTGTTACAAACTATGGTAAATATCTCTTCTATGAGGCGATTGTTGAAGCTGTGTTAAGATGAATCATTTATTTAATTATACAAATATTATTTCATATTTCCTATTGTCAAAGCTGTTATGAATACCAAGGGCCTAGCCCTCTTTATTTTTCGCCACTTATTTTGCTGTGGACTACGCTCCAGTCCCAACTTCTAGTTCCTCATGGGCGGAACGCGTTGGTTGGTTGGCTCACTGCACACGGCGTTGGCCTGTGAGTTGTGCCTCCCACATTTTTTAAAATGAGTGAGCCAAGTCCTTGTATCGGTATTTTAATATAAATATTGTAAGCCTTTCCAAGTGGAAGGTATTAATCATCCCTTATGCCGCCGTGTCAGTCACTTTGCACGGAGTACTGCATTTAAGGGATGACTGACGGCAGTGTATGTTAATAATGGTATTAATAAGTAATGGCCTATATCTAGCCCTTTAGAACCTTTAAAAGATCAATATATTGATTATCTGATCACGTATATTTTTTTAATATAGTTATATTTTATAGACGGGCATTTTATATATACAATAGAGGAGAGGGTTATTAAAAATATTTTTATTTTGTATTAACAAAGTGTTTATGAATCATTTATTGTAAAAATGTTATTTTCATATTGTCTTTTGAAAATTTATTGTTAGACATTAGTTTAATATTTTGTTATATCAAAGCTGTGTATGAATCATTTATTGTAAAAATATTAGATTACCGTATAGTGGCGGTCTAAGAATATCCACTACCCCATATTATCATCCCGTGGGTGTCATCGTAAGAGGCGACAGAGGAAATAAATCAGCAGATGGACTGATTCCTAATAACTGCAGTTGCAAACCCACTTGCCAAGCGTGGTTACAGCTTTGGATTGCCTCATAGCCCTTTAAGTTTGCCGTTATGGTATTAGCTTAATATTTTGTAATGTTAAAGTTTGTTATGATTCATTTATTAAAATAATAAAGTTTACTATTTTGTATAGACAGCTGTGTTATTAATCTATTAATGATATAAACATTAGAATAAAATATTAGTTTTATGTGTTGTATTGTCAAAACTAGGTAAATCTTTATCTATCTCCTTAAATTCAAAAAATAGAATAATGTACTAATTATTTGTGTTTAATTCCATTCATGATAAAAAAATATCGTAGTTAATTCTATTTACAATTGAATCACACTTTATGTATTAGATTAGTTATCAATCGATTAAAGTAAACATTTGAAGCATTTTGTTACCATGCAGTTATCTTTAAAAATGTTTCAAATGTTTAATTCACTGTTGGTTGTTGATAATTAATCCTAGTAATAAAGTGTAATGAATTACCATGAACAGTAGTGTATATGTAGAGGTGCATGTGTTATACGCACGCACACATTCTCACTATATTGGCGAAACGACACCAGACGGCGCTAGTACTCCTCGGTTGACAGATTTCACGAGTGGCTCTCTTTTCCTGTATAGGACAGTTACTATACTCTTTGGCCTATATTCAGACTCGCCAAGATACGTCGGCCGTATTGTAATACAGGTTCAAATTTATAATAAATAGATAAACGTAAACGTGGATATTATTCCCAAGCTCTCAAGGGTTCATATTAACCAGAAAGAAAAAATAATATAATATGTCGCGTGGTGTTATAAGTGTTGGCGACTATATAGTTATTCAGAAACAAAATTATAAGAAACTTCATAAATATAACAAGGCAAATTCATGTGTAAATATTGGACGTGATAGTGTTAATTTAAGTGGTTTAGAGGGTTGTCAATACTTTTCTGTTTTTAGGATGTTACCAAAAAGTAACAAAAGAAATAGAGAATATGATTTGGAGATATCTCAGGAAACTGTTGACCTTAAAAGTGAAATTGATGTTAAAATTTCAGGAACCGATAATAGAAATATTTTTGACGATGGTCTATCCCAAAAGCTAACAGCTGCAGAAATAGATGACCTTAAAAGCGATGCAAATAAAGCTTCATATATTGTAGAGACTCTTATAAGTAATTCAAACACATTTCATAATAAAACTGAATTCTCACAGGAGAAGTATTTAAGGAAGAAAGAAAAAAAATATTTTGAATATATACAAATACTTCGACCTAACTTGAGAATGATCAGTGAAATATTGTACAAGCTAGACCCCAGCAAAATTCAAGGTTTAAGGACTGATACATTATCTCAAATTATCACTTTGTGTAATATTAATTGTGAAGGTAATCATTTATTATATGACTCTGGTTCCAATGGTTTGTTGGCTGCAGCATTATTAAGTGCCATTGGAGAGCTCAGTGATGGTAAATTGATTCATATGCACCCTGGTAATATGTCACAAAAGTTGGCATTAATGGCTATGAATTTTGGTGCAGAACAATTAGATAGATGTATTTCAGTTAATGTATATTCTGCTTTACGACAATACTACCAGGGATGTGATACAAATTCAAATGAAAATTTATCTGTATTAGAGAATAGTAGAGAAAATGAATTAAAAAGAAAAGCTGATGACATTATAGATTATAAAGGCAAAATTGCCAAAATAGATAATTTAACTGACGATGAAAATAATATTGTCAGTCCAACAAATTTGCATAAAATTGACCAAACTGAACCAAAAAAACCAAAATGGCACTTTTTAAATATAACTGCATCCCAACTTCTATCTAAAAAAGTTGATTCTTTAGTTATTGCTAGCAAAGAAGATCCTCAAAACATTTTTAAAGAATTATCAGCTTTTGTCAAGCCAGGAAGACCTTTTGTTGTGTATTATAATGTTGCAGAACCCTTGCAACAGTTATACATGACTCTAAAATCCCAGAATAACATTGCTGCCTTGAGATTAACTTGGAATTGGATGAGGAATTATCAGGTATTTAGTAAAGTATACAATTAAAAATGTAGCCTGTAATATACTTTTTACTTACCCTAAAAATTTGAAAATTAATTATACTAAAATCTAATGATTACATGGAAAATTAAATGGTGTTTATAATATAGATTGTAGACTACTACCTCTCTGCCACAATTGTGTTACCATCTCTGCCACCATTAAGCCAAAATAATATTAGCCACAATGAGAAGTTCAATATTGCATTAACAATTAATTTGTTACTTAAGTAGGGAGTGGTTGCATTGGCAAGTTTTAAAAATGTGCGCTTAGTTAGCAGTTAGACATTGCAGTATCTATTTCTCATGATGACTCATTAAGAGGTAAAATAGTGTGTGTGTTTTCTAGTGTAGTGTTTAGTAGAGATGGGCCGAATATGGACTTCACCAAATACAAATATTTGGCCGAAAGTTCGGTAAAACTTTTACCGAACCGAATATTCGGCCGAACATCATTCGGCAGGATCACCTCAGTACCTAACCAATTCATGTCGAAACTTGTTTACGTAAAGCGCGCGGGATGAGCGCCGGACCCTGCCCTCGCTCCCCCGCCACACCTGACATGTTATTGCATATCTAGTACTGAGCAAATTGCCGACACGTGCTTATGTTTTGACTGTTTTTGTGAGAAAAAAGTGTTTCGTTGTGTTATTCTTAGTGAAAATTGATAATTATATGACAAAAATGAGTGGCAGGAAGAGATCTATTATTTGGACTTATTTTAGAGAAACTGATGACCAAAGTAAAGTGAAATGTACGATTTGCGAAAAAATACTTTCGCAGGGTGGCAGCGGCAGGAAAACTTCATTCTCGGCTTTGAGCAATAATTTAAAATTGAAACACACTGCGGAATTTTCTGGTCTGGAAAAACTTGTGCATCAGGTAGACTCAAACTATACAAAAAATTGAAACGACACAGCATGAATCTGAAGTTGCACAAGTCACCCAACCCACTACCAGAAGTGCTTAATCTACATATACTAAAACCTGTTTAACTACTCAAACTACACTAGAAGATTCATTTATTTCCAAATGCCGAATTGACGACCCCAGATCACTTCCAATTACAAATTAAATTGCTGAAATGATAGCAATAGATAACCAGCCAATTTCTATAGTCGAAGATAAAGCCTTCAATCGGCTCATGCACTTGGTAAAGCCCAAATACCAAATACCGAGCCGAAAATATATAGGTGAAACAGTAATTCCACAACTGTATGAAAAATTGAAAAGCACTAGTCAAGGTGAGCTATCAAAGGCCAAATGTCTATCGGCTACATCTGACATGTGGACAAATATGTTCGTACATTTCAATACAGTGGACACTTTGAGTACCACTTCAACAAATTTTCGGCGATTTAGCCGAATATTCGGCCGAAAAGGAATGTTCGGTAAAGGTGCCGAATATGCCGAATACCGAATATGAACCGAATATTCGTCCCATCTCTAGTGTTTAGAGGTAGTTTTACTGGATTTAGAGGGCTTCTATGGTTCCTACGGCACCACTATTTCAAGGCGGATTCGCATAGATCTCGACGAGATACGCCAAAAAGTAAAAATAAAAGTCTTTTTTTTAATAACAATCAATAGATCGAATCAAGGGTCGGAAACCGGTAAAATTTTCAAACCGGTTTGGCTTGCAAGTACATGTGAACGAAATATTAAGGTTTCGTTCCAACGTAACCTTAATTTAACCGGTATTTTCAAATAAAGTTCCCATTGTGGTTAGTGTTCATTAACCGTTATTGAACACTATTTTTCGTTCTTTAGATTTAAGGCAAGGCGGGATAGGGAATCCACCGACCCGCGCGCCGCCGCGCCACACACGCCAGTGGCAGCGCAGATAGCTACAAAATCACGTCGCACAGACAATTATATTACTTTTCTTAGTGCGATATCAAGCACCGCGGATCGTGATTCAAAAAACCGGTTTATTTTGTTTACAGAACAAAATGAATTCCGGTTTTGTTCTGAACATAACGTTAACACGAAACCGTTATTAACCTTTATTAACCGTTATTTTTCAAACCGGTTCCGGGCCTTGGATTGAATTTTCTTTTTAATATAAAGGTATCAAATCGTAGATTAAAATCTAGATCAATAGCATTGTGATTTCTGTAGGAAACGTAAACATTCAAAGTAAAAATGACCAGGTGCTACTTTTTTTGCGAATTTTAATTTTACTGATTTAATTGTATTTTATTATATTTGATTTTTATGAAACATCTTATTTATTTGTATAGATTTGAAGTTATAATTTAACATAAATAATTTTATTTCAGATTCTGCCCGAAAGAACACACCCAGAAGTCATGATGAATGGTTCGGGAGGCTTTCTGTTAAGTGGTTATATACTTAAATAGAATAGTAAGTTTTTTGAAAAAATAATAAAATCATTTTATACAAATTTTTAATGGTCTCATTTGCTCAAATGCACATAATATCATATCAAACTAAATGCATCATACAAATAAATGTGGTTGACACAAAAAGACTTTTATAAACTTGGTAGTAAACAATAAAATTGGGAAGAAAATCAACAATATTTTGGTGGCAAATAAATGAGTTTCTTAGATAATGCAGTGCAGTATACCATGAGGATATACTCAAATAAATTTCCGATAAAATGTGTCAATTTATTGTTATGTAAGTGCAGATTTTTTTGGACATTCCACATTATATTATAAAATCATTTATGTGTATAAATAATTGTTTACAATATCCTGCACATTTAAAATTTTGTCATAGTGGCATTCTCAGAATCGGCTAAATATATGTGTTTGCGTCGCGAACCAAGCATAAAATAGTTAAAAGCATATAATAATTAATTAACTTGCTTTTTATCTTTAAACTTTATCACTACATCTTCAAAACTTTCGATTTTTAATACTTTCAAAGAAATTAAACTGGCATAATAAGATCAATACATTATACTTATAATACCCATAAAATGTATGTAGGAATGTCGGTCCAAACCTTGTTGGCTCGAACATGTGATTTGATGGTGACAAGTGAATATTCGAGAACAAAAATTCCAAATAATACAATAATCATCTCAATACATTTGGCACTGAAAATTGGGTGCTTATAAAGATGTTCAAAACTAGATTTTTAATTCTTTAAAGGAAAAAAATCTGGCATAATAAGATCAATATAATACTCAAATGTATGTAGGAATGTTGGTCTGCATAAATTCATCATTTTTAATAATAACTGTACATGTGATTTGATAGTGACAATATTTTTTACGTTCGTCGACAAGTAACATATTCGAGAAAAAAAATGCCAACATAGAGCAAGATCCGTCAGTGGCCCATGTAGCTCTATGAATGGCAATACGATAACCATCTCAATCCATTTGGCACACTGAAGATTGGGTGCTGAATGTTAAGTGGCAGTCAAGAATATTTTTATGTTAATACCTCAAACATTTTATAGCCATAATTGATAGTTAGTGACATACATTCAGATAGTACTTTATTAATTCATTGCTGCTAATATTTATTAAGAAATAAGATGGATTATTATCAAACCTACTATCAAATCTAACCTCAACTAATATAAACAAAAATCAGCAAAATTTCTCTAAACAGTTACAAATTGCCATCAAATTTTGTTGTTTAATTACCACTGTCATCATTGTATTAAAGGTACAAACCAAGTATTTTTTTTTATTAAATTGAAACTCAATAATTCTTATTACAATCAGATAAGAAGACATTTATTGCTCATTGATAACAATTTATGTATTTTTGAATTTATACAGACTCCGATCAATCAGACAGTGGAAACTATCTTCCACTTATATATGTTTCCTATTGGGGAATGTTGCAAATGATTACAATATTAATTCAAGCTAGTATAAATTCTGCCGTAAACCTATTAAATCATGTGCTGTTGATTTAATACAGAATAATTAAATAAAATATTATATTACTCGTATGTTACAGCAACTTAACATAAAAATAAAATATTTTTATAAATACCATATAATTTCTTTAAATCCTATCTCTATTTAGAATTGAAGTATAATTAGCAAAATACTATCATATTCCAGAAGGCATAGATAAATGTTTTAAACAATTAGCACTTGATATGTGTTCTATAAATTCTGGAATATATAGGCGCTAATTTTTTTAGTAATGACCAAAATATAATATGTCAGTCATTTGCGATTAATGCCTCGCAAGTATTTGATTTTGTTCCAAAATAAAATTTTGAAGCAGCAGCTATTCTTTTATCAACATTAAATTATATTTTTTATGCTTTTTGTATAAATGTTTACGCACTAAAATTAACTTTTAATCTTAATATTTGCTTATCTTGACGGTTTTAGCAATAGTCAATTTTTTTCTATTTTGGTTTTATTTGTTAATTTCATAAATTATATAATACCATATTTACAAAATATTTTTTTTGCAAACAACTGAAACAAGTATATTTGTTGTCTTACAACTGGGCAAAATAGTCTATTAAAATAATACTTAAAACAGTCACAAATATTAATTATAATAATTCTTCATCTCTTCTTCTCCTTTTAATAGAGGAAATAGGGAATTATTATTTTTGCATCATGCAACTGTTGAGTAAATGGATATAGAACCGAATTTAATTAAAAAAAGAAACAAGGATACTGCAATTCACTCGAATTTTGATAAAAAAAGAACTAAGTGAAAACATTATATAATATGCAGTATCTTTGTTAAAATTTTAATATTACATTAGGGAATAACTTTGGTATTGGTGTTAATACATCAAAAGGCATACAAAGCTGTGGTCAGGGCAGCAACGCTGTGACTTAGCAAATGTTTATAAAAGAGACCACTAGTGTCTACTGCGGACCGTCACGCGGGCTCGGACACAGTTCCCATTACAGTGCTACTACTCAGCTATGAAGAGTCTTCGTCGTACCACGTGCGGAAGTCACAACTCTCGTCATAGTCATCCTGGAACAAATGTAACTCATAACATAAATTTTTCAAACATATCAATACTCTTTATTGTACACCAAGAAAAGATAAAAATATCAAAAAGAAAAAATAAACAACTATTGAGGGAAATACAAAGGGCGGTCTTATTGCTATATAGCAATCTTTTACAGACAACCCAGAAGAAGAAATAAATAAAAATAAGAAAAACTATGACGTCATTACACAATTTGACCAATGCTTTAAAAAAATAATATCAAAGAATAATAAAAATTTATAAAATAATATTAAAGAATATCCGGGCAGCAAAAAACTTAAGGAATAGGTTTTTAACAATCTATTGCTGTAGCGCTGTGCCCGAGGGAGTAAGCAAGACAAGTGACAGCGAACTGCAGCTCGGACTGATAATAATGTCCTATAAAAAATTACGAAATCATCATCTCGTATCTCCTCCTCTGTTTCCTCCTTCAAAAATGTACCGATTTTAATTTCTTTTTCAAGAACACTTCAAGAAGGATTGTGATTTGTCGGTATGTTTTTCTTTAATTATGTTTGTTAATTTTTTTGCTGGATGTCTCTTAAAACATTGTACTACATATTTGTAATAAAGGGCTTATGTATTAATGTTTATAAAGTAATACTCTTAAACATATTTAAGCCTGCTTACTAAATACAATCCCACAATGTGGTTGGTGACATCCACACTGTGGCGGACGATCGATTGTGTGGTTTAAGGGTGAGTTTGCATGGTTTGAGGATGGATTTTTGTTCTTAAAGATGTGAAAACTAATTACTACTATTACTATCATAGTGTTTGAGACATTTTCTAGGGCTACAGTTTATGTGTTGCTGTTTGAAGAATTCCTCAAAAGTGACAACACATTTATATCCTGAATCTTTATTCTTTGAATTTATATTCAAAAATATACTGACCGACATCCAGGCATGGTCAAGCACATCTTCGGCTGCAAAGCGTAACTCCGGTTGAGGACGAAGCATGTTCGCCACAAGATCGATGGCTCCAGCTGACACCCGTTCCCAATGTGGCGCTGGGAACTCGAGACGAGCAGAGAGAATCGCGTCAAACAACTTTTCTTGATCGCCGTCGGGAGAAGAGAATGGAGGGAAGCCGCATAGCAGGATATATAGGATGACACCCGCCGCCCATACGTCAATCTGTTAAATATTACACAAAAATCAAGTGCTCTTGGTTGTCAATTTTTTAAAAGTAGTTTAATAAACAAATTTCAACATTCTAACAACAAAAATTTGGTAATCAGTAGCTTGAAAACCTCTTCTAATGCAGTGGTAAAGAGTTTCGGGGATATTTAACGCGGTAGAGTTATGCTCCAGCTATATTATGGTTGTAACACAAATGGGTCGACTAGTCCGGGGAAGGAACACGCTTTCTTCTTAATGTTGCTGTGTTTCGTGTGGAGTTGTAGAGAAGAGAACCGGAGACCCTTTTGACTGGAAACGAGGTATTCTATCTTAGTCCTCAGGGTGACAAACTACGACGCCCAAATTATGACGGGATGTTTATCTAGGACAAATTGTCTGACTTGGTAACTCTTAACTTCTACCGAGAGGTCAATCGACGGATTCAACTCGGCTGGGCAACGTTCAGGAGATTACAATACATCTTCTATAATCACGGTAAATTAAAAAATTACTTTCAAACTTTCAATAATTATTATGTAATAATCAATATTGAATAAAAAATCATTCTATTCTATTCTATACATCAAAACTTGAAAACAAGAGTGCGTGTTACTAGTGATGACATATTGATCTGAGACTTGGTCCTTCATGAAAATTTTATTCTAAGAATTAGGAGAACCTATTGGAAATACTGTTAGATATTTAAAAAAATTGCTATAGGTCCATGAAAGCATCATTTAATATTGTTTTATGTAGAAGAAGCTTTAATACCAAGAACTTTCTTTATTTAATTGGTGCAAGGGAATCGCAATCACCCACTAAAGGATTTGAAATATATGGAATTTCCTAATAAACAACCATGTTGAAATGACTATACTTTTGTCATATAAAGTCGAGAAAGAACAGACTCATTGCAGGTTTTTTAGTTTAGTCAGGCTATACCAAATATAATGTTATAATTTACCTTCAAACCGTATCCAGTCTCTAGCAATATTTCTGGAGCAACATATGTTGGAGTACCGCATACAGCATGAAGAGGCCGCCACACTTCGACGGCTAAGCCGAAGTCTGCAAGTTTCAAACCGCGTATACTACCGTCCGGACCTACTTCTACCTGCAAAGTACACAAAAATTTAAATATTGTACTAAATCACAGTACAAGTAAAACATTTCTATCATTAAATTTATCCAGAAATCGCCCATATTTTGCATTGACGTTGTTTTGGTTTAACTTTTTATTATTAATAGCCAAAGCAAGTTTTAACAATGATGATTAAATAAAAAATACAAAAAGATAAATAGAAGTGAGGTTAGAGTTAGAAAAAATTCGTCGCAGACGACGTGTTGGTAATTCCGTAATAGTTACCTTGCCAGCAGTTACCTTATTTGACATGATTCTGTTCTTTATGACTATTTCACTAGAACAAGCAAAGAAGCAAGAAGATATTTCTTGTTGAAATTGACCAGCATTACATTGTGATTCGTGATGATCAGTGTTGCTGTCAGTTTGCATACTTATATACTAAATAGATAAATTAGGTGTTGTAATGTAATAAAGTCCATCACATGTGATTGTGACCAAAACGCAAATGCAAAACAAGTGCTTTCCAATTCAACTGTATTTTTTAATGTATGAACACAATTTCTGTGTAGTTTCTCAAAGTTCTTTAGGTCTCATTCTTTTAAATTATCATGCCTCTATTTACAACATCGATTAGAGTCGAGAACATCTATGTTGTAGACAGTGAATATTGCTATTCGCTATATTTGACAGAAAACCACAAAACTTAAGCGATATGCGAAGGTATCACTTGTTCTATAATCATTACCTATTGCCATTGATGTTAACACATTGATGATTAACTTAAGCTACTTTTATTTTAGATAAAGAATTAGATTTCCGCACAAAAAACGAACACGAAATCGAATCGTAATAAATTCCACGTGGACGAAATCGCGGGGAACAGCTAGTTAACAGTAAAAAGAGCATCCGGTCTCTTCACTTACCACAAAAACAAAACAAGTCTTATGTTGTTGCTTCACCTTGCGGGCATAATGTAGGCGAGCTACTTCCCCGGTCAAACTGACCCATTTGTGTTGCCGATAATTCAACTTACAGCGTAGCTCTACTACGTAAATTTGTTATAGGTAGGTAGGTAGGTTGGTTATAGGTATACATATTAGAATAAATTTAGATTATACGAGTATGTAACATTTGTAAATGTAGTAAAATGTTTGACCTTTATCCAAAATTTTCTATATTCAACTCTTATAACACAACAGAACGAGATGTGATGATGAATTTCCTTTTCCACGGGGGATGTTTAGTTGTGTTTAGGGTTAAAATCCCGCAGACAATTATGTATGGCCTAAAAATTAAATCCTGACTGTTTGGATAATGATCTAAAATCTAAATTCTGATCTAAAATGAAATAGTCATGCTAACATTACTCTCTCTCTCTCACACACACACACACACACACACACACTCATACACACATACTCACACTCATACATACACTCACACTCATACACACTCACCCTCAAGTACACGCGCGCTCCTTTAAATTAGAATCTGCTTGTTATGTCTGTAATTTTTCATAATTTTTAGTCATTTTTGCTTTGCTACACATAATTGTTCTACGTAATTTCGACAAATAGCCACTTTGTTCTATTGTAAAATCTTTTGTTTGACCCCCACGAGCCAGGCCATGCCTAGTGTGGGAGTCACAGAACTTTTTTGTATTTTGGCTAAGTGTTTTTGGTAAATAAATAAATTTATTATTTATTATTATATTATTAAATGTTTATCCATGTGCAAGTTGTGTATGTGGAACGTCTCCACGAGAATGAGATAATCCTAATGTCCCCCAAGAAACCATAAAATATTTACCAATGTGCTATATAATTATAGGCCATTATACCCATGTATTTATTTTCTAAGTGATATGCATATTTTCTTTCTTTAAAAAGGGTACATGCCTTCGAAGCTAGGATAGGTCACTAGAATTACTACGTATAGGTACATGAACACAACACCACTACCATGATTTCTGCGATTGTTAATAGATGATCTTACCAGTAAATTTTCGGGTTTGATGTCACGATGCACAATAGAAAGTGAGTGCAGATATGCAATAGCTGATGTTAGGTGACCAATTAGCAAACGCGCTTGAGGCTCTGAGAATTTACATACAGCTGCAATACTATCGAATAAATCTCCACCTAAAAATGGTAAACAATAGTAATATTTTTATTTGGTATGTATGCAACACAGAAATATATAAATTAGTTTTCTTGATTAGGTAAGTGATTTAGGTTTTTGATTTTGTTACAGTATTTATCAGTCATAATAAAATTTCATGAATTACTTATGGTGATGATGATACAATGCAGTTGTACAGTTCTAATACATTGATTAATATTACAATATTAGTCCTGCAATATGATATGAATATTATATTAGAAAATTCTTGAATCATACATACCACTAACTAGTTCCATAATGAGGAACAACCACTCTGGGCAGTCTTGTTCCTCTATAAGGGACACAATGCGTGGATGGCATAGCTTTCTCATTACGCGCACCTGAATGTTAAGACATTTTCATGATTAATATTGTAAACTTATAAACTATGCTTATTTTAATTTTAATTCAATTTAATACATACCTCTGCTTCTACATAGTGCTCTTTGCCTTTGCACTTTGCTTTGTCGATTATTTTGAGAGCGTATTCCTTGCTAGTGTTTTTGTCCTTACATATTCGTACAACTGCAAAGTTGCCGTCACCTGGTTATAACAAGAACTGTCGATGAATGTAATGTTTTAAATATGATTTTATCGTTTTTTCCTATGTTAATGTCATGCTGCTGTTTAATTACTGTAGTATGTAAAAGGATCGTCGCAGTTAACGACACTTGAAAATGATCACAATAAGTTTTTTTTAAATAGAATAAGGGCACAAAGTCCACCTGATGGTAAGTGGATGCTGAGGCCCATAGATATCTACATATATCCTCGATTAAGATTCAAAATGCATATGCGTTGTCACCCCTAAGGCCTAAGATGGAATGCCTCGTTTCTAAAGAGACAAAAATGTGAAATGTTTCTGTCTAGATAAAGCGACGATATAAATGAATATGGTCGCGTGGGCGTAAACGCGTGCTGCTGATCAAGTGATCCTGGGTTCGAATTCCGGGACCGGGCATAATCTATAGCACCCCGAGTCCGGAAGTTGGCTGTGTTTTACCCCCTTGTCTCAGAAAGCACGTAAAGCCCTTGGTCCTGCGCCTGATCTCTCTCCGGTCGTGTCGGATTGCCATTATTTCCATTTCTCGCTGTCATATTCAAATCTTTGAATATCAAAGATCAAATCTTTGAATATCAAACATCATATTCAAATCTTTGAATATCAAAGATCAAAGATTTGAATATGACAGCGAGAAATGGAAATAAAATAGGAGATAGGCAGCAGAGTCTTTCCGATGATAACTCAAAATAATAAACACTGCAGTTGCAAATTAGCCTGCCCAGTGTGGTCACTATTGCAAAAATAAAAAGCTAGGCTGCAATTAATGAATAAATGAATAATTTTGTGTATTTATATTTATAATTAATATATCTACTATTATCTCTACTTTTCAATATTATGTGCTACATTTTTTCCTAGATTTGTTTCAATGTGTAATTTTTCCTTTCGAGTTTTTGACAAAGCCCTCTTAGAGAGCCTATTACCAGCCAGTAGATCGCATAAAGGCTGTAAACATTTATTTTATTTTTATAATACGGAAAACCAACAGCTTACAAATGTTAAGTAAATAACATGTTAAATACAAGAAGCCAACAGTAGGTTCTTATGAAGTACAGTAACATAATCTTTCGTTGTTTGTATATATATATATATATATATATATATATATATATATATATATATATATATATATATATATATATATATATATGATTGGCACTTTAAGCCGACTTCTACTTGTAAGTGGTTAATTCTCGTAAATAAACAAATTTATTATATTTTTGCTTGTATTGTTGGATTTTAGTTTACATAGCCATAAATAAAATGACGCAGTAAGTTTAAAAAGGAATGTTTAATTAATTTAAAAATCTAATTAAACTTTTTTCTAGAGAATGTTACAATCATTGGCACTTTAGCATAGTGAATGGCACTGTAAATTAAGTATAATAAATGGCACTATTGGAAGTCTTAAAAAGTTATACCCAGATCATTCTTAGCTCCATCTTATTGTCATAAGACTTATTTTTTGTGTTTTAATTTCTATATATAAATCTGCCTGTAGTCTTTTTGTTGTTGTTGTTGTTTGTTTGTAGGTGCCAAATAAATGTCTCGTTCTTTCTTTATACCTTTGTAAACAATGTGCGGGTATTTGAGCGTTGTACGTACCGATGATTTTGCCGACGGTGTACTTGAGGCGCAGCGGGTGCGGCAGCAGCTGCGCGGCGGCCGGCTCGGCGTCGCCGCGCGCCGCGCCGCTCGCCGCCGCGCCGCTCGCCTTCACCGGCATGCGCGGCTTCGGACCCGACCTTTTTTTAAATATAGCATTATGGTGACAAACGACCACACAGTCCATCTAATGGTAAGTGGATGCTGTGGCCCATAGACATCTACATCTATCCTCGGTTAAGAATCAAAATGCAGATCGGTTATCACCCCTGAGGACTAAGGTGGAATGCCTCGTTTCCAGTAAAAAGGGTCTCCGGTTCTCTACACTCACCATACGAAACACAGCAGCATGAAGCTGTTATTTTACGCTGGTATTCTGTGAGAGTGTGGTCCCATCCCGGTCGAGCTGTTCCATTCGTGCTACAACCATAACAATCTGCAGCGTAGCTCTACCACATAAAATACTGTACACCACGCACACACCACCCAATCGCTCCTTGTATAGCGTTGGCAGAAACAGAAACTTTTTTATTCAATATAGATTATAAATAATACTTATTGAAATTCACTCTTTTGTTTAATTACCACTGGTTCGAAAAAAAACCTCTGTCCTGGGAAGAACCAGCAAGAAACCCAGCGGGACTTTTTTTTTAAATAACAGCTTACAATCATTTATGTTACACAATTAACAACACAAAAGAAATTAGAAATAGCTTGGTGGCGATCACCTCATTCCTGGGGTTATTATCATTCATAAATTCCTTAATATTATAATAACCCTTTTTATACAAACTTTGTTTAATAAAGTTTTTGAACTTTGAGCAGGTCAAATTTTGCATATTTTCTGGGATTTTGTTGTAAAAGCGTATACATCACCCCAAGAATGAATTACTGACTCGATGGAGTCGAGTAACTGGTACTACTAGCTTGTGTCTGTTCTTAGTATTTACAGAATGAATATCACTTATTTTTGTAAAACTACTTTTATTTTTGTGTACGTACATTACATTTTCATAAATGTATTGAGAGGCCAAAGTTAATATATTAATTTCCTTAAATTTTGTCGCAGCGACTCTTTAGGCTTTAAATCATAAATTGCTCCTATGGCCCTCTTCTGTAAAACAAATATAATTTCAGTGTCAGCTGCGTGTCCCCATAGCAAAATACCATACGACATTATGCTATGGAAATAGCTAAAGTAAACAAGTCTGTTTCCACACTGGTAAGATTTCTAATCTTTTACAGCATATGCTGCAGAATTAAGTCTGCTTGCTAACTATGATATATGGGGCTTTATTGAAGCTTCGCGTCTAGTGTTATTCAAGAAAAATTGTAGTATCGACAAGACTCAGTTCCTCCCCATTTAAAATTACATTAGTATTTAATTGTCTGACATTTGAGTCATGAATTTTATACATTTCGTTTTAGTGCCATTTAAATGCAAATTATTAACATTGAGCCAATTTACTAATTTAGATATGGCATTATTTACTTCGTCATATTTTATTAATTGTCGTCTTAATTTGAAAATTAAAGAAGTGTCATCAGCAAATAATACTATATCATGGTTATCCCCTACTATGTAAAGTAAGTCATTAATGTATACAAGAAACAGAAAGGGGCCGAGAATTGAGCCTTGAGGCACGCCCATATGTACCATCGAACCGGAAGAGCTCATACTGTTAATGACAACTTTTTGCGTTCTGTTACTTAAATATGAAATAATTAATTTAAGAGCATCACTTCTTACACCGTAGTGTTGAAGTTTCCTGATTAATGTTTCATGGTGAACACAATCGAAGGCATTGGATAGCTATTTGACACTAATCGCTTGAAATACTTTTACAAAACAAGCATTCATTTGGAAATTGTCATGAACATCTTTTACCAAATTAAAAGACACTACTTTTAGTAGCAAATTTAAATTATATATAATGTAGTAAAAAATGTGTAATGCCAGTGTCAACTACCTAGTTACGGCCTTACTCATAACCGTTGATAATTATAGCTTATTTAAATTAAGTAGGTATTAATTATTTATTAAAACAACGAGATGTCAAAAACGGTTTTCTGAACGGGTGCGTTGTCGTGCAAAAAGAGCACATCTCAAGAATCGCGTCTTTTAATTTTTTTAGTAGCGCAGCATAATACTGTCCCGTGATATTGACACCTTTATCTTTATAATCGATCAATAAAATCCCCTCTGCATCCCAAAAAACTGAAGCCATATTCTTTCCAGCCGATTCTGACACCTTGAACTTCTTAGGCGGTGCTGCGCCCTTTTTATGCCACTGAATGGACTTCTGCTTTGACTTGGGTTCATAGTGATGAACCCAAGTTTCATCCCCAGTCACAATTCGGTTCATAATTTCGTCCCTGTTCTCACTACACAGAACCAAAAACTCGCGCGAACATTCAACCCGCTGCTGTTTCTATAGCGGTGTGAGAATTCTTGGCAACCATCTTACACTTATGTTTTTTCTTCAGAACCATCTTCAAGAAAAAAAATTCAACTTTTTCAACAATGTCTGAGGATGTTGCCTCAATCGGTCGGTCTGAGCGCCGATCGTCTTCAATTGAAAAGGTTATGTTTTGGCAGGAATAAATTTGTTGGCTCGTACAAAGTTAGTCTTCATCGAAAACGGCACACTGACTGGACACCGATACATACATAACGGAGTTTTAATTCCACATGTACAACTCGCATTGACCACTCTTGTCGAAAATAAATTTTATGTGGATGATAACGCTCGTGCCCACCGGTCTGGCGATGTGGAAGGGTATATAGGCTAGAGGTCGGAATTCGTTATTTGATTTGCCAGCTCGAAGTCCCGAGCTAAATCCCTTAGAGTAGGTATGTCTGGGACGTTCTGAAGCGACGAGTGAGACCAGTGCAGCCGACTCCGCAGACCATCAGAAGAGCTAAACAATGTGATTACCGCGGAGTAAAAACGTATTTCGCGAGAAACCATAAGACACTTGCTAGAATGCCCAGACGAATGCAAGCTATGATTTCAGCAAGAGGGGTCACACTCCAAACTAAGCTTTTATCTGCTTTTACTTTATTAATAAACAGTCTTTTTACCTGGAATTTTTAGTAACTGGGTTTTTTCTGCACTGCAAAACTGCTTTGCTTTCTTCAAATTCTAACTCAAAGTCTTCTTGATTAACTCTGCAAAATATTGTTACAATAAATATTAGGTCGGGGAAAAAGTTTCTTCGCATTTTGTTTCCATAAAATTGAAGAAAATTGTCTTTGGTTGTACTGTTTGTATCTGGCTGGTTTTAATATCAATACATATAGGACATTAAGAAAAAAAACCCTTTCCCGCCATTTTTCTATTGTTTTTCTGTCCGCCAAAATGAGTGAACCGAACGAAGAAATTCGATACATTCTGAAGTTTTATAACAAAAAAGAGAAAAATGTGACTCAAGCCACAAAACTTTGTGACGTTTATGGACCTAATGTAGTGTCAGTAAGAGTAACACAAAGTTGGTTCAAGCGTTTTCAGTCCGGGAATTTTGATGTCAAAGATGCAGCTCGCTCTGGTCGCCCTCATACGTTGTACTAGGTTAAACCTAGGTGTATCCGCACTTCGGCTTTTAGCCGTAACATATATATAATACTAAATCCTATTTTATTATTATTTTTAATTACCTTTCACTTCCATAAGCGAAGAATACATCTTCATCTTCAAAGAATTTGTGTAGAGCTGTGACAGGGGTACCAGATTGAGTGAACACTTTGCGTACACAGCCAGTATCAAGCTTGATGCACTCTGTTATTGCAGCTAGAGCATGCTCCAGAGTGGGACTGTTACGTTTGTTCAGTAGCAATCTACATACCTAAAATAGAAATCAAATCAGAGCCTTATTTACAGTTGTTTGCGTAGTAAAAAAAAATAGTTTAGTGGAGGACATGAAGGCGAAATCGGTGACTCAAGTCAAGCACAGGGGTTAAAAACGCTTCGAAAATGTGATATTATTGCTTTGAAGTTGATGACATTGTGATGCTTGTTGACTTAATGTCATTGTGGTCTGTTTACTTTTCTTATTGAATTTGCTACAAATTGAATATTTTGGAAGTGAATGATTAGGTTATTTATTGTTAGTCTGCCTTCTTACGTATCTTCTGTTCTAAAATCTTATTTCAATTTTGCATTCTCATATTAAAGAGTGTGTAAAAATATTAAGCAATTGTTATATTGTATTGAAATTTTGGCCCGCGTTAATATTTTTTTAAAGCAACTTTTTTGCTCTGCCTCTGCCCTCTCAAATATTATACTTCAAAACTAAAAGCAAAACAAAAGTGACTGACGTAAAAAATCATTAATGTTGTTTATTTAAATAATTAAAAATTTTGTACAACCAACTTCAATATAGCTTATTAAGAATAACTCAAAAACTATTGGTCAGACATTGATCAAATTTATATGGGACCACATGAGAAGCAGCAGCTTAAAATAAAAAAAGAATCATCGAAATTGTTTCACCCACAAAAAAGTTATGAGGTAACACTCATAAAAAAACATACAGTCAAATTGAGTAGCGTCTCCTTTTTGAAGTCGGTAGAAAAATTAATATATATATAACACTTGAACATTTTTTTAAATAAACTTGCCACTGCGCCAAAATTTCGTGGTATTCCTCAAATGATAGTATACCCCTCCCCGGCAGTTGCCCGTCGACTCCTGCGATACCGCAGTCTGCTTCGCAGAATTCGTCTGCTCAGACGCTGGAGTAAATTGTCATTAAAGTCGGTGGGCTACGTATGTATCCCGCGCGAGCGTTCTACATAGCGTTCGTGGAAGCTTTTTTATTTAGTGCACAAATTATAAAACTGAGGTAAATATGATATAATTCTTGTAGTATTACTTTAAAATGTAATGCAAACAATTGATTGGATGTCTTGTTGTTTGTATTTATTGTTATTTCATGTATATTTATTATATTTTGGTATTTTTTAGTTGGCGGACTATTTAAATAACTTATGTGAACAAATACAAAGATGGCTGCTAGACGATAACGAAGAGGATGACGTTTTGAGTGAACGTGAGGAGAAAGGAGGGTTTGCCGTACAGATTTCCGTAAGTGTTGAAGAACAGCAAAGATCTCCTCACCAGTTTGATACGGAACAAGAAGGCGAAGAAGATGATGCTGAAGATATTCCTGTCGGGCTTAGATTCCTATCAGTCTCGTAATGGTACAAGATGGGGTTAGTTTCCACTGCCTACTTCAAAAACAAGATCTCATAATATTTTAGCCCGTGCACTAGGCCCAATAGGTGTGGCAAAGGATGGCAAAACGACTCTTATATCATCTTTGATGGATGTTCTTCTACATTTTAATTTGGCGATGCTACTGTAAACTACAACGAAGCATTTAACCCTAATGAAATGTCGTAAATGACTTAGCACTATTATCAAAAGAACAAAAAAAGTGTGTTATTGGTTCAATCTCTTTCTTTTCTTTAGGGAAATTTCGACTCATAAATGTTAATCATGACCGCCTGAAGAGGATCTAGCGTCGATTGTAACACAAAATAAAGAAAGTAACCAATAGGTGCCTCAAAAACAGAGTGACGCACAGCGAGAAGCCTGCGTTCAAGCTGGTATCATATTGCTGAATCGGAATAGAAAGAAGGGAATTTTATATTCAATAGCAACCTGCAATGAGAAATGGATCCTATATGACAATCGTAAGCATTCATCACAGTAGCTGTATCCAGGTGCTCTTCCCAAACAATAACCGAAACGAAAAATTAACCAAAAGAAGCTTATGCTTATGGCAGTATGTCTGGTAACATTGGTGCTATAGTAATGGCCATTATTGTTAAGAATTGCAAATGATGCTGGAGAAGCTGGCACTCAAGCAACATAGCTTGGTGAACTGCTCTTCACCATTGTTTCTTCATGACAACGCCTGATCAAGTACTGCACAATAGACATTGGCAAAATTAGCAGTGCTAAAGCTAATGACCCTACCTCAACCCCGATAGACTTTTATTTTGTTTTGAAATCTAGATTATTTTATGATGGGCAAAAATTTTAATTTTTGGGAAAATATCAATGAAGCAGTAAAAAACATATTTCCAGAGTTCTCTTCATGAGAACTTCTTTAACAAGGGCATCAACAAACTGTCCATAAAATGACAAAGAATATGTTAATAGTTTTGACAAACATTTATTTTATTTATTTATTCTTTATTGTACACACTAAGTTGATAACAATTATTAAATATTCAAATAAGATGTACAAAGGCGATCTTAACCCTAATAAAAGTTCTCTTCCAGCAAACCTTTTGGGAGAGAGAAATAGTTATTTATATAAAGCAAGTATGTAGCAGCGTGCATACTTAATAATTAACATAACAATACTTAATAGAAGTTGGCTATAAGTTATAGTTAACAAATAACATATAACATATGAAATTAGCGTTTTTTCGTACTGACCACTTTGATCTGAAATATCTCCTCTTTGGTTAAGAATTCCAAATTCAAATTTATAAATTCATTTAGCTGGTACATTTGAGTTTTGAAAATAGTCATTCATTTGTTTTTTCCTCATTATTTTTTTCTTTGGCGTCGCTTATTACCGCACAATGGAAAACATGAAATATAGGTATATTTACGAGTACGGGTTCTACCGTGGCACCAGAAACAGCTCGAAGGATTAATGATGTGTACGCCACTGGTGTCGCAAAAGAAAGCTCGGTACGTTTTTGGTTTCAACGTTTTCGTTCTGGAAATTTCGACCTTCAGAACCAACCCCGTGGACAGCCGGAGACCAAAGTGGAAAATGAAGAATTAAAGGCTATTGTGGAAGCAGATCCATCACAAAGCATTTCAGAGATAGCTGCACACTCCGGGTAAGTGATAAAACTATATTAATCAACTTGAAGCAAATCGCGAAAGAAAAAAAACTTGAACAATGGGTACCTCATGAATTGAGTGAATCAAACTTGCAAACACGCGTCAACTGCTGTGTTACTTTGCTCAACCGACACAATAATGAGGGATTTTAAATCGAATCATTACTTGTGATGAAAAGTGGATACTGTACGATAATCGGAAGCGCTCGTCGCAATGGCTGAACCCTGGAGACCCAGCCAAATCCTGCCCTAAACGAAAATTGACTCAGAAAAAGTTACTTGTGAGTGTTTGGTGGACTAGCGCCGGTGTCGTTCACTACAGCTTTCTAAAATCTGGCCAAACGATTACGGCAGATGTCTATACTGCAAACCATGAAGGAAGAACTAGCTGCTAAACAACCGAGATTGGTCAATCGCTCTAGGCCACTGCTGCTTCACGACAACGCAAGACCACACACTCCACAACAAACAACCACTAAGTTAGATGAGCTACAATTGGAATGTCTGCGACATCCACCGTACTTCCCGGACCTTGCTCCAACAGATTACCACTTTTTCCGGAATTTGGACAACTTCTTACAAGGAAAAAAATTCAACTCCGATGCGGCAGTCTAAACCGCCTTCAAAGAGTTCATTAATTCTCGCCCCCATGGTTTTTTTAGTAAAGGGATCAATGAACTACCTATGAGATGGCAAAAGTGCATAGATAACAACGGTGCATACTTTGATTAATTAAATATATTTTCCAAAAAAAAAATGACTATATTCCTCCCGTACAAAACGCCAATTTCATATGTAAGGACCTAATATTATATTTTGTTTTGATTAATTTGTTATTTTGGAATAAATCCAAAATTTTCCAATACAAAACAGCAATTTCATAGGTAAAGAGCTAATATTTTGTAAAGGTAAATTGTCATAATATTAATCTGTTCAGTTATTAATCTATGTCAAATAACTAACCTTTCTGGGTTTAACTCCATTTCTAATAATAGTAACTATGCGTGGCCGAACTACATTGTCCCCAGCAGGACTGACTCTTGCTGTCCCATTACCAGTTGCATTACTGCTACCATTTGTCTAAAAAGCAATATAAATATAAAAATAAATAAATCACTTTTAGTTTTAAGGTAAGGTTTAGCTAAAATCTTATTCCTACGTAATGAAATTAATAGTAACTTAAAAAATAAGTAAAAACAAACTAAAAAAAAACAGAAAAAAAATTGTTCATTACAGTTACAGTTCAACAGTTCACTGCTGAACATAAAACCTCATCTAAAGAATGCCACAAAGAATGATATGTGCCATTATTGTCATGCTTGATAAGCGTGTTTGACTACAGTTTGTAATAATTTTTTGTGTTATTATCAGAAATATTTAGTTTAGATTACAACCTCAAAAAAGTTCAGCAGTCTTCAGATTCAGATCAGATCAAAAAGATGCTGCTGCCCATCTATTGTTTCATTTCACTCTGCCACCTCTTATTACACACATGGGATGATGTGGGGTAGAAAATTTTCTTACACTGCCAATTTACGGCAAAAAAAGAATAAAATAATATAATTATATAGCTGCTGAAGTTGGGTATTTAGAATCTTATTAACTCCTTTTTTTAAATCGGCTCAACGACAAGGTTAACATAACATAAATTAAATTCTCATGCTTGTCACCAGAGGTGTAGTCTTGAGAAATCATGATACATAGATAAATCATGAACAGATGATTATAAAATATATTACAATAAATAAATAATTATTAGTAGTGGATATTCCTTAACCGTGTAGTGGCAGTGAAAGAATATCCACTACCCCATATCAACGTAAGAGGCAACAGAGGGAAATTGAAACAGGAAATGGGCAGCAGCATCTTCGTAGTAACAACTCAAAAAACTGTGGTTGCCAACCCGCATGCCAAGTATGGCAACTATGGCAAAATCCCCCCTATGAGGCAATCTATAGGGGAGGCCTATGTTCTGCAGTGGACTTTCATAGGTTGTAATGGATGGATGAAATAAAATTCACACCTTTGTTGTATGGGATAATAAATTGGAAGACTTCTCTACCTAGCAGTCCATCTGGGTAAGTACCACCCTTTAACCTATTACTACCTCCAATGCAATGTTAATGCTGTATTCTGATCTGAAGGGCATAGGGCACCAGTAGAACTGTATGCTATGAGCATTCCATCTTGATTCTCAGATGTGACAACACATCTGTAGCCTTCATTGTTTAAAGTTTGTTAGGTGGACTTGTTTTATTTGGCACTTTGGCAATTAGGTATAATTTTAACTAACAATCAATTCAATTATATTAATCAACTATAAATGTTGTCATAGAGAGCCATGGTTGCTAAGGTGTTGCTTAAATTATCTTTTCACAATCAGACACTTATTGCATAAAAAGAAAATAAATCATTACATACTTGTAAGTAACGGGACAGCCTATTGTTAGCTCTTGCTGGTGATGGACTTGCACTATCATTTAAGGACTCAGGACCACTAAGTCTAAAAGATTGTGGTGTAACAGCACTAGCTTCATAATCTAAGCGTTTGAAAGGTTCGCCAAAGCCACTACATACATATGACTGTCCATCTTCCAGGTCGTCTAATTTTCCTATCTGTAAGAAGCATATTAGTTATTCTTACCAAAACATAAATGTAAACAAAAATATTTTTCCAAACACAAATATTTTTATACTTACTTTTCTACCCTCAAGTGAATAAATTGTCCTTACACCACTTGGTAAAGTAACATTATCAACAAGCACCCTAGTCAAATCTGCAGTCAAACTATCAAAAGATCTGAAATATTAAAAGAAACCAACAATTTAGGTAGTTTATTTCTTCATACAAAAATTAAAATATAAAGAACATATTTTTATAACCCAGTTTTGAATTCATTATGAAATGAGAAAATGTTTTATCAGTCATTATTATATGCTTAAATAAACAATAATTTCTCAAAATAATAGTATTAAATTCCAAAAAGCAAATCCGACACCAAAAGCAATAAAATTTTAGTTAAAAATGATCAATATATGTAAAAATATTTTAATAGGTCATAATTACAAAATATTGCACTCTAACAGTTACAGCTGTTGTGTATAGGTTGTTTTAAAATAATTCTAACGAAGTGAAAGTTACAACCTATTTGTAATTGATCTGAATCAAATCAAATGTATCGTACCTGTAGCGTTCTGGCAAAACTGGAATTGTTACTCCTGAATAAAATTTGTCACCGTTTCGAAAAAATCTTATTCGTTTTGCTTTTCGTGCTGAACCCACCGAGTTACGTGGATTCGTCCTAGATTTCATTATTTTCATATCGCTAAGATCCTTTTCGAGCTCACATACAGAACTCGAACGGCTCCCACTTCGACTTAGATTGTTCTCCATTCTATATTAGAAAGTTAAAACAGTTTAGAATTTTTGTTGAAGGATTGTTCCATTTTTTGAAGACAAATTCATTAGACCTCACCCTTTTTTCTTGGTCCGTTTCAGTAAACGTTTATATACCTATTTAATAGAAAAACATCACTTAATCGAGTCTCATTCTTTATGTTTCGTAGGAAAGATGTATTAACAAAAATTAATTGGAGTCTAATTACGATCCTGTTTCATGAAACACACGGAAATCCACAGACAGAACCAAAGAGAATATAATTAACCACTACGTTTAGACAGAACTATAGTATATCATCTATGGACAGAAAATAATGTTATAAGTCTGCGGATTTTGCGGAAACCATAGACTTAGAATATACTGGCGTAAAACGTCTTATTCACGGTCCATCTTAGCGTACGTCCGCTCAAGGCCGCTGGTGGACGTAGCATACACACTATCATGCGCACATCCAGCGTGCTAGATTAGCTTATCTATAGTGCTAGAGAACACAATTACTCTCTACCGAGAGTGCTAGATGAAACATAACTTTAGTAGCAAAAGCACGCAATTTTTTTGTAAAGCCACCAGTGTTGTCAAAACGCCAAAAGATGGGAATTCTGCTTGTGTTATCTTTAGAACACAAAAAAAAAGGAAAAGATTCTGGATGAAGACAATCTATAAAAAACGTGCCCAGTATACACAAAGTAATAATGTAATGCAAGATTTAATTATGATAGATTTTCACACGTATCTCAGATTAGACAACGAAATACTACAAATGTTGTTGGAGATGGTAGGCCCTGAAATTTAACGTAGTGACTCACCTATGCGTGAAAGTATTTCAGCGAAGGAACCTTTACTTGTAACTCTACGATATCTTGGAACGGGAGAAAGTAATCCAGAACTTATGGTTGGGCATGCAATATCAACCCAATTGATGAGTCAAATTATTCCTGAAACTTGCTTTGCAATTTATAAAGCATTAAAAAGATTTTCTCAAGGTAAGTGAATTAAATACTGATAATTAAATACGTATTTATTTTAAAAAACGTTTGTAACAGAAATGTCTTACAAATTCACTCTGCTTATCAAATATTAACAAGTTTTATATCACTAGTGAAGTGAAAATCAAATCAACACTTATTCAAAAAGAAATATCACAAAAAAATTATAAAAACAACACTCATTTTTTAAATTTATTTTTTATATTCAACAGTTGGTTCAGCATGCTGCTATTGTCTACGCTCCGTTCTTCAAGCTGAGTGTCAAAAATTTTGTGTTTGGGAGCACGTGCGATAAGTTTGAAAGTTGAACTGGTATATAATCCAATATGTGAATATTTTCCGAAGAATGTTTGGATTATGAATGAATAGAACTTATATTAACAGAATGTTTCCGTGGCATAGTAATGTATGTAACCGGCGTGGAATTGTTTTGTTTGGAAGATGAAGGAGTAGAACTTATTTTAACAGAATTTTTCAATGGCAAAGTAATGTACGTAATCGGCTTCGAAGTGTATGTGGAGTTGTGAAATAGTAGACGTTCAGTGTTAAGAGATGGAGTATGATTCTGTGGCGGAGTAATGTACGGAATCTGTTTGGAAGAGTATGTGGAGTTGTGAGATGGTGGACGTTCAGTGTTTGAAGATTGAGTGTGAATCTGTGGTGATGTAATGTTTGGAATTGGCGTGAAAGAATATGTGAAGTTGTGAGATGGTGGACGTTCAGTGATTGGATATGGATTGTAACTCTGTGGCGAAGTAATGTATGAAGTTGGTGTGCAAGTTGTGAAGTGTCGTGACGATGTGATGATTTGGGAATTTTCATTTAGTTGACTAGTTCTAGCCAGATACAAAACGCCTGATATCAATTTTTCACCAAAGATTTTCTGATCGTTTGAAAGACTTTGTAGTTGTTGGTCTAAATATAAACCACATATATTGTCATGAGTAATGTCTATATTATCTAAGAACAAAAGTTTTTTTGCAACATTGATCAATTCCTCCTGAATTTTAGTATTTACTCGTTTCGTTCTTCTAATTTCACTCGAAGTTTCTCCAGTTACCTAAAAGAAAAAAAAATTGTTAATACCACTTGCGTAATTGTTTTAGTTCCCATCATCTCCTGAGGAATGGAAACAAATCGCAGAGGACTAATATGTAACTGTAAGTGCCAGTTTCCCCACTGCTTGGATGCGATGGACGGGAAGCATATTCGTATCACGAAACCTTACTCAAGTGGTTCTAATTACTACAACTATAAAAAATATTTTAGTGTCATACTTTTTGCCGTGGTTAATGCTAAATATGAATTCATCTATTTCCATGCTGGAATGAATGGTCGAGCAGCAGATTCTGGCGTTTTAAAAAGAACGAAGTTTTACGAAAAAACTTATTAATGAATCGCTGAATTTGCCAGAAGTTAGTATTTTGCAATTTTCCGAAGTTACGGCTCCGTATATTTTTATTGGTGATTCTGGATTTCCTTTACTGCATAATTTACTTGTACCTTATCCTTTTAAAGATAATGATTACGCAAAAAGAGTTTACAACTACAGACTATCTCGTGCTAGACGTGTATCTGAAAATTCCTTTGGTTTTTTAGCACGCGCTTCATATTATTTTACAAACCTATCAACATTATTTAGACTATGTAATATTGGCGTGTTGTGTATTACATAATTTTTTATCCCAAATGTACAATAGTACTGATTTACCAGAATCATTATTGGATCGAGAAGAAACAATGACGGGGAATGTAATATCAGGAGATTTTCGTAATTATTACTAATTTTTAGATAATGAAGAAAAACTAGCTTTTTCTAATGAACAAGGTCATGTGATCAGAGAAGGATATAGAAGATATTTTTGGCATGAAGGAAAAGTTGAGTTCCAAAATCGAATGATTGTATAAACCTACCTACGTTATTATGGAAATAAATTTAAAACTTACTCATTAAATTATATCTTACATTTTGTTATTTCACCTAAAATGTATGAAATCCTTCACTCTGCCCCACCAAGTGTAATTTTAAAAATTGTGAAGTCCCCCATTGTCCCTATCATTCATTTTAGCGAGATTTAACTAGCAGTAAGTATTAAAAAACTGTAGCCCGACTACGGAAAAAATCAGGGACTCCCACTTTTTTAGATGTAACATACGTAATACAAACATACATACATAAATGCGGATGACGGCTGCGTGGTGCAGCGGCTTAGCAATGAGTTGCAACGCTGGGGGCCGCGGGTTCGAATCCCGCACGGAACATGTATTTGTACGGCCTACAAATATGTGTTCCGGGTCTGGATATTTGTCCTTATGCTATTTATGTTTGTAAACTGCCTTCACGATATAGGAGGAAATCCTAGTGTGGGGGTAACGTTTTTTAAGAACATAATAAATAAATAAATAGACTGCTAAACTCATAACTGTTCCTTTCGGTTTTGCCGTAGTGGGGTAAAAATTTTCGAAATGAAAAAAAAACCCAATAAAACCCGATTTTGAAAAGTAGTAATACATCATTTTACGTTCATACGTTTAGTTCATACACTCATCCGATAACGATTTAGTTGATATTAAAAACAGTTTATCCAGTGGTTTAATTCAATGTTTACAATACCAATATTATTTTATTTTATTTTTTATTTTAATTTTAATAAGGATAACAACAGCGTATATCACTAAATACTTAATTGTATAGTCCATAATTCTCTCTATATAGTTAATGAACAGTCGAAACATAAATTAAAGTCAATTAGTTAAAAAAAAAAAAACATCTTGCTGTTTTGTCACACCATTTATATACGTCATTAAATAAGTTGTCGCAACGCGAACATGATCGAATTTACGAATCGGCGGTACATGGAAAAACTTTTGTAAGTTTATTTGTACTGTCGGATGTTTTTAAATAACTATACTTTGTAAAAAAATAAATAAATAAAATAAATAAAAATAAATAAGTAGTTAGTCAACCCTTTGCAGACAGATACATAACTATTCTGTGAGGCCTTCAGTTCCTGGCTTGGATACTTCTTCGGCTGATAAATTCGACTGTATGTTCTTTTTTTATATGTGTTTTACCTCATAACTTTTTTCTGCATGAACCGATTTCCATGTGCTTCTCATGTGGTCCCATATAAATCAAGGTCGGACCAATAGTTTTTGAGTTATTCTTAATAATTTATATTGAAGTCAGTTGTACAAAATTTTTAATTTTTAATTATTGTTTCTTCATGTAGTCCGGACTAGAAGTATTCCACAAACACGTATAGAATTGTGTCATATTTTCGCGATCTAACATTTAGGTTTTTTACTTTTGATTTTTGACCGTTTTTTTCTTGTTTAAAATTAAATGTAAATCTTTAGTGAGATATTAAGCTATTTTTATTAATAATATAATGATAAAACGTAATAAAATGATTCCAGCGCGTCCAGCAAGCAATTAATAATAATTATTGATGTACGTCAAGCCTACTCATTGTCGTTTTTCATGACCTTGAGCGGACATACGTCAAGATGGACTGTGTATAAGACGTTTTAGTATATTTACGTTCAGTTGTATTTCTTAGTTTCTTCTTACTTAGTTTCTAGCAGTCTCGTTCACGTAGTGCTCACCTGTTCTCCAAGTGTTAACAGTGTTTTGTCTGCTTTGAGGAGGTTCTTGGGCGAGAAAAGAAAATACTATCCCATTTTTGTTCGGTTTCAGTGTAACATAAGAAATAAAATGACAAACTTAGTTTTATTTTGTTACTTTTGCGCCAACCACCATCGTCAGCATATTTTTATTTTCTTAATTTAATTTGATTTTATATTTTAACATTAACGAGATTATAGTTTACTAATATATACAATGCTAAAGCCGCTGCCCTGAAAATTGCTATAGATATGGATACGAGCGAGAACACTAGGGAGGACATACTGTGAGTATAGCTTTGTTCTCACGTACGCGAGATATCTTCTTGGCGTGAGTCTGGCGAGTCTATCCGCTATCGTCTGTTTTAAAGCATAAATCAAAGACGTCTATTTATATTACTAGACCGACAATTCAGAAAAAAAACTGTGTCACAGCTGTGGATCGTGAGGGCTGCCACCCAACGGGGCGCAGAGCTGGCATGGTAAATATACCACGCAGTTGAATTTTCATTTACGACAGTACCTAACTGTTTTAGGCAAATACGAAATATAGTTACATACTTATCGGAAATAAACTTTCCGATAAGTATGTAACTATAGTATCGTTCCCCTCTGTCGAAAGTATTAGTTCACGCGGTCAATAAATGCGTACAATAAAATTAGTTGCAGCCGCACTGCTCAGGGCTCAGTAGACTAAATCTAGTTGCGCGGCTGAATCGACGTCCTACAAAAAAGTTCAGCTTTTTTTTTGCTGCAAAAAGAGAGGAAGAGTGTCAGTTTATTATTTTATTTGTTATATGTGAGGTTTCGTAGTGACAGACAATTGTTTTTGTGTGCGCATATTTCTCTCCGCGAAAATAACAGATAGTTCTGTATTGGGGAAAAACCTGCGCTAGCACTTCCCTCCCCACCCCTCCATTCCGTTCCGCCGGTGGCCGGTGTTGCTCCATGGTGTTTTGTGTTTTATCCTAGTAAGTTCTTATTCTTATGTTTTATATATATAATCATAGATTTAGTATATACTTACGTTAGATTGGCAATGTAAAATAGAAAGGGCATAGCATATGCTTACGTTAGAACGAGATAGAATTGCTAGACCATACACGTACACGCTGTAGGCCTATATCGGGCTGACGTCAATCGTTAACGAAACAAATCCCGCTTATTTTCGCGATATCTTTGAATTTGAAGTATTAATAACTGTTAAAAAGGTGTGATTTAAATATGCTGACGTGTGCAGTACCTGAATGCAGTTCATCAAGAAAGGAAAATTCACAAAATTATACATTTCACACGTAAGTACAATTAAAATATTTAGCAATCTAAATGCAATATTTTAGAACTGGTACAAATGTTTTATACTCAAATGGATAGGGAAAAATATCGCATTTTATTACGATAATGCTCTAAATGCGTAAGAATTATATTAAAAATAATAACAAATACGTGAATTCCCGCTATTTCTGATCTAATTTTTGTAGAGATTGACACTATCAATATCATCTTATCGATAATATGTTTCTAACAGACAAAGACATATCTTTGGATGCAGTCTCTTGTAACATCGTAATTTTTTTAATTTTCTATTTTTAATATTTAGGGTTTCGTAGCCAAATTGCATTATAGTAAATACTTTAATGAGCTAATTTAAATTCTTATAATGTCTCAGATTTCCAAAAAATATTGAGGTTAAACAAAAATGATTAAAAATGATAAATAGAGACGACTGGGTTCCCAAAAAATATTCAACTATATGTAGCAAGCACTTTGAACAAAAAATATTTGTTTCATAGAAGTGCACAAAGAGATATTTCATATTATCCTCAGAGGTGAAAACGAATTTGTAGCCTTCTTCGTTCGAAGTTGGCTGCAAGTCCTCCATTCTCCAAGTACTCCATGGATTGCAATAACCACTTACCATCAATCGAATTGTAGGTTTTTTGTCAATACAGTTTTCTATTATAACAAGCTTAAAGGTTAAAAACGTAATTAAAAAAAACCCCGTCCACAGTCAGCTTCAAACAAAGAAAGCTACAAATGTGTTTTCACCCCCGAGGACTAAGACAAAATGCCTTAAATAATTATAAAGGCTCTCTATACACAATGGGCCGGAACGCGGCAGTGTAAGCACACCTGTTTGTTTCTGTTTATCCCTCTTAAGACGTTTATGAGATAGGTATTCATTCTGAACGAGTTTTGCGAAAACATATGAAAGGAAAAATTGTAAACGAAAATATGTTTCGAAAATAAGTAAACGAATGCCTTGTGTCCTGCAAATAATTTTTTACATACTTGACATACATATGTATGATTCGCCAGCAATATCAAACCATAAACACTTAATTATTAAATTAATAATCGAAACTTATTTGATTATTAGATTGAAGTATGAAACAAAATTGCAAAATACCTCTAAAGAGAACTTACGACATTTTTACAATAAATTAATTATTTTTGGTGGAAAATAAATATCACAAACTTTTTGTTTGTAGGTTTATTTTTATGCCCTCAAACAAAAATATTAATTTTATGACACGGACACAGCGCTCTATATCGATAATTGAAGTTGATGCATGGCGCAGCACTATTCGTCTCGCACACATGCACATTTCACTCACACCGGTATATATATATATATATATATATATATTTACAGGGTAGGGACAGACGCGTGCGGTGCATCTTATAATAAACATATCGACACGATAGTGGTGCGTGACTATGCCTGCTGTAAGGTCCGCCATGAGTAAGCGTAACAGGCGGCGTCCTGTTTATCTGTTTCCCCATTTTATTGCACCGCGGGCAGCGAGTGTTTAACATTAGTATTGCCCTATATAGTATATTATCTATGATTAGTATAATCATCTAATCAAAGAGAAGGCAGTAGCATTAGCAGTAGGTAGTTTTAAAAAAATTAGTCTGGTAACATCACAAACAGGTGACGCATTTATCAATTTCGTTTTATGTCAAAAGAACAGACAAAGAGTGATTTTAAATTGTATTTTTACCTATTTTATAATTTTATTTGTGCAAAATGGCATCAAGAAAAAAGGTACTTTTGAAGGTTATCATCCTGGGCGATAGTGGCGTTGGTAAAACTTCGCTCATGAATCAATTTGTCAACAAGAAGTTTTCCAATCAGTACAAGGCAACAATAGGCGCAGATTTTCTCACGAAAGAGGTAATTGTTGATGATAGGATTGTAACAATGCAAATTTGGGACACTGCTGGTCAAGAGCGTTTTCAATCATTGGGGGTGGCATTTTATCGCGGGGCGGATTGTTGCGTTTTGGTGTTTGACGTAACGGCCCCTAACACCTTCAAGTCCTTGGAGAGTTGGCGAGATGAGTTTTTGATACAAGCGTCACCTCGGGACCCAGATAATTTCCCATTCGTTATTCTCGGTAACAAAGTGGATTTAGAAAACCGCGCAGTTTCAGCTAAACGTGCACAGCAGTGGTGTCAAAGTAAAAATGATATCCCTTATTTTGAAACAAGTGCCAAAGAAGCTGTTAATGTAGAACTAGCGTTCCAGACTATTGCCCGTAATGCATTGGCACAAGAAACAGAAGCAGAGTTGTACAATGAGTTCCCAGATCAAATCAAGCTGAATGCTAATGACAATGGCCGTAACAGAGATGGAGACAACTGTGCTTGCTAGAATTCAAGAGAATACTCTATTAATGGCAATATATTAGTGTCTCATTTTTATATAAAATAATACAATAGCATATGATAATATTGTATAAGTCATTTTACATTTGATATCAAGATCTTCATGTAAAAATGTAAAGGTATGATAGACAACACTTTTTCCACTGCTGTTTTGTTTGTTATGCACATATCATTTGTGTAATATTGTGCACTTAATTTTAGTAGCTAAATTAAATGAACTTTTTCTTGTGAAGAAACTACTACTTCACTCAAAGTACAACTCAATTCTTTCTTTTCTCAAAATGAAAAGGCTATACTTCCTATTCTATATTTGATATTCCATATGGCCTACTGTGACACAGGTGTTTATTTATAGCAGTACTGAAGCTTGATGTTTATTAAAGTATTCATGATTTATTGCCTACATGATGTATGCTGTGGAATCTTTATAATTATTGTATTGTTATTGTATCACTTGTTTGTAATATATGACATTATTTTGCTTTGAAACAAAGATAAAAATGGTAATTGAATTACACTAATGTCACCAAAGATCAAGTGCTAAATAAATACCCTTATTATTTTATTTTACAAAAAATAGAAAAATAATTGGTCTTATATAAACAAAAAATTCAGTATCACAATGCCCAATGTTGACCAAAAATTATGTAAAATAAATTTGATTAAAATAAAAACACCTGTCACAAATTCAGTACCTAGCATGATTCATTTTGAAATATTTTTTTTCAAGTATAAAATAAAATTAAACTACTTAATAAAGCTAAACTATTGAATGAGTAATATATTAATAACTTTCAATCATTAAATGCTTGTATTTAAAATCAATCATATACTTAAGAATATAATATTGTTTGTTGTCTTTAATTAGATTCACTAAGAATGTGATATTTCTTGTTGCCACATACATTCAATACAAGCTTTATTTGTAGGAGGTAATTGGATCTGTTTTGTTATACAATTAAAAAGGGAGGAAGCATACATTGATAGTGTATGGAAATTGAATTTTATGCAAATTTATTGGCTCAGTTCATTAATAAATTCAACTGACTATATTGGCAACAAACTGTTTAACATGCATATAAAATATTTCTGTATATATTTGAAATTTATGTTAGATATAAGTAGTTAATGGTAACAGTAACATGTTTATTATAGAAATTACTTAGCATTTTACATACTACATTTTGTCAGTGTTTGATTATTAATATTTTTAAGTGATAAAATGGGCTCTTTTGTAAAAGTATTGGTAAAGTTTAGTCCATTTGTAAAATAAATGTCTCGTGTGTAAACACACTATGTTAATATTTTCCTTATACTTGAACCAACAACAGAAGAGAAATACTAAAATTGTAAATTTAATGTGGCGAAATAAAAATTGATACTTGATTGTGAGGAAAATAAAAATATGGAACAGTAACTCTGATAGCTCTCATATTTAATTTTTCAAAATTGTCGCTAAAATCTGTTTGTTATCTCATAAAAAGAGCATTTATTTTAAAGCCCAATACCTAAATAGAGTTTCTAAGATCTAGTTGAAAGGTAACAAAACAAAGTGTACACTTGTAATAATGGTTGCTTTTTATTTTATATTAATAAAGAAGAAAAACATCAATGTTGTTTTACAGTTTGGTTAACCCTTGTGTAATTTGTAAAAAGTCACAAAACAACTCAACAATTACTGAAGTTTGCAATGTCTTTCTGTAATTTTGCACAAGTTTTTCTTATAAATTAAAAACAAAACTTTAAGGCTAGAGCATTGTTATTGAGTTAGTTAGAGCATATGGGTTTGGTATACAATGTTAGATGAAGTAATGTTCGCGAGATTTTACACTAACACCGCTTGACGAAGATAGTTTTGCAAAACTTCGGCGAAGCAGGTTGATGTGGGTGGTTCAGTAACATGATTACTAAATGTGAAGCATGCTCGTTTCGGTGTGTTTACGACATAATTACAACGCGCCAGTCGACGGTTTGGACGGTCTGGACTGTGTGCGGGATGGGCCTCGAGCCACCTTTTGAAAGATGACTCCTTTGACCACCTTTTGAATGATGATATAGTTCGCGGTTTGCGTTGAAGAGTTGTCATGGTGCAATAGGATGCGACTTCTTGGTCGTTTTTCCCTAACTTTTTGAGTTACTGGGCAAACAAATGGTGGTGTAGGTACCAATTAGCATTAACTGTCTTTTAATCATCTAATGGGATCGTGTAGACAAGACTCGTTTGGAAGAAAGAAAGGCAATGTTTTTTTTGCCCACACTATTTGCCTGCCTCAATATTGTTGGTTTGCTGTTGCCTTCGAACACCCATACAGAAGACTGTTGCTTTCTTTCCGGAATGTAGCAATATATGCATGTTTCATCTCCTGTCACAATGTCAAACACAAGATTTGAAAGTCCGTGATTATACTTAACAAAAATTTTACACCAATCAACTCAAGCCCGTTTTTGTTCTGGGGGTATTTCACGAGGAATCCAGCGGCAACAAAGTTTTAGAAAACTCAAATGAAGTACTTCCCTCCCAAAAGCATTTCAAAGACGAGCAGTACAGTCTTGCGAAGAGAGTAAACTTTTAAAATCATAAAAGATCATCGCCCTGAAATCTCGCTTTGTTACGGATTAAGAACTTCCAACTTGCGATAAAAAACCGATTGACACACGACTTTCCGCTAAAAAGTATTTTAATCAATACCTATATATTATGTTTCTTATGTTTTAAAAAATATTACATTTCATATTCAACTATTTATGAGCTGCCAGGTACTGTAGCACTGTATGCCCATCGGAGGCAGATCCTGTCATGGTTTGGTCGTGTACCTAAAAGTGCATTACGCTATAAGCAGGAGTGCTACCAGGCCAGGGCTGACGCATCGATGCAAACACCTGCGTTCTTAAAAAGAAGTATGATTCCGCCTCCAGGTCTTTAAAAAAAATTATTGCCAAGGCAAAGTCAGAGCACATAGGCAGAATAAGGTATCTTGAGGACCACCAGCTGATTAGTGACCGGCGATACGGTTTCCGACGGGTTCGCTCAGGTGATCTTATAATTTTGCTGACTGATGGGCGGAGGCAGTTTAGACATTGTGAAGGCCTTTGATCGGGTTTGGCACAAAGCGGTTCTTTCGAAGCTTCCTTCCTATGGGCTTCCGGAGAAATAATGCAGTATTCACCAGTTTTCTTACAGATCAAAGCATCAAGGTCGTAGTAGACGGTGCATTTCCGACTCCAAGCCTTTTAATGCTAGTGTTACTCAAGGCTGCGTGCTATCACGTACGCTGTTTTTTCTGCACATCAATGATATGTTGCTAACCAGTACCATTACCCATTAATTGCTATGTGGGTGAATGGAAGGAATACTGTTATCATCTATGAGCCGGGGCACCCCAGTGCCAGCTCTTTGTACATGACAGCATTCAGCGTCTTCGCTGGCGGCCGGAATCATCGACGACCGGCTTCTTTTTGATCGGCTCGATTCACTGGCGCTATGAAGAGCACGCATTTATCACGGGGCACGGAGAGTGCTAAGAGTAATTGTTCGTAATAATGCAACCATCGCACATCGCGATAAAACTCACGATACCATCCACACCATCTGGATGCTTGGCGGTCCACCACTGTGCCTTTTACTAGGAGTTTTCTTCCTCGCACACCTTTTTTGGGATATCGGCTGCCACCGGCGAATTTTCCGGACCGATACGACTTAGGGACCTTCAAGAAATGAGCTTAATCTTTTTTTCGAGTAAAAGGCCGGCAACGCACTTGCAATTCCTTTAGTTTTACAGGTTGCTCATGAACACTTACAATCAGGTAAGTTGCATGCGCGTTTGCTCCCCTCTTCTGTAAAAAAAATGCCATTATGTTGTTTTGAAAAATATTAAAATACGTTTATATTTATTTTATTTACAGAGTACTTTCAATAAGTCTTGAGTTAATCGCCCCGTAAAATAAAAAGTTTCTTAAAACTGTAACATGCTATTTCCTCCTCTTAAGGGTAAAATTTTGCAATTTTTTTAATAGTGGATGCCTACGTCATAAAAGGCAGAGCTACTGTCCAAATTTCAGATTTCTACGTCTAGCTTGTTGGGCATTGCGTCTTAATATAATTTTTTTTATAAAAACCTTGCTCCTCGCTTTAAGACCCCAAGGGTAGATTTTTGAAGAAATTAAAATGTGAATTTTATTGGTTTTAGTTATTATTTTCCAGAGTATATGCAATTTTAAAATGAATATATACATTAATCAATTTTCTCCGTACAAATTTGAACACCCTCTGGCCCAACGTAAGGGGTTGTTTTGAAAAATCGCTAAATCCTAATTCATTTATTTTATTTACAGAGTACCTTTAGTAAGTTTCGAGTCAGTCTTTCAGTCAGTCGCCCTGTAAAATAAAAAGTTTCATAACAAACTGTAACACCCTATTTCACCCTCTTAGGGATTGAATTTCCAAAATTCTTTCTTAGTTTATGCCTACGTTATAAAATTTTACGTTTTAGGCTGTACGTTAATAGATGTATTACTCACTCAGTTTTTTTTTCTGAAAGTGTAGCTTCATCTAAACAGACTCGTGCGAGGACTTACTAGCTATTGAGTGCATCGATTCTGCACTGCGAGTGCGACTGCAGTCGCAGCCGCCTCGAGCTAGGGGGGGCTCGAAGTGATTCAAGGGCCCTTAATAAAACCTTTAAGCTGTGCGAGAAACAGTCTGGGTTAAAATCTTCAGATTTGATTTTAGAGCAGAACTTAATATTTCATCGCAACTGATAAAATGCTAATAATAATATTAAAAATATAGATAGAATGCTACTGTTTACTTATTCGAATAGCATATAAGGATATAAAAATTGAAAGTTATAAATTATCCAGACGAGAGACCATTACTTGGAGGTTTTGTCGTAATTGCGACGTCTAGCTGATTAAACTATAATCTCTAAGGCGGTATACATACTTATACAAATAGACAAAGAAGGCCTAATATCTAGAAAGAACAGAATTTAGTGCGTCTTATACTACTATATAGATACTACCTACTATATATAAGTACTTATACCCATATAATTAATAATTTCTAGATAATGTAATCAGTGTATAATGAATGGGGCACAATAAGCAACACAACTTTACGGATTAGCAAGTTGAAGTAGCAATGGGCCGGCCATATAGCTCTAAGAACCGACTACCGATGGGGAAGAAAGGTTCTCGAGTGGAGGCCTCGTACCGGCAGGCGAAGTGTAGGGCGTCCCCCCACTAGATGGAGTGACGACCAGGTAAGACATGCAGGAAGTCAATGGATGCAGGTGGCTCCGTGCTTTGTGGCATTTCTTGGGGGAGGCCTACGTTCAGCAGTGGACTTATGAAAGGTTGTAATGATGATGATGATGATGATGAAGCAACTCAGTCCACTTACGTCCATTACACCTTAGTCACCGTCACCGTCACACTCATAACCTAGGGACACAAAGTCACAGCATGGATTGTGCCTAGCATTGAGACCGCCAGACCCCTCTGGAAATCGCCATCAGGCCCTTCACACTTTATTTTTTGAGTTAAGAACACAAGCACAGAGTTACAAGTCTATCAACATTCTATAGGCTATATTTCGGAGAGTGCCCAACAGTGGCACTATAATTTCACCGTCCTAATTATGTTATCAAAAGACATTGGTACAAACGTAACGTTTTAGCGCCCGCGTGCAAAATTGACAATGCAGCGCTCTCCTTTTCATGTTTTCTCTGACTAGGCTTCTATTAAAGGACTGAGTTTGGTTAGGTAGTTATAAAAACAACTTTAAAAATAATTCTTTATTTTAGACTACTATAAAAGTTTGATGTACTCGTAGCAAATACCTTTTTTTTGTTTTACATGGGGAAATGCCTACGCATACCCGCCTCGCGGGGGCAGGGGCGGGTTATGTCGGACTCGCACCGACTAAAACCCCATGGTGTTCCACCTTCGCTGCATACTGGTAGCACATGAGTAAAGCCTTACTCTTTACTCTGTGCTGGTAGCTGGTATCTGAAGTGGGCTCGCCAAGCTAACTCGGAGTGGCCACTTCAGTCCGGCCCTTCACCTTGGCCAGCCATGTGGGTTCCTCTTTGTTCACCGTGGGTGACCAAGCCACGGCTACTAAGCCCGCCCGGCACGACAAGGCGAGAGTGTTCTCGCCTTGTCGTGGCGGGCGGGAGAATGGGTATTCGGGGGGTCGTAGCAAATACCTACAATAGTACTTGAAAAATCAGCTTTTATTTGTCTAGTATTAAAACTATCTAATATTTCAATTCTATAAATAATGGATAAATTAATTAATCTCGATTGTTGCATATTTGACCTTAAATAGTTCTTAATCAGTTTTTTAACAAAACCCCGATGGTAAGTCGTTACTGTAGTCCATGGACACCAGCAGCTAACTTTAAATAAAGAAGATTACAGATGCGTTGTCACAACCAGGGCCTGAATTATCCACAGGCTAACTAGGCTGGAGCCTAGGGCGCATGGTTCGAGGGGGCGCTGAGCTTGCCTTTGCAAGCACCACTTATGTACAGAATAAAATTTGGTATAATATTCTTAATAAATAATAGAGTAAGTGCCGCAAGTATTTTACTTGTTGCTCTTTCTTTATTATTAGTACAAAACAAATAAAAAGACTGTAAAAATAAGACTGAATTATTTGGTACCTTTCGTTGACTGACTCGACGTGATTTAAAGGTTTTAAACTGCTCAAGCTCTCTCTTCTACCTCTAATTTTATTAAGGTGTTTTGCCAGGGAATTTCTGTCAGCCATCTATTCCATCTCTGCACAGGGAGAACGACTCACTGGTCCATGCCGCAAAGGAGAAAGTCGATCTTTTAGGTTCTTTTTCTACCGACTTCAAAAAGGAGAAGGTACTCAATTCGACTGTATGTTTTTTTTATGTGTGTTACCTCATAACTTTTTTCTAGGTGAACCGATTTCGATGATTCTTTTTTTATTTGAAAGCCGGTGCTTCTCGTGTGGTCCCATATAAATTTTTGATCAAGGTCTGACCAATAGTTTTTGAGTTATTCTTAATAATTTATATTGAAGTCGGTTGTACAAAATTTTTAATTTTAATTATTATTTGAGTTCAACTCGACTCTTGATATACCCAACGCATACATCGCCGACCATCCCGCGGCACACCGCGCTGGATCTCCATGCTGGATGTGCGGTTTACAAAGCACTCCTCTCTAATGCCCAATTTCAATTTAAATACCAAAATTTTTTTAGGCCCTAAACTATAAATACACTGGCCCTTTTAGAATGAAAAACAGAAGTGCGGGAACTGCTATTTGGGGGTAAAACAAGGTAAAGAATGATACCTACCCAGACAGACTCGTGGGCAGAAAAGGAGTCCTTCAATTAATCAGTTTTAACTTTGGAAAGACGTTTTCCAGACTTTTAATTGTAACTGGTAGAGTAAGAAATATTCTTATACGCTATTGATGCCTTTGGAAAAGTTGACATTAAATTATTTTCAACCGACTTCAAAAAGGAGGAGGTTCTCAATTTGTCGGATTTTTTTTAATGTATGTTCACCGATTACTCTAAGACTCCTGAACTGATTTGGAAAATTGTTTCTAATGGTATAGCCAGCTGGTCCCATATAAATTTGATCAAGGTCTGGCCAATAGTTTTTGAGTTATCCTTAATAAATTTTTAATTTTACCACTTGTAAATCCTACAGAGTCTATGGTAAATTCGGTAACATATCTCTAAGGAATCTTATGATAATTTGCACTAGCATTTTTTGATTAATTTTTAGATTGATATCGGATTCGCCCACTGGCCCAAGTTCGAGATCTTGAGCGTCGGCTGCGGAAGAAAATCATCGAGAACAATGCTTTTACAATGGAAAAAATTGACTTAAATATCTCGGATTAGGACATTGCTACTAGCACATTATAAAGACATTGTGCTAATAGTGACTGAAGAATGTATATTTCGATATGCCACAGTCCCCCTGCACGTAAAACTATCGCCCGGTTAGGGCGGCGGGAATCTCTACCTACGCGAGGATTTCCTTCAAGATTACCTTAAGTGGATCGAACCTGCAAACATTTGCAATTATTTTCGATATATATCTAAAGATGTCGATTTAATGACAAAAAAATGATGCAAATGATTTGAATGATCTGCCATGACAAAATTCCTGTTTTTGCCGCTCTCTAGAAAGTGCCACCCATGTGCGGTGCCCGCCCTGCAGGTCCGCTCCCGGTGGTCCTGCCTTGTTTACTTAACTTGGACGCAATAAAGTCTTTTGCTTCATCGTTTCTGGTGCACACAGTTTTTGCAGATTATGGAACAGTTAGTTCTCGCTGCTTCATTGCTTGTTTTCAGACTCTACATGACTTCGAAATATGTTATTTCTTAGTTTCGTCACAGTGTTTTCCTTCACCTCCGAGCAAGTCGTTACAGTTTAAAGCAAACTATTTTTAATTTTATTGTATCTTCTTTGTATGTCTTTGTTGTTTCGTAGTAGAGCCACACTGTAGCTATATTATGATTGCAGAACGAATGGGTTGACTTGACCAACACCACGCTCACGTAAAATAGCAGATTAACTTTTCTGTGTTTCATAAGGTGAGTACTATTTGAGGCATTCTATCTTAGCCCTCAGAGCTCAGGGGTGATAACGCTTTGATTCTTAATCAAAGATAGATGTAAGTATATATGGGCCACAGCATCCACTTACAATCATGGGGACAGTGTGCTCGTTTGTTATAATTATAATATTTATAATTATAAAACAGAAATAGGAAAGTTCAAGGTTGGAAGAATTACATTTTTCTTCATTTTCCACCCTCAGCCCTACAAAACATGTCACAAATTATGCCTACGTAACTCCAGTGTGTATTTCATCACAGTCATTCATTAGCGGTTAATGTTTAGAGGCATACGGTCTTATTTCAGCTTGCGCATGCGGATTTTAGCGCGGAGAGACGCGAGGGGCGAAGCTCTAATGTTTCAGGCGGCCAGTTGCTCGTGCAATTTAGTCTCGTTTGTGACATGAAAGGGCGCGATTCTTCACACGCATCGCGGTGCTTTGAGAAATGCATCACCATGAACAGCCGCCAGGGAATGCATGTAATGGTACGTATCAATTTCTTTTCCATTACTGTTATTTTGAATCCAATTGAACTTCGTTATCATCAACAGTTTAATAAGAAACAATCAATAAAATTGTAATTAATTTTTTTTTGAAAATATTACTTAATTTAGTTATTTAAAATTTATAAAATATTTATCTATATTTAAAACTTTTCAAAGAATAATTTTACTTGTAACAAGGATTAAAACATTTATTTTCATAATTTTTTTTGGTGTATAGTTCTAATATATGTATTTTTTTTCATATGTTTGTAACAATAATGAGTATAGATTTTTCATTTATAAAATATAAGAACTTTAAACTCAAACTAAAAGCTCTGATTGTATCTCAACCTTTTTTTTTAACTGATATCACGTTAACCATAATTATATTATGACGGAGTATAGTACAAATTACAAATATATCTTTAAATAAATGGTACATGGAAGTCTCAGGTCACGATATACATAATATTTGATTGAAAATCCTAAATAATAAACCAACCACGTTATTACGACATGCCTTACATGAATTTATATTTTAGCAATGTCTTTAATGTTTTTTTGTTATCTTCTTTAAGGGTATAACCTTGATTTTGAAAATTAAGATGTCATTCATCTGTTCAAAATAATCCAAGTGTTAAAAACAATTTTTTTTTAACAAATAGTGATTGCAACCTTGAATTTGTTCCGAAACTTAGCATTTCACGTACACTGTCTGAATGTTACGAGATAAGACAATTGTAACAATTGTTGTTTTTTTTAACGATTTCAATCAGTTGTCATTTAAAACGTGTAAGCAGAAACTATAAATCATTATTATTTTCGCAAAGCGAGAGACCAATTTTAGTATTATTTTTGTAACTTTTATAAAACCTTATTTTTCACTTAAAAGAAAACTTCGCGGCTACTATTTAATCAAGCTCTACGAGAATAATATAATTGTCAAACTTATCTTCTATGCGAGTTATATTCAGCAGTTCCGAGCTGTGGACATTCTATATTTGCTAGTGCTTTTAGCTAAATCATACAATCCTAGAGTTGAATGAGAAACAAATTTCTTATATGTGGTAGAGCCACGCTCCTGCTATATTATGGTTGCAGCACGAATGGGTCGGCTCGACCGGGAAAGGACCGCACTCTCACAGAATACCAGCGTAAAATAGCAGCTTAATGCTGCTGTGTTTCGTATGGTGAGTGTAGAGAACCGGAGACCCTTTTTACTGGAAACGAGGCATTCCATCTTAGTCCTCAGGGATGACATTTTGATTCTTAATTGAGGATAAATGTAGATGTCTACGGGCCACAGTATCCACTTACCATCATTTGGACTGTGTGATCGTTTGTCATCCATATTCTATAAAGTCATAATTTACCTACTACTGTTATTAAGTTATCTCTGTACATAAATATTTTTACTAAAAGGAAACTTCCCGCTAATTTATAGTGGTGCTTCAAATTAATATCGTTATAATCGATTGAAAACGTTTGTCTTTTATAGATAATACTGATAGAATTACTTTATCAAGAATGCAATAAACAGACGATGGAACGGTACTTAACCAATGACTTATGTAGATACTGTATCACGACGTAGTATCAAAATTATAATCTCTTTTTCTTGAAGATACTGCATAGGGAGTAGGAATTATTTTATTGTTTGATATATATGCATGTACAAGCTTTTTTATAATAAGAACAATATTATTGTAAGAACAATATTATTGGAAGCTTAAAGCTAGGTTAGTACATCCTGAGATCCGAATCTATGATAATATGCAAATCGACAGTGGTTTTAAGCCACACCGTTGTTAAAATCTTGAACATGTTTTTCAAGATTTCATTGCGATTCCATTTTCCATTTGTTCAGAATTTTTTGATATAACATAATATCAATTATTTCTGTTTTTTCGGACTTGCAACAACATGTTTTTTGTTATAAATCGTTTTTCCGACATGTTACCGTAAATCTGCATGATTTTAACAATTTAGATAAGATTATACTTCGACAAATAAGTGTTTTTGAGGAACAAATTACGTTAAATCGTTAAGAATGTAATGTACTGTTTACTTAAATATTCATAATTGATCGTTCTCCGTTATATTTATTTGGTTCGACAGTTCAAGTAGTATTGTCTCTAGGTACCTAACACATACATTTTTTTTATAGGAGAGCGGGCAAACGAGCATGCGGCTCACCTGATGATAAGTGACTACCGCCGCCCATGAACAACCGTAACACCAGGGGAATTGCAGATGCGTTGTCGGCCTTTAGAAGGAGTAGGCTCTTTCTTGAAGGTCCCTAAGTCGTATCGGCCCGAAAAATCGCTGGTGGTAATCGATTCACAAGGAAGTTGTGCGAGGAAGAAAACTTCTTCTAAATCGCACAGTGGTGGACCGCCAATCATCCAGGTCGTGGATGGTGTCGCGAGTTTTGTCGCAATGTGCGATGGTGAAATTGAGCGGCTGGAATTAGTCCGAACAATTTTGAGCACTCCCCGTAGTAGATGCAATAAAATATGCAAAGAGATGCAACATCTGTACGCAGGCAGTGAGTCAAGCCGATCGGAAAGAACTCGGTCGTAGATTTTCTGAACCGCTCTGCGCTGGATGCGGTCCAGTGGAAGGAGCTGGCACTGGGGAGTCCCTGCCCAGAGATGGGAACAGTATTCCATGGGGCCGAACCAGCGCCTTGTGTTGCAAGCGGTGTACGGCATGAAATACTGTCCCGCTCTGCTGAGCACACTGTTTAGAGGCCAATTTGGCCTTCTCTTCCAAATTACCACGAAACTGCACATCACCAATATGTCGACACCGAGGATTCCAATACTGGCTGAAGCAACAAGGTGAATGCCTTGAAACTGAGGAGATACGACAAAGGGTTCTTTTAGCGGTAAACGCGCAAACTTGTGTCTTCTGGGGATTGAACTGACTAGATTTAGTCGTTAATCCGAGACTTTGTTCAGCAAAGACTCGACTTCAGACACAAGTTTGTCCGGTACTCGGCGACGTTTTCCCGAGAAATATTTGCACGGCTGGTATATAAGGCATCACCAGTGTTGTCGTCTGCATAGCAATGAATGTTACCAGTTTGCAACATATCATTGATATGCAGGAGAAAACGTTGGTGATAGCACGCAGCCTTGTGGAACACCAGCGTTGATAGGTTTGTAATCAGAGCATGCACCGTCTACTACGATCTTGATGTCTGATCAGCAAGGAAACTGGTGATCCAATTGCACAATTTCTTGGGAAGCCCATAGGAAGGTTGCTTTAAAAGAAGCGCTTTGTGCCAGACCCGATCGAAGGCCTTCGCTATGTCCAAACTAACGGCCAATGCCTCCCTTGACTCTACTGCCTCCGCCCATCTATGAGTCAGGTAGACCAGAAGATCACCAGCTGATCGACCACGACGAAAACCGTATTGGCGGTCACTAATCAGCTGGTGATCCTCAAGGTACCTCATGAGCTGGCAGTTTATAATAGACTCCATTATTTTGGAGAGCAAGGAGGTGATGGCGATAGGCCTGTAGATGGACGGGTCTGAGCGGTGGCCTTTTTTAGGGATCGGGTGGATCTTCCATGAATTCGGGACTACGCCTTGGGAGTAGGAGTACCGGAAAAGACGCGTTAAAACCGGGGCCAACTCCGGAGCACACGTCTTCAGCACAATGGGAGGGACTCCATCAGGCCCACTCGACTCCAGGGTGAGGAGTGCTTTGCGAACCGAGCGCTGTGTAAACTGCACGTCCGGCATGGAGCACTCACACCGCGGAATAGTCGGCAGTGTGTTCCCCCCGTCATTCAGAGTCGAGTTGGACGCAAAGAGAGAGCCTAACAGATCGGCTTTCTCCTTTGCGGCATGGGCCAGTGAGTCGTCCTCTCTGTGCAGAGATGGTAGAGATGGTAGAGATGGCTGACAGAAGTTCCCTTGGACAGCCTTGGCGAGAGACCAGAATGCACGGGTTCCCGAAGGAAGACGAACTAGTTTCTCACCAATTCTGCTGATGTGCTGACTTTGCCTTGACAATGACACTTTCGAAGGACCTGGAGGCGGAATTATACTTCTTTTTAAGAGCGCTGGTGTTTACATCCCGAGACGTTGATGCGTCAGCCCAGGCCCGGTAGCACTCCTGCTTATAGCGTGATGCTATTTTACAGGAGCGACCAAACCATGGCTGGGATCTGCCTCCGATGGGCACCACAGAGGATGGAATAAAAAGTTTCATACCCTGAAGTACCACATCAGCAACAGAATCAGCAACAACGCTGAGATCTTCCGGCGAGAAGCAAACCCGCCCCCAAGGGTAGGATGCAAAAAAAGACCACATCCTATCCCAATCGGCCGACATATAGTGCCGAACACGGCGGTAGCCTGCAGAATGCAACCGCGACGTTAGTGTGAGTCGCAACATACCCCGGACAAGACAATGGTCCGACAAGCCTAAAGGAGCGTCGACGGAAATCTGATATCCGTCCGGATGAGAGGTCAGCAGAAGGTCCAACAGGGAAGGTTCATGATCTTCCACATCTGGAATCCGCGTAGGTGAAGTAACCAGCCGTGTAAGACCATATGCCAAAGCAAAGTCATAAACAGATCTCCCCGCATGATCGGTTGAACGTGAACCGAGCCATTCGGCGTGGTGGGCGTTAAAATTGCCAAGGATCACGATCTCTGCGGATGGGATCTGCTGTAACAAGGAATCTGTAGCCATTTGGACGTGGTCGATGAGTCGGTCTGTTTCGGCATTACCGCTATGGGACCTATAGAGGCACCCGTAGACGCGGGGATGGTCGTCGCTGTCTACGCGCAGCCATAGGATGGACAGGTCCGTACCTTCAAGACTGCCGAGGCGTCGAAAACAGATGTCCTCTCTGACGTATACGCAAACTCCAGCCCGGGGCACAAAGGAGTGTTCTAATTTGTACCCCGGGTAGGAGAGATATGAAGTATCAGCCGGAGAGGACACCTGAGTCTCGGTTAAAAAGAGCAAGGCCAGCTTCGCCGTCTCTAGATGGAAGTGGACAGCGTTAAGGTTGGAATGAAGTCCCCTGATGTTGCAAAAATTCACGGATAGCGTGACAGGGGTCGCCTTGGTCTTATTGCTCCGCTTGCCCCGAGCAGTATTAGCCGCGAGCGGGTTTGCCCCCTCTTACAATACGCGGGGCAGCCTGAGCACCCACGCTCAGGAGTGAAGTAGCTGGGTCGTGGATGCTCAGCGAGGGATTCTCCAGGGGTGCTGGTACCCTCCTGGGGTAGTCTTTCGTTTAATTCCGCTACCATGTTGATGGGGGGGGGGGGGAATTGGGCCTCCGGCCACCTGCACTCACCAAGCGAAACGCAGACGTAAACCTCTCATCAAAACCATTTCATGGAAAGATATCTCAAATCTCGAGACTCTATCAATACGAAATCTATTCATTATCAAATCACTTCAAATCTCTACATGTTAACACGTGTGTGAGCATTTTGACACTGCTGCACGTCGCCGGTCTGTCTATTCTCCGCAACGGCTGGACCGATTTTGACGTGCAGATAGCTTATGTCATAAGGAGTAACTTAGGCATTAAAACCCTAAATTACACGCGGGCGAAGTTGCGGGGAACCTAGCTAGTATCTGTATAAATAAATATTGGTATAGTGGACTTAAATTTACGTTAATACATGATAATAAATACGTTCGAATTCGCGCATCGATTTAAGCGTCGATCTAAAAGAAATGAACATAGAAGCACACTTACGAGTATTTTCCCGAACAAGTACCGGCCTTGTCCGGGCCGGGGGAAGGAGTAGGGGCTTAGTAGCCGTAGCTTGGTCACCCCCATAGTGTCTAATTTGATTAAAAATATTAATTAATAAATTTAACGGATTTGTAAGATCAATACATTTTAAGTTTCAAATCATCAATTTTAATCTTATTATTTTTAATGGCATGCAATAGGTGAATTTTGCGTGAGACGTTATTGGTGACAACATTAACATTACGTGGTAGAGCCACGCTGCAGCTATACCTCCGAATTCACTTAGTCCAAGAAGCGATTCTCTGCTTCTGGTCTTTGCACGGTTTTGGCTTTTAGACTACATGCATACATGCTGCAGCTATATTATGGTTGTAGCACGACTTGGTCGGCTCGACCGGGGAAGGACCACGCTCTCACAGAATACCAGCGTAAAACAGGAGCTCAATGTTGCTGTGTTTCGTACGGTGAGGGTAGAGAACCGGAGACACTTTTTACTGGAAACGAGGCATTCCACTTAGTCCTCATGGGTGACGACGCATCTGCATTTTGATACTTAATCAAGGATAGACGTCAATGTCTATTGGCCACAGCATCCACTTACCATAAGGTGGACTGTGTGTTCGTTTATCACCCCCATTCTATATAAAAAAAAAAAACATATTCTGGCTTAAGAATGTTTTCTTTGAAATTCCTAAACATTTTGTGACGTATATTATATTGTTATTTTTATCATCCCTATTTTAATAACACTGGAGTAACAAATAATCAACCTAATCGTAATTGACTACTGTAGCCTCTCGATTACTGCAACCAACTTCAAAAATGAAAGGGCTACAAACGTGTTTACATTCTTGAGGACTAAGATAAAAAAATATAATAAGGGTGACAAACGTATACACAGTCCACCTGATGGTAAGTGGAAGCTGAGGCCCATAGACCTAATTATATCCTCGATTAAGATTTAAAATGCAGATGCATTGTCACCCTAAGGACTAAGATGGAATGCCTCGTTTCTAGTAAAAAGGGTCACCGGTTCTCTACACAAACCATACGAAACACAGCAGCGTTAAGCCGCTATTTTACGCTGGTATTCTGTAAGAGCGTGATCCTACCCCGGTCGAGCCGACCCACTCGTGCGTTGTAGCACATACTACAGCTGCAGCTACATAATATAGCTGCAGCATGGCTCTACCGTGTTAAGTTAAAAATGCCTTAAAGCACCTAATTCTGGAACACCTATTACGCTTTAACTAATCTTACTGTTACCCTTCAAACCTGGACACAACAGTGGGTGCACTGCCGCATGGAGGTAGAAATAGGTAAGAAGATGGTATCTCATCGATGGATGCAGTTGGCTCCGGATCGTGTTTTGTGGCATCCTTTGAGGCAGGCTTTTGCTCAGCAGTGGACTTCTGAAGAGCTGCAATGATGATGACGGTGATGATTGTGCCCAAACGGACGCTGCCTAGACAGTAAAAGAAGCCCATCCATCTATATGTATAGTCGACAACCGCATAGCTTAGAGCATAAAACTAATTTTGTGACTTTATTGTTAATTTTTAACTTATTTCAAGTTTACACATGACATGAGATCTGAATGTTAAAGTGAAAAATGCGGCAAAGTAGTTGTTACGTTTTGTTACGTGCCATTATTTAAATAAGAAGAAAAATGCCACAAACAGGGGGATTTTTTTTTCATTATTTCGTAAATAATTTATGTCTAATTGTGCACGAATAATTTTTTTTTAAATTATTGCCATATACAACACGGCGGCTCTTTGGTTTACATCATAGATTACTGTATATATACTAGAGAGTTTACATCATAATAGATAATTAGTTAGTTAAAAAATCATTTCAGATGTACATCCGATAAATATCACGAATAAATGAAACATATTACAGTGTATTACTGTTTTAGCAGCAATTCTCTCTTCTAGAAATTATTTTCAACTAGTTACGAGCTACTCCTACGGTATTAACATAAAAAATATATTTATAGCATTCTTCATACTACTGTTGTAGTGTGCACTTTGGAAAGAAACATTCGTAATAAAATAATATTTATGTGGATGCACTATTTTTACTTTGAGTTTATTTTATGTATCGCAATTTTAAGACCGCAAAGGATGGTATGCCTTTGGATCGTTTTGCAGATCGAGTCGTCTGCGCCTGAATTCGTCTCGTAAAAATCGATCCAAAAATTACAATAAATAAAGTTAGGAAACGTCATAGTCTATCAACCTGTCATAATTCCTACGACAAATGTCAAACATATTCATTTTTTATTTTCTTTATCTTATCTTATTATTATCTATATACGGGGTTTCCTGTTAATAGTAGTCCAAATGAAATGTGGCGAGAGATGAGATCACAGAACACAATTACTCTCTACCGAGAGGATGAGATCCCCTATGAGAACAATCAAATAAAATTTAATTAAACTGTTACAGTTTTCAAGATTTTTTGATTTTCATGATTTTATCGAAAATCTATCACCTCAATACGTATAATTTATGCCATTCTATTAAAATAGCGAAAACGTACTTTTTTTATTGAAATTTATTTCTGACTAGATGTGTAACTGCATGTTTATAGCAGTTTCCCAACAACATAAACAATTTCTTTTGAAAAAAATATTAAAGTTGCAAATTTCTACGAGACAAGATTTTACATCCAAGTTTAAGATACTGTGGTGTTCAAAAAGTACTGCATCCTTGATGCCCATTGGTTTGAAAAATAGTGCAATGAATGAAGATTTGAAAACAATAAAACAAAGAACAATTTTTAATAAAACAAAAAAGTTATTGATTTTTCATTGCTGAAGGGCCTAATTTTTCGATAAAAGTTTTTTTTGTTTTATTTTGCAATACATCTCATAATATTGTAAAAATTTGAGATTATGGCCAAAATTAGAAAGCCAGCGTCGAGATTATTGCACTAGAGTCATTTTTCGCAGGAGATTGCTACGAAAAATAAGAGAAGGCGAGGGTTGGTTTAATACTATTTTGTGGAGCGATGAATCTTCTTGTCGCAAAGATGGATATTTAAACTACTACTACTATTAACAGGACATCCTGTATATATAAGAGATTTCCACCTATGTACTGACTCATCAGCACGATATCTCTGGAACCATAAGGCCTATAGACTTGAAATTTGATAGGAAAATTCCTTTCGCCGTGTAGGGGTCGACTAAGGACGGATTTTGCGAAATCCCACCCTCAAGGGGTTTGCGGGTTCGTTAATAAAAAAAACACATTTTCAAACTATGGCTCTTATAGGTATAAAATTTGGCCAGAATATTCTTTTTGGCATGTTAAAAATTACCAAGAACGCATTTTATGAAATTCCACTTACAAAGGGAAGTGCGGGGACGTTAAAAATAAACTTTCTATAGCTCCTTTAGTCTCGCTAAAACTCGAAAACGGCTGCATCGATTTTGATGAATTTTTTTGTGTGTGTTTGAGTGGGTCCCTGGATGATCAAAACGATTCACAATTGGACCCGGTAGGTGGCGCTGTTGTCGAGATCCAGAAATCACCCGTGCGATGCCGGGGTGGATCGCTAGTATATAATATTTTAAAATTTATAGAAATTGTTAGTTGAATCGATTTATTATTTCTTTTCCTAGGTTTCCCAGGGGGTACACATTAGTCGGAATCCCCATACAAAAATGAAACGTCTCCTTTTTGTAGCATTATTAGTGATCGCGGTGCCTGGAACAACATATAGCTGATGTATCCAAGACGGTCCCCATCGTTACAATGATTTGAGAGACCACAAATCCTTGCGAAAGAACATCTATTCTTACCAAGGATAATTCGTGAGGCTATTGAAATTAAAAAAACACATTCAAATTTTAATAGAGAAGGTCGCTGGGCATTACCACTTGCTTGGGATCCTGTAAGCAATAAAATAAAATACAAACCCAAGCATACCATTACATTACAGTAAGCTAATTTTGTGTTGATCGGATTAAAATTAACAATTAAAACCTGGTGCAAGGCACTCGAAACGACGTATGTTTAAAATTCGTTAAATTAAACGCTATAAAATCCGTAAAAGTAGTTTTTTACAAAGTCCAGTGTTTGCGTAAATTAATAATATAGATTACGTTCTTCTCTCTTTCGTAAATACTTAAACAGCTGGGCAAAGGTTTTAATTCACAGTAAGAAATATGTATATGGTATAAATACTGATATCATCGACGCGAAAGGGAGCAGTGTCAAAAAGATGACACTCCTGATCCTATAAAACGTGACGGTTATAGCAAATACTCTGTAATATTTAGGAAATTTACACGTCAAGCAACAAGCAGCAAACAGTATGATGATGAACAGCTACTGAAGCATATGAGCTGCACGGTATTCGTATTTTAACAAAGGATTCGACATGATATTTTAACAAAGATCTCGACATGTGCAATATTTCGTTGCTACTTATAACAAGCGGCTAGTAAAAATTCAGATCAATTGGTATCCGATAGCAATAATTGCCGTAGCTCAAAGACACATAAGTGGAACCAATAAAATTTACCGCCCATTTCCTTTCTACTTTATTCATCATTGCACTCTTTGTTTGATATGTTTTTACCTTATTTATAACATTTTGTATTCCTGAAAGGAGTTTCCAAGTGAGTCGTTACGTCTGATAGTATTCTTGTTCAAAGTGTTGTGATTTGTATAATATAAATGGAGTGATTCACATATAGCACGACGCGATGATTAATCATCGTATATATTATATATAACTTCTTATTAAACTGTTCACATTGATGACAGATGGAACAGATAGCCAATTATCTGTTTTATGTTATGACTACTTCTTTTTGTTACGATAAATAAACCATCATTGCTGCATATACGTGACCCACGCACCCTCTTTAAAAAGTAAAACATGTCTATCATTTCGTCTTATTTTATTATACACGAGAGTGAACTCGCACAATTGGCTCCTAGAGGACCGTAGAGCAGATTGCAGTCCATCCAACGATTATCTGTAATTTAAATAATATAAACTGTCGTCACAGCGAGAACGGCTAACTACTTAGCGTCTCTCTTGTAGCAATAAGTCTGTCTTCACTCTTCACGAGCCAGTTTAAACAGCTAGAGATGACCTTTGTCAAATGATAAAAATTTTAGAGACATGGTGGTATGCGACTCTCATTTGACCTATAGAAATCATTAGTAAATATGTTATTTACCAAGTGTAAGCCGTTTCTGGCTCGAGCATTACGTATATAATGACTGTAGATACTAGTTTAACTAAATACACAGATTATCCCTCATCATTGATAGACTAGCGACCGCCTGCGGCCTGCTCGAGTGGAATCGGAAATTACGGCAATTTTGTTTATAGCTTTTTCCTAAGGAATTATACTTTTTTTAGGATAGGTGTACCGTACCGTGTGTGCTATTACTGGACACAGTGTACCCGTGTACCCATAGACTTATTATATTACTACGTATGGACTATGGATCGGATCATTTGCGCGGTCATTCCATTTTTGGTTGATTGCTAGAGTTTACTATACGAAAACACGTAAATATATTCCCTAATAACTTTAAAGCAGCGTTTGTATCCTACTCGTATCTCGGCGGAATTTCGAAAAATCTTTAAAATTGTTATTATTGATTAGGTATTAGACCTATTTACATGCCAAATTTAAAGTCTCTAATAATTATAGTCACAATAATAAGGCAAATTTAAAGTGAAAAGGTAAATCATCTTTATTCCCTATCCCTTGGGAACTTCGAAAAATCCTTAAATATTCTTTGCCCTTATTATAAAAGGAACCTCTATGCAAAATTTCACCTTTTAAGTCCAAGGGTTTTGGTTGGGCGTTGATGAGTCAGTGAGTGATTAGAATAAGTGAGTGAATTAGGACTTGTCTTTTTATATATTATATTGATTGATAATAATTGAGCAAAGAGCACCCGGCGCGCTGCTTCAGCGCGCGTAATGGTAACGACAAAATTCATGGGCCCTCATATATATTTGTTTTGTTGGGCATACATACAGACTTCTTAATGTTTCCCATCACCACTGAATACAATTAATAAGCATTTAAATATCAACTAGAAAAAATTCAATTGTGACTTTTGATGACGGGAATCATACTCGCATTAGACGTGCATGAATAAGTGCCTTTGCACCTGAGCCACATTTTTCATTCATATTAGTAATACACATATTATATCGTAGGTATGTATTGTATCCTCCATACAAGAGGCCCATGTCCAGGTATGGCTGATAAAAAAGTTTACATACGTATTTGTATAATGAACACATTAAACTATGTCTTTTAATTAGTTTGTAAAATAAACTGCAAAACATTTACATGACTTTGAGGGTTAAAGTATGAAAAAGCTGCTTTACATTGAAAAATTCAACCGTATTTTTTGTAAGAAAAAATTACTTTATTTAATCGAAGTTAGACGTAGTAGAGCCATGCTGCAGCTATATTAATAGTATAGTTGTAGCACGAATGGGTCGGCTCGACCGGGGAAGGACCACGCTCTCGCAGAATACCAGCGTAAAATAGCAGCTTAACACTGCTGTGTTTCGTATGGTGAGTGTAGAGAACCTGAGTACCTTTTTACTGGAAAAGAGGCATTCCATCTTAGTCCTCACGACTGACAACGCATCTTGATTCGCAAATGAGGATAGATGTAGATGTCTACGGGCCACAGCAACCACTTACCATTAGGTGGACTGTGCAGGTTTGTCACCCTTATTCTATTTAAAAAAAAACTATTATCTACATTGAAGTAATATGTACTACGTTACATTATACTTCAATCTATTATTATCTATACATTTCTGCCGTCTCGAAAGAAGATCATTTATGCCTCTGTGATAGAACTGTTGCGATCAGGATTTTATAAAATCTATGAAGGCATTTTGTACCGTTTCTCGAGAACAAAATTTCTTTAACTACAGGAAATTCTCCAAATAGTGGAAGAAATGATTGGCGTAGTCTCTGCTGCGTTAGAACTGAATCGGAACTCATATTAGAAAATTATTCTAATATTTGTGCTCTTCTAACTCGAATACTGTATGTGGAAACAATTGAAAGTCAAACAATACAGTGTCATAATTTTTTTGAATTTAGAATCTTATGGTTTGTGTAAAAAAAAACTTTAATCACGAATATGTATGTACTATGTAGCTTTAAATTTAATTCAAAGTAGCCGTTCCATGGGTTCCGAAGTCGTTCCGTGTCTACCACTGTGCTCGTGAACGTCGTTGTCTGAAATCTGTGACTAATGCCTTTATTTTTTTTACATAATTTTTTACATAATGTATACCTTCTACGGTAAAAAAAACCCTTTTAAGAAATCAAAAATTGATGCAATGGTTTTTTCTTAATTTTTACCCCACTATTCTGGAGAAGAAATAAGCTTATGTTATCCCAGAAGGACGATAATGTTTTCGGGTGAACCCTTGTTCTACACAGGTTTTTCCTCATTTTGAAAAGGGTTTTAAAACAGGGAAGTGTCCGCTGGACTGCACCCAAATGTGATAGCGTACTTCACATATCCTCAAAATACTATAATTACTTAAACATGCAGGTTTATTTACTTTAATGTATGGTAGTGAAAGTTGGGTGTGGCAGAAGAAGCACGAGAGTAGAATAAATGCTGTAGAAATGCGGTCATTAAGGAGTATGTTAGGGCTGAATCTGAATGACAGAGTGAGAAATTGTGTGATAAGAGAAGAGTGTGGTTTGCAAGATGATGTTGTGACCAGGATTAAGAAAGGAATTCTTCGGTGGTTTGGTCATGTAGAAAGAATGAATGAGGAAAGAGTGACAAAGCAAATTTATGTGGCAGAGGTGAACGGCAGAGTCGGGAAGGGACGCCCTAGACGAAGGTTTATCGACCAAATTGGCGATATACTGAAAATGGGCCAAATTAAGAGTACCCTTAACCGACGAGCGTGTATGCGTAGGTATATGGATGTGGAGGAGGCGAGAGAGGTGTGTCAGGATCGTGCCAAATGGAAGTCCATAATATCTGCCTACCCCTCTGGGTGACAGGCGTGAGTGTTTATGTTTATGTTATGTTATGTTTATTTACAAAGTTTTCCTTCATCGTTCTGATCTTGGATTGCCCGCGTACTAAAAAAATTAAGGTTAGCAAGCTATTGTAACGTTCGAACGCACGCACGTCGCACACATAGCACGCCCGCACGCGCTGTTCGCTCACTACTAAGGTAAGAATAGTTTCGTTGGTTTCGTATTGAAATCTTCAATGTAGCAATTCTCAAAACTGGAAGTTACGTAGTAACTATTATGTAATCAGTGCTGGAAGGGCCTTGTTCAGCTGTTCGTATCAAATACTACATTGCCTATATCTTTTTTACACGACTACCTTTTTGGTCTAGATATTATAGTTGATACTAACTAAAAACTTTTATTTCGTCACTTAATATGAGGGCTGGATAAATGTCTTTCTAACTTGCATGGTGGTGAGGATACACTTAAAAGGAAATTATTGTAGTTATGGATAATACATATTTTGGAGCTTTATAAAATCTGAATAGGTCACCCTTAAAATATGGATCGATAAAAATTTATAATGCGTGAGATGAAAAACTTAGAAACACGTGTTTCAGTATTTTTGACAATTCTACCCTCAAGGGGTTAAAATGAAAGATCAAATATTGTTTGAAATTATGTCTAATTTAATTATATCTTTGACAACACTATTATACCTAAGCGTTTGATTAGGAACTTAGTAACACGTATTTAAGGATTTTGGATACACGACCCCTAACGGTAAAATAGATTATGAAAGCTATTACAATATTGTAAATTATTTAGATAGGGTTGTCAATTTATCAATATATTCTTTATTGCACACCAATACACATTGAAACAAAAACAAAATTAAATAAATAAAAAGGTACAATAGTCGACCTTATCGCTCTGAAACTCTGAAAGCGTTATCTTCCAGACAACCTTCTTACGCAAAGAATAGTTTACAACGAATGGCTAGAAGGGATGTGTATATATATAAATTATACTATTAGGTTAAAAAATAAAATAATACATAATAAAAACAAGGAAAACAGCAAGATGATGACACGAAGTATGGTGGGAATTATGAGTTCCGAGTAATAAGCTTTGAGTAGATTTTTGAAGGTAAAAAAATACTGAGAAACGCGAATATTTGGAAGGAAGGACACATGTACACAAGCGTACAGCTGTAACAGAAAATAATTCATAGAAGAAGGAGGATCAATGCACGGGATTACGAAGAGGTAGATTGTTATATCGATTTTCAAGAGAAAGTTTCCATGCGATAGCTTGAGCTTTTTGTATTATGCGATCTCATAATAAATGTGAGTCATGACTGTCTGGTCGCTATAACGTGGACGATGGTAACACCGCGGGGCGAAAAGCTACTCTATACATATGAATAATATGGAAGTCATCATCATCATTATTACAGCCCTTCACAAGTCTACACTGCTGAACATAGCCCCCAAGGAATATTACAAAGCACGGTCCTGAGCCACCTGCATCCATCAACTTCCTGCATGTCTTACCAGGTCGTCACTCCATTTAGTGAGGGGCCGCCTTACATTTTGACTACCGGTACGAGGCTGCCAGTCGAGAACCTTTCTTCCCCATCGGTTGTCGGTTCTTCGTGCTATATGGTCGGCCCATTGCCACTTTAGCTTACTAATCCGTTGGGCTATGTCAGATGCTCTCGTTCTACTGCGGATATCCTCATTTCTAAGTTCTAAGTTTATCACGCAGAGAAACCTCGAGCATAGCCCTCTCCATAGCTCTCTGAGCGACCTTGAGCTTCCTCATACGGCTAGCAGTGAAGGACCACGTCTCAGATCCATAAGTCATCACTAGCAACACGCACGGGTTGTATAATCTTGTTTTCAACTTTAGAGGTATAATAATATGGAAGTGTCTGTCTGTAATATTAAAAATAAATGATCTTTGAATATCTTAAATCTAAATAACTATCCAGAGCCTGACGAAGCTGGGGCGGGTCGATAGTCTAATACATCTATACATATAAATAAAAATTAAGTGTCTGTCTGAAATATTAAAATAATTGGCTTTATTAAGCTCAGGGGAGTATTTGCATGCTATTAAGACATAAATAACCATTTTTAACATTTTTGTCTGTCTGTCTGTCCGGGCTAATATTCGGAATGGCTAAACCGATTGTAATAAAACTTTACCAAAAGATAGAGAGCACTTCCTGGAGAGATCTAGGTTGTATTTTATCGTAATAACTTTGAAAAATGTTTTTTAGATAAACGAAAATTGATAAAATATAATATGTATATACATATAATATAAATATAAATATGTAAGTCTTTGATTATCTTAAACCTAAATAACGCCACATTAACGCGAAGCCGGGGCGGGTAGCTAGTTCTTAATAAAATCTTATTTTAACTAAAAATGTCTCATAAGTATACTTTGAAATATACACATTGTCAATGCTGTTTGTGGATGCCATGTTTTATTCATAAATGGATTATTTAATCAATAATTATAATTACGGCCAAGATAATCAACGAAATGAGATTCTAATATTATATAACATATTATTAAAAATTATAATCTAATATCGCTATACATATATATTTAAAATATTTTTTGAAAGAGCCATTTTCTTCTTTTAGTTTATTGATATTTTAACCCCTTTTCTGATTTTAAAAAAGCTTCACGCACTTACTTTTAAAATGTATCTCAAGTATTTTATTTAGTTTATTTCTACTTTCAAATGTCCAGTGGCGTAGACGCCTCATTTTCGAAGAATCTTAAAAATATAAAAACTGTAAAGTCTTCTATAGTGTTTGTATATTAGCATTTAAAATTGTATTAAACAGTATTATTATTTTGTCTTACTTATCTTCTCTTTAGCTTATCTCTACCCTTGGCAAGTAAGTATTTGCAGATTATCTATATTTTCAGAACTTGCAATGTAAATAGTGTTCGTAATACTTTTATCAAGTATTTAGTAACCGCTAATTTTTAGATTTTACCAGATTTTTACTTCCATGATTTAAAAATATAAGGTCGACTGGTGCTTTCTACGCCACTTCAAATTTCAAATCTTAGCAGTCATCATTTTAAAACTTCACACTTCGTACGCTGTTGAAATTTTTTTTCTTAGGAAAATGCACGTTAAATCCATTCTCTGTATTTTGTTAAAGATGTTTTTCAGTAGAATCTGTATAAGTAGCGCCTTTTACCTAGTATAGAGTCACTTTTTATAGCATTTCTAAAATAATCAAAAAACTTTGAACCCTTATAAACTGAAATTTTTAACCTTCTATAATAATAAGTAGTAATGGTAAGTTCTTAACAAGATTACCTATATTGCGGATTGTAGTCGGCTCGGTAGCACAGTGGCGAAACATTAGGCTGCGGCGCTACAGGCCACGAGTTCTATTACCACACACGAGAAGTATATTTGTATGGCGTACAAATCATTGTTTGGAGTCTGTGTTAGACAATGTTCAATGTATGTATGGACTACGTCTCTACGATATAGATATTTTTCATAAAAAGTTAGAAAAATAAATCCAAATTAAAATCTTTAATCTCTTTTTTTTAAACCTGTGCTGGTATGGGTAAGAAAGAACTAGCGACCTCCCCTATCTTGAGTATGACCTATTAAAGCGTTATTTAGATAATCATCAAAGAACATTTATTTTTAACCGACTTCAAAAAGGAGGAGGTTCTCAATCCAAGTGTATGTTTTTATCGTATAAAATATATCTATCTATCTGTTTGTAAATTTTCGGTTCAGCCATTCCAAAGATTAGCCCGGACAGACAGACAGAGCGACTTAAATCTTAGAAATAGTTATTAATGTCTTAATAGCATGCAAATAATCCCTTCAGCAAAATAAAAACCAGTTATTTCGATATTACAGACAGACATTTCAATTTTATTTATACTTGTGGTCACTGGTCGCTTAGTGGTCGAAATTCGACCATAATTCATTAAGCTTTTAGGTTTGTATATTAAGCGAGCTGTATTTCACTTTAATATGCACATTAGTATATAAAACACAAATATCTAATGTACAAAATATAAAATAAACGCTTTTTTACCTTGACATACTCTTCACACTCTATTCAGAAAGGAACATTTGAAATCACACAAAATTGATCTCATCTAGTCAATCTGTCAGTAATTATTTTTTGGCAACATTTTAAATTTCTTTGTGAATTTCTACTCTGTGTGACTGTTTGACCACAGGCTATTAAGTGTTGACATTGACTTAATAATAAATACATAGTACGTACTTACTCTGAGACGTATGGCAGTATGAACGTAAACACTGAATGTTTTATTTTATTTTATTTTATGTATTTGTATTAAATTATATATAAATAGGTTATTAGCTTTCTGCACTCCTTCTCTAAATAAACTTTAACTATGTGAAATCTCACACTCCTCCGAGCGCGTAATATGCCAAAGATTTCTCTTCACGTATTGATTTACAGGTGTATAGATAATAACTTTTTACCTTTACCTATACTCGTATTATGTTCGAAAAGATTTTTAGTATACAAAAACATATAAAAATGAACGTAAGATAAAAATGTCGTAAAGCTTAGATATAAATAAATGTAACTGAAACATATATGAACAAAAATACAAAAAAAACATTTATTTACATCAAAATTAAATATTACTATTATTAAACAGAATACATTACATTTAAGCAATGCTTTTGTTTTCCATACAAATATCGTTAAACCAATTCGCTATTTCAAATATAACAAGTGCCAAGTGGCCGGCATGTATGTAACTATTTAAATTGCTATTATTTATGAGCCATTGGACGTGTATGAAAAATTTTGTCTTTTGTATTTGAAAATAAATTGACGACATTATAAAAAGTATAAACATGAGCCATTGCCCAAAACTTTAGATTAAAAATATATTAAATAAATAAATAGAAGTAAGCAGTATAAAAAATTTTCATGGCGCGTTCATAGCGAAAGCAAATTGCGAAGCTGCATAGTGGTTTTCCATTATTAATATGATGATGATGTTTTCCTTACCGTTTTCGATCACGAATACAATCTGAACGTTATATCGCAGTACCATACGTTTCCGTACAAACTTGACTGATATCGAGTAGATAAAGAGAATGAGTGTGTGATAGAACATTCATCGTAGAACATGACATCAGGACACCGCGGCACTCATTTTTTTTAATACTGTTTTTGATGTAAAGCTTTTGCGAAAAAACCGAGTGTGTTAGCTTACCCGAATATTCACAATTTGGGTTTTACACAGAACTGTTGGCTCCAAGTGGCATTCGACTACATGGTCGTCCAATACCCACCAAGGATCTAAACTGTTGCCGACAAACGGGCATACAGTTTGGTAAAATTTATAATTATATCTTTTAGCAAAAAGTAAAAACCGACTTCAAATTGCTAAAAAAGAAGTTATTTATTTGCTACCCTTTTTTTTTTTTTTTGCGGATGGAAAATCATCTAATGACGCCTTTCGCTGTGGGTGGAGCGGAAGGGTGTCAAACTTTTACTGACTAAAAACCATCCGTGTTCCTTCAGTGCCCTTACGTTCCGGAGCCGCGGTATCTCTTTCGAACAGCCCGCAGCCCCGGCAGGCGTCGGCCCTTGCGGGCCCCTTCACGCTGCTGACAGCTCTTTGAGGCGCGCGTGGAACAAAACGCGCCGTCGACACGGCCTGTCGTCGTTAGACGGACGGACGGCGAGCTACCCATTGCTCGCCGTCCACAGGTCCGCGCCTACGGTGGTCAGGGGCCACGACGTAGCCCCCGACGCCCGGGGCGTCTCCCGCGGCGGCCGGGAAGGAAAGCTGTTGCTCTTCCTTCTCCTGCCCGCCACCTCCTTCAGCATCACTGCTTCGCAGAAGGTGGTGACGGCATCCCATTCCGTCTCGCCCGGACCATGGCTTCGACCAGGCCGGACGCGAGAGGTCGCCGCCGCCTATCGCCGCTACGAGTACACGGCGGTGCTCCGCCCAAGCAGGGCACACCTCCACGGTGTGCTCCACCGTGTCCTCCGGTCGATCCTCGCAGTGGGAGCACCTGGCGTTTCCTCCGCCCGATTCGGTGCAGGAACCTCCTGAACACACCGTGTCCGGTGAGGACCTGCGTCAGGCGGAAGGTGAGGACACCGTGGCGTCTCTCGCCACCTCAAAGAGGGTCTTATCGCCGCTATAGTGGCGTGCCCAGCACGGGGTTGCGACAGTCGCTCTCCATGTCGCCATGAGATCATGCCGAAGTCTGTCGCTGCGCGACAACTTGCCGCGGCAGCGGGTTTCCCCGGCATAGTGCCTCCGCGCGCCATTCGTGCAGGCGCGAGGACTATCGCCTCCAGATCCCATGGCGGCAATCCAGCAAGGAGGCTCGCCGCCTGCGGGAGATCGCGGTAGCCGCGAACCATCTTTACGGCAACCACCTTTGGGGCGCGTTTAGTGGTGGACGGCAAGCCGCGCCAAACCACGCGCCCACACCGGGGCCCCGTAAAGGGCCATGGACCTCACGATCCCGCGTAGAGCCTGGCAGGAGGCGTTTGGCCCCCAGGTTCGGCAGGAGCCGCCTGAAGGCAGCTCCCGGTCCGTTCCAGTTTGGGAGCCAAACGTCGGAAGTGCTCAACGAAGTTCCATCGGCCGTCGAGGACGAGTCCTGGTGCTTCAACGTCGACTCGACGCCGACGGATACCCCTCCTACCATCAATTTATTTGCTACCCTTAGGGGTGGAATTTTTTCTCCAAATTTATATGGGACTACCCTTGAAGTATAACCTATATACCAAAGGTAATAAAAAAAATCATCACCACCGGTTCACAATTGACGAAGATATCGCGTATCATACGTACAAAACAAAAACTAGTCGAATTGTTAACCTCCTCCTTTTCGAAGTTTGCTAAAAAAGAACACTTACTCCAGTATATTTTTAATGATGAAATTTAATTTTTTAATTTTAAATGATTAATAAAAAAAGAAACATTAAAATTGGCTCACAATCTGCGAAGATATCGCGTAACATATATTGTACAAAAGGACATACACTGGAATTGAGAACCTCCTCCTTTTTGAAGTCGGTTAAAAAAGTGAAGAATGTAGTCTTTTTAGAATAAATAAAAAAAGTGTTTTTTTTATCATGATATCATAATATCAGATCACAGAAGTTGAAGAACCAATGATTTGATTAATTTTTTATGCAGCAGAAAACACCTTATAACATCATAAATAGATACAAGAAGATCAACGCCGTGAACCTTCATTAACTCGTTAAATTTAAATTTACGCCTAATGAAAAGGTTTTTTCTTTCTTTATGTAACTTATTTTACGAGTACATGCAGTGCATAAACAAATGTTTCGCCTTCGAGCTCTAGAAGGAACGTAGACTAACTTTTGTAATTGCCCTGGAGAACGTTTTTCTTAAGAAGTTCTGGTACGGATAAATATTTTGAATGGGTACTCCATAAGTAGATACCTCTTACTTTCATTATCACAATGTGACAATACACATTGATATCAGTGCCGGATTAACCACGTAGCAGGAGTAGCATTGCTACGGGCCCTGCGCAAAGGGGCCCCGCGTATCCAAACTCGCCCATCACCGCCTAAGCTTAATTTTTTGAGTGAAACTTATTAAGACGTGGTATATTGAATTTACTTGATGTCACAAAAGCGTGAAAACAATCCATGGCAGACAATCAGTAACCGATTATTTCTTTGGCGAAAATAAAACACAGAATTTCATACGATAAACGCACAAGTTTCAACCACGACGAATGGCTCGGTTCTGTTTACGACTTTGCCTTGGCATATGGTCTGACACAACTGGTCACTTCGCCCACGCAGATAAAAGATGTGGAGGATCATACACCTTCTATGTTGACCTTCTGCTGACCTCTCATCCGGACGGATATCAAGTCTCCGTCGATGCCCCTATTGCCCATTGCAGGCACGATTGTTTAGGTCAGCGGATTAGGATTCGATGCGGGCTTTTTTTGCATCCTACCCATGGGGGCGGATTTGCTAAGTCTGTCGCCGATGTGGTGCTTCAGGGGATGGATTTTTTCATCCCGTCATCTGTAGTGCCTATCGGCGGCAGATTGGCAGCCTGGTTTTGACGCTCCTGCGTCGCAGAAATAGCAAAAGCAGAGTGTTAAAAGCCCTGGGCTGATGCTTCGGCGTCCCGGGATGACACAAAAAGAAGTACGATTCTGCCCCCAGGTCCTTCAAAAGAGTTATCGCCAGGGCATAGTCGGAGCACATTGGGAGAATTGGCGAAATTTAGTTCGCCTTCCTTCGGGAACTCGTGCGTTCTGGTCCCTCGCCAAGGCTGCCTAAGGAATTTTTATAAGCCACCATTACCATCTTTGCGTAGGGAGGATGACTCGCTGGCCCACGCCGCAATGGAGAAAGCAGATCTTTTGCGTCCAACTCGATTCTCGACGACGGAGGAACATACCAATAACATACGTGTGAGTGCTTCATGTAATGTGCTGTTGTGTGTGCATGGAACGGAAATAACGACAATTACGTATATTGGAATACTACGAGTATAACGCGTGCAAGCGACTACTGCGTTGCTGCAATCTTCTAATATAAACCTTAATACGGAATACACCCATTATGAATCATTATATGTTTTTTTTCCAAACAATACGATATACATTTTCATAAAAGTCAGCAGCAGACTTTAAAACGACGCAAGCGAAGCGGTTAGCGGTTCTAGTACACTTGACGAATTTGTTGAAACAGAAACACCTGGTAAACAATTTGAAATTGAGGTGTTTGTTGTCATTATTAATAACTTACTATATGCTTTAGATAAACGCATGAAAGCTTACCAAAATCTATTTTGAAAGAAATTCCAATTATGGTCAGTGCTTATGCAAATGGAAATCAGCATAGACGGCGAATTAGTGCAGTTTGCCGAGCTGCTTATTTTATTATTTATTGACAGTACGAAAAACGAATCTCTGGAAATTCAATATTATAAATTCCTAATCACTTTATCACCCAATTCATTAGAATCATGTTTCCCCTGAATTTAGAAACTGCTTTGTGCATTTATTGTCTCTCATGATCAATACCTGCAGTGGTGAACGTTCATTTTCGACATTGAACCGTATAAAAAATAAATTAAGGAACACTATGAGTCAAGAACGCCTGAATTATCTATCTGATGAATATAGAATATGATTTGCTTAGAGAAATTGTTACGGATAGTATTATTTCTAAATTTGCCCAGATGAAATCTAGAAAAGTTACTTAGTAAAAGTAAAAAAGTAATAAAAGAAACAGATAAATAAATATATACATAATTTACACCTATGCCACACACGTCTACACATTAGCCATAAAATATAACATTAGCTATTCCTAAAAATGTAATATACTTTGTAATAAATAGAAATTTTGAAATATGTACTAAAAAAGATTTACAATTAATTGTGTGGTATCGTCACTTTTAAATTGTTGGTTTCCTATCAAAATCATTATAAATTGCCAGGACAATCTCACCTCTGACATTTTGTATTTGTCAGAGTATATCAGGACCTGTAGTAATCTACTGTACTATGAAACACCAACAAAATTGTAACCTATAGATGGCTAATAAACGCATTAAGTATTGAATTGCTTTTTACCACTTTATCTTAAGAATAGCAGCATAGCAGATCAAGGGATAGAATTTGCTACGGGCCCCGCGCTTGCTTAATCCGGCACTGATTAATATATTATGGCATTAGTTTATTGGTCAGATAAGATATAGATAGGAATATCAATGTTATTTTTAGAAACGTTTATACAGTGATTATATTATGTCAAATTGTTTGTAATGATTAGCATCGAGGTGACCGAGCACCGTCCGAAATTGTATGGATTCAAAGTATTAGTGGTCAAAGAAAACAGGTATTTTATTTAGCTTCATCTATTTAGATACTTTTACTTAGAGAATGTTTTACACGCATTTATCATTGATGGCGTTTTATCAACGTCAATGATTAGAGTAACTAGGCTATTTTTATTTTAGAAAAATAATTAGGGTTCCGCAAAAAATTAAAACCCATGAAATCCAATCTATTGTATTACACGCGAGGCTCTATATATAAAAATCAATTGCTGTCCGTTAGTCTCGCTAAAAATCAAAAAGATTTTGATGAAATTTTTTGTGTGCATTTGGGTTAGTCCCTGGATGGTTTAGATGGTGCTGTTGTCGAGACCCAGAAATCACCCGTGAGAAGCCGGGGCGGATCACTAGTAAATATATATAAATAAATGAAAATGATAAATAAGATAAAATATAAGTTCAATATAATACTAATATAAAATAAAGTAAAATAAATAAATAAATAAATTAAAAGCCAACCGGAAGCCATCGGCGGGGGAGATAAAATGGCCGTGGGTTAGGGGGAAAGAAACTAAACTTAATTATTGCTATTATTAGCGTCGTTACATTTCTATGCAGCATCAACATGTCTGAGTCACTGTGTAATTAAAAATTATGATATACATACATACACGAGTTATTTTTGAATAGTATTTATGTTACAGACTGACTGTGCCACTGTTTGATTTTTATAATAATTTTATAATTCCATCCATTATCCATTACAGCCTAAATGTCCACTGCTGAACGTAGGCCTCCCCTATAGATTGCCTTGTAGAGGGGATTTTGCCGTAGTTACCACGCTCGGCAGGCGGATTGGCAATCGCAGTTTTTTTATTATTTTTAGTTGTTATCAGAAAGATGCTGCTGCCCATCTTCTGTTTAAGTTTCCCTCTTATGACACCCACGGGACGATATGGAGTAGGGGATATTCTTACACCGCCACTACACGGTTAAATTTTATTTAATACACGGTTAATATACATTTTATAATTTCATAATAATATTTATTATCACTTCGAGAAAAAAATCTTACATGGAATAGCAAAAAAATTAGGTAAATACAGTAGAGTGTTTACCTAATTCTGAAATGAATCTCCTTCGCAAAGAAAATTACGATTTGCGGTACGAGACACGGAGAAGACTGGCCACTCGAGTCGATAACATATTAATTGATAACAGCTGGCCTATATATGAATAATTATGATTTGTATATCTACTTTTCTACGCAGTAAAAATGGGAGTTCCTAGAAAGCAGTAAATGTTTTAAAGACATTGTTTCTACAATTGACTTCCCTCAATATTAAATTGCTTATACAATATAGATTATTATACATATCTACACAAATATTTATTTCGTTCATATTTTAGAATTTTATCTTCTCTTCAAAAAAGACAATTTCACTGATATATATTTTACAATTTACTTTATTACAAATATCGCTTTACATAGTCTTACATTAATCTTATTTATTGCTTAGGGATAATACGTTCTATAACATAAATTAACAACGTCAAATTTGGCAAAATATTTTTTTCTTTTAGCTCCTAAGTACAATTGGTTTCTATGTAGTAAATAAATACTATTTAATACTTAAATAGTCTTAATCTACTAATACTAATGTCACATGATGATGTATTGATTAGCAATGATTTTAACATAATAATAATAACTTCAATCACCTATGTATTTTTGCACTTTGCAAAGACATTTGAGTTTTGACGCATGCGTGAAATATATTGATTGCCAAGAATCAGAAGCTGTTTTTGCTCCTTTGCTCCTAGATTTTTCAAATGGAGAAGAATTCGTCGTAAATAATTAGTTTGCTTTCCTACAGAGTTATCAAGGTGACCTTCGCTAGGTTCCTACTCAAAGGAATTGAGAGGCAATGAAACACACCTAATTACACTGAGGTCGACAATGGCATTGCTGTATTAATTGGTACTGAAACAAGAATTATTGTAATATGACTGCCGGAATAATTTACGCCAATCAATTGTGAGATATCTGTTTATAAAGTAGTCTAAACAATTTGACGTGTTAACTCATTTTCGTCGACTTGGTTTTTCACGGGAGATCGTTATTTTAGAATAACTCACTCTCGCGTTTAATTATAATTTAATTAATGCATGTATATCTTTATTTCATATATATATATATATATATATATATATATATATATATATATATATATATATATACGTGAATAATTGACAATTTATAATTTCACATGCTATACCTTACAACTTAATATAGTCCAACACGGTCCAATAATGCGAGTAGTAACAAGCAAGCAAGCAACAGTGAGTTTTATATTTAATCCAACGTTACATTTTATTGTCATAATATTTATAATACGGCCAGTTGCTACCAGCGCAATTCATAATTATTGAAGATATAGGACAATTTATTGGGCACCCGGTTTTTATTTAGTATTGGAACGAAGTTCCTTATCGGACGGTACGAATTTGGCGGATGGGGGCTAGGCGAGAAAAAGTGTAAGATTTTTCCGTCACGACCCCTTATGTCAGAATATATTATAATAAAGAAGCGAGATGAAATAATCTCCATCTCCCTTGCACTTTTTCTTATCTTGCCATGAAAGAAATATTATTTTATTTTAAATGACGCTTCATTTTAATAGACGCTAGTTATTTATTTATTTGTATTTCAATAATCAATAAAATACGTATATCAATAATAATATACTACGAAAGGAACTTCGTTCCAACCGAGTGTTCCACGACACTCACGCATGTTTTTTATTTTATTTATTACGTTTTAAATTTTTAAACTTCAAGTTATATTTGTAAGTTACGTAACTTTTTTGAAGGTGAATAGATCTCTCTCCTGAAATTCCTCTTTAGTGATAAACACGTGATAATGTGTTTGCGTTTTCTAATGGTCAGAGATTAGAGTCAGATCTACTCTACCACGTGATGGGTTCTGTGTACGCTTCTTGAATCCCATTTGAGGCAACATTATTGGTTCTGGATGGGTATTCAGTGTCCTCGTATCGACTCTGTCATCCGAACTGTTATCGCTTTAGTATGCGTCAGATACTAGTAGGTAAGCTTATACTTACTTGCATTATAGTAAGTGTAGCTGTGCGTTATAAAAAGTTGTAGTCGTGATCTGTGATCGAAATCAACTAAGAGACCATCACTATAAGACATTAAAAATATCTGCAATGCGAAGATATCTGCTAATAATACCATCCATCCGTCCATTACAGCCTATTAAAACTCCACTGCTGATCAAAGGTCTCTCCTATAGATTACCTTAAATAGGGGATCATTTGCCATAGTTGCCACGCCTGGCTTTTCGCTTGGTTGATTGGTAATAGCAATTTTTTACTATGTTGAGCTGTTATCAGAAAGATTCTGCTGCCCGAAGATACCGTTGCTCCTCTCCCTACCGTGGTAGAACCATGCTGCAGCTATATTATTTGTATAGTTGTAGCACGAATGGGTCGGCTAAAATGAAGTCAGTAAAATCCTTGCATTGTGATTTATTTTATAAGTGTATTCATAAAACAACAATGTACGAGTACCTTACCTTCCTTTATTTCACTTGATATTGTCAGCCCTATTATTTGCCTTTTAGTGGCGGCGGAGAATCCTCTACCCTATATCATAACGTGGGTGGCGTAAGAGGCGTCAGATAAAAATGAATTGTGTGTAGTATCTTCCAGTTTTCGTAATCTCTTGTTACTGTAATTCGTATTTTCTTGTTTCTAAAGTAAAACTTTGTCCCGGGGCGGCAAGGATGTGTTATGTTGGACTTGAACCGATTTAAAATCCATAGTGTTTTACTTTTCACAGCCCCGTCAACACCTGACGCCGCTCTCTGGGAAGATACATTTCCCCATTATTTCCACCTAATAAGTAGCGCCAGAATATAAAATGCGTTTTCTTACACGGCTTTGATCTCCACCAGCACAAGAGCTCTCCAATCCAACACGAAAGGCTGGAATTTCCTTTGCATTATATAGTTGTAATTTTTTAAAATCTATGTATATTAGTTGATTTCCGGAATTTACATCTTCGATAGTAATCGGCCAGGGATCATTACAATCATGCTCGTGGAACAAGAAAAGGATAATTACAATTTCCCAAAAAGTCGCTTTGAAAAAATATATAACTGAGAAATCTGAAACAAATTTTTAAAGTCACTTAAACGAAGAATAAAAAGAAGGTATTAATTTTAACTTTAAATAAGCAAAGTTTTTTTATATTAATATTTCGTGAGTTGTCATCTCGAGTGGATATTATGGATAGAAAAACGAAAATCGGAAAGTTTAAAAAACGCGAGTATATATTAAAAAAAGATGAAAGAAGTGCAATAAAAATATGAAGCAGACTAATCAATTTAGCAATTGTAACTAGTGTAACTAAAGTAGGTACTATTCAAGAGAAGTGAACGAAGTAAAGTGTTCAATTATAATCGTAGTGTGTCCGATAGTTGCTTTAGCAACTTGAGTTGTAAAATCCAGCGTGAACTGCGAAGGTCGCTTGAAGGTCGGGGAGGACATTTGAAGGCGCCGTAGTGTCTCTGAAGGTTTATATTGAAACTACTTACTTACAGGGTTGTTCACCCTTTGCACAATAGGTAGTCGACGTATGTGTTGTATTTTATTTAAAAATAAGTTTTTACAACGACGAGACCAGATTGCCATAGAAAGAATTTGAATTACTTAAACATTTAGGCATCTACTTACATGCTACTTACTACTTACATCTACTACTGTCTAAACAAAAAATGATCCTTATTTTAAGTACACATACATTTAATAGCATCCTAGATATACACTGGGTGAGTGGGTAAGTAAAATTTATTGAATTTAATAGTAATACTAGCTGTTTCCCGCGACTTCGCCCGCGTGTAATTTATTACGATTGGATTTCATGGGTTATAATTTTTTTGCGCAAAACCCTAATTATTTTTCTAAAATAAAAGTAAAGTTAACCTAAGTTACTCCTTATAAGATCAGCTATCTGCCAGTGAAAGTCCGGTCAAATTTGGTCCAGCCATTTCGGAGATTAGCCGGAACAAACAGACAGACAGACAAAAATTTAAAAAATTGTGTTTTTGTTATAAGTACCGTATATACTATTTTACAACTAATATAGCTGCAGCGTGGCTCTACCACGTATAAAATAGTAATAATAAGTAATAGTAAATAGTTGTACACGAAAAAAGGAATAGGGAGTAAATATTCTTATATTAGTAGGCTTATTAGAATATTTATAGACTATTTTTTCATAGATAATCCGTCTGTTAAAAATAAATTGACAATTTTCGTTTGCTTGTTAACATTTAAATACGTTACGATATGGCATTCACCCAAATTTGTTTGGTTCTCGAGACATAATATCACTAAACATATCAAATTGAGAACGGACAAAACATTTCGTACAGCGAGTACATTACATTAATTTGACGTCCATCAAATGGAATCGGATCGACAAAAGTTTTATTACTCAATAATAAGGTTCAAATTTGCATAAAACGTTGCCTTAAGTCTGAACTCTCAATCGAAATGTTGTTGATAGGCAATAATTACGGGTCGGCTTGCACCGTTCGGCGTTCGGTGATGGCTACGAGTGCCAAACGATTGTTACGTATCATCAAGATTCAAGACGGGTCACGTATCACGTTATATCACTCGTTTTTGCTAAAATTAAATGACATTGTACTCGTCTTACTCTAGATGAAAGGATAATGTCCATTGGATAACATCCTTAGGAATATATACATAGAAAATGATAAGAAATTAATAAAAAAAAATACACTTAGAGTATAGTTTAGTGATAAATAAATTAGGCATTCTATTAGGCATAGTATTTTTTAATTGTTATATTTCTTCGTGATTTCATTCAGTGCTGCAAATTCATATTATGGTCACAGGTAATAGACACTGAACAATTTATTAACTAAAGAACTAGACCTTAGCTGTAGCATGTAGACAGATATATCCCAAATGGGAAGAAAAAAATCGTCAGACTAGGTATTAGAATAACAAAGTCGCGATAAGTAAAGTACTGCTAATATTCGGTTTGACCACTCTTGAGAAGAGTACTAAGGTACAATTAATTCTCATGTTTATTTTTGTGCGAATAGCTAAGCAGGTCTAGCAAGAAAAGTATATTTGCAATCTAATGTGATTGCTGCTATGGCTATGTATTTTTCGCAGCTTATCCCTACATCTTCAATAAATTGAAAGAGTTGCTTGGGAATTGTCACTTCCTCTGGACTAAGTTTTGTACGTGGTAGAGCCACGCTGCAGCTTTATTATGGTTGTAGCACGAATGGGTCGGCTCTAGGACCACGCTCTCACAGAATACCAACGTAAAATAGCAGCTTAATGCTACTGTGTTTCGTATGGTGAGTGTAGAGAACCGGAGACCCTTTTTTACTGGTAACGAGGCATTCCATCTTAGTGACAACGCATCTGCATTTTGATTCTTAATCTAGGATAAATGTAGATGTCTATGGGCCACAGCATCCACTTATCATCAGGTGGACTGTGTGCTCGTTTATCACCCTTATAATTTTACAAAAAATACTAGTTACGTAGATGAATGCTATTGCTAAGTTTGCGAATTAAGGGTCTGCGTTCAGTTAGGATGAGCAAAAGTGTTTCTTTCGCTAGGGAATAGAATGCACACATCCTTGAGCTACTTAGCCCTAAGATAGCCATGTGCTTTTTAAATAGCATTAGGGCTCTTGCTAAAGTACGCAGATTGTTCTGTCTTAATGTTAGGGATTCCTGGTGAAGCCTGGTCTTTTAAACTAGCCCTTAAGCGATTTTTTAGTGAAAGGGTTTCAAGAGATAGTCGTGCCAGGCTTTTAGAGACTTTACAAAATGCCTCTGACATATTGTGTATTCTGTGATGGTGCAAGCTACCTCTTGGCGATTTTAACGCCCACCACGCCGAATGGCTCGGTTCACGTTCAACCGATCATGCGGGGAGATCTGTTTATGACTTTGCTTTGGCATATGGTCTTACACGCGGCTCAGAAGGGAAATCGGTCTGTAGTTCTTCAAGAGAGCGTTGTCGCCTTTCTTAAAGAACAAGACAACCGCACTTCTGCTCCACGCCTCTGGTGTAGTGCCACCATGGAGGACGGAATTAAAGAGCTTCTGAAGGACTACAAGTACCGGTTTTCCACCCGCTTTCCAAGCTCCGCTACGTTCAATCTCGCCACCAGGCCTTGCCGTTTTTAAAGTGCTGGAGAGCCATTCTAAACTCGCTCAGACTGACGTCCGGAATATCATCGGAATAGTGTCGGATAAGACTTGCTCTTGGATCGCTACTCACACTTGCGTGTGGCTCCAACGATGATGTGTACAGCTGCCCATAGAACCTCTCAATCTCACTCAAAATCTCAGGTGTCCCGGAAACGACGCTGCCACACTCGTTCTTCAGCTTCGACAGTTGGCTCTTTCTGGCAGGCAGATCTCTAGCAAAGACTTTGGAGCCCTGGTTCCGCTCGATCGCTTCTTCAATACGAGCAGTATTAAAGTTACGTAAGTCCCGCCGCATGCATTTGGAGATCTGTCTGTTCAGTTGCCTGTATGCTATCAAATCTACTGAAGATTGCAGCTTTATTTCCCGTCTAACAGCCATAAGATTAAGAGTGTGATCGGAGAGTTTTTGTGTTCTTCTGCGGCGGGTCTTACAAAACTTAGCTCGGACCGCATGGACAGTTTCCACGAGTTTGTCATTCATATCGTCCACTGCATTGCAATCTTCTAGGCACTGAAAACGGTTTTGTAACTCGAGCTGAAAGGTTTCGGGACTTTGGATTAGAGTTTTTTGTCGAACCGTCGGGGCTCGACCAGGTCCACTTCCTGTGGGGCCACTTCTGGAAGAAAGAGTTCATCATAAAGAGTCCCTCTTTCTCCATGAAGTCGGCCAGCTGCTGGCCCCTTGGGTTCCGTTGCCCTAATCCGAATTTCCCTACTTTCAGCTCACCGTTCTCTCTTGTGCCTAGCTTTGCGTTGAAGTCTCCCATTAACACCGTATAGTGGGTTTTGGAGGAATGCATGGCTCTAGAAATATTCTCATACATTTCCTCCACCTCCTCATCGGGGTGTGCCGAGGTTGGTGCGTAAACCCGTATGACCTTCAGCGAATACCGTTTGGTGATTCTGAGTATAAGGTACGCAACCCTCGTTGATACACTCCCAATCTTTACAACGTTGTTAACGAGAGACTTGTGGACGATAAATCCGACACCTCCTTGGGACAGATGGTCGCCCTCCCGGTGATAGAACAAGTTGCCGGATTCGAGGATTACCGTGTCCTCCCCCTCTCTTCGGACCTCGGATAATCCTATAATATTCCAGCGCAACTTGTCTATCTCTTCTTCCAGCTCCAGTATCTTCTCGTCAGTCCTCAGAGTGCGTGCGTTATAAGTTGCCAGGTCGAGTCGTCATAGGTGGCAACCGAACCTACACCGGAGATTCTTAGCACCCCCTGCCCTGCCGTTACCATGGTCGCCACCGTAGCCAGGAATAGCAGGGCCGCCGGGGACTGGGGGCCGTCTCTTCGTAACTTTATTCATGGGGGGTATATTGCCATAGATGCCACGCTTGGCGAGCGGGTTGGCAACCGCAGTTTTTTTATTGTTATTTGCTGTAATCAGAAAGATGCTGCTGCCCATATTCTGCCTCAGTTTCCCTCTGTCGCCTCTTACGACAACCACGGGAAGATATGGGGTAGTGGGTATTCTAACCGGCCACTACACGTCTACGTGCTGTTTTCGAGAGTCATTACGAATCGTCTCGCATGCAGACTCGATGAGTTCCAGCCTCCCGAACAAGCCGGTTTCCGAAAAGGCTTTAGCACCATAGACCACATACATACCCTTCGGCAAATTGTACAAAAGTCCGAAGAGTACAATTTGCCACTATGTCTGGCGTATGTGGACTATGAGAAAGCCTTTGATTCCGTCGAAATTTGGGCGGTGCTGCAGTCCCTTCAGCGGTGCCAAGTGGACTGTCGGTATATCGAGGTGCTGAAGTGTTTGTACAGTAGGGCTACGATGGCTATCCGAATACAGAACCAGAGTACGAAACCTATCCAACTGCAGAGAGGTGTAAGACAGGGTGACGTAATATCCCCGAAACTCTTCACCGCTGCATTGGAAGACGTTTTCAAGCTACTGGACTGGAAAGGATACGGTATTAACGTCAATGGCGAGTACATCACTCACCTTTGATTTGCCGACGATATAGTCCTTATGGCAGAATCGCTGGAGGACCTAAGCACTATGCTCAATGACCTCAATAGTGTCTCCCAACGGATAGGTCTCAAGATGAACATGGACAAAACAAAATCATGTTTAATGTCCATGTCACACCTATGCCGGTAGTTGTTGGGAGCACTAAGCTCGAAGTTGTTGACGAATATGTTTACATGGGACAAATAGTCCGACTAGGTAAGTCCAACTTCGAGCGAGAGGTCAATTGACGGATTCAACTCGGCTGGGCAGCGTTCGGGAGATTACGACCCATCTTCTCGTCAGGCATACCTCAAAACCTCAAAACTAAATTGTACAACCAGTGCGTGTTGCCAGTGATGACATATGGAACTGAGACGTGGTCCTTCACTACTGGCCGTATGAGGAAACTCAAGGTCGCTCAGTGCCAGAGACCAGAACCAGAGTAACCGACATAGCCCAAAGGATTAGTAAGCTGAAGTGGTAATGGGCCGGCCATATAGCTCGAAGAACCGACAACCGTTGGGGAAGAAAGGTTCTCGAGTGGCAGCCTCGTACCGGCGGACGAAGTGTAGGGCGTGATATGTTTTCCTGAGCGATTTCGACAATATATTCCAAATATTTTCGGAAGGTCTTAATTGTAGAGGTTCTAATATTCTTTTTCTAATAACATATAACTATATGGAGTGACGACCTGGTAAGACATGCAGGAAGTCAATGGATGCAGGTGGCTCGGGACCGTGCTTTGTGGCATTCCTTGGGGGAGGTCTGTGTTCAGTAGTGGACTTGTGAAGGGCTGTAATGATGATGATGATGATGATGGTCTGACACAGCTGGTTACTTCGCCTACGCGGATTCCAGATGTGAAGGATCATACACCTTCCCTGTTGGACCTTCTGCTGACCTTTCATCCGGATAGATATCAGATTTCCGTCGACGCTCCTTTAGGCTCGTCGGACCGTTCTGCATTCTGCAGGCTACCGCCGTGTTTGGCACTATAGGTCGGGCGATTGGGATAGGATGCGGTCTTTTTTTGCATCTTACCCTTGGGGGCGGGTTTGCTTCTCGCCGGAAGATCTCAGCGTTGTTGCTGATTCTGTTGCTGATGTGGTACTTCAGGGTATGAAACTTTTTATTCCATCCTCTGTGGTGCCCATCGGAGGCAGATCCCAGCCATGGTTTGGTCGGTCCTGTAAAATAGCATCACGCTATAAACAGGAGTGCTACCGGGCCTGGGCTGAGGCATCAACATCTTGGAATGTAAACACCAGCGCTCTTAAAAAGAAGTATAATTCCGCCTCCAGGTCCTTCAAAAGAGTCATTGCCAAGGCAAGGTCTGAGCACATCGGCAGAATTGGCGAGAAGCTAGTTCACCTTCCTTCGGGAACCCGTGCATTCTGGTCTCTCGCCAAGGCTATCCAAGGGAACTTCTGTCAGCCATCTCTACCATCTCTGTACAGAGAGGACGACTCACTGGCCCATGCCGCAAAGGAGAAAGCCGATCTGTTAGGCTCTCTCTTTGCGTCCAACTCGACTCTGAATGACGGGGGGAACACACCGCCGACTATCCCGCGGTGTGAGTGCTCCATGCCGGACGTGCGGTTTACACAGCGCTCGGTTCGCAAGGCACTCCTCTCCTTGGACGTCAGCAAGTCGAGTGGGCCTGATGGAGTCCCTCCCATCATGCTGAAGACGTGTGCTCCGGAGTTGGCCCCGGTTTTAACGTGTCTTTTCCGGTACTCCTACTCCCAAGGCGTAGTCTCGAATTCATGGAAGACAGCTTTGGTCCACCCGATCCCTAAAAAAGGCGACCGCTCAGACCCGTCCAACTACAGGCCCATCGCCATCACCTCCTTGTTCTCCAAAATAATGGAAACAACTATTAACTGCCAGCTCATGAGGTACATTGAGGATCACCAGCTGATTAGTGACCGCCAATACGGTTTTCGCCGTGGTCGATCAGATGGTGATCTTCTGGTCCACCTGACTCATAGATGGGCGGAGGCAGTAGAGTCCAAGGGGGAGGCATTGGCCGTTAGTTTGGACATAGCGAAGGCCTTCGATCGGGTCTGGCACAAAGCGCTTCTTTCGAAGCTCCCTTCCTATGGGCTTCCCGCGAAATTGTGCGATTGGATCACCAGTTTCCTTGCTCGCACAACTTCCTTGTGGAATCGATTACCACCAGCGATTTTTCCGGACCGATACGACTTAGGGACCTTCAAGAAAAGAGCCTACTCATTTCTAAAACGCCGGCAACGCATCTGTAATTCCCCTGGTGTTGCGGTTGTTCATGGGCGGCGGTAGTCATTAACCATCAGGTGAGCCGCATGCTCGTTTGCCCCCTCTCCTATAAAAAAAAAGAATTGCCACGATGTACGGTCCTGAGTCACCTGCATCCATCGATTATCTGCGTGTTTCATCAGGTCGTCTCGTCATCTATTGGGAGACGCCCAACACTGCGCTTTCCTTTTAATCCACCATCTTTCTGATAATAGCTTAATTTAAAAAAAAAAAACTGATTCCTGGCGTGGCTACTATGGCATAAACCCCCTGTATGAAAGTTACAAATAATAAACGGATGACTATACTTGGAGTAAATTGTGAAGGTTCAAGTGTCAAATCTCGTTTCCATTGATCGGTGGGCGGGCGGCGGCGGGCGGCGCGCCCACGTGCTCGCTCAAGCCGGGAATAGACAGTCTGCCCCGAACGACAGTTCCGCTCACATCTGTTTAAGTTTGCTCATTTTACATTACTTTTTTAAAATAAAGTGCACTTAATTTACACAAAATACAAATCTTGGTGATATAAAAAATAGAGTCTTATAAATTTACTATTAATTTTATTTTAATATAATATGTGTATTGAAATATTTTATTAAATGTGTTTACGAAAGCAATATTGTGATAGGTGCTGTCATTAAGCAAACGTGTTGTAAAGGTGTAAATCAAGTAATAGCAATTGTGTGGTGTGTATCGGTTGCCCGTTTCGACATTACGTTCGCAAGGATTGCTACGTGGGCACGAAACACGATATTTAATTAGAATACTGTAGACAGTTGGCCCGTGGTATCGTGGTCCGGCGCCGGCGCCACCGCGTGAAGGTGCATGTGCGATGCGATGCGCGACAAAATTGCCGCGCTCCTGCAAGGCTCGGTACGTGCACCCGCGCATACCGACACCACGAATAAACTGCAGAGTGCCGCCCTCACTCCCGTCCTTGACTTCTCTGATGAAGGTTTTTATGGTTATATATTTTATTAAAACAATGTCATCGAAATATAAATTACACAGATCAGTAAATTGGATTAGCAGTGGGCCAGCCATGTAGCTCGAAAAACCGACAACCGATGGGGAAGAAAGGTTCTCGAGTGAGATACCTCGTACTCGAAAGCAGTGTTGGGCGATCCCTCACTAGATTGAGTGACAACCTGATGAAACACGTGGGTAGTCGATGGCTTCAGGTAGCTCAGGACCGTAATTCTTGACAATCTATGGGGGAGGCCTATGTTCAGCAGCGGACTTATGATGGGTTGTATTGATAGTGATAGTGTGTTAGTGATAAATTGCACAAAATTAGTACTATTAAATACCAAATAAATATACTTATGATAAAATTAATCATCTAAATATTCTTCTTTTCAGCATAGTTTAACACGTTATTAATAATTAAGATTACTCAGTAATATTTTTATTTTTCTACATAATCACCATCAAGTTCAATACACTTTTGCCACCTCCCTTCCAAGCATTTAGACCGTTGAAAAAATGATTCTTCCTTAGAGTCAAAATATGCGTCTACAGCTACTTTGACCTCGTCGTTTGTCGAAAATCTTTGACCTCCCAAGTGCTTTTTAGGTTAGGGAACAGAAAGAAGTCTGATGGTGCCAGATCAGGTGAATACGGCGGATGCGGTAACAGTTCAAAGCCACAGTTGTGAATTTCAGCCATTGACTGTACTGACGTGTGAACACGGGCGTTATTTTGATGAAACAGGACTTTTCTTCTGAGCATTCCTCGACGTTTTCTTTTATTTCCTCTCGTAAACGACGTAGTAAGGTGCAGTAGTAATCAGAGTTTATAGTCTGACCCTTTCAAGATAATCAATCATAATCACACCTTTCGAGTCCCAGAATACTGAAGCCATCACCTTATTTGCCGACAAAATCGACTTAGCCTTTTAGGGTGGTGAACCAGGTCTTCTCCACTGTTTTGATTGTTGTTTTGTTTCAGGTGTACAGTAATGAACCCATGTTTCGTCCATAGTAACAAAACGATTCAAAAATCATCTGCATCGGCTTCAAATAACTCCAAACATTCGCGTGAAATAGTCAATCGCGTCCTTTTTGTTCAACTGAAAGCAGTCGCGGAACCCACCTCGCAGACACCTTGTGGAAACCCAACTCGTTGACAATGATGTTTTGAGTTCGTTCATAAGAGATGCCTATAATCTCAGCTATCTCTAATTTTTAATCTGCGGTCTCCCATTATTAAATCAAGTACTTTTTAATATTTTCGTCAGTAGTTGACGTCGAAGGCCTTCAGAGCAGGGTTCATCTTTCACACTCTCTACCACGCTTAAATTCTGCTATCCATTTTTGACGGATGAATATGACAGAGCACAATCGCCTAATGTACTGACCATGTCATCATGGATGGCTTTTGATGATAGCCCTTCTTATGGAGGTACTTAATGACGGCACGCTGCTCGATTTACTCTATTCATGAAAATTATGTCCGATTACTTTGTTAATAAATTTATAAAATCACAACTAATTATCGCACACGTTTCGAACTTCACACAATGAACTAGTCTGAACTGAACTAAATAATGTGGGTAGATTTGATTTTAGAATTGAATGGATCTGTGTTAGGCCAGTACTTTTCAATCCACCTCGTATTTTATTCTATGAATAACTTTTATCTGGTGATTGAAAAATCGACCCTAAGAGATGTATGTACATATATTTTTTGTATGTACTTAAATTCATATTACTAAAATTTGCCGGTTTTATAAAACACTTAGATGATAGTGAAAGTGAGTAAGGTAAGTTTCCAAAAAAATTAAAGTTTTTTAACAGCCTGTCCACACTAACATTTTTAATAAAATTAGCAAAATAGCCTTTAGGTACTGTACCACAGTTTAAAGATAATTTAAATTAAACTGTGACTATACTTTCGATAAAAGTTGTAATGAACACAGAAATAATCTGCGCAGCGGAACCTTACCTACTCATGTCCCAAAACTCACACGGCTAATTATGTGTAAAGATACACCGTCCTTTTATTTTGAATTTGCCTAAATAACTATTTAGAAAGGTTAACTTTCTTTTCTGTTCAGAAAGGTAAAACGAAAATAAAATTTATTTCTCTTCCATGTTTTAGAATAATGATCATTAATTAATGCATAAAAACGATGACAAATGAGATGTAATAAAATAATTACCAGACAGTCTGTGTTGATAAATACTAAAATAAAATGACAAATTAAAAATCAATCATCACTAATTTCGTCATGCATTCAGTGGATCTATTTTACGATTACAATGAGACCGGCAAATTTGGATGTCATCCAGATGCCTTGAGCGCCCTTAATTAATGTTAATTCTCAACGTTAACCTTAGAACTACTAGGCGTTCTTTAAAACGTGACTATTTTTGACTTAAAATAAACATTTCATGATGAACAAGAAACCGTATTAGCTTAGTACGAAACTTATTTATTGTGTAGTTAAGAAGAAATCTAAACAAAAAGAATAAAAACAGAAATAAGGAAATCTACAACAAAAACACTATTAAAAACGTACATATTAAAAAAATACAAGATATTTACGTACATATATAGACATACACATATGGTCTGCCTGCATATTTCATGCCACTCGCGAACCTCTCTTCCACTTGGGTTGTTTAATTTCGAGCATAGTCCTCTCCATCGCTCGCTGAGTTACTTTGAGCTTTCGCATACAGGTGGAGGTACAGGTTCACGTTTCGTTTTCATTAATCATCACTCATTATTTCATCTCTCATTACTCATCACAGATATTGCAACAATGACATGTTTCTTACGTGGTAATTATTTCTAAACGTGATAAAGAGACGCTACAGCGTATTAGTATCAGAACTGCCACACGAAGAGATCGGCTACACGGCAGATCGCACTTGCAAAGAAAATCGGCGTAAAATTGTAGCGCAATACTGCCGTGTGCTGTGTTTTGTATAGTAAGTGACGAGACCCGGAGACCCTTTTAACCGGTAACGAGGCATTTAATCTTAGTACTTTGAGGTGATAACGTATCTGAATTTTAATTCTAATTAAATGTAAAACGTCTATGGGCCATAGCATCCACTTACCATTACAGGTGGACTAAGTGCACATTTGTATAAAAATACTTATTCGCATTCACACTACATAATTATAGGATCGTAATTTAAATGCACTTGTAGATATTATATTTTTCTATTCTTTCCAATTTCGATTGATAATAAAGAAGAATCTTTAATTCTTTTTCTTTTAGATTTTGCTTCTCATCAATAAATGGGCATGAACTGGTAGAGTAGTATAGAATAGAATAATTTTTATTCAATATAGATTACAGGTAATTATTATTAAAAGTCTTTTTTACTTTTAACACTTGTACGGAAAAAAACCTCTGTCCTAGGAAGACCTCGTCCCCAGGGGTTATTATCAACCATGTATTTATTTTTATTTTATTACAGTTTTTGTTTAATATAATATTTAAACCTAGTAATAGAGAGACCTTGTACCTATATTTTCTTGTAATATCGTATACATTTCCCCATGAATGAATTACTGACTCAGTGGAGTCGAGAATCTGGTAGGTATCACTAGCTTGTGTTTGTTCCTGGTGTTTACAGAGTGTATATTACCTTTTTTATTAATTTGTTAAGTAGAAATAGATGGAACGAGGAAAACTGTCAATCGTATTAAGAAAATCGATATTACATTTGAGATATAAGGAAAACGGCAACCTACACGTTTGATGTACTACGTTTGGGTGTACCTGATAATCGTCACTGTTGTTAATATTATAATATTTGTGTTTGCGGTCGTCGCAGGTGATAGAATTTACTATCACAATTTATTATGTAAACTCAGTGTATCGCGCGGGGTATATAATCTAGTATCCGTCCGCACGTGACGGTGAGATCATTGCGTCATTTCGGAAAACTGTTGATAAATCTTACACCATATTTGTTTATAACATTTTTTTAAATATTTATGAGAGCTTCATAAAGTACTTTACTTTTTCTGTATTCTGAGCTCTACAAGAATATAATCTTAGTTTTTGATATAAACGCAGTGAGTAAAAAATTAAATAAACTTTAACAGAATAAACGAACTTTTCAATTGGAGTTTATTGATTGTTTTAATGTTTTAAGTTAGTGTATTTATTGATTCATTCGTTTTGAATCTTTGTCGAAGTAAAGGTACAGCCTTTATAAGTCCCGCAGCTTGGTATTGGCCTTATCTAATTTCTGAGAGGTGAGAGGGTTTTGGAAATAAATAGACTGCCGCGTGCGTGTAGTGCGTGTTTGCAGACTTCACTCGTCCTCGAAAATTTTATGCGTCAGACATAAACCTTCACCGCCAGGCACGTGGTAAATCAGGTTAAATTTAAGGCAAACATTTAACCTTTGAGCCTTGAGCTACCACGGCTCTCTCATTTAGTGTTCTTGACGAATTTTTTGGTATTATGGGAATATTTGACATTGAAAAAGAATGAAAAGGAGTCTATTCGCCTTCATTACCAATAGACACAACAGTGAACTTGAATAAGGCTTTAACTATTCAAGTTCACTGTACTATAGTCTAATTATTAGAATCTAATATATCTCTCTGTTATTTATATTTACAATGAATTTACTTTAACATCAGTAAATGAATATGAAAAGGAAGTTAGTACTGAAGGTGTATAGCTTAATATTATGTAATCTATTTAAAAAAATGTGAAGCAATGTGCTAAAATAAGCGCTAGTGTACGTAAAACTACACTGAACTAAGAAAATAAATGGCGTACGTGATGGCATACATGCGGTGTCTAGATTACTTCGCGTCCGGGGGTTTCATGTGTCATCAAAACGTCATCAAATAGAAACTTGAACGGTCAAAGTAACATAAATCATGTTACCATGCTAACATGCGCATATTTCACGAAAAATTGTTGAGATAATCATAGTAAGGCGCAGTGTGCTAGTTAATATTTTATATAATAGTGAATTTATTATCACTTTTGGTCCTTTAAACCTTTCCGTTAATTTTCACTCGCGGTAGGCCTAAAATTTTAGCAATATCTACATAATATGGCTCCTGTCTGTCTCTAATGGCTCCGTGGCGCAGTGGCTTAGCAATGAGTTGCAGCGCTAAGGCCCGCGGGTTCGAATCCCGCACGGAACAAGTATTTGTATGGCCTACAAATAATTGATCTGGGTCTGGATGTTTGTCCTTGTGAAATCTATGTATGTAAACTGCCCCCGCGATGCAGGTGAAAATCCTAGTGTGGAGGTAACGTTTAAAAAAAATATTATGCTTAGACCAAATCTATTGCAACTCCATTGTCTTAATCTTCTTTATTAACGGATTCGTATCATGCATTTTGATTATACTATTTAACAATTTGACTGCCTCATTGGTATAATATTCGTAAACGTCATTTCCTATCATGAGGTCCCAGATTCGAATCCCGCGTCGGGCCAAAATCAGTTATTAGGTTTTTCTGTCAGGAAATGCTTAGTAGTAGTCCGAGTAGGACCTAGATATTCGGTATTCGACCGAATAGGATAAAATTAGCCAAATAGGCCGAATACCAAATAATAGCTGAATATTAGTTGCAAGTCTACTTAATATATTTATTATTTTTGCTTACTTCATAATATTCCGCTTTATATGCTCGTATATTGAATTGTTTCTAAAAAATTGTACAAGGTAGAGCCACGCTGCAGCTATTTGTATGTTGTGGAACCAATAGGTTGACTCTACTGGAAAAGAACCACGCTCTCACAGAATACCAGCGTAAAATAGCAGCTTAATGTTGCTGTGTTTCCTATGGTGAATGCAGAGTACCGGAGACACCTATTACTTGGTCTTACCATAATTTATTCCTCAGGGCGACATTTCTCAGGGCTCCTTCATTTTTACGCGAGGATAGATGCAGTTGCCTATGGGCCCCAGTATCCACTAACCATTACGCGGTCTGTGTATTCGTTTGTCACCCTTATTCTATTATAAAATATTAAAGTCATAAATGATAATACTCTATCTCTTTACATAACGTCAGATGTTAGTAGGATTCATTAAAGAGGTGAATTAACGGTAGATAACTCCGTGGACTCAATCAATGTGAATTGTGAACGTAAAATGAAAGGAATGATTCATAGTTAATTATTACACAAGACTGTTTATTAATATTTTCTTTTTATTAATGATCTGCTTATTATTATTTTAGAACAATCTGTCTTTGTTCTATCTATAATTTATCGACAGTGTAATTTTTTAATGAGTAACATAAACAAGATGAATTTTAAGATTCCTTGTAAGCTCAATAATAACACCATTTTACGTGGTAGAACCATGCTGCAACTATATTACTGGTATACCACGCCCTCACATACCAGCGTAAAATAGCAGCTTAACGCTACTGTGTTTTGTATGGTGAGTTTAGAGAACCGGAGACCCTTTTTACTGGAAAAGAGGCATTCCATCTTAGTCCTGACGGCTGACAACGCATCTGCATTTTGATTCGCAAACGAGGATAGATGTAGATGTCTATGGGCCACAGCAACCACTTACCATCAGGTGGACTATGTGCTCGTTGGTTACCCTTATCCTATAAGAAAAACATGCATAATATACATCATCATGTATCCGACGTGTATTTTAATAAACATCACTTTACTTCAACAACCATGACCCACAGCAAAAAAATTCAATCTAATAGTAGATTTATAACAAGATTTACTACAATGGTATATAGAGTAACTATTCTCTGACAAGAGATTTTTAATCACGGAGAGTTAGGTAACTCTCTTCCGTAACGATCAATATCAACGCGGTCTAATGCTATATGTCTTTGTACATTTTTTTTTATAGAATAAGGGTGACAAACGAGCACACAGTTCACCTGATGATAAGTGAATACTGTGGCCCCTAGACATCTACATTTTTATCTTCATTAAAAAACAAATTGCAGATGCGTTGTCACCTCTGAGGACTTAGATGGAATGCCTCGTATAGAGTAAAAAGGGTCTCCGGTTCTCTAAACCATACGAAACTGCTTATTATTAAGCTGCTATTTTACGCTGGTATTCTGTGAGAGAGTGGTCCTACCCCGATCGAGCCAACCCATGCGTGCTACAGCCAAAATAATATAGCTGCAGCATGGCTCTACCACGTTAAAAATTAAAATATAAAAGTAATCCAAAGTGCTGCAATTTCTCTTACATACATACTTTTAGGTTTTGTAACGCTATATTGTTCTTGTATCTATTTGAGGTGAATAACACATAAAATAGTAGTTAAAATTGCTGAAGGTATCCGTTGTGAGATTTAGTAGTCCTAAAATCTGAGGAAAACATCGCTCAACGTTTTCTATTTCAATGTCACTAATGCCAGTTAAAAACATTTCAATAATTGCGCAGATTAAAGCATCTTGGCAAGCATTGTATAATTATCAGATGTTTTTGATCTGGTAACAATGCTAACACAATTTATCTCTAATTTATTGCTATTAAATGTTGCAATGTAAGAACAAAGCAGTCATTATCGTTTTAAATTTAACATTAGGACATATTTGTTTGGAATGAAAATAGTCTAATTAAAATTCTATACAGATGATGATGATGATACTCTCATAATCAATATTTGACCACAGCGACAGTTTCCGATGTCGAATAAACTAAATGATGCGACTCCTTTTCTGTCTAAAATCTCGCCTGGGTTGGTACCACCCACTGTATTCTGGTTCGGAGGGTAAGAGCGCCAGTATGAATTGCAAGCTTTGAGGCATTTCACCATATCCTTCAGGGAGGACATGGATAGTGGATATTCTTACACAGCCACTACACGGCAATTTTATGCTCATTGCAAAGAAATTACTTTTATTTGTCAAACCAAATGATATACCTTATATTTTGTAATCTGTTGTAATTTGTAAGACTGGCAAAGGTTTACAATTAAAAATAGTAGATAACACAATTAATTATTAAAAATACAAACACAATACATTAAAAATAGAAAGTACGGTTAAATTGGGTAGGAAGTACGTTTACTAGGGTTGACTGATAAATAATTCCAATAGGCATTAAGTCCGCACTTTATAATCTTTTATTTGATGTGGTTATAATAAAGAATAAATAAATAAATAAATTTTAACAATAATTAGTAGAGCTGCAGTATATTATGACAACCCATCTGCATTTTGATTCATAATCGAGAATAGATTTAGGTGTCTATGGATTTACAGCATACACTCAAAATCAGGTGGATTGAGCTATATTATTTTAAGAAATTGCTATGAAAAAATAGTAAGTGCAAGGAATGCGAATCAGATATAAATGTAGATAAGTATATGAAGTAATATTCTACTGCTTGTTTTAGGGGGCGCACGTGAAGGCGGACTGGTGTGGCGCGGGTGCTCAGGCGGCTGCGACACAGAAGATGGCACGGCGGGAACGCTCTCCGACGGCAACCTCAACCCAGGAGACAAGGTATTATTATCATCATTGAAATATGTTGGCGTTTGCCAAAAAAAAACAATTATTTGTTACGTAGAAAAATGTTTTAATTTCAGTGTTATTCTATGGCACAAAATAAAGTTCTCCTTATTTTGTATCCATAGTGAGAACGTCTCTATAAACGCATTCAGAATCCTGTTTATAAAAGTAGGGTAAGGTAGACAGCATTACTATTTCGTCAGTTGGAGAATTTATTTCATGCACCTCGTGGTATAAAACAAATTTTACAGATTATGAGGATATTTAAAACTAGCTTTTTATGCTTTATGCGACTTCGTCTGCATAGAACTTAAACAAATAACCTGCTGATTTATAATAGTGTTATTTAGCAAATACTTCAATTATCAGAAAACTTCTTTATACTCAATTTTATTGCTATTATTTCGAAAGCCATGAGCAATATTGGAAAATGTTTTAATTAAAAATTGATGATCTATTATTTTTACGTAAAAAAGGTCATATCAACTTACCCTTCAACACTCATAGTTTTGTCGTACAATGGTGTTGAAGTAGAGGAAAATTAAAATTATAAAAATCGACTTTGCAGCAAATCTTTAAAAGATAGATGAAATAGTGTAAGGACCTTTTTTGTATAAAATTGTAAATCAAAAAAGTTTTTTTTCGAAACATTACTTTCTTTCTCATATAGTTTATGATATATTTATGATAGATTAGATTCTCATATTATAGTATGTGAAAATCTTCAAAAAACATTTATCAAATCCGTTTATCTATTTCACAAAAAATATCCTCTATTCTTCCGGAATTAATATAGCCTAGGGCCTAGATCACTCTTGGCATTGGTCTCTATCTATTCGTGGATCTATTAGCACTCAATTAACCCCCTTAGCTCAATAAAAGGCAGTTATATCGATATTACAGACAGCCACTTCAATTTTATTTATATGTATTTGACATTTTAAATTATTCAATTACCTACGAACACAAAATATTTGTTGAAAATTTTGCAAAATCGATTTTTACTGTTTCTCAATTACCTTTCGCAAATGTAAGCATTAAATCTAGTTCAACATAACCATTGCGATAGAATAAATTGATCAGCAAATTGTTATATTAATTTGCATATTTTTAGTTTCTCCTTGTTCAAGGTTCTTAATCGAATACTAAATATTTTTTGTTATAAAATTGAAGTAACAAAGGAAATTACAGTCCACCTGATGGCAAGTGGCTATTGTAATCTATGGACTTCAAACAAAGAAGGCTACAAATATTTCGTCATCCCTGGGGACTAAGATCGCTTTACACTCTGTAATTATAGCGGCTCTCTATACTCTTACTAAATAGGTAAGAGAGTGGGAAACGCCCAGACGGACAGGAACTAAAGGAGTACTACCATCTATCTAGTATAAAATAAAGACCCTTTCAAGAAGACTCGGTAGCGCATTAGCGAAGCATTTGACCGCTACGCCGCAAGTCGCACGTTCGAATTCTGCACGGAACAAATACTCATAAGCAAATAATTACTACGTATCTGATTGTTTCTATGCGAAATTTATGTGAAATGCCTCAATGATATAGGAGGAACTTCTAGGGTGTACTTAATTTGTTTCTTTTTTTATAAAACTGAAATCATTAACGAATGTATCAAATGTTTCTATCGATACAAAATGATGATGTTTGGGAAATTATGTGGTCGCTGTGGAACTTAAATTGTAAAGAGTGTCTCAGATAAAAGTATAAAGATATAAATAAATCCTCCCTCCTCCCTACTGGAGAGGCCCATGTTCAACAGTGGACTTTTACGGGATGAAGAAGAACAATCCATGTCGCATAAAAAAAATTATAGTCCCTTCTACTGATACCGTTGTGTATTTAGTAACCAAGAACTTCGCCGTATTTATGTAGCAAACAACAGAGTTAAGGGCAATGCTTATAAGTATGCTTCACTAGAAAAGTTTGCTATTGATCTTAGTTGTTTGATGTCTCTTTGACTAAGAGATGAAACAAATAGCAACTTAAGCGCTGCAAGATCAAATTCTTTTGTTCGACAAGTTTATTACTTCTGTATCTACTTGTTTGTTTTCTGAAAGAAAAGTAAAGGAGGTGGCAAGATAAGTATGGATATGTCAGTGGTTTGGAAACTTTGAAAGTCAAAGAATATGTGTTAAGAATGGGTGGCGTTATTCTAGTGGGCGTAGATGTGACTGCCGTATTTTTTCGTACCTAAAAGTTTATAGTATGAGCAGTGGTAGTGGGCGAGTGAGAATGATAGGTGAGAGATAGTAAACGAGATCTATAACTATCACAAAATTTTATATGAAAAATAAAATAAAATGTAAGAAGTAATAATTTTTCATTTTCAGATTGTAAAAATGTACAACTTTAAACTTTAAAATATGACTTGTATAATTTATTTCTATTGTCTTAACACTTGTTATACTTAGAGCTAAATTTACTCCCGTTACGAATGCAAACAGTTTCATTCTGAGATCTCTTTAAGTCTACATTTTAGTTGAAAAAATAATAATATAACCTACCACGGTTAAAAAACATGTCGGGCAAGACTTGAAGTCTGTTGTTTATTCTTCTCCTTCTTTTTAACGATATACAAAGAGATTTAAATATACCTACTACTTAAATGTCTTTGACGATAGAGTTTTTAATGATAGAGGCTCTACGCAATTCCCATATAAGACATCTTGAAAATTATGTCTCGTAACATGCTCTAGTTAGGACAAAGACATGGTAGAATTCTTTGTCTTAGAGTTAGTTAGAGAGTGTGCTCCTGTGTTTTCGTGCACACTTGTACTATTATGTTCTACATAGTTGACAACTTTCGACAGTTTACGGAAGTGTCAGTGACAGTTACGAATTAGTCTTTGATGGTAACTGTGGTCGAAGTAGGCTTGGAGAACCGTCACACTTATACTTTTCAGTCTTAAGTCCGCGCAATAAATGACCTATTATTATTTATATTTTATCGTGTTTAACTGTACCTTTTTTAAATTCCCGGCTTTTCGAGTGTCAATAGAAAACAGAAGTGTTTGACGTCTCGGTTAATCCGGGTTCCATTCTGCAGCGTTGCGCAGAACGAGCTCACTGTATTTTACAGACTGCAGACTTCACGCACTCTATTGATATTAGGATGTTTTAAGTTTCAATAGTAGCGATCTACAAGTGATTTTAAAAACTACAAAACTTAACACTGAATATCTACTTATCTAAAATATTTCATTTTATTTTTTATAAAAGTTTGAAGGGGTTTCAATTTACACATATACTTAAATATTTTCATCTCATTTCATTGAAATAGCAATGACTTTTCATTGTATTTTTTGATAAATGTACAGTAGATTCTTACGACGATTGATGCAAATAAAATTAATCAATATATGATTGATTGATGGATTCCCTAACAATTTTATAGATATTTATAAAATTTATTTGTTAAATAGTATATAAATATTGCGTTATCTATACATCTACATCTTTATATATAAATAAAATTAAATTGTCTGTCTGTAATATCGAAATAACTGCCTTTTATCGAGCTCAGGGGGTTATAAACATTGGTAAAATTGTAAAATGTCTGTCTGTCTGCCTGTCCGGGTTAATCTTCGGAAGGGCTGAACCGATTGTGATAAGTTTTATCACAATCGGTTCAGCCCATAAACAGATAGAGAGCAATACTGGTGATCTTACCTATATACGAGTATTTTATCCGAAAAACTTGGAGATTTTTTGTTCTGAAATGGAAAAAGATCCCATCCAGGCGAAGTCGAGGTGGTTCGCTAGTACAAAATATAAAATAAACGCTTTCTTGCCGTGACATACACTCCACAGACTATATCGAAAAAGGAACATTAGAAATCACACAAAATTCACAGCTCATTCAGTCAATCTGTCAGTAATTATTTATAGTGACTATAATATTATAAATAAACTTTTGCCTTCTGCCCTCCTTCACGATATAAACTTTAACCATGCCAAATCTCACTCTTCTCCGTGCGCGCAATATGCTTAAAAAGGGGTACAAAGTTTTCCCTTCACCTTCTCTTCTTTCATTGCCTCTACCAGCACCACCTGCTGATTAAAGGTAGGCAGTGAAACCTGTTGATTAAACGATGAGGGGACTTAAATTTCACAAGCTGATAAGAGAGACCGTGTAGTGTAACAGTGGAGTCGTGGTGTAAGAATACCCACTACCCCATATCGTCCCGTGGGTGTCGTAAGAGGCGACGGAGCTAAAACAGGAGATGGGCAGCAGCATCTTCCTGATAACAACTAAATTAAAAAAAACTGCGGTTACCAACTCGCCTGACTAGCGTGGCAACTATGGCAAAATCACCACTATGAGGCAATCTATGGGGGAGGCCTATGTTCAGCTGTGAACTTTTATAGGCTGTTATAGATAGATAGATAGATAACAGAAAGCGGCAATAACAGTGTAGTGAATATGGTACAATCTTCTTTGGCAGTTGGCGTATTCTAAAAAACGTATGTCGAGTATTGGGCTTAAACTATTGTAACTTTGATGATATAATTGTTAACGAGTAGGTGTTGATTGCGTAGTTGGAGGGGTCGGACGCAGCTACGGACGACCCTGTTCACCTCAAGAGACGGGTGGGACTCTTCAGTGGGGTGGCTCTAATCGTCGGCACCATGATAGGTAAGATGATTTTATAAACAAGATTCATATTAATTATTACGTTCAAGTTCTTTTTACACTTAGTGATTTCGTTACTTTCTTTAAACCTTAAATTGCGAAATTGCTAATTGCTATGTAGCAACGATTTATTTGCTATAATAGTAACTTTATCGTTTGATTGAATTTGATTATTTCACACGTTTGAATAAAAAAACATAACTAAGTAGTAAAAAGTCATTTCATAATGTATTAATATAATAATGAGGCTTTTTAATCGCAGCGCGTCATTAATAATTACTAATTAGTTCTTATAAATGATGTCATGAATTTCAATTTTCTGTATTGTGATTGAAAGAAATTTACAGAAAATTGTTTCAAAAAGAGAAAACCTATTAATAAGCGTGGTCATGGCAAAAATAGATAACCAACTATTTGAATCGTACCGAAAGTTATGTTATTGACGTTAGCTAGTCGTATGACCTGACGTCTGTTTTGCCGTAAATCTCATACTTGGCAAGGCCTGAATTGCATAACAAAACTTATGACGTTAATAATTGTTTAAAATATTATTATAATGTACCACAACTATAATCTTAGTCTATAATATGTGTTATTATTATTAACAAAATAATGTACTCTAGCCCTACTGCTGGTCACAGGCCTCCCCTCATTTCTGAGACAGTTATTATCGATAAGTCCGCCGTACTGCTTCAGCACTCATAATTGCAAATAACAATTTTGTTAGTGTCGGGCTTGAACCAGGGTTGCTGTATATAATATTAAATGTGCAAACAATTAATCATTATATTTCATTGGCTTAAATATTGACTTAACATATGTTAGCTTTATTTATACTCACGTGATAACCAAATAAAAAAAGATAAAGATCATGTGCGAAGTAAACCTTGACACAAGCTGTATTTATGTAAAATCACATGCGCGATGTTAAAGCTTCTTTGCGTCATAGCCAATTTGAAATATAAATTAACAGAAGTAATTTAAACTAACTAAACCTTTTGTATTCGACCAACATACGAATACAATTTATAATTAATTTACATTTTCAATTAATTTGTTATGGTTTGCAACGCATGTCGTAAACTGCTACATGCTGTACATGCCAGATTCATTTAATTTTTAACACGCTTTAATTAGCTTCGCGTGTATTATCTGTCTCTATTTACGTAGTTTTCACCAACTTGTAGACGGCCGATTGACTTGAAAATTAGCACTCGTATCAAGGACAAGTGACAATACATTAATTTAATGACTATGACCCGGTATTCGCACTAGGATCATCGTAACTCATGATTATTGCGTGTTGTTTAAGTTTTCTTAACCTCTAATATTAATGATTTCGTATACACACGTGGTATATAGGCGGACTTAATGCCTAAGGCATTCTCTTCCAGTCTACCTTGGGATGATGCAGAGATAGAATGAAGTAGGTGTAATAAAAAGTTAATATGCGAATACTAAACTAAAATAACAAAAAAATTGTAATACATGGAAATAAAATACATAAGATATAAATGGTACATCACAAAAAATAATAAAATGAAATATAAAATAAATTATTAATCCAACACCTAATTCAATGACAATAGAAGTTGACCAAAACGAGCTTACGAGAAACTACATATGTACTCGTATGAATAGCACTTAGCTCACATAAGCGTATTTTTTTCGTAACAAATTGAGAAAAAGTTTGTGGTTTTAACCTATTAACTTCCTGCATCTATACCAGGTCGTCACTCCATCTCGTGGGGCGCCGGTTTTTTCCCCGGTTGTCGGTTCTTCGAGCTGTATGGCCGGCCTATTGTTACTTCAGCTTACTGATCCGTTGGGCTATGTCGGTCACTCTGGTTCTACTGCGAATATCCTAATTTCTTAGTCTATCACGCAGAGAAGCTCCGAGCATAGCCCTCTCCATAGCTTGCTTAGCTTCCTCTTACGGCCAGCAGTGACTTACCTAGTCGGACAACTAGTCCCAGGTTAACATACTCGTCAACAGCTTCGCCTCCCACAACTACCGGCATAGGTGTGACATGGAAGTTACACATGGCCTTTGTTTTGTCCATGTTCATTTTAAGACCACCTATCCTTTTTGAGACAGACTCTATTAAGTTCATTTAACAGAATGCTTATATAGTCATTATGGCAGAATCACTGGAGATTCTGCCATAATGACTATATCGTCGGTAAAGTGAGTGATGTACTCGCCATTGATGTTTATACCGTATCCTTTCCAGTCCAGTAGCTTAAAAACGTCTTATAATGCAGTGGTGAAGAGTATCGGAGATATAACATCAACCCTGTCATACAAGTCTCTGCAGTTGGTTTGGTTTCGTACTTTGGTTCCGTCCTCGGATAGTCTTCGTAGCCCTGCTGTACAAACACTTCAACACTTCAATATACCGACAGTCGACTTGGCACCGCTGAAGGGACTGTAGCACCGCACCTTGTTCCTTGAGTGTCGCGAAAAGGAATTGCCAGGAGGATCTCGTAAACTCCGGTAAATGCGGTATGGCACTCTCGTATAATTACTATATGTTGCCTATTACCTCAATCACAAATCTACTTGTCAATCGTTGTGTATAAGGTATTTGACGTAATACAACCGAACCTTTTATTTTACCACGTTTTTATTAAGTCACCTTCTTGTTTGTCTGTATGTCTGTCTGTCGTTCCGGGTGGAATCCTGCAACTCAAATTTGGAGCACTTCCCGATGAGCTAGAGACTTGAAATTTTGAACATAGCTCAGAATCGGATGACAATGTATGAATATGAAACGTGGTATATTAAATTTTAATACAAAATTAAAAAAAACGCTTTTTATGTTACTTTTTCGGAGTGGACTGCGTTCTCATTTGATACTTATTTTAATTTAAAATTAAAAACGTGAACAGGAATGTAAAGTGGTCATATTTTATTCACTTACATTTAATCTTAACTTAAAACCGAGATACTACTTCTAACTACTAGAAAACTGTAACTTTTAAGTAATAATATGATTATTCATTGCACAATACTTTAAGGTAGGTGACTATTTTCTCTTGTCTTTATTCCGAGATGTTAGTGCTGTTAGTCTTTTGGCTTTTACAGCTTCATCTGACTCAGGGATAGGTAAGCATCATTCTAGGTAGGCTTCAGCGTAAGAGAATCCACTCCCGTGGGTGGCGACAGAGATAAATGAAACAGGAGATGGACAGCAGCTTCTTCATGATAACAACTCAAAAAAAAAACTACCGTTGCCAACCCGCCTCCCCAGCGTGGTGACTATGGTAAATATCCCCCTATGGAGTGGCCTATGTTCAGCAGTGGACTTTTAATACGATACTTGTCCGATTTACGAGCTAATGTCTAAAAAGAATAAAGTATATCTACATGATTGTATGTGCCATGTGAATCATCGTCATGCTACGGTTGTTGATCTTAAAATATTTTATGTTCTAGGATCCGGAATTTTCGTCTCGCCCTCTGGGCTTCTAGAGCGCACAGGCTCAGTGGGCATAAGCTTCATCATTTGGATGGCATGTGGCCTGCTCTCGCTGCTTGGTAATTAAATTTTTTGTATAAAACTATTTTCATAATTTTTTTAATACTGATAATATGATATTTTGTACTATTAATGCTTATTAAAAAACATTCAATTGTTGGTTTTAAACATTTATTAGTACACAAATATTTTATTGTACTTAAATAATTGTTCTCCTCCAAGCTTTAAATTTAACCTGCGATCAGACATATTCGTATAATAGTAGACATTGTGAAGAACAAACAATTGATACAATCAAATTGTGATACCTAAGATCAGAATCGTAGCAAATATTGTATTTTCATTTATCATCGAAACACAAAATAACGTGTGTTTAAATTCGTAATATATAAAATGTAATAACTATGTTACAGGGGCGCTCGCATACGCGGAGCTGGGAACAATGAACACCTCGTCCGGTGCTGAGTATGCATACTTTATGGACGCGTTCGGAGGACCGCCCGCATTCCTGTTTTCATGGGTAACTTTTAACAACATTTATTGCGCGAATGTAGTTTATACTATTCTTCAAAATACCTTAGTTTTACAGTCATAAACTACTCGTGGATGGTTGGTTTCACTGTTCAGTAGGTACAGTCCCGTTTTAGCGTTAATTTATAATTGCAATCAACGTTGCATTTCATTGGTTCAATTTAAAGGCACACATTTATCCCCTGAGCTGGGATCTACTCGAGGATAACTTATGCAAACAACGCTTTTTACAGGTATCGACACTGGTGCTGAAACCTTCACAAATGGCTATCATTTGCTTGAGCTTCGCCAAATACGCGGTTGAGCCGTTCGTGTCCGAGTGCGAGCCACCAGACGCGCTTGTCAAACTTGTAGCAGTTATTTCCATAGGTGATAATTTGATAATATTAAAATATGATAAATGATTTAGGTAGTTTTACTTCTATTTAAATTTTACTTCTAAGAATATAATAAACTATCTAAAATAAAAAGTTGATAGTAAATATTTTATTTTAAAATTCATCACCAGCCTTCTTGTCGTGCTTTTTTATAGGATAAGGGTGAAAAACGGGCACACAGTCCACCCGATGTTAAGTAGTTGCTGTGGCCCATAAACATCTACTACGAATCAAAATGCAGATGCGTTGTCAACCGTAAGGACTAAGATGGAATGCTTCGTTTCCACTAAAGTAGGTCTCCGGTTCTCTACACTCACTATACGAAACACAGCAGCGTTAAGCTGCTATTTTACGCCGGTATTCTGTAAGGGGTGGTCCTTTCCGGTCGAGCAGACCAATTCGTGCTACAACTATACTACTAATATAGCTGCAGCATGGCTCCACCACATATGGTTGACTTATTCTTTTCAAATAAATAAAATAAAATAAATTAATTAAATAAATATAAGGTCCTAGTAAAGTTTTTTAGAAGTAGTTAAGAAGAAAGACTGTGTAGTGACGGTGTAAGAGAATCCACTACCTACCTCATATCATCATCTCGTGGATGACGTAGGAGACAACAGTGGGAAAAAGAATGAAACATCTTCATCCAAGAATCCAAGAATGAACTGTGGACTACATACGTTCATAGAAAGTGTTATGTATGCTAATAAACGTTGCTTTAATTAACTAGGAATATGATTTATATCATACATCCCAATTATTCATATGTTACACTGAAGATTTTGTTGCAGTGATGATCCTGGCTGTCAACTGCTATAGCGTCAATTTGGCCACGAACGTGCAGAATATCTTCACAGCTGCTAAATTAGTAGCGATTGCCATTATTGTTTGCGGAGGAGCTTACAAATTGATATTAGGTAATAAATTAGTTAAATATGTAAGAAATATCTGTCTGATCCCAAGAAACTTAAAAAAGTTTGTTACTATTTCATACATTTATGTACATTTGTATTTTGTGAAAATCTGTAGACATTCAGCACTAGCATTCTCTAAATTTCATTCTCTAAATAAAATATGTAAATAGAAATTTTAAATTTATTTGTAAAATATTTTACTAGCACAATTTTTTTCTATTATTTTTTAAAACATCCAGTCACGGTGCATTAGTTAATTTTTACAAGTCATTTATTTTGTAATTTGAAGTACGAATATCGTTAACACCCATTCACTTAACCATCACTAAGCACGATCAGGGTTGCCAGACTAATGCCTAATGCTGTGCGTGCAGTGGCGAAGCTAGGGCTCTACTAGGGCAAGCCCAAGATATGGTTTTGTTGTTTTTAGCAGTTTTATAAAAATACACCAATCTTGATCTGTCTCCACTCTTCAGTTTCATATTCAGTGCTGTCGAGGACGTGTTTAACAAAGCACACAGAAGGCATACTACTGCTAGATAGATTGTATGACATATCAGCAATTGCATACCTTCGGTGGCTTTGAAAAAAGCCGTTTGGGTTTGCTTGAGCGAAAGAAAAAGATATTTACATACAATACAGTACATGAACAAAAGAAAAGCATCAACAAAGTACAAACAAACTATGTACAAAATTAAAAAAAAAATATTTATATTCTAAATCGAATCGTCTCTCTTTCTTAAGGAAAGATTGATTACGTCCGCGTAAAATGTTGGTGAACGTTTTAATTGTACCAATAACTGTTTTTCAATTGAGATAATTAATAAGTATAAAAGACGCTCTTGACCTTGTGTATTTCTCAAATAAGTATGGATGCGCTTCAGAGATGAGAAAGCACGTTCCGCGGAGGAACTTGTGGCTGGAATAGTTACGACAAGATAAGCTTACTTTAAAAGCTGGGGAAAGGCCTCTTCAAGACTATTTTCGTTTATAAAGTCAATAAGTTCGAAAACATTGCGGTCTTTTAATTCAGGATTCCTCCCTGAAATGAAATCAATTGGTTTTCAATGTTTATTTATCAAAATGGTTTACGTAATTTTCAAATAATGAATCTAATGCCTCTGAACGATATTTTCGAATAGTTTGTTGTTGAACAATTGGAAAAATTTTAATTTGAAAATTTCAGTATATCGGCCATTAATTTCTGAAGATATGTTATCAATTATTTCAACAAAAAGTCGTTTGTATTCTGTCTGAGCACAGCGCACATTGCGTCTCAAACGGGGAGTAGAGTTATTTTGCAATGTGTTTTCATAAATGTGATCAAAATCTGACTGAAATTCAGTACGTGACCATGTCTGAAACTCCTTTATTTTATTACTGCAATAACAAACATCTACTTGTGATTTTTGTAAAATATTGTACAAACAGTCGGTTTTTTCAAATACCCGGTGGAAAATTGAAAGAAAAAAATTGAATTTAAATGAACGCAATGTGTTTTCAAAATTCTCGGCGGCCAAGATCGTATCGCCGTCCCAGTTCTGCCGATTGTCGCACATATCCGAAAACAAATTAATCAGATTATCGTTTTGTTCGAATACTGTATTCACAATTCGTGACGTATACGTCCAATGAGTTGCGGTGGCATTAGGCAATTTTTTGCTGCAATGTGCATCATAAAAAGACGACCGTTTTGTGCTGTTATTAAAAAAAAGCCTGAAGGGCTGAAAAAAAAGTGCTGACTTCCCAATCCTGTTACAAGATTTAGATAAAACTAATGCCAAAATGTGTGCATTACACCAAATATACATGGCTTGGGGAAAAACATATGGATAACTTTTTGTTGCATTCCATTTCTGACACCGGACACCACATGACACTTGCACCGTCATAGCTTTGCGCAACTAGTTTTGTGGTGCAGTCATGTTTGTTTAATAATTCCAATATGATATGACAAAGTGTGTCTGCTGTGAGACTTTCAGACACATCTACATACCCCAAAAAACGGTCATGAATATCGTTTCCATAATAATATCGGAGAATCAGACACAATTGCTCTCTGTGACTAACATCGGGAGTTTCGTCAATAATAATTAAACGAATTTTGACAATTTTACTTCGTACTCATTTCATTACACTTCATTACATCAGCGACAAAATGAATAATGTCATTTTGGATTGTACTAGATAAATAACTCGGCCGTTTGTCGCTTTGTTGATGCTGCATATGCTTTTCTAACACGAGATCGTACTTCGAAAGAAGCGATACAAGTTCTAAAAAAATTGCCTCTATTTAATGAAGTTTTCGACTCATCGTGACCTCTGAAAGGAAGTTCTTGTTGTGCTAAATAGCAAACAATATCGACTAATCTTTGAAAACACTACGGTTGTGATCAACACGCATGTTGTGTTTTGTAATTTCCTCGGATAACTGGCGCGACAGAGATGTTTCAATCAATTTTCCAAAATTACTAAACGAAATTACCGCATTCATGTGTTTTCAGAATTCATATGCCTTTTAATGGCTCCAGATAAGTTATTTAAATCATCATATCCAGTAGTATTCCAAGCTGTTTTATCGTTGGAAAAGAATATGCAGCACTAACAGTACAACTTATTGGTATGTGAGCAGCCAACAACCCAATGAGTTCTGTAAACAGATCTATTAAATTGCCGTTTGTGGGTTTTACTCGTCTGAGAAATACACAGATCAGGCGTTGGTTTCGGCGTGGATATGAGCTGTTTTCTCAACAAAGTTTAAAGATTTTACCTTTTCCTCGCCTATCACTATTATCTTCCATTTTCACTAAAATATTTAAAAGCATAAATTTTCAACTCGCAATATTCATTCGCTCAGTGAATGAATATTGCAATTGAATGTGAAGTGAACTTGCAAACGTATCGTCCGCGCGCCCCGCGCTCGACTAACTTCACACCGAAAGCCCGGCAACGCTCCATACTAATTGCTATATAAACAATCGAACATTTTGCCACAGGTTAGAAAGGGAGCGATCGTCTTCTCGAAAGCCCGGTAAAAAGCCCACGCGTGCGAGAGAGACGACTAATCGCTCAACTCAACTCCTTTTTTATGACAGCAGTATCGCGCAGTTTTGCCATGTCATGACCTGTGTAGCATAGAGGAGCGTGCGGGAAATTTGAAATAGATTACGAGAATATGTGAAACAGTTTACGAGTTATTTTATTAGTTGATATTATTGATTGAGCAGTTTGATAGGGCAAGCCCGGTTTCTTGGCTTCTATGGAGGCTTCGCTACCGTACGTGTGGAAAGAAATATTATATTTCTTTGGGAAAATGTTCATACCTGTACAGTGTATATATCATTACCTATACGGATACCCGGTAAATCTCACTTTGGATCTGGCTACTCTACACTACTTACCATCAAGAACTAACAGCATCAATAGCTTAATAACAAAGATCATTGATCATGCTATCATAATGGGATGTAAATATATAGATACAGACTGACAGGTGGTTGTGTCCGTATGGTGCAGGTAATACGCGACATTTACAGGAGCCCAACTTCGCCAGTAGCACGGCGACTCTGGGCAACATTGCCACCGCATTCTACACCGGCCTATGGGCCTACGACGGTTGGAATAACCTCAACTATGTCACCGAGGAAATTAAAAACCCATCCAGGCAAGTGTCCAGGACCAGTTATTATAAATTTCGTTCTCTTAACAATTAGTTTATCATCTTCACGACTGCACATTCACTTAAGTTAACGTAGTAATCCCAAGCAGCACACAAGCGTTATGAACATCAATATACCAGCTTACATAGAACTTTTTAAAAGCGTATAAGAGTGTTGAAAAGAGGTTGTATCCTTATAAGAGTGGTTTATGAGTTATTATTTAGCTCAACCTATATAAAGTCTGTATTATGGGATCTAAGTGAGCTTAGGGTTCTTAATCAGAATATGAAAACTCTAGTATTTTATCATTAAAGTTGTATAAAAGCAGTTTTTTAGCATGCTGTCCCTTGCATATAGAGCTCTAAGTGTTATTATAGTATCACTAAAATCTTATTTCTGAACAATGGTGTATGCAAACTCTCTTCTAAAACTTATTCTTATGGTTTCATTGTACACTTTTGTAAATACAGTAGTTTTATGACTTCTGTATATGAGAGTGATATAAAACTAAAAAAATAAATAACAGTCATAGTACAACTTAAATCTGTATAAGTGACAGAATATCGCCATTTTGCATGCGTTGCGTGTTTATATTGTGCTAGTGAATAAAATTAATTTGTTATCAATATGTGGAAAAAAAGAAAAAGATTTGGTGCAGTTAAAAGATCTTGTTAAATCTAAATTAAATGTATCCAACACTGTTCCCAAGACAAGGTTTTTCATCTTATACGTATCTCTAAAGAGAATTATATGTTATGTTGAAAAAACTGCCATACAGCGTAAGTAATAAAATATCATAACATACATAGTATACATATAATCCAAGACATACATAGTACAGCTACTAAGACAATAAGATCCTCGAAATACCGTTTAGGCTGTTTAGCAAATTGTCGCCATTTTAAGACCCATAAAATCAAATTTAAAATATAATTTTGGGAATATTAGACATTAGTGTAACATTACTTTCAGTTTGACTAATGATCACTGTACCCCAATGTGCCTTCATATCCATAAATTATTATTTTTTTATTCTAACCTATACAACCAATATTTAGTTACCGTACTTATTTAGTGTTTTGACCTTATATTATTTTGTTATTTTGCTGGCGCGGCAATTTTTTGATAGAAAACATACAACTAAACTAAAAAAACTAAAATTGACCAATTACCACCGTCAAAACTCAACTCCAATCCGAATATAATATGTATTAAAATCTTAAATATATGTTAAAACATTAAATGTCACCATCATTCAATAAACGTTCTTTTTTTATATTAATTTGTAATACCGTTCAAAAACCAATTTAGAACGTTTCTCTTTAAAAGTTACTTATAAGATAATATCTATAGTGTAATAGTTTCCTTGCACACCAAATAACACCTGTAATACAGCCTCTTTTATGCTTGTACAGCTACTGTACAGGGCTACTAACGCATAAAGCTGCATAATTTGTGCCATTTTTTAATTACAAGAATTGTATAAGCACTTATACAGCCTTTATACAGCCTCTAATATAAAAACGAACTTCAATACAGCTCGTATACAGCTTGCATGCTGCTTGGGATACTTATTACGTTTTACAGTAATCAATGTAAAACGCTATATAGTACTTAGTACCTACTTACCTAGCTATTTGCGTAAATTGCCATATTTCTAATGTATTTATATCGTAATAATAATGTCAAGCTCAAGTAAATCTTCCTGTGAAGCCTTTTCTTGCAATAAGACATTAGGTCTTAAGCTTATGCTAACGACATAATTAAATATAGTCATAATATTATTATACTAATTGACTTTAACAGCTTGTATTGAGAATTTGACTGTTTTGTGCTATTTTTACGTGTATATTTCATATATTTTTAGTAATTAATCGCATCATATAAAATTGCGATATTCACAAATCTTGAAAAAATAATTTACAAGAAATTATTAGTTCGAATAATTTTTTCAAGAAACGCATGCCCGAGCTTCGTTGAAAAGGCCAGCTCTAGCAGCAGATTTAAAAATATAACAACCTTTTTGCTTTTATTCTATAATTTGAAAATATAATGCAATGTTATAGGAACCTTCCCCTGAGCATAATTATTGGTATCCCGCTGGTGACTCTATGCTACGCGCTTGTGAACGTGTCCTACTTGGCCGTTATGTCGGTGAGCGAGATGGCAGACAGCGAGGCGGTAGCCGTCACGTTCGGGAACAGACTACTGGGGCCGATGGCGTGGCTCATGCCTCTTGCAGTCACAATCTCCACCTTCGGATCTGCTAATGGAACTCTATTTGTTGCGGGAAGGTAAATCAGTAGTGTTAGCAATTCACGATAAATATTCATAAAGAAGGTTTCTTTTCTATTTTCACTATTTATTATTACTTTGCGATCAAAAGCGTTTTAATGGCTTACTACAAACTTTTTTAAGGATTAGAAAAAGTCCTTATGCATTTAAACACTGCTAAACGTAGGCCTCATAGATTGCTTAGTGTCCTACCCCCCATACCCCATATTTGCCTTAGATACCACGCTTAGTAGGCAGGTTGGTAACTAGAGTTTTTTAACTATTTTTGGGTTGTTATCAGGACGATTCTGCTGACCATCTCTTGTTTCATTTCACTCTGTCACTTCTTACAACAACCACGTAATATGTACCTATATTGTTTTAAAAAGTAAATCATATTTTTTTAGGGAAACGAAGCTTTTTATCTTTCATCGCATTTTTATTTATCAAAAATGTCTGTACGCACCTTTATTCTAACTTCAGGTTGTGTTTCGCGGCATCGCGTGAGGGACACTTGCTTGACATCCTATCGTATGTCCACGTACGCCGTTTCACTCCTGCTCCTGGGCTGATATTCCACGTAAACGCCTTTGTAATATAATATAATGTAGTTCTAATGAGGAATATTGTCGTTACTGTGTTAATCATCTTCTTTCAGTCTCTGATTGCCGTAGCCATGGTTTTGTACGGTACCATCGACTCTTTGATTGATTTCTTTTCATTTACTGCATGGATATTCTACGGCGGAGCGATGGTTGCACTTATAGTAATGAGATACACAAAACCACATGCGCCGAGACCTTACAAGGTTTGTACATAAAATTAATAATTAAAAGAGTGCATTTCAACATTTTGTTAGTTCCAGTTCCAATACCAATTTAAAGCAGCAACTTTTAAGAATACTATTCATATTGTCTAAGTAAGATTAGCTCTCAAAAATACCTACGAGTATATATTTTTAGACATCTATTTTCTATTTTTCTTATTAGCAGTTTTAATAAGTGTAAAAAAACATCCGACTGAAGTAGCTTAACTATTAATCCGTCCCGGTTTCGCACGGGTCCAATTGTGAATCTAAACAATCCAGGGACTCACTCAAACACCAAAAAATTTCATCAAAATCGGTCCAGCCATTTTCGAGTTTTTGCAGGACTAACGGACAGCAATTGATTTTTATATATAGAGATAAGACGAAGTTCGTATTGAATGTGGCCATTTTTTCAAATAAAAGTAATTTTTTATGGTTTTATAACAAATTTAAAAATTTGTAGGTGCCCATTATAATTCCGTACATAGTGCTTGTGGTGTCATCATATTTGGTCGTAGCGCCGATATTGGACAAACCGCAATGGGAATACCTTTACGCGACTGCTTTTATTTTAGGAGGACTACTGGTATACATACCCTTTGTGAAATGGGGATATTCGTTGCCGTTTATGGGTAAGCAATTTTAGCAAATTTAGTTTTGTAAATTTAACTTCTAAAAGATGAAATATCTACTTTTTATTTATTTATTTTATTTAATTTTCAAAATTTTTCAATTTGTTTTTTCCAGTTTTGCATCCTAGAAAAAGACATTATTTTGATGTACTCAATACTTTTAATGATTTTTACTATTTATGTCATCATTCAATTTTACTTACCTCGTCAGTCAATAAAATATTTATATTTAAATATAAGCTATTTTTTAATCAATTCAATATATTTACTTTTAGATAAAATAACCGTTTTCCTGCAAATGGTGCTTGAAGTGGTGCCAACGTCAACTACTTTCGAATACTGAGAAGTCTGCTGGACTTTAAAAAGCATTTTTCGGAAATTATTTCTGTTATTATTTATCTGAATTGTTAACGTTTGTTATTATTTGATGATTCTGTGAGATTATGGCCTCATCTGGTTTTTGTTATTGTAATTATTTGGATAAAGTTAAATATTTAAAGCAAATCCTATGAGAATTAATTCTTCAGTCTGAACTTGTAGATATTATTAGACAATTTTAATTGTTGTCGACATTTGTTCGGATTTTTACTTTATTTAAAATAATAAAAATTAATACTTAAACAACAATGACGTCAGTAAAAAGTATTTAATTCTTCGACTAAAGTATTGAATCGTTAAGTCAATAATTCAAATGTGTAATTTTAATTTTTGACTGAAACATGTAATATATATTATGTTCCTTTGGTAAACTACCCCAAAATAAAAAGCAATTATATCTAAATTATTAAAAATAAATACGAATTGTTTGTAATATGTAACATTTTTATAATATTGTTATATCTTATTTTTATATATTATGTCATATTATAAATCACGTGAATTGAAGTTCTTGGGCCGATAATAAATTTTTTATCTTAATGTGAAAGTTACATTGTTATATTTAATTTTATATTGTAGATTATTTTAATGGTTTTGGACCGGGATTACATTTAAAGCTCACGGTTCCCGCTGCTAGGTAGGTACTAGGTACATCAAAATTATCTCTGTCCACAAAATATCAAGAACTATCAAATTAGAATTTTGCACATCTCGAACGCGAGAGAGGTTAGGCTTTATAAAGAAGCCGACTGTTTTTAAGTTAGATGAGTAGTTCTTCATCGACCATTTCATTAGTTTGCACGAATCATTCCTGTGTGGTCAAGCAATTTCGAGATACTTAATCGGTAAACAGTTTTAAATCACGATTTAACTGGTGCCATTGAAAATGATCTCGAATGAGCTTGTCCTTTTTGCATCACTATGAGTGATTGTGCTAAACTCATAGTTAGTAGTGTATCGCCCCATTAATAGCCAACCTTAGTTTGTAATCTTATTCTTTAAAAGTGTGTTATATTTGAATCAGTTTGTTATATTTTTCTTCTTCGATATTTAAATTTGTTAGGGATAGGTTAACAGATTTTCGCCGATACCGTAAACATATTTTTAAAACCTATGCAGATAATTATAGGTATCATAAACTGTTTGGTTTACAAAAAACTGTTGCACATTGTGTAACATAGTATTTTCAACATTTTTACCATCCTATACTAACATGCCACCTTTTGATCGTATATTTTCGTAAAAATTTCTGAGTAAGTAAAGCAGAATCTGTTTTTTAAAAAAAAATAAGTACCTTTCACATATTAGTTTGTGTATTTATATTGTTGATGGCGTTTCAGCAAAGGTTAGAGACAATCTGTTACACTATCCTATTTTAAAGACTAAATAATGGTTTCATCGGATAAAGAATTACTTATTTTGTAGATTGTTGAAGTCTGCGATCGGTAAAAATTGGTCTTATCATTCCTTACCGGGGCAGAACAAGACTGTCAAAATTATGTTTTACTAAAAATATTTTCATAAATGATGTTTTTTTATACGTATAAAATATCAGACCTTTACATATTGGAAGTAATCTACTATGCTGTAAACGCGGACGAGTTTATCCCAGTACCTTCTTAAGTAAAATTGGGCACACATATGTACACACACCTTACGATGTGATATTATTAAGTAATTAAAACGAAAGGTTTTAAGTTGTGTACAGAAAATACCATATAATACAAACCTTTACAGACATTAAATATCTTATGTACTTAATTATTGTTCTCTTTTGGGAGGAATCAAAATTATTTATTGTTATACACTACTACATTGATTATTTAAAATTTTAAATAAAGACAACTCAAAGTTCATATTTTGTTTTGTTTTTTTTCGTGTAACGATAAATCACATATCTCCTTGGGACAAGGAGATATGAGATTTATCGTCACAAGATTCCACAAGGTTCTCGTTAGCAAAGTGTTTACTTTATATTCAGAATCAGCAAACGGTAATCGTTGAAAGTCATACAGGTTTGCACACCAACATTGGCACATCCCGATAAGGAGGTGGCAATGTATGAGGATATCCCAAGAGTCGTACATTCCTATATAATTATAACTTTTAACAAAAAGTAAAAACCGACTTCAAATTGCTAAAAAAGAAGTTATATATTTGCTACCCTTAGGGGTGGAATTATTTCTCCAAAGAATCATCAAAATTCTGGTTTATTCGAACTTCGTTACCTTTTTTTCTCATTATTAGTTTCCTTTTCTGCACTACCTCCCATATGTTTATCTCTGCTTAGCCTAATGGTTGACTGGGAGAGAATGCCTTAAGGCACTAAGTCCGCCATATGTACGATTTTTGTTTTGTGCATAGAAGTTTAAATAAAAAAATAAACTTGGTTCACAATCTGTAAATATATCGCGTAACATACATACAAAAAAAACCATACACTCGAATTGAGAACCTCCTCCTTTTTGAAGTCGGTTAAAAACCCACTTTAAGATTACAACGCAAAACTAGGCACCAAGAAAAACGGTGAGCTGAAGGTAGGAGAAATTTAGAATAGTTGTGGGAGGCACTAAGCTGTGTTCTTGAAGTGATAGTGAAACACTAATTTGTTGACGAGTATGTTGACCTGGGACAAATTGTACGACATATCTTCTCGTCACGCATACCTCAAAACTTGAAAACAAGATAGTAAAACCAGTGAGTGTTGCCAGTGATGACATATGGGTTCACTGCTGGTCATGATTCACTGCGAATCTCAAGGTCTCTCAGCGAGCTAATGGGGAGAGCTAGTTCCTCTGCGTGAAAGAGGACATATAGTAAAGATATCTGCAGTAGATCCAGAGTAACTAACATAATACTAAAGTTCGAGCTTTAAAATCGAGCCGATCGGAAAGGACTCGGTCGTCAACGATTCGAGCCGCTCTGCGCTGGATGCGGTCAAGTGGAAGGAGCTGGCACTGGGGAGCCCCAGCCCAGAGATGGGAACAGTATTCCATGTGAGGCCGAACCTGCGCCTTGTAAAGTTGCAGGCGTTGTGCCGGCATGAAATACTGTCCCGCTCTGCTGAGCATGCCAAGCTTTTTAGAGGCCAATTTGGCCTTCTCTTCCAAGTAACCACGAAACTGCACGTCACTCGATATGTCGACGCCGAGGATTCCGATACTGACTGAGGCAACAAGGGGAGTGCCTTGAAACTGAGGAGATACGACAAAGGGTTCTTTTAGCTAATTTAGATTTGTAAATTTGAGTTCTAAAACATGAAATACCTACTTTTTTTTATTTATTTTATTTAATTTTCAAAATTTTTCAATTTTGTTTTTCCAGTTTTTCATCCAAGAAAAAGACATTATTTTGATGTGCTCAATACTTTTAATGATTTTTACTATTTATGTCATCATTCAATTTTACTTACCTCGTCAGTCAATAAAATATTTATATTTAAATATAAGCTATTTTTTAATCAATTCAATATATTGACTTTTAGATAAAATAACCGTTTTCCTGCAAATGGTGCTTGAAGTGGTGCCAACATCAACTACTTTCGAATACTGAGAAGTCTGCTGGACTTTAAAAAGCATTTTTCGGAAATTATTTCTGTTATTATTTATCTGAATTGTTAACGTTTGTTATTATTTGATGATTCTGTGAGATTATGGCCTCATCTGGTTTTTGTTATTGTAATTATTTGGATAAAGTTAAATATTTAAAGCAAATCCTATGAGAATTAATTCTTCAGTCTGAACTTGTAGATATTATTGGACAATTTTGATTGTTATCGGCATTTGTTCGGATTTTTACTTTATTTAAAATAATAAAAATTAATACTTAAACAACAATGACGTCAGTAAAAAGTATTTAATTCTTCGACTAAAGTATTGAATCTTTAAGTCAATAATTCAAATGAGTAATTTTAATTTTGACTGAAATATGTAATAGATATTATGTTCCTTTGGTAAACTACCCAAAATAAAAAGCAATTATATCTAAATTATTAAAAATAAATACGAATTGTTTGTAATATGTAACATTTTATAATATTGTTATATCTTATTTTTATATATTATGTCATATTATTAATCACGTGAATTGAAGTTCTTGGGCCGATACTAAAATTTTATCTTAATGTGAAAGTTACATTTTTATATTTAATTTTATATTGTAGATTATTTTAATGGTTTTGGACCGGAATTACATTTAAAGCTCACGGTTCCCGCTGCTAGGTAGGTACTAGGTACATCAAAATTATCTCTGTCCACAAAATATCAAGAACTATCAAATTAGAATTTTGCACATCTCGAACGCGAGAGAGGTTAGGCTTTATATAGAAGCAGACTGTTTTTAAGTTAGATGAGTAGTTCTTCATCGACCATTTCATTAGTTTGCACGAATCATTCCTGTGTGGTCAAGCAATTTCGAGATACTTAATCGGTAAACAGTATTAAATCACGATTTAACTGGTGCCATTGTTAACATAAACAAAATGATCTCGAATGACCTTGTCCTTTTGCATCACTATGAGTGATTGTGCTAAACTCATAGTTAGTAGTGTATCGCCCATTAATAGCCAACCTTAGTTTGTAATCTTATTCTTTAAAAGTGTGTTATATTTGAATCAGTTTGTTATTTTTTCTTCTTTGATATTTAAATTTGTTAGGATAGGTTAACAGATTTCGCCGATACCGTAAACATATTTTTAAAACCTATGCAGAAAATTATAGGTATCATAAACTGTTTGGTTTACAAAACTGTTGCACATTGTGTAACATAGTTTTTCAACATTTTACCATTCTATACTAACATGCCACCTTTGATCGTATATTTTCGTAAAAATTTCTGAGTAAGTAAAGCAGAATCTGTTTTTTATAAATATAAGTACTTTTCACATATTAGTTTGTGTATTTATATTGACGATGGCGTTTCAGCAAAGGTTAGAGACAATCTGTTACACTATCCTATTTTAAAGACTAAAGAATGGTTTCATCGGATAAAGAATTACTTATTATGTAGATGGTCTGCGATCGGTAAAATTGGTCTTATCATTCCTTACCGGGGCAGAACAAGACTGTCAAAATTATGTTTTACTAAAAATATTTTCCTAAATGATGTTTTTATACATATAAAATATCAGACCCTTACATATTGGAAGTAATCTACTATGCTGTAACCGCGAACGAGTTTATCCCAGTACCTTCTTAAGTAAAATTGGGCACACATATATACACACACCTTACGATGTGATATTATTAATTAAAACGAAAGGTTTTAAGTTGTGTACAGAAAATACCATATAATACAAACCTTTACAGACATTAAATATCTTATGTACTTAATTATTGTTCTCTTTTGGGAGGAATCAAAATTATTTATTGTTATACACTACTACATTGATTATTTAAAATTTTAAATAAAGACAACTCAAAGTTCATATTTTGTTTTGATTTTTTTCGTGTAACGATAAATCACATATCTCCTTGGGACAAGGAGATATGAGATTTATCGTCACAAGATTCCACAAGGTTCTCGTTAGCAAAGTGTTTACTTTATATTCAGAATCAGCAAACGTTGTTGAATCGTTGAAAGTCATACAGGTTTGCACACCAACATTGGCACATCCCGATAAGGAGGTGGCAATGTATGAGGATATCCCAAGAGTCGTACATTCCTATATAATTATAACTTTTAACAAAAAGTAAAAACCGACTTCATATTGCTAAAAAAGAAGTTATTTATTTGCTACCCTTAGGGGTGGAATTATTTCTCCAAAGAATCATCAAAATTCTGGTTTATTCGAACTTCGTTACCTTTTTATCTCATTATTAGTTTACTTTTGCTGCACTACCTCCCATATGTTTATCTCTGCTTAGCCTAATGGTTGACTGGGAGAGAATGCCTTAAGGCATTAAGTCCGCCATATGTACGATTTTTGTTTTGTGCATAAGTTTAAATGAAAAATAAAATTGGTTCACAATCTGCAAAGATATCGGGTAAAATACATACAAAAACCATACACTCAATTGAGAACCTCCTCCTTTTGAAGTCGGTTAAAACCCACTTTAAGATTACAACGCAAAACTAGGCACCAAGAAAAACGGTGAGCTGAAGGTAGGAGAAATTTAGAATAGTTGTGGGAGGCACTAAGCTGTGTTCTTGAAGTGATGGTGAAACACAAGGGAAAAATATTTGTGACTTCTAACTGCTCGATCTCTGCCTGACACTGACATCTGTAATTAAGTAGGTACCTACTTTTCTCATCGCATAGTGGTCTAAAGAATTATGACCTTGACATGCCATTGTTTTGTTATAGTTAATTACTCACTGGTTTCATTTAAGACATTTACGCAGGACGTAAAGGTAAGCGGTTCAATTATAACAACCACTGACTTGTGTCACTATTCTATGATAATATTTCTTATCGAAATGCAATCACCATGCCATCTTATTTCCTAGCATCGTCACAAATGAAAATGTCATCATCCTACCATCTTTGTTTTATTTTAAATTTTGAACAATTATACTATTTTCATATTGCGAAAGCAACTTGAGCTGATTTTTTGGTGCTGAACGACATTAATTGCTAATTGCAATTTTACATGCTGATTTGCCATGTGCTTTGCGATGATTTTTTTTAATGAATTTAATTGGGAGTAAACCTGCATTTCTGATCTTATAATGTAATTACTTCACAGGACACTTGATTTACTGTCCCTAACATTACTTCAGAAATATTCACAGGCGAATAATACAGTAGGACGTAGATATATGTTCCAAAAATAACTGTCTCATGTTGTACTCCCATACATAAATTAACTTATTAAATCCGTAGTTCAATATTTTAAAGCGAAATATTAAATTGTAGACAAATTTTTTGCTCTAGCAAATAAATTATTTCGTGCAATGGTTGTATCAGAGAGCATCACACATTGATTTTAATCAAAATCTCATTATGTATTATGTAATAATCTCAATTATAAATTAATTATGGATGAAAAAAAACACATATTATAATGTTCAACAATTTATTGTTGTTATATAACAAAGATCACAGATCTTTGAACATTTCAACGCCATTTAAAAATATTTTGGCTACGCAATACATTTCATCAATACGATTGAGACGTAATTTAAAATAGTTGGCAACGATTTGTGTTCTCTATTGAATACAAACATCTAAGTACAATTTATATGATATATATTATATGTACATACATAACATCCAAATACCATTATCACAATAATAAACTTTAATAATCCTAAACATTTCACAAGGTATTTCGAACTCGATCGATATTTAAATACAATTTAGACCTATTAAACATCAAATGAACGTCCAGGCAATTACTTTTAGCAGTAATGAGGCCACGACGAGTCGACAATCGGTGAGGCTGGTTGCTGTATGGAAGGAAGTTTCTAATACTTTTGTCAAATTGTTGAGTATTTTAAAATGTATTAAAATTATTTACAAGAAAGAAAAGACATACATACAAACATACATACATATACATAAACACTCACCTCCGTCACCCAGAGGTGTAGACAAAGACTACGGACTCTCTTAGTGCTAAATTTAGAGCATTTTATTTTCTAATCTGTGAACTTAATTCTATTTCAATTTTGTTTATTAGTTGCATGTCTTATTTGTATTTGATTTATTAAAATGAGCCGTTTTAGAATTCAATTTTTTTTGAAAAATATAAAACATTACAAGGAAATTTTATTTTCAATAAGTATGTTAACTAATTTCTTTCACGTGCATCCATACTAAACAAGCCCTGCTATTGTTCGAAACTTCGCGTAACAAAAAATCTTGACTGATTATATTATAATAATTAACTACATTGTAATATGTCCAGTGATATATAAAATTGAAAATAAACACACATATAATATAACCAACATTAATCTTGCGGATGTTTAAAAAAAATACTTCTTCATTGCTTTTCAACAGAATAATAAGGTTTGTACACTAAGCATTAAATCACTAAGTATATCAATTTTAGTAAGCAGAATAAAAATACCTTATTTTGTTAAAAAGTTGAATAAGCATTATCCGTTAATAATAGAAAAAATATGGCAGAAATGATAGATATTCTTGTGGTGGTGGGGTATCATCGTCGTTATTTTAACAGATGCTAATGTATACATTGAAAACTAACAAGTTTTGTGTTCAATCTATCAACTTTTTAAGCAACGGCTTGATTGGGTATTTGAGACCCTAGTCCATTGAAATACATTTTAAAAGTTGTCAAAACAAACATTTCTATATAGAAGTAGTATGACAATATGGGTAGCAGCATCTCCTGATAACAACTCTAAATAATAAGAAACTGCGATTGACAACTCGCCTGCCATCCCCTTATCAGGCAATCTATGGGCGAAGCCTATGTTCAGCATTGGACTTTTAATAAGCTGTAATGGACCCATGAATGGATGCGAATACAGTGTAATGATGTCACAGGTTTCGTAGTCAAATAATAATCATCTTGTTGTATATTGTTTAATACTAAACATCTAATTTTACTTGAATTGGAAAATCAACCAAGTTTTAGGTAACTATTAACAGTACCAAATTCAAATTATATAATGTATTTATTAATAAAGGTTGTGTCAACTAGCCAATTGGATCTCCAAATGGACTAAGTAGTTTGTATAAACAAACCAGGCATTGACATTCAATTTAAAAATTACAACAATTAATTACGGTTGTTTATTTCTTTTTGCAGGAATATAATCGGAAATATCACAGACTTATTTCACTCACTATTAGATTATTTATTTTCACTTGAAAGTACCTATTGCATTAAACATGGAAACAAAACACGGGTACTTTAATTATTGGATTTAAATTTGTTTATAGGTGTTTACTATTTATTACGCTCAGTATATATAGTTGCTTATTATTTTTTAAAAGGCACGTATGTTTTGGTACTATTTTATGCGTAAATTTTATATATAATACGAGTACAGCTTTGAAAAAAAAATTTTTTTTATACATCAAAACAATTTCGATAAATTAAGTAAAGAAAAAACGAATAAACGGAACTATTATATCCAAATAAATATTACGACATAGCAAAAAAAATATAACCAAATTAGTGTGTATTTCTTAGTCCATTTTTAACCCCCGACGAAAACAGAGGGGTGTTATATGTTTGTAATGTGTAACTGTGTATCTGCTTATCTGTGTATCTGCGTATCTTTGTTTATGTGTGTGTGTCTGTCTGTTGCTTCATAGCTCCTGAACGGATGAACCGATTTTAATTAAGTTTTTATCGTTTGAAAGGTATCTTAATCGAGAGTGTTCTTAGCTATGTTTCAAGAAAGTCTGTTAGCCGTTTGAAGATCATCAGCTCTTTTTATTTCGTGGGGTTTTAAAAAATTTATATTAAGTTATAGTCTGTCGACATGACAGTTTAAGGAATGAGATGATCACGTGGATCTAATCGAAGAAAGATTGTCATAACCGATTGTACCGATTTGTATGTCAACCGATTTTATACATAAGCGTTACATCGAGCACGGGTAGATTTTAAACAAGTGAGTACCTAAGCCCTGCGTTAGCGCGAACACATTAATCACTGTAATATATCCTACGCAATTGTTAGCTTCAAATTATTCCAAAGATAGAGACTGAAATCTTTACAATTACTTTCATAGTGCCTTAATTGATTGTGCAAGCATATGCAGCATATATATATATATATATATATATATATATATATATATATATATATATATATATATATATATAGCATATATCTTCACGTGGGTGTCGTAAGAGGCGACAGAGGGAAACTGAGGCAGGAGATGGGCAGCAGCATCTTTCTGATTACAGCAATAGTACAATAAAAAACTGCGGTTGCAAACCCGCTCGCCAAGCATGGCAACTATTGCAAACATACCCCCATTTTGGGGGAGGCCTATGTTCAGCAGTGGACTTGTGAAGGGCTGTAATGATGCTGATGATGATGATGATATACTCATGAAAATGTTCTTGAGTAACATAATGCTTTGCGGGTACATTAATTTTCCTATAGAGCTTTGAAATTAAATCTATAGGTTGTTTTTATATTGTGGTTAGTAGCTTAGTAAGTATGAATATGAACTATTAAAACACACCAATTGTTGTTGTATTGAGATATTAAAAATAAAATTATTATCGTCCAATATTTAAAATGAGCTTTTAAATAACTTGTAAAAATGGTCAAACTGTTTAAAATGCTTGTATATATTTTTTTTATATACGATGTGAGCAGAATGCCGCACAAACACAAAATAAATCGGCTTTTTGTATAATTATAGGTAGAATTTACAAAACTGCAAAAGTCTAATATTTCATAAGTTATATCTGTTCTATATACCTAGTAACATAAATATTATATTTCAAGGGTAGCCAAATTATTATTAAATGGTTTGAATTGACTTAGATTCTCTATGCTTATTGAAGGCATTCGGATATTCACATGGTACAATAGTCTATATGATAAAATTCTATAACGCTACAGCATACTTAGAACCTAAGATGCGGTTTATTCTTCATCATGTGCCTGAAACAATACAATACAACTATATTAGTGTTAAATTTTATGCATATTTAGTATACGTATATACTTAATAGCAAAGACTTCCATGTATGCTACTTGTTACGGACGGCGAGGGGAGCCGCCGCCCCGTCACCCCCGCACGGCCCGCACACCGCGACACAATCGTTCGATGCGCGCAACCAATCAGCGCGCTTCTAGCCCGCGTGGGAGACCGTCAACTGTGCGACCCCCGCCGCGGGAATATAACACGAGCACCTGGCCGTCGAAAACCATTCACATTCGCGGCAAAACAAGAGCTCCCAGAAGATAAAGAAGAAATAATCCCTCTAGTACTCCCTATAGTTATAGTGATAGTTTTGGTGATTTATAATTGTAACTGCTAAATTGTTATAATTATAACAATAATTGCTAAATTGTTTCTTAATCCCATCTTTCTTTAATAGAACTGTCATAACATAATCCAGTTAGTCAACTAATTTTTCACTCGCATACAGTCTGCTAGTCAATATAAAGTCAATTTTATATTAATACAGTTCATTTGCTCTTCCCGTCCTTTTCACTACTAAACCGGCAATTCACAACAAAAAGTGTGTCACAGCTGTGGATCGCGCGAGCGCAGGTAAATACGAAATGTAGAGTTAGATACTTATCTGAAATAAACTTCAAATCACGTGGACAAATTGGATACATAAATAATGACTGTGTTTTCTTAGCCACATTAAACAAAAGCAGTGTTAGATTATCGAAAATAACGTTCGCGGTTTACAAAACAAAGAACTAGTCTTCTCGCCCGCTTGCAGTCGACTAAAGGAGTTACGGAGAATTGACCGTAACTTAGTGCGCAATGTATTAAGGGAGCCCGTCTAGTAGTATACATAGAATTCTTTGCTTAATAGCTTTCATAGGCCACCGGGTATTTGGTAGAGGAGTAGCCAAATAAAAACGGTATACAGGTTAGTTATTTATTAATCCTATTACTACCCGTGGGGTTAAAGAATGGGATTGAAAATGGTGTCGCCTCTATTAACCTTTCGCTCGCACACTTTCGCTATCTATACTCACACCCGTCGGTAAGGACTGCAAAAAACTACTTTTTTATTATAGGATAAAGGTGACAAACGAGCACACAGTCCACCTGATGGTAAGTGGTTGCTGTGGCCCATAGACATCTACATCTATCCTCGATTACAAATCAAAATGCAGATGCGTTATCACCCGTGAGGACTAAGATGGAATGCCTCATTTCCAGTAAAAAGGGTCTCGGTTCTCTACACTAACCATACGAAACAGCAGCATTAAGCAGCTATTTTACGCTGGTATTCTGTGAGCGCGGTCCTTCCCGGTCGAGCCGACCCATTAGTGCTACAACTATACTACTAATATAGCTGCAGCATGGCTCTACCACGTAAAACTACGTGCATATTGACGGTACGTGTTCGATGAGCCGCTATTTCGAATCTCATTCTTTATCCGTACGGACTATACTTATATTTGACAGGAAATTTTAACTCACTAGGCCTAGGATATCCATTCGTATTTTAAACAAATAATTAATGTATTACACCTAAGCACGTATTTAACATAATTCGGCTTCGAGATTCATTTTGTATAATCTGTATTTAAGTGTATGAAAAGTATGCTAGTAAATAAAAAAATGTCATAATAATAATTATTATACTAACTAATGTTAATTGGAACTAAGCAAAACCTAAATTTCCCGTGAAAATATTTATTTTCTCTTTATTGCACGTCAAAACATTGTAATAAATAAAACAAGATTTAAAACTTATTTCAAAATATTTTTAAATCGCAGGAAGTATGGCAGTCATCGTAGATAATCACCATCGGTTCAAAGGCCACGGGCCCAGCCCGTACGGCTGGAATAGTGGTAGAAAAGCCTTCGCATATCACGTAGACCTTCGCCTTAAACTAATTAGACTTAGCTTGATCACGAGGCATTGACGACAAGACACCCGAACACAAACATATCTATGCTTTGTACTAGTAAGAACGCGATAACTGAGTTTTACTAACATTCGTCCAATAACTTGGGCGATTTGGACGTAGTGGGTATTGAAAGCTTCTGGAGTTATTCACTTACATGAAAAAGTTTTTTTTATATAGAATTTTCTAAGATTTTTCATTGTGAGGTCGTTTGGAAGGTTGCGTGTATATTAAGAGGATTTAAATCTAGAAAATTTTCGCCTGATATTTATTTTTTTATTTGATGTTTGCTGTGTGGTAATGGCGTAAGTCCCGTGTGGTGGCGGGTAAGAATACCCACTACCCATATCTTCCGTGGGTGTCATAAGAGGCGACAGAGGAAACTGAGGCAGAAGATGGGCAGCAGGATCTTTCTGATAACAGCAAAAAACAATAAAAAAAACTGCGGTTGCCAACCCGCTCGCCAAACGTGGCAACTATGGCAATATTACCCCCATGATGAGAGTTACGAAAAGACGCTATTCCTGGCTACGGTGGCGACCATGGTAACGGCGGGGCAGGGGTGCTAAGAATCTCCGGTGGAGGTTCGGTTGCCACCTAAGACGACTCGACCTGGCAACATATAACGCACGCACCCTGAGGACTGACGAGAAGATCCTGGAGCTGGAAGAAGAGATAGACAAGTTGCGCTGGAATATTATAGGATTATCCGAGGTCCGAAGAGAGGGAGGACATGGTAATCCTCGAATCCGGCAACTTGTTCTATCACCGGGAGGGCGACCATCTGTCCCAAGGAGGTGTCGGATTTATCGTCCACAAGTCTCTCGTTAACAACGTTGTAAAGATTGAGAGTGTGTCGGCGAGGGTTGCGTACCTTATACTCAGAATCACCAAACGGTATTCGCTGAAGGTCATACAGGTTTACGCACCAACCTCGGCACATCCCGATGAGGAGGTGGAGGAAATGTATGAGGATATATCTAGAGCCATGCATTCCTCCAAAACCCACTATACGGTGTTAATGGGAGACTTCAACGCAAAACTAGGCACAAAAGAGAACGGTGAGCTGAAGGTAGGGCAATTTGGAATAGGGCAACGGAACCCAAGGGGCCAGCAGCTGGCCGACTTCATGGAGAAGGAGGGACTCTTTATGATGAACTCTTTCTTCAAGAAGCGGCCCCACAGGAAGTGGACTTGGTCGAGCCCCGACGGTTCGACAAAAATGAGATTGACTTCATTATGACGACCAGACGACAACTGTTCAGTGATGTCTCAGTGATCGCGAGGTGAAAACTAAACGTTAAGTTGGAGAGGTCTCGTCTAATGAAGTCAACGCTCGTCCCCTCGTGCTCTAATCCAGAGTCCCGAAACCTTTCAGCTCGAGCTACAATACCGTTTTCAGTGCCTAGAAGATTGCAACATAGTGGACGATATGAAAGACAAGCTCGTGGAAACTGTCCATGCGGTCGGAGCTAAGTTCTGCAAGACCCACTGTAGAAGAACACAAAAACTCTCCGATCACACTCTTAATCTCATAGCTGTTAGACGGGAAATGAAGCTGCAGTCTTCAGCAGATTCGACAGCGTACAGGCAACTGAACAGACAGATCTCCAAATGCATGCGGCGGGACTTACGCAACTTCAATACAGCTCGTATTGAAGAAGCGATCGAGCGGAACCAGGGCTCCAAAGTCTTCGCTAGAGATCTGTCTGCCAGACAGAGCCAACTGTCGAAGCTGAAGACCGAGTGTGGCAGCGTCGTTTCCGGGACGCCTGAGATTTTGAGTGAGATTGAGAGGTTCTACGGGCAGCTGTACACATCATCGTTGGAGCCACATGCAAGTGTGAGTAACGATCCAAGAGCAAGTCTTATCCGATACTGTTCCGATGATATTCCGGACGTCAGTCTGAGCGAGATTAGAATGGCTCTCCAGCACCTTAAAACGGCAAGGCCCCAGGCGAGGATGGAATTACAGCGGAGCTTCTGAAAGCGGGTGGAAAACCGGTACTTAAAGTCCTTCAGAAGCTCTTTAATTCCGTCCTCCATGGTGGCACTACACCGGAGGCGTGGAGCAGAAGTGCGGTGGTCTTGTTCTTCAAGAAAGGCGACAATGCTCTATTGAAGAACTACAGACCGATTTCCCTTCTGAGCCGCGTCTACGTGCTGTTTTCGAGAGTCATTACGAATCGTCTCGCACGCAGACTCGACGACTTCCAGCCTCCCGAACAAGCCGGTTTCCGAAAAGGCTTTAGCACCATAGACCACATACATACCCTCGATTACAAATCAAAATGCAGATGCGTTATCACCCGTGAGGACTAAGATGGAATGCCTCATTTGCAAAAGGTCTCCGGTTCTCTACACTCACCATACGAAACACAGCAGCGTTAAGCTGCTATTTTACGCTGGTATTTTGTGAGAGCGTGGTCCTTCCCCGGTCGAGCCGACCCATTCGTGCTACAACTATACTACTAATATAGCTGCAGCATGGCTCTACCACGTAAAAAACTACGTTGCGATATGAGTTTTTCGTGCGTTCTATAACTTCAATCCAACTTATCATTAGAATCAATGATAACAAAATGCCATAAACTACAAACAAAAATTCAGTCCGATTTCGCTAATTTGTGAGCTACGACGCGTTTTGAGTTTTCTTTATAATTATTGTTGATTTTGTTTGTTAATATTTTTGTATAAAATATTTACATGCTATTGAGACATCAGTTTTTAAATCCATTTTTAAAATTTTCGTTCACTGTCTGTCCGAGCTAATCTTCGAAATTGCTGAACCGATTGTAATAAAACTTTACTAACAAAAATAGAGAGTAATACCAGGAGTGATCTAGACTAAATTTTATCCGAAAAATTTAGAAATTTTATTAAAATAGAAATATTGATAAGATAAAATAAATGGTCTTTAATGATTATCTTAAGTCCAAATAACGCCACATTAATAGACCCCATCCAGGCGAAGCCAGAGCGGCTCGCTAGTATTAAATGTTATTTTAAAATTAATGTACCTACTTGCATATACAATTATTTTCAAATATTTTCGTTAATAGCGACTTTTCGCTATTGGTAGTGTGCATGTTGACGGTACGGGTTCGATGAGCCGCTATTTCGAATCTCATTCTTTATCCGTACGGACTATACTTATATTTGACAGGAAATTTTAACTCACTAGGCCTAGGATATCCATTCGTATTTTAAACAAATAATTAATGTATTACACCTAAGCACGTATTTAACATAATTCGGCTTCGAGATTCATTTTGTATAATCTGTATTTAAGTGTATGAAAAGTATGCTAGTAAATAAAAAAATGTCATAATAATAATTATTATACTAACTAATGTTAATTGGAACTAAGCAAAACCTAAATTTCCCGTGAAAATATTTATTTTCTCTTTACAAAACATTGTAACGTCAAAACATTGTAATAAATAAAACAAGATTTAAAACTTATTTCAAAATATTTTTAAATCGCAGGAAGTATGGCAGTCATCGTAGATAATCACCATCGGTTCAAAGGCCACGGGCCCAGCCCGTACGGCTGGAATAGTGGTAGAAAAGCCTTCGCATATCACGTAGACCTTCGCCTTAAACTAATTAGACTTAGCTTGATCACGAGGCATTGACGACAAGACACCCGAACACAAACATATCTATGCTTTGTACTAGTAAGAACGCGATAACTGAGTTTTACTAACATTCGTCCAATAACTTGGGCGATTTGGACGTAGTGGGTATTGAAAGCTTCTGGAGTTATTCACTTACATGAAAAAGTTTTTTTTATATAGAATTTTCTAAGATTTTTCATTGTGAGGTCGTTTGGAAGGTTGCGTGTATATTAAGAGGATTTAAATCTAGAAAATTTTCGCCTGATATTTATTTTTTTATTTGATGTTTGATGTGCGGTAATGGCGTAAGAGAATTCACCATCCCATTTGGAGTTTGGATTTAATTAGTATTTTGTAATGAAATCTCATGTCGTAATGATAACCCAATTCACGTGAGGGCTGACCAGCGACAGGGGTACCCAAAAGTTATTGAATAATTGAAGCTCACCCTTAATTAAGTATGTGAGAAATCTGTGTAATGTCCTACGCCAGTAACAAAAAAAAAACTGTTGATGCATTGAAATGATGCATTTGAAGACCGCCAACCCTCATAGGAGCAATGTGGAGGAATCATCTCCATTGATTTCTCAATATACGTTGGTTTAATTTTTTTTTTATAGAATAAGGGTGACAAACGACCACACAGTCCACCTGATGCTGTAGCTCATATAAATCTACATTTATCCTCAATTAAGAATCAAAATGCAGATGCATTGTCACCCGTAAGGACTGAGATGGAAGGCCTCATTTCTAGTAAAAAGGGTCTCCGGTTCTCTACACTCACCATACGAAACACAGCAGCAATAAACTACTATTTTACGTTGGTATTCTGTGAGAGCGTGGTCCTTCACCGATCGAATCAACCCATTCGTGTTACAACCATAATATAGCTGCAGCATGGCTCTACCACGTAAAATGTTAAAAAAGAAAATTACAAAACCTGGACTCGGTGGTTAAGAACTCACGTAGCGATATTTACTCGAGCCGGCACCGGTAGGGGTATCTTCGATATTATATCAAACCTCATGGATTCCTGCCCACCGGGGAGGCTAACACGCCCGCAAACTTGCCGTCGTCGGGCGGGCGCAAGGCGAGTTATTTGCGATGAATCGAATTGCGTAAAGTCCCCAGACAAGTATGAGCTCGTAGACCAAAGCCTGCGCGTTTCTACTAATGGCCCGCCGCGCCGGTGCAGCGGCAGCCACAAGCAAGCGCACACGCCATGGGCATAAATCGTGTCGTGTGCGCTTTACTAGTCATATTTTTTTATATTATTAGGGTGACAAACGAGCGCAATCCATTTGATGGAGTGGATGCTGTGGCCCATGGAGATCAACATCTATCCTTCATTAAGATTCTAAACGCAGATGCGTTGCCACTCCTGAGGACTAAGAAGGAATGCATCATTTCCAATAAAAAGGCCTCCGGTTTTCTACACTCACCATACGAAACACAGCAGCATTAAGCTGCTATTTTACGCTGGCATTCTGTGAGAACGTGGTTCTTCCCCGGTCAAGCCGACCCATTCGTGTTACAAGCATATTATAGCTGTAGCGTGGCTTTACAACATACAAATACCTACATTTCTTATAATCTACACGTGTCTCAGCGCCTCTACAGCTTCGGGCGCGGATAAATATTGATCCATGAAAACCTAGCGGATAAGTGGTGCTATGGTTAAGACACATGAGTAAATAAACGGAACAGAGATAAATCTTCACACAACCGCGCGACTCGGTTGCACTACTACAAGCACGCGGGGCATGTGCGTGACCACTGGCAGCTTGTCGCGTACGCGGCGAGCTGGAAAAAACCGGTTACGCTGGCACAGCCAGTGGACAACAAACTCAGGGTCAGTGCGACGCACGTTGTTTGTTTTGTTAGTTGCAAGTTTGAATATTTTAATGTAAAAATGTGGTATTATTAATAATGGTTGTTTATTGTACTGTGTGTATGAATAATACTAGAAAAAATAAAAATATATCACACTTTAACTATCCCAAGGAGTATAATATGTAAGTAAATATTTGATTATTACTTTTTTCAAGTAAGTACCTTTATTTTATTTTATGATCCTTTTTTTAATAAGAAGAGGGTGTTTTTACCTTTTTATTGATATTACAAGCTTTTACTAAACATTTGTAGGTATGTGGGTGGGTTGGTATGTAGTAGGTATGTGGGTTAAGTTCACATATTGCAAGTAAGATTTGAACCACTTCCCGATGTCTGATTGAGTTGAAATTTTGTATACCGTAACTTCAGTGACAATGCAATAATATGATAGATATTGTTTTGTTTAATTTGTCTTCACCTATTGTAACAACCCTACCAAAACAGGTAACAATTTTGCACGTTCTTAGGAAGCTTTGCCTCTGTTCCGTTTATTTACTCATGTGGTTAAGACATTATAAGATTGTATATTTACGCCTTGCAAAATTACGAAGTGAACGTATTATCATCAAGTCTTTGAGAAGAATGCAAAAAGCTAGTGTAACATATTATACGTACTTGTCGAGCGTCTCCCAGAAGCCGAGCAACACGGCGCGGTCTAAATGGCGCTTGGTGCGACTCAGATTGAGCACCGTCACTGCCCAGCGAGCCACGTTCGCGTCCAACTTCATCTCGTCGTACTTCAGGTGGAACGCGCAAACTGGAACAAATAAACTAGTTACAAAGACATACAAAGTATTTTTATTAATCACCAAATTTGTCGTATTAAGCACCTTATAAAATATTAAAATGTTAGAAAAGATGTTAAAATGAAGAAACAGCCTAAAACGTCGGGCGATAATAGAGCACAGTTACAGAAACTATTGTTTTCAAATTAAGTTCAAATTTTTAAACTATTGTTTTTGTCTTCCTTGATTAGTTTTTCAAATCTTTATATATATCAAATATGTGAAGGGAGAACTCTTTTTTCTCTCATATTCACATCATGTGATGATGTGAATATGAGAGGAGGAACGGAGGAGTATGAGATTTAGAAAAGTTAAAGTTTTTATAGAGAAGGAAAGCACAAAGCTAAAATTTATGTGTTACAAATACATTAAATTAAATAAAATAAAACATACATTGTTTACATTCATACTGCCAATGTCAAACACATAATTGTCATTTGTTGACAGTCATACAGCCAATGTCTCTGAGTAAGTACAAGCATTTGTATGTTATTACTCAAGGCTTCAGAGTATTTGAGTCTGAGTCTAAGGCCAATATCATATCGCAGATATTTTGGTTGTGGATTCCTTCACGAAGAAAAACTCCTAGAGTAGCCCTTTCTGTAACTCGCAAATCGGCATATTTAATAAAACCGAAGAACACACGAATTTACAGACTACCTGATAATAAGTAGCTACTGCAGCCCATGAAGACCAGGAACCAACTTTATAAAAGATGGCTACAAATGCGTTGTTACTTCTAAGGAATAAGATGAAAGTAGTTTTCGTACCTGGTAGAGCCATGCTGCAGCTATATTATGGATGTAGCACGAATGGGTTGGTTCAACCGGGGAAGAACCACGCTCTCACTGAATAACAGTGTAAATAGCAGCTTCACGCTGCTGTGTTTCGTATGGTTAGTGTAGAGATCCGGAAACCCTTTTTACAGGATACAAGGCATTCCATCTTAGTCCTCAGGGTTGACAATGCATCTGCATATTCATAATAGGTACGAGGTTGGTATATATACAGACCGCCTCATAGGCAGAAAATGAGTCCTATCATCTAGTAGATAACAAATGTGATCACTATTAGAATCAACACAAAAGCTCCATTGCCTCTAATAATTCTCTGTTACACTATTGCTACAAAAAGGCTTACTCAACTTACTATTAGCAAATATTTGAACAGGATTGCCATCCCATGGCCATCCTTTGAACTGCCAAGCAGGGCCTTGTACAAACACAGCCACGACTCGATCCCACTCCGCCGCTGATAGTCTGCCAGGATTATCCACTACACGATAAGGTACCTAATAAAATTAAATAAAAATTTCTTATTTAACACTTACAGAAATATTATTAACTATGTATTTAGGGTTTATTTCTTCTTTGCTTGTTTAATAAAAAAGTAAAAGATATCTTCCCCATACAGCCAAATGTATGACGGCTCTGTGGCAGCAGTGGCTTGGCAATGAACTGCAGTGCTAAGGGCATATACAAATATTTGTAAGGCCTACAAATGATTGATCCAGGTCTTGTTGTGTTTGTCCTTGTGAAATTTATGTAAATAAACTGCCCCCACGATACGTGGAAGTAAGATGATAATAATATTTGATAGTTACATAATATGTATCTAATAGTATTGTTTTCAATATTCATATCATATACGTGAAACGTTGCATAATAGCAGTATTTATTAAGGCACAATGATTTTTATATGTTAATGCACCAACAGCCTAATACTGATGTGTGTGCATAAAATGTATGCACATTTATTTTTGATTTAATCAATTAAATTATTCTTTCTTTCTTTTAGTATTGAAAATAACTTCCACAATTAAATATACGTTTTGCATGCTTATATCTATTTTTTTCTTTATAATATGTCAACCTACAGTAATAGAAGTTGCGTTATTCGGAACTTGATCACCAGCTGGACCTTTTCTTCTTTGTAACAACACTTCATTCTCTCGTGCCACACCTTCTGCTTTCTTTTGTTCAACTGGTACAAATCTGAAAAGAACATGTTAAAGACAAATACTTACATAAGAGCAATCTTAGAAAGGGAAATAATAACTTTATATAGTTATTCAGTAAAATATTGCATGAATTCCCTAAATTGGCTCGATTGGCAGTCTCGTACCGGCAGGCGAAGAGTAGGGTGTAAACTGTCGAGCAACACATCTGTTTTTTTTTGTTTGAAGTTTGCTGCAAGTTTCCATGGGCTTGCAGTAGCCGCTTAATTTGTTTGTCACTTCAGTTTTATAAAAGAAAGTAATGTTTGAGTCTGGAAGTCAGATCCTGCCTCACACACTCAACCAATTTTAACCTCCAAGGAGGTAAAACATATATTTTATAGAGTTAGATCCTTCTTAAATAATCTGTGTTACTTTGATAAGTAAGTGATTTTTGGTGTCCAATATATGACTATAGAGCAATTATTGATAATAAGGTGTAATAATTGAGGTCTTTCAAGCATTTCCAAATTAAACAGCAAACAAGCTTATAATTGAATAAAACAGTGTGTATTTTTGTTGTAAGCAATTGTTTATTATTATTGTAGAAAATACTGGATTTCAACCAAATGTCCAGGGTTTATCAAGTTTTGTTTGGCATCGGCAATTTAGGTGATGGCAGTCTACTCTTACGTCACTCACAAGACGAAATGGGGCGATAGATTCTCTTACGCCGCCACTACACTGCTCATTTTACCAATTGGAAATGGAAGCACCGAATGAGGAAATTTCTAACTTCAAAGTAATAGTGAAGGCAACTGTGCAGAATAAAATTGTTTATTATAAAACCCAGTTTTATTTTAGTTGTGGAGCAACATTGAAAACCAATATTCCGAATTTTCTTAACTTCTGTTTCGAAATTTTGGCAAGATTAGTGGCAATAGATTTACATTTTGATTCTTAGTTGACTACAATATAGGTGTCGATAGGCCACTATTTATATTTACTACGCGTTCATTTCGAGTTTGCCGTCGTCGACCGTTATGACGTCACAGCTGACGGTACCGTTTACAAAACTATTACTGTAAGTGTTTAATTGTAAGAAGTTCGATTTTAGCTTGTTGCCTGTAGAGAAATGGAAGGCAAGCAAGTTGGTAAATGCATATTATTGAATAATTTATTTAGTTAGTAAAGTAAAATAATAACACTGAATAAGAACGTGTCCGATAAAATAAAATATTATTATTATAGTTTTAATAATTAATATTTCATTTAATATACATAATTTAAAATGAATTATTTACAAAGGCGCGAACAAAAACTGGTAGGTAGATATTTACGCATCCATAACTTCGATACCAGTTATTTTATCGCAATCGTTCGTTTCTGTATCACTGCCATCACTTCATTCTGTATTTATCACAAATTAACGAAAGTAAAAAGTCAACACTAACAAAACAACAACAAAATAGTAACAAACTAGAGATCGCACGGGAGCACAAACAATGGACGTAGTAGATATATTTCAGCTTTGCTATCGGTACTATAAGGGTGACGCTTGAGGCGCGGTATGAGGGAGCGCGGCGGGAGGTAACGGCATTCATGAATTGAACAAGTAGTACCTACTAATTATTTTAGAATTTGAAATCAGTAGTTGTTGATTCACTTTCCAGAATAGGATAACTGACGTCTGTCAGTGTCAGTATGCAAATACCTTATATGAATTGTCTAAACGTAATTTTATATAAGAAGAGAATATATGGTAATAATTAAAAACATTATTTATGTGAGTGTAACCCTCGATGACGATAGTATTTCAGGGAGGCTGAGCAGACAAAATAACTTAAGGTGCTTGTATAGAAGAATTAATAAAGCTCTAACTTTGGAATGTGAAATTATTTTATTCTTCTTTTTTTCTTTGAAGCCAGCTTTTACTTTTTATAAAAAGTTATTTTTTTAACCTTGAGTAGGTTAAGTAATTTCACAATCACAATGTCATCTTAATTGTTGCTTCAAAAACGTCACCCCTATTTAGCCACCCTTGGGGACGAAATTTTTTCTTCAAATTTATATGAGACTACCCTTAAAGTATTATTATTATGTGGGGTATCTATATAGTTTTCTCATCTGGTTGGGCTGTATAAATATATAATTGTAAATGAAAATGATAAATATACATAAATATCAATAAAATAAAATAAATACATAAAAAATTACATAAATAAATAAAAACCCAACCAGATGGAAGCCGGCAGGGAGACCAAACAGCCGAAGGTTGGGGAAGAAAAGAAACCGGCGAACGATGCGGGCGGTATCGAGGAGCACAGCCTTCTGCATTTGAGCTTGGAGCGGTCCGTCACGGAGTCCCAGTCGCCTCAGATGACTCGAGAGGCTGACTGGGATTAACCCGTTGGCAGAAACGACTACAGGTATATAATGATTTCTTATATTTACGCGAACACTACACATTTAAATAAAACTAGTTTTACGGATTTTATCGCGTATATTAACTTATTTTATATTCCCGACGTTTCAGTACTTTACATTGTAAACCAGTACGGACTGGTAATTGCAAATAAAATTCGCCGATTAGAAGATCTCATGACCAAGCGCGCAAGATATCTAACAGCCTTAAATTTCTTGAAGAGATGCCGAGACCATAATCTCATTCCTACGTGTGTCAAAATATCCACTAAAAAGGACATTCGAGGAAGCGCTAAGATCTTAAATCAGGCAAGTAAAAAGTTGTTACGAACGGTAATCCAACAAAAAGCTCCGATCTACATGACATAAACAAATCCATAGACACATCATTCAGTGAGTTAAAGGCAGTCTTAACGACATTTGATTATAATGTTTGCATCGAAACGTTAAATAAACGAGAAATTAATAAATATAACGAATGCAAAAACAAACATATAGAAAAATATCAAAAATTAACGACCAAATTAAATGTCAAACATCTGTGTCAACGTGAGAACGAAGCACAACCGTTGACCACAAACACGGATCATAGACCAAATGCGGTCTATAATCTGTCAAAACAAACTCTGGATGATGCAACAATTAGAGTATTATCGAAAGGCCTTAATTTCGCCATAACACCTAAAAAATTACCGTACGAGGAAATTATCTGCAGTGTCGAGGACTGTTTATTTAAAACAATATGCAAAGGAAGATTTGGAAGCGATACGTCAAGACATTTCGTCTATGCTACGTCGAAGTTCAGCGCCGAAACCGAATCTACCTAAGGACGAATATAAAGGGTTGAATAACCTACGCAATAAACCAGAACTCACGATTCTCCGCGCAGATAAGGAAATGCCACGGTAGTCATGGATACGTCAGATTATAATTTTAAAATACAAGAACTTTTGTCAGTTCAAACACTTATAAAAGGTTAAAAACGACCCAACAAATAACACACTTAAAACAACTAGTGATCTCATAAAGAAACACTCCGAAAAATTAAATCTGGACGTAAAATCGATAATACCTACGTGTGCCAAACCACCGAAGTTGTATGGGTTACCAAAAATACACAAGCCCAATGCTCCACTACGTCCCATAGTCAGCCAAATCGATTCACCAACTTACAGATTGGCTCAACACTTAGCGAAAATACTTACACCGCTCAGGGGACATACAAGAGCACACACAAGGGATTCCTACCATTTTGTCAGCGAGATTAAAGACCTACATCTGGCAGACAATGAAACTATGGTCAGTTTTGATGTGCAGTCTCTGTTCACATGCTTACCTGTTGAAGACTGCATCTCGATTGTAACTAGAAGGCTGGAGGAAAACAACATGCCCATAGAATATGCAGCATTACTTAGACAATGCCTTACATCTGGCTACCTATTGTGGAAGGAGGAGTTCTACAAGCAAGTAGATGGAGTGGCGATGGGCTCACCTGTATCTCCCATTGTCGCCGATATATTCATGGAAGACTTTGAGGAGAAAGCCCTACTTACTTCTCCCGTAAATCCAAGATTCTACAAACGGTACGTAGACGACACTTTCACAATTCTACCTTTAGATAAAGTAACTGCATTTTTAGACCATCTTAACTCCATAAATTCTAAAATTCAATTCACAATGGAATTAGAGGCAAACAACTCTTTAGCTTTTCTAGATGTGTTAGTAATTCGTAATCCTGATAACACCTTGAGCCACACTGTGTATAGAAAAAAGACCCATACAGATAGATATTTAAACGGTGACTCTCATCACCATCCTTCACAGTTAGCTATCGTGGGTAAATCTTTGTTTCAGAGAACACAAGGGATCTGTGACAGTAAACACCTGGCCGCCGAGCTCCAACACGTCAAGCAAGTTTTGCACGACAATAAGCTTCGGGTCCCGCGCCTACGTCACAGTGAACGAGTGAAGCCGGCCACAGTCGAGCGAGTGCCTGCTGTACTGCCATATGTCAGAGGTGTCACTGACAAGATTGGCTACATCCTGAAGCGTGCTTCTATTAAAACATACTTCAAGCCGCCGAAGAAGATTGGTCAGTTTTACCATCAGTTAAGTGTAATGTCCTCTGCAAGATGCAGGGTGTACAAGCTTGATTGTGAATGTGGTCTCTCTTATATAGGACAAACTAAAGATCAATAAAACCCGCGTTAAAGAACACATAGCTGATGTGAAGAATCGACGCTCCGGAAGTCTGCAGTCTGTGAACATGTACAGGATCGCCCCGTCACTACATTAGATTTGATAGACCACAAATCCTCGCTAAAGAACACCGATTCCTTCCAAGGATGATTCGCGAGGCTATTGAAATCAAAAAACATCCTAATTTCAATAGAGAAGATGGTTGGGTGCTACCATCTGCTTGGGATCCTATAATTAATAAAATTAAATCCCAACCCAAGCATACAACTGCAAGACTTCAAGATACTGTAAGTTCATACTGCGTAGATCGGAACAAAAATTAATAATTTTTAATCTGGAGGTAACCGTGGTTAACTATGACATTGGGACGTCAAATATCTCAGTCCCCCCCATGACCATGGGTGCTGTAAAGTACTCAAAACGTCGGGAATATAAAATAAGTTAATATACGCGATAAAATCCGTAAAACTAGTTTTATTTAGACTACAGGTATAATTTCGGTCGGCAGTCCACCCCACATGTCGGTCACCTCGTGAGCCAGGTCCAGATATTTTGTTCGCTTATCTGTTTCGGCTTTCACGAGGTTCTCGTCATGCGGAATGGTAATGTCGACCAAAAATATCCTTGACTGTGCCCGGTCCATCAGCACAATATCAGGCTTATTCGCAAGAATGGTCCCGTCTGTGATGATGGCCCGGTCTAATGAAACCTGGCGCGGTCATTTTCGAGCACGGCTTGCGGCATGTACTTATAATAAGGCAGTTTCCGATCTACGAGACCGTATTTCAGAGCGAGCTCCTGGTGTAGAATCCTGGCTACTAGGTTGTGCCTATGCAAGTACTCAGAGTTAGAAAGCGCCGAACAACCAGAGATGACATGCCTAAGTGATTTTATATTTTTATTTTTATTATTATTTAGCTTTATTTATCCCTTACATGGATATTATTAAGTTTATAAGTTTATAATTTACATGAATATTATGAAGCTGAAAGATAGCTGTCTGGGTGTGAAATTGGGTGACATAAAGTAAATTGTCTGCTGTATGCTGATGATGCAGTGCTTATTGCACCATCAGAGCAGAACTGCAGGCATTAGTCTGCGTATGAAGAGGAATGTGAAATTAAAGGTCTCCGTTTGAATGCCAATAAAACTAAGGTTCTGGTATTTGAAAGGGACGAAGAGAACGAAGTGTGAAATATGGGTAAATCAAGAATGTCTAGAACAGGTAAATGAAATTGTATACTTGAGAGTGCTTTTAGCCGGGATGGAAGATGTGATTTAGATGTGGACAGGCGTGTCGCTGCCAGGAACAAAGTCAATGGTGCCTTGACTGCTTTAGTCAAAAGGCAAGGCGTAGTGAAGAGCGCACGCCTTGCAATACATAACGCAGTGTTGGTACCAACTTTGTTATATGGCAGCGAAACCTGGGTATGCCAGAAGAAGCATAAAAGCAAGTTGAATGCAGTGGAGATGCGATCTCTTCGTAAAATGTGCGGCGTTACCATGGCTGACCGAAAGCGAAACGAAGAGATTCGCAATATGGTAGGTTTGAAAGATGACCTTATCACAAAAATTGATAAGGGCGTGCTTCGATGGTTTGGGCACGTTGAGCGAATGAGTGAAGACCGAATGGTGAAGAAAATATATAGCGCAAAGTTAATATTAAAGGTGTCGAGGTAGACCGAGACTAACTTTCGAAGACCATGTGAGCAAACTGCTCGAAGGGGAGGTCAAGTACTCGGATACCTAGACGTGCATGCATGAAGAGATTATGAATCTGAAAGAAGCGAAAGAGATATGTAAGGATCGTGACACTTGGCGATCTGTTCTCTGGCTACCCCGTCAGGGATTGTGCGTGAAGATAAGTAAGTAAGTAAGTAAGTAAGTATAATATTATAGCTAGTATCCATTGTTCTTATTTTATTTGTTAGTAGTGTTAGTATGTATTTATAATTAATTTTGTTAGTTTTGTGTTAGTTGTAAGGGCCGCCTTTTGCGGTGAAAGCCTCCTCCAAATTACTTCAAGTGGTTCTGTCTTGCGCTAATCTTGGCCATAGTGTACCCAACTACTTTGACGATGTCGTCATTACACCTTTTTGATGGCCTACCTCGTCTTCTTCTTTTGTTTTTATTTATCTGACATTAAATGTTGCAATGTAATATTTTTTGAAGTTTGGAGGTTTTGAAGTGGGTCGTCTACGATCCACGAGGTGACGAGCCGTTCTGGGGGAGGTTATATTATGTTTCATCTCTTTTTTGTTGTTTGTGGGCGCGACGCATTTCAGATTTTGAAGGCGCTTTCCTAGTTGCTATTCATCTGAATTTGAATATTCAGAGGACAAGGAAGTCCTTCTGGATTCTGAAGCTTTAGTTATGCTTTGTTTGTTGATGAATTTCTCTATGGAACTTTGGTAATCCCCGGTTTTCTTCGCTTGTATCCTGTTTTTCTTTAGTGCTTGTTGTTGTGTTTGTGGTTGTCTATTAAGATTTTCTTTTTGGTTTGGTGGTGTTATTTCTAATACCCTTTTTTTGTTTCTATTGCCCTTTTGTTCTTCTTCATCTGTTACACTTTTCTTCTTTATTGATGGTTCTCGGACTATTACTTTGTCGTAACGTAGATAGGCTTTTTTCCCGGCTTCTTTCTCTTTTTAAAATTGTACCAGCAGTGTTTTTCAGGATTTGTGGTGAAAAATATTCCTTAAGATAAATTCCTTTTGTCTCCATAACTATTTTATTTTTCAATATTGTGATTTTTCGGCCATAGGTAGTAAAAGTTACAACAATAGGTCTTACTTTGTTTTCATTGTACTTGCCATTCGACGAACCATCTCTAATTCTTTTCTGTCGCATTTTATATTTAATTCATCTTTTATTATTTGCAGAATTTTCCATTCTAACTCTTCATAGTATTTTTGTTCTTCTTTTACGCCAAAAAATATAATATTTCTTTGTCTAGTATATTTTTCATATAAATAGAATTTTTGATCAATTCTTTGATTATTACTTTTATTCGTAATTCTATTTTCCAACTTTTGTAGCGATTCTTCAGTCTTCTTTTTTATGTCAACTCTCAATTCCTTTAGTAGTTTCTCTATTTCTGACATTTCAGCGCCTTATATTATAGGACCGAAGTGCTGGTATGTAACTGTATCAACAACTCAACACAACCGTTCTGCAGCGTTCATACAGTTAACGCCCTCTGCGGAAACTCCACAATACTAATACATATCTCCGCTAACTCAATAACTTTGCGCGAATCGACGAATCGATCGATGCCTTTGAGCGTATGAAGTGGTTTTGACGATTGAAAACAGATGTCGCGATTATTGCGCGGACACGGGTCTTGATGGATGACAAAGCAAAAATAACTTTGTTATTATAAGTTATAAATATGTGGTCTTTTTTCACTAATAATATTTTAAATCCATTCATGAGTGGTACTATATCTATACATATATATTGTTCCCTGGATTGTAATTAGCACTATATTGAGTTCTAACACTTTTTATTTGTTTGGCATAGCCTACACTATGTTGCACTTGTTTTATAATGTTTATGTATATAGGTATTGTGATCAGTTATTACTATTATGGAAAATAGTATTCACTAAACACTGTTCGTTCGTTGCATTGTTCCTTCGATTAATACTGTAAATTCACTTTCTACACTTTAAAATTGAAGAGCAAAACAGATTCGATGTTTACGTCGTCGCGTCCCGTCATCGTATCCCTATACCCTTAAAGTATACCGTAGTAAAGTAAAGTAAAGTTACAGCCTATATACGTTCCACTGCTGGGAAGAGGCCTCCTCTCATTTCTGAGAGGGTTTTAGGGCAAGGAAATGTCCGCCGCACTGCCCCAATGCGTGTTGGCGAACTTCACATGTCTTCGAAATATTTTTTTTGATTTCTCAGACATGCAGGTTTCCTCACGATGTTTTCCTTCACCGCCGAGCACGTGGTAAATCAGCACTTAAAATTGCAATTAACAATTTCATTGGTGCCGGCGGGGATCGAACCCGGGTTGTTTGCGTACTGTGTAAGTTACAGCGAGCGCTAACCATCTGAGCTACCACGGCTCTGTATACCTTATTAATTTTTTTTTTAATTGGTTCATAATTGAATCCAAAACATAACAAAATCCTCCTGTGTTTGAAGTGAGCTAAAAAAGAAAAAGTGACTAACTTGTGGTCCTGCAGCATGTCCTTGACGTTGTACATGGAGATGAGCGAGGTGGCCGCGGCGGGGATGATGATGATGGGTGTGCGCGAGGGCCGCTTGGCGCCCGCGGGCGGGGCGCGCGCCGCCGCCGCCGGCAGCAGCTCGCGCCGCGTCACGCCCCCGCCCCCGCCCGCGCCCGCACTCGCACCGCCGCTCGCTACACGCGCGCACAACACACACACACATACGGGTTAATTAATAAAATAATGTAACCCACCTAATACTAGTGTAAAATAACAGCTCAATGCTGCTGTGTTTCGTATGGTGAGTGTAGAGAACGGAGACCCTTTACTAGAAACGAGGCATTCCATCTTAGTCCTCAGGGCTGACAACGCATCTGAATTTTGATTCTTAATCGAGGATAGATGTAGATGTCTATGGGCACAGCATCCACTTACCATCAGGTGGACTGTGTGCTCGTTTATCAGTCTTATTCTATACAGGGTATTTTTGAAACGCTCCCGAAAACGAAGACAGATGATAGTACTAAGGATACCTATGATGATGGGTCACAAAGAAATTCGATCCGAGGAAAAAAAATCATCTTTTCACAACGTTTTATTAACTTTATTCACGCTCCATCATGTTATTAAAGTTATTTGAAACGATATTTCAAAAAATATCATGAAAATACTGAAATATAATACCAGCAGTGAAACTTTAAAAGAAAATCAGCTGACAATAGGGTCAATATCCTCGCGGGCGCGAACTCTTACCTAGATCGGTACAAAACAATGCATTAGGTATACTACTTACTCACTCTACCCTTCCCTTTCACACACACACGCTGCTTCGTGTCGCCTCGCGCTGTGGAATTTCATATGCTTCAAAGACTTTATAATAATTTTAGTTTTGAGACAGTGCCATGTTGACTATCACGAGCGATAGTTCAATTGTTTTGTTTATTAAATTATTGTCGTTATAACTTGTTATTTATTAATTAATGATGTTGTTCTTGTTGTTACGTTTTGTGTTTTTGTTTTGTTTTAATAATGCCTAACGCGTAGGTACATTTATAGTGCTTGTGAATACGGCAACATGTTAATGTGCCTTGAAGAATCTCATAAGGCCACGGAGGATCGGTAAGCTGTTTCATACCTAATTTTTTAAATAACTTAGTACTGAACTGATCTGAATAGGTACATAACTGAATACAATACGGCCGACGTATCTTGGCAGTCCGACCTTCGCGCAGAAGGTTGCGCAATAGCTTTTTAAGGAACAAAATGGTGGCATGAGGCGACGTACGGGGGCGGTGGTCTAGGCTAGAGATTGACCATAAGTAAACACAATCGACCCTTTAGTCATAAAATATCGCAATCGATTAGTTTTATTTAGAAGTTATTGATTTTGTTTATATAAGATATTAAACGAAATAGATTTACAAATATAGTGAATTTTGTTGATAATAAACAAGATTTCGACTTAAATAAAAAAAAAACTAAAACATATTATTTTCTCAGCTGAAAGACATAATGTACTTAAATATCAATTATCTATTAACGTCTTCTTGAGTAACGACTATTTGAGAAAATTTAGAACCTCCTTATAAATTGCAAATAAATATATTTTATGTCTTAATTTTAATCGATTTGAATAAAATCGATTAAACAACACCCTCAGGCACGCGTGTTGGACATCCCTTTCTGGTTACTTCGTAAAGCTTCGTGCTTATTCGGCAATGCTCGGTACACGGTAATATTTCTCAGTCACACGTTAGCATTGGTGTCGTGTTCGTGTCATATCTCTGTCTTGAGCACAGTCAGTTACAAAAGTTTTCGTTGTTATTGTTGTTTGTTTTATTAATAGTGTTAAGTTTGTTTTGTTTGTTTTATTTGTTTTATTTGCAAGTGTCAGTTAGCACTTATATTATTCGCCAAACATGCCACAAAACATAACAGTGGAATAAAAGTATTAAATGTAAATAATATTGTATGTGTTTGTGATAAAATCTGCCCCTATCAGTGAGGTATCAAAATTGAATCTTTAATTTATAATGTCTCCAAAGTGTTTTGATATTTTGGTCACTGTATTAGGAAATTTTATTTGTACATTGGTATATATAAAAAATTACAATAACAGTTTTCTTCAGTGTTCATGCTAAACTTCATGAGCCTATATTCAGACTCGCCAAGATACGTCGGCCGTATTGTATCAGAATAATAAACATAATTACACAATGGATAACAAAGCATGACTCTAACCTTGTAAACATTTTATTTAAGTATTTTTTCATTAGCGAGAATCGAACCAGTTATTTGGTTTATTTAAGCTAATTTTTTTAAATAACTTGTTAACATTTTATTTAATATTTTTTCATTAGCAGAATCAGAACCAGTTATTTGGTTTATTTAACCTGTGAATTCGAATTAAAGTGGCTACGTGGAGACAAGCACAGTGGCAAAATAGTAGGTTAATTAGATAAGTTAGGTATTTAGACAAGTGTTGTAAATTATGGGTATTGTGGTACCATCGCTGAGTTTGGGCCGCGCGAATTCGGCGTTCGCGCGTACATTGACCCGTAGTCAGCTGATTGTAATTCAGTAATTCCACTGCTTGTTTTATATTTCAGTATTTTCATGATATTTTTTATGAAATATCGTTTCAAATAACTTTAATAACATGATGGAGCGTGAATAAAGTTAATAAAACGTTGTGAAAAGATGATTTTTTTCCTCGGGATCGAATTTCTTTGTGACCCATCATCATAGGTATCCTTAGTACTATCATCTGTCTTCGTTTTCGGGAGCGTTTCAAAATACCTGTATAAAAAGGAAGAAATTTACATGAGATTACCTCTAAAGTAGAGTACACTTAGATTATACCACTACTATAAGTACCGTTACAGCCTATCAAAGGTCCACTGATAAACATAGCCTACCTACCCTGTAGATTGCTTTAGTGGAGCCATTTGCAATAGTTGCCACACTTGACAGGCGAATTAACAATCGCAGATTTTTATTTTTCAGTTGTTATTAGGAAGACACCTACGCCCATCTCCTGGTTTGTTTCCCTCTATCGCCGCCTATGACTCCAATGGATTGACATGGGGTAATGGATATCCTTACACTACATGGCCAGTACTGTTATTATGGATTGATAAAATAAAAATCAACAAAGATATTACTGTTCATATATTAAAAAATATAGAGTTGAATGACAATTGTATGTGAAAACCAAAATCGAGAGCGCTGAGGATTAATTTTTTTTCCTGTAAAAACTAAACGAAATATAGAAGGAAAAAAGCAACTAATACAATTTATTTTCTTGTCCCTTTTATGTACGTTTAGATTAATGCTAAACTATAAAATTATATAATTAAAATATCAATAACTTTCCCTTCTGACATTGCAACAAAATTTGTGCAAATATTTTTTTGCATAGAATATTTGATTTTATCTCAATTAATTAGAGAAATATCATTGAATAAAACTACTTTTACGGATTTTATGGCGTTTAATTATACTTATTTTTAAATTCCCGACGTTTCGGGTACCTTCCAGCACCCATGGTCACAGGGGACTGTGGTGTACCTTCAGCTTTTTAATTATTAGTTTTGGTCCGATCTACGCACAATGAACTTACTGTGTCTTGAAATAAGTATAATTAAACACGATAAAATTCGTAAAAGTAGTTTTATTCAATGTGTAGTGTTCGCGTAAATATAAGAAATCATTATAGAGAAATATCAATCAAAATTATATATAATAATTTCCAAATACAGCGATACAGAGATAGCTGTGGGGACACTATGATAAAAATATTTATAGTATCTCTTTATAAATAGTACTAGGGTGGTTTGAAAAGTTTCCGACCTCAACGTGAAGATGGCAGCACTCGTCAATAAAAGCTAGTGAATGTAGTTGTGCATCTTTTGACAGTTACGCACCAAAATTTCATCCATTTTGGACGCGTAATTGTTATTTGACAGTCGTTTGAGTGAATCGATGTGTTTTTGTGAAAATGGAAAAAATTGAGTATCGAGCTGTCATTAAATTTTTGTTTTTGAAAGGCAATACGCCTACGCAAATCAAAGATGAGTTGGACTCTGTGTATGGGGACTCTGCACCATCATTTACCACAGTGAAATTTTGGGCAGCTGAATTTAAATGTCCGTGAGAGCTTGGGAGACAATGAACGTTCGGGACGTCCAAAAACTGCAACTACTGAAGATAACATCGCTAAAATTCACCGAATGGTACTAGAAAACCGCCGAATTAAAGTGAGAGAGATAGCAGAAGCTATGAAAATGTCCAAAGAACGTGTTTGTCAAATATTAAATCAAGATTTAGGCATGAGGCTGTCAGCGCGTTGGGTGTCGCGTTTGCTCACGTTATACCAAAAGCGTGTTCAAATGAACATTTCTAACGCTCTGTTGGCGCATGTTAGGCGCAATAAATCCGAGTTTTGGCGCCGATTAATTACTGTAGATGAAACTTGGATACACCATTATACGCCCGAAACAAAATACAGTCAAAATAATGGACTGCAAAGGGGGATCCGGCTCCAAAAAAAGCAAAAACTGTTTTTTCGGCTGGGAAAGTGTTTTTTGGGATAGTCATGGAGTTATCTTAATCGATTATCTTCAAAAAGGAAAAACCATTACAGGAGCATACTACGCATCATTACTTGACAAATTGAAGGCAGAAATTGCAGAAAAACGGCCACATTTGCAGAAAAAGATAATCCTGTTTCACCATGACAACGCGCGGTTGCCATGGCGAAAATCCACGAATTACGGTTGGAACTGCTTGACCATCCGCCTTACTCACCAGATCTAGCCCCAAACGACTTCTTTTTGTTCCCTCATCTAAAAATTGCGCTCGGAGGACAGAGATTTTCGTCAAATAAGGAGGCAATCACTTTCGTGAACAATTATTTTGCAGGGAAAAACGCCGAGTAGTATTTGGGCGGGTTAGAGAGATGAGAGCATCGCTGGGAGAAGTGTGTAGAGTTACAAGGAGACTATGTAGAAAAATAAAAATAAATTTTAAGAAAAAATGTCTTGTATCTTTTTCAGGTCGGAAACTTTTCAGACCACCCACGTAATTCTTCATTACTGCTTATCAAAATTTCCAAATATGCTAATTTTCTTTATTTACTTTCGAAACGTTATTATGTATTAGCTCCCATCGCCTTTTAAAAATCGTATTTCCCATTGAGAACTCTTTTTTGAAAGGTAACCTCTTTACACAGTAAATAATGGAATTATTACGTAGTGGCTTTAGCTTTATATAGATTAATAGAAGCTAGGGTAGAACTCGAAACCTCTACTCGTTTTAGTAGTATAAAGTTCAGTGCAGAGGACTCACCGGGAGGTTTTGTCGAAGTGATTTAATTGGTTATCTTATGTGTAATGGTTATTCCACGGGTGAGGCACAGAGAAGTGTTTTCCAGTGTAGCTGACCAGTATACATAATTATAAGCAGTGTGTTGGTTTGCATACTTAATGTATTATGGTATTATCATGTTATAATGTCCATATTAAACTAGTGTGTATTATAACTGAGACATATTATGGTATGGTCGAAATGTAACTGCGCTACAATGAATGTGTAGTGTGCTATGGTCTCTCATTGCTACTAATGATGAATTGCCTATGTAAGAGAGAAAGTTGAACATCTACTCTCACACTATTATCATTTATAACAATAACCCCTTACTGTATTCTACTACGTAAAAAACTAATTAAACTAGCTTTTGTATAATTAATAGTATCAGGCGTTACATTACGAAAATGCATTATATTGAGGTTGTTAGTTGGAGATGCTCTTCAAAGTAGGTAAGACACATATTTTATTTAACGCGCGAACATTAGCAAATGAATTTTAACATATTTTTAATTTCCTCATTTTCAACACCATTTTGTTACAATTTTTTTTAAAGGAAGCAAGCTGTAAGAATTATATTTAAAAAATTGTGTGATAAAATAACACATACATGGCATTTGTCGTGGATGATTTGGTGTTTGGGGTGCGCGCGCCGCTACTGGCACACTTGGTCCTTCAGTCACCGACTTAAGAGTCATGCCGTGATATGTACCCATGGTGTCAATTTTAAAACCTTCAGTCTCTGTAAAAAAGAGAAAAAAATTTGTAAGCCACTTAATTATTTATTTGTTACGTAATTCATTAAAAAAAATAAGCAAATCTTTAAATTGACAAACCTTCCTTCTGTCTAATAAATCTTTCCTGATCATATCTGTTATACTGAGTTTGTTGCGCAGGTAATGAAGTTGGAGGTGGCATTACCACAGGCTGGGGTCTAGGTACACCCGGCCTGCCTTCTTCACGTGCTCTTATACTACCTAAGAGAGCAAGTATACTCTTGGCAAACATCTGAAAAACAACATCTTTATTACACTTTTGATATAATTTTTTATTTTTATTAAAAAACGTAACCTCCACACTAGGATTTTCTCCTGTATCGTGGGGGCAGTTTACATAGATGAATTTCACACGGACAAACATCCAGACCTGCAACAATTATTTGTAGGCCATACAAATACTTGTTCCATGCGGGATTCAAACCCGCTGCCCTCATTGCTAAGCCATTGCGCCACAGAGATGTCTTACTTACTTTATGATTGAATTAAGTCTGGAATCCAAAACTTGAAGGTGTGCTAAGTATTATGAAGTAGTCGTAATGTAGATGACTAATGATTTTTACCATTTACAGTTGAGAAAATCAGTCTATGAAGGGCTTCAACTTTATTTGTCAATGAACAGGCATGAAACTTATTACATTTTTTCCCCATTTTCTTTCACAATGCACAACATCTAACTTTTTAGGGGAAGGTATTAAAAATGAAAAGAATAACTTAATCATTTAGAATTTTTTTAAATATACCTTGCCATTACTTTGCAATACTGTTGTTCTAGTCCTCCATTGCCTTTCACGACTGATAATGTCTTTTGTGAGATCTACATCATAGTCCAATATAGCTCTCAAATCTGATCCAACTACACCTAAAGTGTCAGAGTAGTCATTACTTTTTATAGTTGTTCTTTTTTTCGCTAAACGTTTAGCCTTAATAGCTGCAATTTTCTCCACTGACATAGCCTCTGAAAGAGACCTGGAAAAGAACATTTGTTACTAACGTTAGTGTTAGTCATAAAAAGATTTAAAAAGTTGTCTCAGATTTTGTAAGACAGATACGCAATAACAATTGTTATCTTGCATAGTTTATTCATATGCACCAGATTGCTTAGAACAACCTGTCCTATGCAACATCTCCTTTTTTTATAATAATGCATACAATGTAAATATTGAAAATTATATAATTTAAAGTTAAAATGTCATACTGCTTATTGATAAGACTATCAGTTTGTATCTTAATTGAAATTTTAAATTCACAATAACCATACACTTACTTAATATTGTCCACTGTGACTGATGCTTCTTTAGGAGCATCAAGACGTGCAGCAAGCTGCTCTCGTACTTTTTGTACATGTGTTTCTTCAATACGCGGTTTCTTTGCTGCTGATTCTCCTCCATCATTATCATGAGTTCGTTTAACCTACATAATATAGAAACAATTTTATTTCATAAAATTGAGTCTAACTGTTAAAATCAACCACAAATCAACTGGCCAATGTTCGGGAAATAATGTTACTTCTCTTCATCCCATATTGTTAATATGATTTCCAAATAACAAGAATCAGAATACATACTAGAGCTAATTGTCTGACTTCGATGACGAGTCAATTGACTTATCCAACCGTAATCGGTCTACAGAGGACCTTCTAGTGTATGCCACACACATATGGAGTAAGGCTTCATGGAAAAATGGAATATCAATTACTATTTTCCTTGATATTTTTAAAGGCCTTTGACAGGGTCCCGAATGCTAGCCTTTTAGGCAAGCTTTCAACATATGGCTCATCTTCTGGTCTGATTGGATAGACTTTTTGACTGAACGGCCTCAGAGTCATTGTCGAAGGACTGAGGAGGTGACTATGGTCACTTGTCCTGGAGCACTCAGGGGGTCCTTATATATTAATGACTTAATAGTTATGGAGATGCAGCTGAGTGGTCAATTCAGTTGGGATTAAATCCAGTCCGAATTACGAATTTTTCACTGCTAGCAATCTTAAATATTTTAAATTTCTTCCCAAAGTTAAGAAGTCTGATTGAATTGAAATTTAAATTCTTAGTAATACTTAGAAGTTATTCTTAATAAAAAGTTTAAATATTAACACGTTGAGTACTATTGCTTGCTCCTTCAATGATTGCGCTATCATAAAACAAAATCTAACTAGTATTGAAAGTACCAAAAGAATTGGAAAATCCCAGTTCCATTGAAGATGGTTCCAGTTCTATAATCAATAATCAAAATCAGACAAAGTGCCAGATATTTACAAAAAATTGATGCTGCTCCCAATCGCTGGTCTCATTATTTTACATCTTGCAAATATGGGATGGTATACTGCCTTATATCGGAAGCCTATATTATAATTGCATCATAAAACACCTAACTAAAAAGTGACAAAATGAGGTGATGAATTCTCTAATACTAATACCACATGACATAAAAACTTACTTCTTGAAACAAGGTCGAGTCAAAAAGTTTGCGGAATTGAAGGGTTAGAGAGCAGAGGGGGAATTATTTTCAACTGTAAATACTTGGTGACTCAATATAACTATAAATACCAAGTCTCAGCCAGAGGAAAAACGATCGATTATGGCTTACTCAGACCTTATCGAAAAAGTTGTTCTTGAAGATGCCTGTTTGAAGAAAAAACACATCACAGGTATGACTGGAATATCATCTACAACAGTCTTAAACATTCTACATTACCATCTTAGCCTGTAAGAAGGGTGCTAAGAATGCTTACACCGCTTCAGAAACAGCAGTGGGTTGAGCATTTGTGCGAGTTTTCGGTCCCGTGTAGTGAGAACAGGGACAAAATTATAAACCAACAAAATTAGAAACCTGTGACTGGAGATGAAACTTGGGTTCATCTCTATGAACCTGAGTCAAAGCAGGAGTCCATGCAGTGGCATAAAAAAGGCGCAGCACCGCCTAAGAAGTCACAATCGGCAAGATTATGGCTTCAGTTTTTTTGGGATACAGAGGGGATTTTATTGATTGATTATGAAGATAAAGGTGTCAATATCCCGAGACAGTATTATGCTACGCTACTAGAAAAATTAAAAGATGCAATTAAGGAAAAAAAGGGGAAAGTGGTATCAAGGTGTGCCCCTTTTGAACAACAACACATTCATTCTCAAGAGTCGTATTGCAATGGCTTCCTAACACAAGTGTGGCTTCAAATCTTTAAACAACCTTCCTTATAGTCCAGATATAAACCCTTGGATTATTATTTGTTACCAAATATGAAAAAAGAACTCCGGGGAAAGAAATTTACACATGACAAAGAAGTGAATCGGCAATTTCAGCCTATTTTGAGGGCCTTGACAAAACATTTTTTGAAGGTATAAATAAGGTTATTTGGAAAAAGAAAAATAATTTCATGTTAAATTTCACCCCTTTCCCTTTTCATTTCATTCCAACTCCTTTCCCACCGAGAAGCAACAAGACAATATGAGACAGACCAAAGACCAGACATTAGCAGAATTAATGCAAACTAACCACAATATCAATGGCCATATTGAAGAAAATAAACTTTTTGACCTAACCACATGACTTATTAAACATTCTGCTACAGCTTCAATGCATACATCAATAATAATATATTAAAATATAAAAACAAACCTGAGTGGGAATCTCTAAAGGTGCACTTTTGTCTATTGAAGCACAAGTAGCAGTCTCTCCATTTAAATATGCAAGCAGCTCTTTACGATCAGGACGACGAACAGCCGGTATGTTCGCAGCCTACGAGAAAATAATTTTAATATTGCAGATATAGTTTTCAAAAAATAATTAGGTACAACAAATATTTTTAACTTACAGCTGCTTGTCTGACGTATACTGGATGAGTTAAATGTATATTTTTAAGAATAAATAGAAGACATTCCAGAGTATAATATTCCTTATTGTTTCCTTCTTTGCCCGATCTATGTAAATAAATAAATGTGTAAAGTTTTTGTTATCAACTCAGTTCATTATAGAATTTGCAGTTTATAAATAAATAAACGAACTTACCCCCACATAAGATAATTTGTCTTGACATTTTTGGGCCAAGAGAATTCACCAAAGATAATCTGATTGTCTCTTTCAATAATTTCTTTTTTATTTACATTATATTGTCGAAGTAAACTTAGGGGGTCCGCCATGATTACGTCGTGCCGCTGACGTTACGCACTCACAACAAAGCTTAAATGAAACTAACCACTCGATTTCAATAAAAGGAATTAAATCAACACATAAAATCCATTTTCAAAAGTAAAAATATTAGCACTAATCCACAAAACTGAATTTCGTGTTTAGGTACTTACAACTAAAACCGTGTCAAACTCAAAACCATTTCACATTTCACCAGTATGTGTTTATCTATGCACAGACCACAGACACAGACTAATAAGTAATAACCTGTGGGATTTGGGCCGGCCGCAAACATACGGATTTCCGTTTCGGAATCCGTTTCGGAATTCCGAACGGGGCGAATATACACATATGGAAACCCCGTTTTAAAGACCCGTTCGGAATTCCGAAACGGAATTCCGTATGTATGTAAGTATGTACTACCCTGAATCATGGCCCTGAATTAAGGGTGGGTGTGGCCCCTATTTAGGGACGTCAGTTATGACACTGCACTGATTTTACGCCCTTACTCAATCATAGCGATGGGCAAGTGAAAAAAATCGATATTTATCGTATCGATATTTTTAAACAGTAACAATATATATCGCATAATAAATATCGATATATCGTCATGTTTTGCATGATGTAGTAGGGTAAGGGCCAATTTTTTTTATTAATTTTTAACAAAAACAAGTATTTATAATATAATTATAATATTTATTAAACATTTTTTACTTTTACTTTTATTCCTTTAGAATTGAATTTAAAAATAACAATTTTGACAACCTGGTGCCCAGTAAGCGGTTTCTCTCCTGGGTGATTGTAACTACAGCCTTTGAGAATAACCGCTCTCGAGGTACCAAAGGGTAATTATTTCATTTCATGTAAATTGGACAGATTAGTAGAAAATAAAATACATATGTATATTTAACCGCAAAAAATTATTAAAAAAATGAAGGCCCTCTCCTACTGCCTCAGTTAGTAGAGATATAAGCCCCTAAAGTTTTAGGAGTCATGGTAATGACACTTCGTGCACTCGGCAACAATAAATGATACTACGTACTGTTCTTTTTCCCTTAAACATGTATTAAAAATTCCAAATTTTAATAAAAACATATCAATCGTATAAATGTTTATTAAAATCTTCTTTGGTAAAGACAATCTCACAAAATAAATGTAATAATTATAACTTAATCTCGATATATTTATTTTGCAGATTTTTCGATGTTTATTCTGTTTTTGTGAAGAGCTTTTCCTTTTCTGTATGAGCTACAACCCAAAATAGCTTTGCTTTTTGTGCAGTTTCTATAGACTATCTCTTAGAAACGTCTTCTGCTACTTTTGTGTAATGTAGTCTTTTTTACCAGAGGTCATTCTAGAATTATCACCATTTTCATAAAAACATTTAATATCACTATCAATTTGCTCTTTTTTGTGCTTTCTTTTTCTTTTCTATTAGATTTCCTTGTCAGTTTAGGCAATTCCTTAAGTAAATGATATTTTTTCAATTTCTCGTCTGTATTCACTTTGAGCTTTTGTTTTTCAGCCTTTTTCTGGTTCTCGTAATCTTGATTGATGTTACTCTTTAAAATATCGCCATATATTATGGCTTTTTCAACATCTTCTTTTTTGGTGGGGTCTGCCATCATCATTTCTGCTTTTGTTCCTGGGCTGTTCAGACTTTTTGTCTCATACGAATGACGCGTTTGCGAATTGCTGCATTAAGCTTTTCTAACTCCGATTAACTATTTTGATAGAATTTGCATTTTTTAGCATTCTATAGCGAACGCTACGTGTAGCTGAAGAGGGAATTGATGTACAATTTTTTGTAACTGATCTTCGATTGGCAGGAATTGTATCGCCTTTGTTTAGCGACGTGTTCAAAGTCTGTTAAAAGACGGTCCAGATCTGGGATTACTTCATGGATCATCTGACGCATAATTCTCGGTGACTAATCTTGCAAGAGTGAAAGTTTTTGTAATTGCATCTTGTTGTAATTCAAAACTTTGTTACAAAAATCTTCAGAATCTGATTCAGCAGGTGTAATTTTTTCTTGTAACATTTTAAGTTATTTTTCTTTCTTCTTAAATTCTGTTGGTTTATCTTCCATTTGTTTTCTCTGTGTCCTCTTTTCCCTTGGTTTTCTTTCATTGGTACCTTTTTTTAGTATCCTTTCTTCTAATATAGCGTGCTTTTTCTTTTTCTAAGTATTCTTTGTATAACTCAGGGTTAAACTTTATTTTGTTGCGCCTTTTTTGTCCTGCTAATCGTTTTTTTTCTTAATACCTCTTTTCTATTTACTTGCTTGTTACGTCTTAGCATGTCTATTTTTCGTCTAGAACAAGTAAAATCGGCGTATATAATATACAATGCTTAATTATACACTAATTACAATCAGTACTAGTCTAACAAGACTTAATATTTACTTATGTATTATATGTATTCTGTCAATAGAGTATAAAATAACAAAGAAAGTCATTATCATGTTATAGTCGTCATTACCGTGGTTTAAATCAACCACGGTAATCCACGGTAATGACAAACATGGTAATGATAAAATCAAATATTTTCGCTTGACATTGCACTGTTTAAATGTTCCGTAATATGTTCTATTGGTTACGTCATAACAAAATGGTTAAGTAATTAGGGAAAATAAAACCTATTCTAATATTTTGTGTACTTAGCGAGGAAGTAGACCCACAGTAAAGACAATTTTTTTCTGACAAAAACCACAGTAACAGTCTTTTTCTTCACTTTATTTTAAATCAATCAGGATGAGCAACGTGCGTTTTCTATGACGACTGTGTGGTGACTGGGAGAATGCGGGGCAGTTGCAGAAATTGTGTACAGCTTTAGAGTGATGTACTTCATATCGTGACATGAACTGACACGGGAATGTCTGTTTTCGCTTGGGACAATATTTACGATGTTGTTATTATGTCGCTTTCAATTTGATTTCATTTGTTAAATCTGACATATTAGCAATGATTATTAAGCTTTATATTAAATTGTGACTTAAGCTTACAAATATTCGTTTAATATGACACACATGGTAGTGAGTGACGTTTTGACTCATTAATGATAAAAAAATTCAAGATTAATTATGAAATACCCAAAATGTATGAATACTCCTTGTACGGTACATTTAGTACTATATATATATGGTACTGGACGGTATAAATCCAATTTAGTTTAACGAGAGAAATTCAGCCGGACATCCGATTTACACCAAATGAAATATTTACCCCAAAGTTGCCACGATAGGCAAATAGATCTTAATTAGTCTATGAAGTCCGGGAAATAACCCCCTCATGTCATCACACATTTCTGACGCAAATCCTTTTATAGGAGTGACAGGTGATGACATGAACATATGAAATCCTGTTTCTGCTTTAGTTTTATTTCTTATGTTGTGGTGCGTTAATTCTTTATGGTAGTTCCATATGTCACCTACAGTATTATCGCCTTTCCGAATACATCTACAAAACTAAACTATGCCGAAATACAATCAGGCGAATAACAGTTCATCTGTCAAAATCAATATTTCAGAAAAGTGATTGTAACGAAATACGAAGTACCGTAAGCCGATAAAACAATTTCCGTTACAAAATAACTATTACCTTATAAGATTGTCCTTAAGCTACTGATCAAGATAAAGTTCAAACAATATAATTATTAATAAAAAATGAATAAAACAATTTCAATTCATTTTCAATATTTGTAAACTTTTCGACTATTTTTTTCGAATATTTATTTTTCGTCGATATAAAATTCGTGATAATCGTCGTTCGCAATTTTTAACATACCGAATTTTATACTTTCCGATAGTTGTTTATTTCGGAAGCTCGTGGCTCTGACTTTTTAACGGCAAGCCAAAACATCGTTCATAAAACATCGCTCATGAAGAACGATGTTTATGAACGATATATCGATGTTTGAAAAATCGATGTATCGTTTGCATCCCTAGTCGCGCATCGAGTAAGTGACCTAGCTGCCATTAGTCTTATTACACTGCACGGTGGTAAGCACACAACGGACCGGGTCCACTTCTACGCCCTAATAGGGACCCTTACTGCCTTACACTTATTACACCTCTCTTATTAAGGGCTTAGGGACCCTCATTCAGTGTAGTGTAATAGGGGTATAACTATTAACTAGAGGTGGAGGAATAAGCAAAAAATGAGGAATTCTACCAGATTCCAAAGAGTTTAAGGCTGGCCACATACAGTCGGAATTTCGTTTCGGAAAATCGTTTCAGAATATTGATTCGGGATTTCGAACGCAGCAAATTCATATAAAATCAAGGACTTATCACACACCTATAGTAGTTTTCCGTTCAAAATTTTTTTGACGTGACAACGTCTTATAAATTGGTTTGCCGGGTGACACTTCAAGAAACTGCGTTACGCTCCGCTCACGTTATGCGCTCACAATGAGAGCGAGTGAAGGCGCGTCCCTCCACTCGGCATGGTTAGCCGCCTAAGAGCGAGAGAGACAGACATAATAAAATTATTTTACCACTCAAAGTCGTTGTCACGTAAAACTTTCGCCCGTATACCGACTTTACAGGCAACCAATTTTTTTATTTAATTGAAATTCCGCATGACTGCCTGTGCGTTCGGAATCCCGCACGGAAAAAAGCCGTTTCGAACGCAAGCCTTCCATAGATTTTGTATAAGTCGCATCACACATTCGTAAATTCCGTACGGAATGCATGGAACGCATTTATGTATTTTGAGCTGCCGCGCACGTAAATTTACATGCGCAATGTGTAACATCGAACACATAATTACAGCCAGTGGCGAAGTATTTTCTTATTCTTAGCTAGTTACAGCAACAATGCAATCGCAATTAGAAAACCGTCGTCCATATTCACTGGCAGAATGTCTGGACTCAATGCCTAGCGTCTCTCAACTGAGCCTTATTATTCCGAAAGGAAATAAATGTTGGCGACCATGGTAACGGCGGGGCAGGGGGTGCTAAGAATCTCCAGTGGAGGTTCGGTTGCCACCTAAGATGACTCGACCTGGCAACATAAAACGCACGCACCCTGAGGACTGACGAGAAGATTCTGGAGCTGGAAGAAGAGATAGACAAGTTGCGCTGGGATATTATAGGTTATATGAAGTCCGAAGAGACAGGGAGGACATGGTAGTCCTTGAATCCGGCAATTTGTTCTATCACCGGGAAGGCCACCATTTGACTCAAGGAGGTGTCGGATTTATCGTCCACAAGTCTCTCTTTAACAACGTTGTAAAGATTGGGAGTGTGTCGACGAGGGTTGCGTACTTTATACTCAGAATCCCCAAGCGATATTCGCTGAAGGTTATACAGGTTTACGCACCAACCTCAGCACATCCCGATGAGGAGTTGGAGGAAATGTATGAGGATATATCTAGAGCCATGCATTCCTCCAAAACCCACTATACAGTGTTAATGGGAGACTTCAACGCAAAACTAGGCACAAGAGAGAACGATGAGCTGAAGTTAGGTAAATTCGGGATAGGACAAGGGAAGCCAAATAGCCAGCAGCTTGCCGACTTCATGGAGAAAGAGGGACTCTTTATGATTAAAACTTTCTTTTAGAAGCGGCTTCACAGTTAGTGGACCAGTTCGAGCTCCGACGATTTGACAAAAAAATGAGATTGACTTCATTACGACGACTAGACGGCAACTGTTCAGTGATGACACAGTGATTGCGAGGATGAAAAATGGCAGCGATTACCGAATGGTGAGAGGCACACTGAACCTAAACAGTAAGCTGGAGAGGTCACGTCTAATGAAGCCAACGCTCCGTCGCCCTCGTGCTCTAATCTATATCCCCGAAAAAGTATTTGCCAGAGATCTATCTGTCAGAAAGAGCCAACTGTCAAAGCTGAAGACCGAGTGTGGCAGAATCGTTTCCGGGACACCTGAGATTTTGAGTGAGATTGAGAGGTTCTATGGGCAGCTGTACACGTCATCGTTGGAGCCATTACTTATTATTTAATTATTTTAGTAGTAATTAGTACAGTACCTAACTTACATACTGCAGTTTAGATAAGTACATTTAGTAAAATGCAAAGGTCTTGTGGGTCAGTTCTTCCACTAGTCAATTTCTTCAAGCGGTTGTAGGTATTTTTGTTTTTAATAAATAATGTGACATTATGCGTGCGATGTAAGGATTTTATCTGTGTGTTTGAGGTCATAATTTGATTATGAATGCATGTGTGCTTTTTATTGTATGATGCCGTTTTAAGGGTTTTTTGAAGTGCATGTGTTCTGGGTTCATAAGATTTATTTTCAGAATAAGATTTAAAATGAGTCATTCATAAAATTCAGAGCCTGCAACGTTAACTAATCATTCAATAAGTTCTGATTTGCTAAAAAACAAAAACGCACATGTGTATGACTATGCAGTTTTTCCGATATTTGGACGATAAATTATTCGTTCATTAGCTCAGTCCCAAAAAAATAATTATAAAGCACATTGCGCATTATATCAAAAATACTTTAGTACTCATGGCGGCCAAAATGCCTACAAAAAAAAGCTTTTTTACCTAAAAAACCTGTTTATAGTCATAACAAAGCTTTGTTATGAGTTTCACAGCAAAAATAAACTGCTAATATGAAACTACTATATTTTATTATACTATAATACTAACCAATGTGGTAGAGCCATGCTGCAGCTATATTAATTGTATAATTGTAGCACGAATGGGTCGGCTCGACCGGGGAAGGACCAGGTTCCCACAAAATACCAGCGTAAAATAGCAGATTAATGCTGCTGTGTTTCGTATGGTGAGTGTAGAGAACCGGGACCCTTTTTACTGGAAAAGAGGCATTCCATCTTAGTCCTCACGGCTGACAACACATCTGCATTTTGATTCGCAAACAAGGATAGATGTAGATGTATATGGGCCACAGCAACCACTTATTATCAGGTGGACTTTGTGCTCGCTTGTCATCCTTATCCGATAAAAAAAACTCCATATTTTATTTGTTTATGTTTGTCTAATTGACATCGGGTTTGCTTCCACAGAAGGCACGACCCTGGTCTGCCTCCTCTTTTCTTGCTCCATTACAGCTATCAATAAAGTTTTCTAACTGTGGTTATACAGGGTTATGATATACCGTTATTACAGTTTTTGAAAATACGAGTAAATAAGGCTTCTATTATCATTATTTCCACGCATTTTGAATTTAAAACTTCTAGCCTCCAGAACAAGCCTTTTTTCAGAAAAGGCTTGTGCTTGTGGATGTGGCAAACATAAATTGCGGCAAATTTTACAGAAGACCCAGGGGACTATCTGCCACGTAGTCAGTCTTGCTTATGTCGACTACGAGAAGGCCTGTGATTTCGTCGAAATTTGGCCGATAATAGGCAATACAAGTTAGCGACGTGCGTTTTCTATGACGACTGTGTGGTGACTATACAGTAATCTATGGTGGTGACTGGGAGAATGCGGGGCAGTTGCAGAAATTGTGTACAGCTTTAGAGTGATGTACTTCATATCGTGACATGAACTGACACGGGAATGACTGTTTTCGCTTGGGACAATATTTACGATGTTGTTATTATGTCGCTTTAAATTTGATTTCATTTGTTAAATCTGACATATTAGCAATGATTATTAAGCTTTATATTAAATTGTGACTTAAGCTTACAAATATTCGTTTAATATTATAAAATACCCAAAATGTATGAATACTCCTTGTACGGTACATTTAGTACTATATATATATATATATATATGGTACTGGACGGTATAAATCCAATTTAGTTTAACGAGAGAAATTCAGCCGGACATCCGATTTACACCAAATGAAATAATTACCCCAAAGTTGCCACGATAGGCAAATACATCTTAGTTAGTCTATGAAGTCCGGGAAATAACCCCCTCATGTCATCACACATTTCTGACGCATTTCCTTTTATAGGAGTGACAGGTGATGACATAAACATATGAAATCCTGTTTCTGCTTTAGTTTTATTTCTTATGTTGTGGTGCGTTAATTCTTTATGGTATAGTTCGGCCGTTCAGAGAATGCGTTCCTGACACCTACCAGTTAGTCACGACTAGTGATGGGCACAACATAACACTGAGTTCGTTACCGTTCCTCCAAAATGAACCGCCGCGTTATTTTTAAGATTATTTTCGTTTTAAATTGGTGGAATCATTTAAAATTTATATTTTAGTAATTTAAGTGGAAACCAAAAAAAGGTAATATTAATATAATAAAATTGTTTTATTTATTCTTTGTTACAAAGTTACAATCTGTATTTCTATGCAATAAAGTACATTGAATTGAATGTGCGTACAGAATATTAATCAGACTCGATTCGCTTGAGGAGGTGGTGTCTTCATCATCATCTTCGCCTACATGTATAATTATATTATTATCAATAACAGAATCAATCCTGATATCTCAGTCAAAATGTTCCACAATCAGGTTTTTAGTCTTCTCAACAACTTTTGCCCAGTCATCTCTTGTGACTTCCCAACTTCTTTTAATAGGGTCATCATCTTTTCGTGCTGAATGGCGGGGAAGTATTGTGGCGGGCGGCGTAACCTTTATTTGAGCCCAGATTAGCTCAATCGCGTTATATTAGCAATGATACGGTGGAATTCTTAGAACGCGATGACCGTACTCAGAGCCAGTTCATCGATTTCGTATCGCACATTTGCCGCTTTATTTTCTTTAACTAATTTCATTAGCTCTGGTTTAGCATCTGCATATTTGCGTCAATGCCTTTTGCTTGTAACCAAGCCACCATTTCTTCTTTTTATTAGCTTGGGTAGGTGGTTTCTGTATTTGAACCGGTGATAGGAGGCATTATCCATGAATATTACAGAAGGCTCTGGTAGGCTGGGCAAAAGCACGTTCTGGAACCACTCTTTAAATGTAGTGGCATTCATTTCCTCGTTGTAGTCATTTGTGGTTTTGATTGAAATACCAGTAACGCGTTCTCCACAAAGCCGTATTTTGCAGAACCTGCGTGGCATATTATCAGACGGGCCCACCCATTGGTACTTTCGACGTCGACTTGTGTATCATCCGTCCAAGAACGGAAACCGTGTGATTGGCGATTAGCCATGTCTCGTCAATGAACACGACATTATCAGTTATCAATATTTTTGCTTCTCTCAAAACTTATCCGTTTTAAAATTATGTCGTATCGTTCTAATAAAATTTTTCTTTTGTCTGTTTTTTTATAAGAAAAACCAATATCTTTTAAGATTTTGGTTAAAGCAGTTTTACCCCCGCTAAACAGTCCAGCTTCTCTTAACGATGCCAAAAGCTTCTTCCTGTTGAGATATTCATTTCTAGAATAGTAACCATATATATGATTTCTGATTGCATCGGCGTCATAGGTGTCAATATCTGTCACGGGTTTAGTTCTACGTTTCTTCTTCGAAGTACGTAAAATATTATCTTCCGTGCCAGTAGAGCCGAACTTTTCTTTATTAATATTTGTTATCGTTCGTTTGCTAACTCCAAGCGCCTGAGAGACGCGTTCTTGTACTATTCGACAGGTAACAGGGTCCGCCATTTTGCCGCTCCCGCTCAAAGTAATCTTACAGCTTGATGATTAACTCACGGGCTCCACTTTTCAATGTTTGTCCACGTTTAGGCATTATTATGCACCAAAGTAAAAGAACGCAATACAAAACACAATCGAAGTCCGATTTAGCGCCGATGTCAATTTGAAAAGCAGATACAGTCCATTAAACGAAAGCCGGGTAATCAAATAAAACAGATCGAAAACACTTGAAGAACGTGGTCTATGCGCACGAAACGACAACAGACGACTGTTTTAGCGTCACAAAATGGCGGCCCATAACGCCATTTGGGGTTACCATTCAACCTAAATATAAAATGCTACTTTCTTTCGCGCGTTCGGTTTGGTCGTAGTTTTATTTTTATATTTAATAAAAGTTATCTTATAGTCCATTATTTTCAAATTCTTAAAAGAAAAACAAAACGTATTATTTTATAAAGTATAACTGTATAAGAACAGATTACGATACTGTTATTGCCTGTTATTGTTAGCACAGCACTACAAATATAAAGCGCTGACATAACCTTGTAATAGCGCAGTATAGATTTAGAAAATATTGTTTACAAGTTATTTGACACTCAGTTTGCACAAAATTATAACATTCATTGATTATTGATATAATAATGTTGTTTTAATGCTCATCAATTGTTAAAACGGTAAACAACCAGCAAAAATATTTTTATCGTAACTGCAACGCCATTACAAAGTTACGTCGTCAGTTCAATCGCGACGTGTCAGGAACGCATTCTCTGAACGGCCGAACTATAGTTCCATATGTCACCTTCAGTATTATCGCCTTTCCGAATACATCTACAAAACTATACTATGCCGAAATACAATCAGGCGAATAACAGTTCATCTGTCAAAATCAATATTTCAGAAAAGTGATTGTAACGAAATACGAAGTACCGTAAGCCGATAAAACAATTTCCGTTACAAAATAACTATTACCTTATAAGATTGTCCTTAAGCTACTGATCAAGATAAAGTTCAAACAATATAATTATTAAAAAAAATGAATAAAACAATTTCAATCCATTTTCAATATTTGTAAACTTTTCGAGTTTTTTTTTCGAATATTTATTTATTTATTACACACAACGGACCGGGTCCACTTCTACGCCCTAATAGGGACCCTTACTGCCTTACACTTATTATACCTCTCTTATTAAGGGCTTAGGGACCTTCATTCAGTGTAGTGTAATAGGGGTATAACTATTAACTAGAGGTGGAGGAATAAGTAAAGAATGAGGAATTCTACCAGATTCCAAAGAGTTTAAGGCTGACCACATACAGTCGGAATTCCGTTTCGGAAAATCGTTTCAGAATATCGATTCGGGATTTCGAACGCAGCAAATTCATATAAAATCAAGGACTTATCACACACCTATAGTAGTTTTCCGTTCAAAATTTTTTTCTATTTGAAATTCCGCATGACTGCCTGTGTGTTCCGAATCCCGCACGGAAAAAAGCCGTTTCGAACGCAAGCCTTCCATAGATTTTGTATAAGTCGCATCACACATTCGTAAATTCCGTACGGAATGCATGGAACGCATTTATGTATTTTGAGCTGCCGCGCACGTAAATTTACATGCGCGATGTGTAACATCGAACACATAATTACAGCCAGTGGCGAAGTATTTTCTTATTCTTAGCTAGTTACAGCAACAATGCAATCGCAATTAGAAAACCGTCGTCCATATTCACTGGCAGAATGTCTGGACTCAATGCCTAGCGTCTCTCAACTGATCCTTGTTATTCCGAAAGGAAATAAATGGTGGCGACCATGGTAACGGCGGGGCAGGGGGTGCTAAGAATCTCCAGTGGAGGTTCGGTTGCCACCTAAGATGACTCGACCTGGCAACATAAAACGCACGCACCCTGAGGACTGACGAGAAGATTCTGGAGTTGGAAGAAGAGATAGACAAGTTGCGCTGGGATATTATAGGTTATATGAAGTCCGAAGAGAGAGGGAGGACATGGTAGTCCTTGAATACGGCAATTTGTTCTATCACCGGGAAGGCCACCATTTGACTCAAGGAGGTGTCGAATTTATCGTCCACAAGTCTCTCTTTAACAACGTTGTAAAGATTGGGAGTGTGTCGACGAGGGTTGCGTACTTTATACTCAGAATCCCCAAGCGATATTCGCTGAAGGTTATACAGGTTTACGCACCAACCTCAGCACATCCCGATGAGGAGTTGGAGGAAATGTATGAGGATATATCTAGAGCCATGCATTCCTCCAAAACCCACTATACGGTGTTAATGGGAGACTTCAACGCAAAACTAGGCACAAGAGAGAACGATGAGCTGAAGTTAGGTAAATTCGGGATAGGACAAGGGAAGCCAAATAGTCAGCAGCTGGCCGACTTCATGGAGAAAGAGGTACTCTTTATGATTAAAACTTTCTTTTAGAAGCGGCTTCACAGAAAGTGGACCAGTTCGAGCTCCGACGGTTTGACAAAAAAATGAGATTGACTTCATTACGACGACTAGACGGCAACTGTTCAGTGATGACACAGTGATTGCGAGGATGAAAAATGGCAGCGATTACCGAATGGTGAGAGGCACACTGAACCTAAACAGTAAGCTGGAGAGGTCACGTCTAATGAAGCCAACGCTCCGTCGCCCTCGTGCTCTAATCTATATCCCCGAAAACTTTGAGCTTGAGTTACAAACTGGTTTTCAGTGCCTAGAAGACTGCAATACGGTGGATGATATGGATGACAAGCTCGTGGAAACTGTCCGTGCGGTCGGAGCTAAGTTTTGGAAGACCCTTCGCAGAAGAACACAAAATCTCTCCGATCACACTCTTAATCTCATGACTGTTAGACGGGAAATGAAGCTGTAGTCTTCAGCAGATTTGACAGCATAAAGGCAACTGAACAGACAGATTTCCAAATGCATGCGGCGGGACTTACGCAACTTCAATACGGCTTGTATTGAAGAAGCAATTGGGCGGAACCAGGGTCCAAAGTCTTTGCCAGAGATCTATCTGTCAGAAAGAGCCAACTGTCAAAGCTGAAGACCGAGTGTGGCAGAATCGTTTCCGGGACACCTGAGATTTTGAGTGAGATTGAGAGGTTCTATGGGCAGCTGTACACGTCATCGTTGGAGCCATTATTTATTATTTAATTCTTTTAGTAGTAATTAGTACAGTACCTAACTTACATACTTCAGTTTAGATAAGTACATTTAGTAAAATGCAAAGGTCTTGTGGGTCAGTTCTTCCACTAGTCAATTTCTTCAAGCGGTTGTAGGTATTTTTGTTTTCAATAAATAATGTGACATTATGCGTGCGATGTAAGGATTTTATCTGTGTGTTTGAGGTCATAATTTGATTATGAATGCATGTGTGCTTTTTATTGTATGATGCACTTTTAAGGGTTTTTTGAAGTGCATGTGTTCTGGGTTCATAAGATTTATTTTCAGAATAAGATTTAAAATGAGTCATTCAGAAAATTCAGAGTCTGCAACGTTAACTAATCATTCAATAAGTTCTGATTTGCTAAAAAACAAAAACGCACATGTGTATGACTATGCAGTTTTTCCGATATTTGGACGATAAATTATTCGTTCATTAGCTCAGTCCAAAAATAATAATTATAAAGTACATTGCGCATTATATCAAAAATACTTTAGTACTCATGGCGGCCAAAATGCCTACAAAAAAAAAGTTTTTTTACCTAAAAAACCTGTTTATAGTCATAACAAAGCTTTGTTATGAGTTTCACCGCAAAAATAAACTGCTAATATGAAACTACTATATTTTATTATACTATAATACTAACCAATGTGGTAGAGCCATGCTGCAGCTATATTAATTGTATAATTGTAGCACGAATGGGTCGGCTCGACCGGGGAAGGACCAGGTTCCCACAAAATACCAGCGTAAAATTGCAGATTAATGCTGCTGTGTTTCATATGGAACCGGGACCCTTTTTACTGGAAAAGAGGCATTCCATCTTAGTCCTCACGGCTGACAACACATCTGCATTTTGATTCGCAAACAAGGATAGATGTAGATGTATATGGGCCACAGCAACCACTTATTATCAGGTGGACTGTGTGCTCGCTTGTCATCCTTATCCGATAAAAAAAACACCATATTTTATTTGTTTATGTTTGTCTAATTGACATCGGGTTTGCTTCCACAGAAGGCACGACCCTGGTCTGCCTCCTCTTTTCTTGCTCCATTACAGCTATCAATAAATCTATTACAAGCCGAAGTTTACTTTTCTGCTCTCTCAAGATATTATCCATCATTCATTCATTCATTACAAACTATCAATGTTCACTGCTAAACAAAGTCCTCCTTCATAGATTGCCTCTGAAAATGTTGTCTCTCATATATAGGACAAACGAAAATATTAGTAAAAACCCGCGTAAAAGAACATATCGCTGATGTGAAGCACCGACGCTCTGAGAAGTCTGCAGTATTTCAACATGTTCAGGATCGTCCCAACCATTATGTATGATTTGATAGACCACAAAACTAATACAGAAAAGCAAAAATCTAATACAGATGATGATATCTCAGTTTGTGCCGGAACTTCAGGCCACCAGTACGGGATAACCTATTCATATATTAGTGTACGTATAAGTTTTCTAACTGTGGTTATACAGGGTTATGATATACCGTTATTGCAGTTTTTGAAAATACGAGTAAATAAGGCTTCTATTATTATTATTACCACGCATTTTGAATTTAAAAGATAACTGACAGACTTGATAACTTCGAGCCTCCAGCACAAGCCTTTTTCAGAAAAGGCTTATGCTTGTGGATGTGGCAAACATAAATTGCGGCAAATTTTACAGAAGACCCAGGAGGACTATCTGCCACGTAGTCAGTCTTGCTTATGTCAACTACGAGAAGGCCTGTGATTTCGTCGAAATTTGGCCGATAATAGGCAATATAAGTTAGCGACAGTCCCTTCAACGGTGCCAAGTTGATTGTGGATATATCGAAGTGCCGAAGTGCTTGTACAAGTACATTAGGACTACGATGGTTATCCGAGTACGGAACCAGAGTACGAAGACGATCCAACTGTAGAAAAGTGTAAGACAGGGTGATTTTACGAGGGGCGTTCAATGTGTTCTCGATATGGGTATGTTAGAAAAAAAAATTATGAAATATTTTTTATTTTTCAATAATATAGTCTCCCATGACATCAATAGATTTAGGTAACTCTTTATTGCATTTAAACAAAGTGGTTACAATTACGGAAAACTTATGAACTATAAACGGTGGTCATATCGCTTTAAGCGATTTCTACCTGACAAACCGAACGTAAAAGAACATTGTAATATATTTTGACGGATAGGTGCAACGTGCAATATAAAATAAACTGAGGAAAAAAAACCTATTATTAAATAAGATTTATATAGATATATGAATAATATAATATATAATAATATAATATTTAATGAACATATATAAATATATTATATATACATACATATACATTCAAACACACATAATGTATATGCAAAGAAAATTAAACAAAAAATCAAGTGAAAAGAGGAAATACATATAATTTATTATTATGACGGGAAATTCAAATAATGCTCCTTCAGTTGTTTTTTTAAAAGTCTGTAAAGATTGCGTTTGCTGGATGTTAAATGGTAATGAATTCCAGAGTTGGGTTGCTTGTGAAGTAAATGACTTACTATTATAGAAAGAAGTTACGCTGCAAAGAGTATTAAAAGCCAAGCTATACACTGAACGCAAATTACGGTCATGAAATTCATGTCGATAGTGAAATTGTTCCTTAAGGTACCTTGGAGATTTCGGATCAAATAGTACAAAAAGAAGTAAAGAAAGTATATGAGCATTCCGGCGAAGGTGAATTGGGAGCCACTTGAGTTGATTTCGAAATTGGGATACATGGTCATATTTGCGTAAACCAAATATGAACCGAATGGATAGATTATGAAGAGGTCATAGACTTAGAATATTCTAAGTCTATGTCCATGGTAATATCAGTGTTGCATATAACAGCATATTCTAAAATAGGCAACAAAATGGAATGTGCTAATGCGATTTTGGTAGAAATGGACAGGAAATTTCGAAGTCTTTTAAGACTTTCACAAGCTGCAAACATTTTCTTACTTATCTGTTCAATTTGAAGTGCCCAAGACATTGTACTGTCAATAAGAACACCTAGATTTTTTACAACCTTACTGTAAGGAATAGCATGACTCTCAAAACAAATGAAAGGCAGCGTATGCCAAGTAATTTTTTGTAGTAGTTTGTTGCTACCTATCACTATTAACTGCGTTTTACTAGGGTTAACCTTAATTCCATAAGATGTGCAAAATTCAAAATAATTGCGAGATCACGATTTGTGGATAGCACGGCAGATGGAAAATTATCGATACTTGTTTGAGAATATATTTGGAGATCGTCTGCATAAAGATGGTAGAGAGAAGTTATTCCTGAAGTGATAGAGCGTATGAAAATTGAAAAGAGGAGAGGAGACAACACGCTACCTTGTGGTAATAAGAGTCTTCAATATGGATGCATTGTCGGCGTTCAAACAAGTAACTACGAAACCAGTCGGTTGCTGCTGAAGATACGTTAATAGAACGGAGCAATCGTATACCAAAATCGACCGTGTTGAAGGCGTTGCTACAATCAAGAAGAGTAAGAATAGTAACGCCGATTCTCCATTCCTGCCCGACATTCGGGCAGGAATGGAGAATCTAGGAGAGGAAATATTGGGTAGTGGAATAATTTGAGCATCTTTCCATAGTGTAGGAAAAATACCTGTATTTATATAATTGTTAAAAATTGTATTGTAATTGTATGATAGAAGTCAAGAGATCTAATAGCGGGAGAATCATGTTTCGGCTGTCATTATCACTACCAATTGCATTAGAAGTTACAGCTGTGATCTTCTTTTTAACGTCACAATCAGCAAACTGACATAGAACAAATTCGGGGAAATCGGGAGTTGGCAAAGAATGAATGTGATTTAATGTCCTAGATTTACAACTGTTAACGTAACTAGAACTTGAGGAAAAGTGTTGATTAAGCATTTCAGAGTTTAAATCAGGAGGAAGGGAGTCATTTTGCCAATTCCCAAACTTTCAATATGCTTGTTCGTGAAAAAAGCTTTTCTATTCCCTTGAAAAAATATTCTTCGTCTTGGCCTGAAAATGCTCAGTTACAGTGAACTTGAGCTCATTATCGTCAGCAAATCGCTTTCCCCGAAGGTCTTTTTTAAGGGAATAAAAAGTAGTTACTAGGGATAGATCTGGGCTATATGGTGGGTGGTTAATTTCCTTAAACCCGCAGTCTCATACAGCAGCCTTGGAGAGCCGCGTCATGTGAACCGATGCGTTGTCATAAAGACGTAGCACTCCCTTGGTCAGCTTTCCTCTTCTCTTTTCTTTTACTGCTTCTCTGAAACAGCGTAAAGTGGGCGAGTATTTTTCTACGTTGATGGTTTCAACTTTTTTGTGTACTGGATCAATAGTATTCCTTTGGAATCCCAAAACACTGTGGCCATGATTTTACCGGCCGATGGAGTGACTTTGAACTTCTTGGGGCGTCTGATCCCTTTTTATGTTACTGCATAGACTCCTGTATACTCTCAGGGTCATAGTGGTGAACCCACGTTTCATCTCCTGAAACTATCCTATCGAAAACACTTGTTGGGTCGTCACCACTCTAAAACTCCCTCCAACAGTCAACCCGCGGATGCAATTGAAGCGCAGTGAGCATTCGCGGCACCCATCTTGCACTGACTTTTGTGAGGTTGAGATAGTCATGCTATATGGTGTGTATGGTACAAACGGATAGGTTAGTAATTTCTGCTAACATCTTAATTCTTACTGGTGCATCTTACAATACAAGTTTTTCAATAATGTTCACATTTTATTCTGTAGCTGCTGTTAGCCCACCCGGGCGGGTGTCATCTTCAATGATTTACCTGCCTCTTTGGAATTCACTTGACCACTTGTGTACGGTTGACATTGAAGGAGCAGAGTCTTGGTTTTGCCAACATTTCTTCATTAATGTTTTTTTGAGTTTTTCCTTGTTTAGTGAGGAATTTAATCACCGTACGGTGTTCGATTTTATTTAACATTTTCGAGTCAGTCATTTCTGTCGTCTATGACTGAAGGTTACATAAGAAGTAACGAAGTTATCAAGACGAATTTCATTTTAATAACCTCAGGTAGTATCGTTAGCTAATTATTTTTTTAAATTACCCTCATTATTAGCAAATCACCCTAATACCGAGAATAAATTGAACGGCCCTCGTATATCCCCGAATCTCTTCACTTCTGCGTAGGAAGACGTTTTAAAGCTGCTGGACTGGAAAGGTTAAATAAATAAAACGCATGCTCGTCAACTGCCAAGGTCAAAGATAAACAAAATTACGAGACTTATAGACTTAAATTAGTGTTAAACTATTAAACTCAGACCAACAAAGAAAGAAAGACCAGCGCTGCGTACATTTCAAGTGATGCAAAAATCAAACCAAAATCATGTTCAGCATAATATCGTAAACATTTATGTACACTTGTTTTAGGTTAGGAGCATAATATTTGTGCATCCAGCAATGAACTTTTATGCCCTGTAAAGGCAGAAAGAAAATAAATGTCCGAGTGCATGCCAAGGAGTCAAAGAGTTGAGCAGGGTTTCGGCATCACTTGAAATGTACCCGGCGCACCGCCTTTCGTACTTTGTTGGTCTGAGACTTAAATTATGTTATTAATGTCGTATATTACGATAAAACTCACGGAATATACATGTAGGTAGTATTTATCCGTTAATTATGTCTATGAAATTCATGAAACGTGAATAAACCATAAACTATCTACGGTATAAACAAACCTGATTCAGATTTGACAGAACAGAAACAGAATAAAAATAAGTGTCTAATATGGCTGCCGGTCGATTCTTATTTTATTAACATTTTTGTTACTTTTAATTATATCAGAAAACTCGTTATGTGTATTAATATGTCCTAGTGAATTGTGATAAAGTAATGATGACTTCTACTCCCAAGCCTGAGAAATGCGGGCAAGGTAAGAAGTGCGTTTCTAACATTCCTTTTCCAGCATTTCATTCTTTGGAATTCATTAGTATTCTTCATTGAAATCAGATAAAATGGTTTGGGTGTAATATCTAAAGCTTAAATAAAAATATTATTTGTTGCAAAATGAAAATAATAATGCAAATATTATAAATTAAATTTAGTTATTTGTTTTAGTTATTACTGATTTGGAGTTTGAACAATAATTGTTGTAAACCAATTTTGTTTATGAAATTTCATTCATGTGTTCATTTTTAGTTTTAATAAACTGCGATAAGCGGATTTATTAAACAGATAAATATGTACTTCATTGTAAAATTTTATTTTTACTGTGGTTTATGTTACCTAAAACTTAGTTATTAATAGTACACTATTTTTGAGTTTCTTGTATAGTTAGAATATGGCAGTGATTTATTTAACCTATTCATTTCTGAGTAAGAGATTTAAAAGAAGAGGTATTGGATAGTGGGTGCTTTCTCTATTAGTTTTGAGGAGCACATAGGTGCTATGCAAGAGTTTAATTTTTATGTTTTGATTTTTAATGTTATGGAAATGGAAGATATGAAAACAAACTTTTCAACAAAGGATATTTAAAAAGTATTAAGTTATACAAATTACTTTGTAGCACTTTTTATTTACTTGATAAACAACTAATCACAGAAATTATACTTCACATAAAGTACATACAACTACCAGCAGAGTAACACACTTGTACAGTAAACTCACGACTGAACCACCACTAAGATATAGCAGTTCCTTTTATAGTATACAATGTATTATCATGTATGTATATAATTTATTATATAGGTGTTGATGATTTAAAATCCGTTGGTAACATTCGGCCATCCTGATACAGAAGCGTCACGCTCATGGTGTTCACAATTTTGCCTCTAAAAGTAGAATAAAAGTTATGCAGTAAATTGTACTAGTTACAAAAAACATGTAGGCAATAGTTATTTTATTTTAATACAGACCATGATGAATAAAGGTTTAAAATATTAATATACATTATGGGCTTGTTCACTTAGCTATCTCAGAGCCTTAACAATTATGAACTTTCTCACTTAGGTGTCCCTGTGATTTAGCTATTATGGAATTGGTCACTTAGCTGTCCTGGATCTATAAATATTATGGACTTGTTCACTTAGCCATCCCTGGTATTCAACTATTATGGAATTGGTCACTTAGCTGTCCTGGATCTATAAATATTATGGACTTGTTCACTTAGCCGTCCCTGGTATTCAACTATTATGGACTTGATCACTTAGCTGTCCCGGAATTATAAATATTATGGTCGTGTTCACTTAGCCTTCCCCTTTCTTTAACTATTATGGACTTGTTCACATAGCTGTCCCTTACTTTAAACTGTTTGGACTTGTTCACTTAGCCGTCCCTTGTTTTAATTGTTATGGACTTGTTCACTTAGCTGTCCCTTACTTTAAACTGTTTGGACTTGTTCACTTAGCCATCCCTTGTTTTAATTGTTATGGACTTGTTCACTTAGCCGTCCCTTGTTTTAACTGTTTGGCCTTGTTCACTTAGCTTTCCCTTGTTGTTCCTTTTATAGTGTACAAAGCTGTTACGATTACCCACAAATCTTATAATTAAATCTGAAGTATATGTACACCTAATAATCATGTATGTATATAATTGATTATATAGGCGTCGATGATTTAAAATCCATTGGTTACAAAAGAAATTAAATTAACATGCACTTTCTCAATTTGCTTTTAGTGCTCCTCAATCGTAATTTTTTTTATCTGTAAAGAGCATATTTATGTGTCTTTCACCAGTGTACCACACAGCAAGTGTTTTGATCAATCCACTCTTAAGATGCAGAGACTGAAATATATCATGTTCTGTGTATTGACGTAAAACACATAATTTCAAGTCTTTTTCTTTTTACGATAGGATCTGATCAGGAATCTTCATTTCATGCAATAATATTTTATATGTCTTTATGTGGTTTTGTTGAATTCTAGCTTTAAATATGTTTACTGCCCCACTGGTCCCAACAGCATGGTGTTGCCTGGTTCTTTTATGGTCTTGGACAGAGGAATTATTGGTGTACTTGTCAATGTGTAGATAGTGAGATTATCAAACATTGGTATGGCTGATGCCTCGATTTTGAAGTGTTTTAAAAAACACTGAAAGCTTCATACCCGCTTAATGCGAAGCAATCACTGCAATTCTTAAACACTCCACTCCATTATGTTATGTGAATCATCATAAAAATATGTGCATAAATGCATTCCAAATTAGACGTCGTTTATGTTATATTCTTTTTACTAATATTGTATATAACTATTTATATATACATGATTTTTCCCTTATTAAGTAAAAAAAGTATATCCATCTTTTTCTCTTTCCTGGATGTGTATGCAGGGATTGAAAACTGGTTCCTAATTGTAGTATAGTTCTTTAATTAGATTCTTTTATATGTTACTTTATTTTCTTTCCTTTTATACTTACAGACACCGTAGATATAAAGATAAAATAAAAATATTATGTTCAATTGCAGTTAAACTATTATGGGTAGGCTATGTATTAACTTTCATTAAAACTAGACTAATCTCTCAAACACAACAAAACTTAGTCACTTGTGCAGGCTGGATTCCATTGAGACACAGTTGAAACAAACAGACAAATGACTTTAACTAACTTATTTTGCCTTAGAAGCATAATTGAAGCTAATGCTGTTCTGAATTCACTTCTAGCTTTTCTTTCTAGTTTAGTTTACCATTGGTGTTATTGTATAAGTATTACATGGGCATGGTGGGTTAGGACGAGTGAATGCCTATATGTTAGTGCGGGTACCAGAGGCAGGATAATATCTCATGCTCCGTTATTATTTTTCCACAGTATTCAGTTGTCGTCGTGGTTGAAATTGATGAATTAAGATGGCAAAATTTCGTTCAGCCTTTATACTACTATCGTTTGTAGCTTTTTAGTAGGGATATCTAATACAAATGCATACTCACCTTGCAATTGCGTGGACGAGTCGACTTGAATAGCCTAAAAGCTGCAGTTTTCCCACTTTCATCAGCGGCTGGACCATGGGAACGTGTCTCTTCCTACCTGGCAAAGTGGTGCAAAGACTGTTGGAAAATGGGCTCATTTTCCTATTTAGCCTCCATATTTAGCGCGGACGCACTCAGGATGATTCAAGTGGTGTTTTGTCGCCTTTGCCTTTAAATTAAAAGATCTACGGTGCCCCAAATTTAAAAGTAGATTAGAGAGAAATGGAAGGAGTTTGTCAAGTGGAAAATACTTCCAAAAACGAGCAAGACTTGTAAGGCTACTATAGTTGTCGCATATGATGTGTAACATCTGACATCTCACCTTTGTCGTAAGCAAAATTAAAATATCAATTGAGCAGCGACAACAATTAACCTCAAAATGTATAAAAGCTAAATACTTGCATTTTTTACCAATGATCTACACTTATTATCAACATTAATTATTAATTTTTTTATTTTATTAGTTTATATAACAGCACACTTTACTACCACCGCGCGCACTCATTGGTCAAATCAAATAGCGCGCACTCCCCCGGCTTCCTGTTACACATTTCCGTCCCTTTTCACGAAATCACTCCCACATATTTTGGGAAAACGAGAGAAAAGATGTTACACAGCAATAAATAAACAATTTAATTGGCATTGCACTCGCAATTGTTAAAGAGAAAGTAATGTGATACACCTGAATGAGAATGATCAGCACCAGATCAGTAAGCTATCAGGTTTTGACTCATTTACACACTGTTCTACAAAAAGACTTGCTACGGAAGTCGCTGTGAATTAACATCACCCGCGATCTAATTAAAATAATGAAAGTTGTTTTCAATAATATTATAGTTTATAAGCTTTAAATCATCACTAATATAATATCATAACAAAGTATCCACATCAGAAAGAAAGTGACCAACATAGCCAATGTATCAGTAGGCAGAAGGTATGACAGCCGATGACGTAGGTTCTTGAGTGGCAGCCTCATACAGGCAAGAGCAGTGTGGGGCGACTACAACCATCAACTGAAAAAGAATGGATGATGGAGCCATATTGAGCCATTATTATGACTGCAATACAAATTAGTCGGCTCGACCAGGAAAGGGCCACCGGCCTGAAATAGCAATATAATGGCAGCGCCATTATGCTTCATTTGGTGAGTGATGAGAACGGAGAGCCTTTTTATTGGTAACGCATTCTGTTGTAGTCCTTCATCATCATGATTGCAGCCCTTCACAAGTCCACTGCTGAACATAGGCCTCCCCAAGGAATGCCACAAAGCACGGTCCTGAGCCACCTGCATCCATTGACTTCGGTCGAGGTCGTCACTCCATCTAGTGGGAGGACGCCCTACACTTCGTCCGCCGGTACGAGGCCGCCACTCGAGAACCTTTTGCCCCATCGGTTGTCGGTTCTTCGAGCTATATGGCCGGCTCATTGCCACTTCAGCTTACTAATCCGTTGGGCTATGTTGGTTACTCTGGTTCTACTGCGGATATCCTCATTTCTAAGTTTATCACGCAGAGAAACTCCGAGCATAGCCTCTCTATAGCTCGCTGAGCGACCTTGAGTGTCCTCATACGGCCAGCAGTGAAGGACCACGTCTCAGTTCCATAGGTCATCACTGGCAACACGCACTGGTTGTACAATCTCGTTTTCAAGTGTTGAGGTATACCTGACGAGAAGATGTGTCGCAATTTCCCGAACGCTGTCCAGCCGAGTTGAATTCGTCGATTGACCTCTCGGTCGAAGTTGGACTTACCTAGTCGGTCTATTTGTCCCAGGTAAACATACTCGTCAACAACTTCGAGCTTAGTGCTCCCAACAACTACCGGCATAGGTGTGACATGGACATTAAACATGATCTTTGTTTTGTCCATGTTCATCTTAAGACCTATCCGTTGGGAGACACTATTGAGGTCATTGAGCATAGTGCTTAGGTCCTCCAGCGATTCTGCCATAAGGACTATATCGTCGGCAAATCGAAGGTGAGTGATGTACTCGCCGTTGATGTTAATACCGTATCCTTTCCAGTCCAGTAGCTTGAAAACGTCTTCCAATGCAGCGGTGAAAGTTTCGGGGATATAACGTCACCCTGTCTTACACCTCTTTGCAGTTGGATAGGTTTCGTACTCTGATTCTGTACTCGGATAGCCATCGTAGCCCTGCTGTACAAACACTTCAGCACTTCGATATACCGACAGTCAACTTGGCACCGCTGAAGGAACTGTAGCACCGCCCAAATTTCGTCGGAATCAAAGGCTTTCTCATAGTCCACATACGCAAGGCAAAGTGGCAGATTGTACTCTTCTGTCTTCTGTACAATTTGCCGAAGGGTGTGTATGTGGTCTATGGTACTAAAGCCTCTTCGGAAACCGGATTGTTCGGGAGGTTGGAAGTCGTCGAGTCTGCGTGCGAGACGATTCGTAATGACTCTCGAAAACAGATGCCTTTCTTGAAGAACAAGACCACCGCACTTCTGCTCCACGCCTCCGGAGTAGTCCCACCATGGAGGACGGAATTAAAGAGCTTCTGAAGGACTTAAAGTATCGGTTTTCCACCCGCTTTCAGAAGCTCCGCTGTAATTCCATCCTCGCCTGGGGCCTTGCCGTTTTTAAGGTGCTGGAGAGCCATTCTAATCTCGCTCAGATTGACGTTCGGGATATCATCGGGATATATCTCTTGGATCGTTACTCAGTAGTCCTTAGGGGTGACAAATCATCTGCATTTCGATTCTTACTCGAGGAAAGATATAGGTGCCTTTTATTTTTTACATGGGACAATGCCTATATACCCGTTTCCGCCGCGGAGAGTATTTGCGCGGAGATTGACTTTCTGCATCCTTCATCCTTCATACGTTTTATAGATGGGTGACAAACGAGCACACAGCCCACCTGATTGTAAGCGGATATAGCCGTGTATTGGTCACTCACGGTGAACAAAGAGGAACCCACATGGCCGGCCCGAGGTGACCGCTCCGAGTGAGCAGTTGACTGTGGCGATAGGGGTGTCCTCTCCACCTTCCCGTCACAGCCGAGGTGGACTCGCGGGGAAAGAGGAGTGTTATTATGGCAATGCGGCACTCGCCCTATCCTCCGCGACTCTGGCGGGGCCGCACCGTTGATGCGGTGGAGGTGGGGCCGCGGGGGGAGAGGAGTGACGGTATTGCGAGGCTACCTCCCTACCCTCCGCGACCGAAACTTGGTTGGCGGCGGAGCCAGAGACCAGATCCGCCGCTGGGGTCGGGAAAGCGGGTGCTACCGAGCGCTCGATTTTCCTGGCATCATGGCCTCCGCGTATCGGACTCGGGGGGGCCCGTTACGCAGGTATAGTTGGAGGCCGTGGAGGGGGGCGTGCCTTGTGTTCCTGGTACGCCTTGCCTAAGGAGGAGAATGGGGAGGAGAGGTCCTCCCCCGAGGTGGGGCTGCCATGGGGCGGCCGGCGCTGGTGGGGACGCGGATGTGTGTGAAAGCGTTCACGTGGCTCTGCCAATATGCGGCGAAGGTGGAACACCATGGGGTTTTAGTCGGTGCGAGTCCGACATAACCCGTCCTTGCCCCCGCGAGGCGGGTATACATAGGCATTTCCCCATGTAAAAAAAAAGGTTACTATTATACTATTTGTATAGTTGCGATTGTTATCTTACGAAAATACAACCGAAAGTTCTCTCGAAATAAAATAAATTATTGCACGAATTCTAAAATTTCTTAATATCTCTCTCTGTAACATCACTCCGTAGTTTTATTTAAAAAGATAAATCGTACAGTTTTACGAAATAATCATAATTTTATGATAATTTATTTAATTATTGCCTTACATTAACGTAAAAAGTTTTTTACATTTATCTAAAACATTTGTCTAGAACAGTAAAACTGGTAGCGCTTAGACCACATTTTATTTTAAGAAGTAACGGAGCTGGAACTGGAGAGGAAATTCCTCAGGGAAGGTTTGGCATATCTTGGAAATGTTAATATTTCCTAAATATAGAGCTTTACTGATCGAATAAGATTTTTTTCTGTACTTAAGAAACTCGAGATGACAAGACCTCACCTGACTACGTCAATTAACATTATTTTTACAATAATTACCTTTAAAGTACATTACGTTTAAATAAATTTATGTTCAGTTACTAATTTGTTGTTTGTTACTTATTAATAATTATTAAGTTAATTGCAACTATGAATCATCATTTACTGTAGTGCGAAATAAATATATCAATTATGCTTAATGTTGGGTTGAAAGAAGCTTTGTCATAGATAGATAGATATATAGATAGATAACACTATTGTACGCCAAAAAATAACATAAATATTAACAAAAAAGGAGAAACAGAAATGTGGTACAATGGGCGGTCTTATCGCTAAGAGCGATCTCTTCCAGACAACCTTTGGATGGACAGGATTGCAAGAAAACAATAAAAACATGTGTGTGGTTTGGCGACAAAAATAACATTATTTTTATTAAAGCCATAAAATAGAAATATAGGATGGATATATAAGTACGTAGATAAGATAAATACATACATACTTATTAATATACTAGCTTTTTACCCGCGGCTTCGCTCGCGTAAGCTTGAATTTAAAAACATCATTAAATGCAGTTCCGTGCCAAATTTAACAAAATTCGATCACCAGTCACTTCGGTGTCTGTGTCTCTATGTTTGTCAAAGAGTTTTTGTAATTCTAAAAGACTATTAGACGTAGATGATTTGTATTTGGCATAGATATAATGGCTACAGGAACACGTGAATATATATGTCTAGAAACACCTACTATTTTTTATATCGGGCGTGTATTCCTATGTATCCATAAGAAAGGTAAATTGTCTTGAAATCAAAATGCATTATTATTTTTTACATTTTACTCTTTACATTCATTCATAATTAAAGTTAATTTCGTTTTGACAAAATAATGATGAATTTCATGGTCTTCTATCAATTTACGGTATGATGTTTATTTGAGATATTTCATTCATATCATTGGTAATATTTAATATTGATTAGAACCATAAAATAGATGTAGATATTTTTTTTTTACGTTCGAGTAGACTTCAAAATTTCGTAAATGCAGTTCTATAATAATGTATACTACACATGGAATAAAACTAATGTCACGGATTTTATCACGTTCAATTTTAACTTTTTATCGTTGATGATGTGAAGCACCGACGACCCGGAAAGTTTAAAGTATGTCATGTCATATTATGTCGGTGACATGTTTAGTATCGTCCCAACCATTATATCGGATCTGATAGACAATAAATCCTTGCATTAGAACACCGATTCCTGCCAATGATGAATCGCGAGGCTATTGAAATTAAAAAAACATCGTAATTTTAATAGGGAAGATGGCTGAGTGCTGCCATCTGCTAAGGACCCCATAATTAATGAAATTAAATTCAAACCCCAGCATACTACTGTATAATTAATAGAATCAGGCGTTACTTTGCGGAAATCCATTATATTAAAGTTGGTAAAAATTATTGCGTGTGCAAAGTAATTTACCACGTTTAATACTACTGCATTTATTCTATTCTATTATATTCTAACTATGACATCAGGTGGTCAAATAACTCAGTCCTCCCGTTACCATGGGTGCTGTAATGTGCCCAAAACATCGGGAATGAAAAAAGTTTAAATTAAACGCAAAAAAAAAATTCGTTTTATTCCTTATAAATTTTATTCACAGTGAACGTGGGAAGCACTAAGCTCATGGGAGTAGAAAAATGTTCGCCTTGTTGTAGCGGTGAAAGAAAATCCGCCACCACATACCGTCCCATCGTAAGAGGCGACATAGGAAAACAAACATCATCTTCCTGACAACAGATCAAAATAATAATAGCTGCGGTTGCCAACCCGCCTACCAAGCGTGGCAACTATAGCAAATATCCAGCTACTTGACAATTTATGGGAGAGGCCTATGTTCATTTCAGTGGATTTTTGATAGGCTGACGATAATGATTCTATCACTTCTTACAATATTTAAGGTAGAGTGAAAACAAAAAGTAACATACACGAAAATATGAATGAAATAAAAACTGCATATATTGCCCCATCAAAAGTAAAAAAGTAGCAGCTTACATACATGTTACATCAATCAACAGATTCATCCTCGAGGGAATGGGACACGTATTGCTCCCGTGCCATGATGAAATCTCATGGCGAAATACACGGCCCTCGTATTTGTTTAAATACAATTCATAAAAACTGAAACTAAGCTTTTGCATGATTTTTGACCACATCTACTAGGTAATACACATCCAACGATACCACTAACGAATTTTCAATTATTTACATCGTATATTCAGTAGCATTCTATTATTTAATTTTATCAGTGACTAACCATTTTAGTTTATTTAGAAGTAAGTAGATGGCGCTATTATTAGATGAACTAATGAAATCCAAAACTATACTATCTAGTAATATCAACGATAGAAGCGAACAATATAAAAACCTCTTAGAGTATTTATAAGCAAGCTATTATAAATACTCTAAGAAAAACCTAATCAATTTTCATATTTTTGATAGACGTCACTTTTATCTATTGAAATTATTACACTTTTAAAATAAAATAACTAAATAACTAAAAGACTAAACGTTAGAATTTTTAAATAATTTTAAAAATATAATTATTTAAATTTTTGTTATTTTTATTATTTAATTTATAACTATGTAACTGAAGGCAAACTATTCTACTTTTGCCATTTGATGACAGATGGCGCTGTTTCAAATAATTTTACCAAGGCTATAACTATATTTTAATCTTTATTTATAAATATGGTATTTATTTGAAAAACGCCCGTCATACCGCCTATAACTAAGATATAATAGAAAATTAACATCTAAAGGAAGGAACCACCAAAATTGCGTCGCAGAAGAAATTTTGACTTAATTTATATATTTATATATGTATTTTATTTTATAAGAAAGAAATATGAGATCATGATAAGAGAACGCATCAGCTGAGCATTGACCATGTTTAGAACTAGTTCAGTGGAAGACACAAAAATTAGGTCAAGAAGTGATGGACTAGAATTAGGAAAATGATGTGTTGCCTTTAGAGGCAGAATAAAGAGATTAGTGGAATCTGCAATGGATTGAAGGGAGGCGGAACGAGGATCTTGTTTCAGGAGACAGGTATTAAATCACCTATAATAATTGTATATTCCGGACGTCAGTCTGAGCGAGATTAGAATGGCTGTCCAGCACCTTAAAAACGGCAAGACCCCAGGCGAGGATGGAATTACAGCGGAGCTTCTGAAAGCGGGTGGAAAACCGGTACTTGTAGTCCTTCAGAAGCTCTTTAATTCCGTCCTCCATGGTGGCACTACACCGGAGGCGTGGAGCAGAAGTGCGGTGGTCTTGTTCTTTAAGAAAGGCGACAACGCTCTCTTGAAGAACTACAGACCGATTTCCCTCCTGAGCCGCGTCTACGTGCTGTTTTCGAGAGTCTCGTCCACATACATACCCTTCGACAAATTGTACAGAAGTCCGAAGAGTACAATTTGCCATTATGTCTGGCGTATGTGGACTATGAGAAAGCCTTTGATTTCGTCGAAATTTGGGCGGTGCTGCAGTCCCTTCAGCGGTGCCAAGTGGACTGTCGATATATCGAGGTGCTGAAGTGTTTGTACAGTAGGGCTACGATGGCTATCCGAGTACAGAACCAGGTACGAAACCTATCCAACTGCAGAGGTGTAAGACAGGGTGACGTAATATCCCCGAAACTCTTCACCGCTGCATTGGAAGACGTTTTCAAGCTACTGGACTGGAAAGGATACGGTATTAACGTCAATGGCGAGTACATCACTCGCCATTGACGTTAATACCTTCGATTTGCTTCGATTTGCCGACGATATAGTCCTTATGGCAGAATCGCTGGAGGACCTAAGCAGTATGCTCAATGACCTCAATAGTGTCTCCCAACGGATAGGTCTCAAGATGAACATGGACAAAACAAAAATCATGTTTAATGTCCATGTCACACCTATGCCGGTAGCTGTTGGGAGCACTAAGCTCGAAGTTGTTGACGAATATGTTTACCTGGGACAAATAGTCCGACTAGGTAAGTCCAACTTCGACGGATTCAACTCGGCTGGGCAGTGTTCGGGAGATTACGACCCATCTTCTCGTCAGGCATACCTCAAAACCTCAAAACTAAATTGTACAACCAGTGCGTGTTGCCAGTGATGACATATGGAACTGAGACGTGGTCCTTCACTACTGGCTGTATGAGGAAGCTCTAGGTCGCTCAGCGAGCTATGGAGAGGGCTATGCTCGGGGTTTCTCTGCGTGATAAACTTAAAAATGAGGATATCCGCAGTAGAACCAGAGTAACCGACATAGACCAAAGAATTAGTATGCTGAAGTAGCAATGGGCCGGCCATATAGCTCGAAGAACCGACAACCGTTGGGGAAGAAAGGTTCTCGAGTGGCAGCCTCGTACCGGCAGGCGAAGTGTAGGGCGTCCCCCCACTAGATGGAGTGACGACCTGGTAAGACATGCAGGAAATCAATGGATGCAGGTGGCTCGGGACCGTGCTTTGTGGCATTCCGTGGGGGAGGCCTATGTTCAGCAGTGGACTTGTGAAGGGCTGTAATGAAATATACAAATAAAGTAATAATTTAAACAGAAAAAATAAAAGTGAAAATAAAATACAAGTAATCAGAATGGAATAAAGTACTATAACGAACCGGAACAAAATATTATCAATAATCCTTAGGCTGTGTAATGTATTATTTGTGCTAAAACTTAGTGATTTAATGCTCTTTAATCTGTGCTATATCAATTAAGTTTAACATTTTTACGTAAACAAATTTTATATAAGTTTATAATTTAAATGTCCTAAGAAAATAAAAAATAAATAAAAAGAAAACAAAAACTTTACTACTTTACGTCACGGTTGATAGCACATATTATAGTATCTTAATTATAATTAAATGAAGTTTTAGAATAGAAGTTAAAATTAGACAAAAAAGAAAGTTAAAAATAAAAGGCCTACATATTGTATACAAATATCCCAATGGGATCACTTTTTAGCTATCTGACCTCGCTTGGGCTTCGCCGTTGCAGTCTTCGGAAGAGACACTGGTTTTGGACTAGCCTGGTCGTCTATTTTACTTAAGTCATTCAGACAAAATATGCGATGTCGAGAACCACTTGGCGTTAACACATAAACACAACCGTCTTTCGTCCAGTAGTTAGAGACACCGAATTTTTCACGAGCGGCTACAAAAACATCATGTCGAAGCTTGGTCAAAAATTCAGACACTCTGATTCCAGAGCCTTTAAGTTGTGATTTTGCGTACCAGATTTTATCTCGCAACGCTACGTCCAAGAATTTCACCCAGATAGGTCGAGGCTTGTGAGGAGCTGTAGGTTGACCCATTCTGTGACACCGCTTTATATCATTAATAGAACAGTCACTTAACTTCAAATGATTGTGTAGAACGTTAACAACAGCTAAGGCTGTGTCTTCTTTTGTTACCTCTGGAACCCCATGGAACAGCAACATCTTCCTACGGCTCCGCATCTTCATGTTGTCAGCATTACGTGCTTGTCCAACAAATGTTTTAAAAGATGCATAATCAACAGCAAGGGAAGTAGTACTAGGAGTTGAACTGGGCGCCTTCCGTAATTCTTCCTCAAAGGCATTCATCCTTTTGTGAAACACTTCCATCAAGTTGGACATAGTGGTTTTGATTGATGTGTCCATAATGTAGTGAAGTGAGGATATAAAGGTGAAGTGTTGTAATTGTTGTGAGATTAAGTTTAAAACACTCACAGGCAGGTAGAATTAGTTATATTTTAGTTAAGAAGCATACAGAATTTATAAAATTGAATATTTACGATTTTCAATAAAATAAATTTGAGAGCTAATAATTTTATGTATTAACATGATATGACAGTGACAATCAATGTTACTACATTGTTAATTTCATAATAATGTTTAACTACTTCGAAAAGTACTTGCATAGTAACCGCATCGTTACTAGTTTGTTTAAGTTTCCAATTGAGAAAGTTTCCTTCGCTGTGTCTCCCCGGGCACCTAAATTAACCGTGAAGAGAAAAGCAACGGACAATAAACACTGTAAGTATTGTCATAAATGTTACGACTGAATATACTATAGTATTCCATTATCCGCGCGCCAATGTTGCAATTTTTCTAAGTGGGATGCGTTTACACTTGGTCCCTGATTTAGGTAATTCAACGTATCGGAAAAAATTACATTAGAATTGTGTGGCGCTTATTAGAAGAATTACAAAAAATATTAATTAACTCATCCCATGGTGACGGTTGATACAACGAAAGTGGTTAATTACATTTTAATATGTAATTTTGTTCTTGTTTATAAAATTAAATTAAACTTGCTTTTTTGTGCCACCTTACATATCTTGAATATTTATTAAAAAATAATTTCCGAATTATCACGATCGTGCTCAAACGTAAGCGGAAACATTGCAGACTTACATGTTTGGTATATAAAATTTAGATATCCAGGATATATGAAATCCCTCCATTCCCACCGAATGGATGGACGAGCCCTGTGTCGCACAGTAAGACCTTTGTCACTTTAGCTGATAAATAATGTTTGTTTTTCAGAAACAAAATAAAAAGTCATAAAATAGTTCATAACGATATAAAAATTGATTTTCATACCCTTCAAAGTATTTAACTATTATAACCGTTACAACTATTTTAATGTCTACCAGTAATAACATAACATAACATAATACTAACTCTCACGCCTGTCACCCAGAGAGTTAGGCAAATATTACCAACTTCCATTTGGTACAATCATGACACACCTTTCTCGCTTCTTTTACATCCATATATCTACTCATGCATGCTCATAGGTTAAGGGTACTCTTAATTTGGCCATCTTCAATATATTGCCAATTTCATTGACATACTTTCGTTCCTTAACCTTTTAGTGATGAGGGACCATTTGATATAATATAAATTATAGTCAAGTTAATTTTTAAGTTTGTTCTATAATTAAAACATACCAAAATTAATGTGTGACATTATAGTGCGTCCCTTATTTAGATGTAAAGTCAATTCCTTATTATTCGTAAACCGATCGTCATCTCCATAAATGTTTTACACAGTTTTTTATATTTGAGAGAATTGTATGATGCATTCGCGGACCACTTTGGGTGCCTTCAGGGATCACCAGTGTTCCACGGACCACCTGTTAAGAACCATTAGTCTAGAGCGTCCATTGCCGACTCTGCCACTCACTTCTGCAGCATAAATTTGCTTTGTCACCTTCTCAGGGTTTTGAAACATTCTGATTTCCCACGAAGTGCCCCATTTACACTGTCCTGCATTCACTCTTCGTTCTATATCCTTTTCATGTCTTGTCATATCTACCACAGTCTTAATTATACAAATTTATCCTCTTGCACGACTAACTGCTCCTTAGCATTTGCTTACAATAGCTTTGTGGCCGGTGGAAGGAAAGGAAGATCTCCCGCCGGGCAGGTAATCGGCCGGGGCAACGCTCAAGTGGTAGTTCAGGCTATTATATACTGTTTTTAATTCGGAACTTTGATAGCGCGATTGGGTTTCGATGTATTTTTGCTTGTGGCGCGACGAGCGCCACATCACCTGCTCAGACCGGAGGTCGATGGTGCAGTCTAGATATCGACAGATGTGCAAGAGCCGGGAATTGCCTTGTAGTCTGCGGTGAGTCGAGAAGAAGGCCGTAATCTGCGAGTGCCGTGAAGCAGAGGCGAGCAGTAAGGCTCAGAGCCGTGCCGAACACTGTAGCGCAGAGTAGCTTGAAGAAACAGGAAGCATTATTATAGTGCTGCGATGAACCTTTGTAAAGCTAGATGGCTTGCAGGATGTGAAGACTGAATATTTGCTCAGGAGCGAATGATGGGTACTTGAGAACGATGACTAGGATTTGAAGTTGTAGTTTCGAAGGTTGTTGGTTGCGTGTTCATATCACGTCGGTTGGTCACCACTGTAGCCGGTGGAAGGAAAAGGGGAGATCTCCCGCCGGGCAAGGTGTTCTGCCCGGGGAGCGGCCAACGCTCCTAGTGGTAGTTCGGAGCTATTGTATATATACTGTTTTTAATTCGGAACTTTGATAGCGCGATTTAGGTTTCGATGTATTTTTGCTTGTGGCGCGACGACAGCGCCGCCACAGCTTTTTTCTCTCACATTCACGAAAGCCAAACGTGCTTCAGAAATCGACTTCTCGCCCCTTCGGGAGGCAACGTGACATGTGGCGAGCCTCGTTGCCGGTATTTCTTCGGAAGGTTATTATTATGTATACCTACTTCTATATAATCGACGTAGTTCCAGAACTTATTGAGACATTAAAATTCTATTTACTATGTCAAAGATTTCGATGTTGGAATTGGTTGGTTTCACGGCGGTCCCAAGGACTTATTGGAAGGTTCCGAGCTGCATACACTTCGTGCTAGCTTAATAAGTACTCTCATTACGATAAAACAGCCTACAACACTAGAGCTACAACACTACGTTGTGTTGTAGATGTATAGATGTACAGAAGGCCCGCCTCCCCCGTCCTTGCGATACCTTGACTGCAGTGCTAGGATTGGTACCTATCTACAGATTTTATTCAAAAACCGTTAGATAGCTTTTTATTTTTTATTATTAAGTACTATGATTAAACACGTCATTTAAAATTAAAGAAAAAATTATAAATTTGTTACGAAAAAGTGCTTTTTTCATCTTCAAAATTACAGCAATGATGAAACGCACGATTATCATATTTTAAAGTTAATTGCTTTAATTACCTCAGCCTGAGGTATTTTTTTAACATACTATTGTGCAATGTCCCCCAGAGACCATATTTCGATCACTGCGGCTAGTCTCAACGGAAACTAGGCATCTGCGCAGGATATGATTATAGTGCACGAGTGTGTGCATAAGCACAGGTGCAGGTGCAATCTCTCTAATAGTCTGATGGGATGGGATGGCAATCCGACAAATATGACAGATCAGGCGCAGGATCAACGGCTTTACATGCTTTTCGAAGCACGTGTGTGAAATACCGCCGCCTTTCGGACTCTGCGCTGCTACTGAGAATTTGTTTACAGACAAACCAATAATTATTTTTTACCCGACCTTGGATGAGTTATAGACACAATACAATACACATGTATATATTCGAGCTCTCGAAAACGGCTCTAGCAATTGTTGATGAAATTTACTATGGGTTAACCTCACTTGCCCGTGCAATATGGTTGGTAATTTCTCAACAGCCTAATGGCTAGAGCATAATGTTACCACGCCGGAGTGCGCGAGTTCGTGTCCTGCAATGTGTTCAGGTTTTTTATTTTTATTTTTTGATCTTTAGTATGGCAGCCCACACGCCCACAGCTAAGTAAAAAATTTTTTAGACTTATAAAATGTTTTGTTTGCTTTTGTTGAAAAATGTTTGATTACAGTATTCTTACAGAAAATGATTGTTTTTATCTATATGCGAGATCAGGTCAAAAAGTTCGCGGAATGGAAGGGAAAGGGGGTGAAATTAAACATGAAATTATTTTTACTTTTCGATATATTCTCCATTAACTAGAATACACTTCACAGACCGTTCAAATAACTTATTTACACCTTTGAATTTTTTTTGTCAAGGCACTCAAAATAGGTAGAAATTGCCGACTTCACTTCTTCGTCATCTGAGATTTCTTTCTCCGAAGCTCTTTTTTCATATTTGGGAACAAATAATAATCCAAAGGGGCCAAATCTGGATTATAGGGTTGGTTTAAAGTTTCGAAGCCGCTGTTGTGTGAAGAAGCCATCGCAACATGACTCTTTAATCGCATCTTTTAATTTTTTTTAGTAGCGTAGCATAATACTGTCCCGTGATATTGACACCTTTATCTTTATAATCGATCCATAAAATCTCTTCTGAATCCCAAAAATCTGAAGCCATAATCTTTCCAGCCAATTGTGAACTTCTTAGGCGGTGCTGCGCTTTTTTTATGCCAATGCATGAACTTCTGCTTTGACTCAAGTACACAGTGATCAACCCAAGTTTCATCCCCAGTCACAATTCAGTTCAAATTTTCGTCCCTGTTCTCACTACACAGGTCCAAAAACTCGCGCGAACACTCGATCCGCTGCTGTTTCTGAAGCGGTGTGAGCATTCTTGGCACCCATCTTACACTGACCTTAGACATGCCACGATGGTTATGGAGAATGTTTAAAACGGTCTTAGATGATACTGCAGTCATTTCTGCGATCTGTTTTTTCTTCAGAAGAGCATTTTCAAGAACAATTTTTCAACTTTTTCGACAATATCTAAGGAAGTTGCCTCAATCGGTCGGTCTGAGCGCCTATCGTCTTCAATTGAGCTTTGTAGCCTTGCTTGAAAAGGCTATGCCACTTTTAAATCATCGTTTTTCCAGGTCAAGAGTCCCCGTAAACAGAAGCCATCTCTTCCATAATATGTGGCGTTTTCCCTTGCTTAGTGAGGAACTTAATCACGGCACGAAACTATCTCGAAACTCTCTCCATATTCAGTGTTCACTTCCTGATTAACTTGTTTATCTTGTGATATCTCGAAGGTTAAGGAACCGATCTGGCTGAAACTTGGTATTTTTAGTTGTATTGAGTCACCAAGTAGTGACTGTTAAAAAAATGGCCCATCTACTCTCCAACCCCTTCGTTCTGCGAACTTTTTGACCCGCCTTCGTAGTCACACCTGTTTAATATTTTCTTAAAAAAATCTAAATACAGGTATGATATGTATATATTTTGTTTGTAACTGGTGTTAGGATGAAATTTTGTACAAGATAATCAAAGATAATGTCTTACTTTACAAGTATTTCTAGATAACGCAACCAGGTACTAAGATATACATATAATTAAAAAAACAACAAGCAACAAGCGCAATAACTGCAAAAACATGTAAAATAAGTCCTGACACTTCATTTTTATTTCTAATACTTCTGTATAATTGTATGACCCATATCTTCAGGTTTTGGTATCCAGTACCCAGTCCTTTATCCGATGGTAATTTTTTTAACTAAACATCACAAAGCTAGTGTTGGCTTTTCCCGGGTACTACTTCTCACCGATCGAATCACGATCGAAACGAGCACACAGTCCACCTGATGGTAAGTGGTTGCTGTGACCCTAGAAATCTACATCTATCCTCAATAAAGACTCAAAATGCAGAAGCGTTGTCACCCGTGAGGACTAAGATGGAATGCCTCTTTGCAGTAAAAGGTCTCGGTTCTCTACACTCACCATACGAAACACAGCAGTGTTAAGCTGCTATTTTACGCTGGTATCCGGTGAGAGCGTGGTCCTTCCCCGGTCGAGCCGACCCATTCGTTCTATAACTGTACTACTAATATAGCTGCAGCATGGCTCTACCACGTATAAAACTTGACGTATTGTAACATAAATTAATAGTGTATTATTAATATTTGATGTACATCATGTCGTTATGGCACGTACGTGGGTATAATATGAACGTACAAACGAGTTCGATGTGGCATTGTGAAAGTTATTTATTTCATTATGTAATTCTCCAGGCTTCGTCTGCTTTACCCACTAAGGCTATTCGCTGTTAGTACCATAACACTTGTGTTGTGCTAGCATATATGTGGAAACACAAACAATGTTTTATTATTTTTATACTTTAGATCTGGACGCTTATTCCAGCGATTATCAATAATTATACATATAACAATCAAATAATTATAGTACTAACTTGAGAGGCGCTTATTAGAAGAATTACAAAAATATTAATTAACTCATCCCATGGTGACGGTTGATACAACGAAAGTGGTTAATTACATTTAATATGTAATTTTGTTCTTGTTTATAAAATTAAATTAAACTTGCTTTTTGTGCCACGTTACATATCTTGAATATTTATTAAAAATAATTTCCAATTATCACGATCGTGCTCAAACGTAATGAAACATTGCAGACTTACATGTTTGGTATATAAAATTTAGATATCCAGGATATATGAAATCCTCCATTCCACCGAATGGATGGACGAGCCCTATGTCGCACAGTAAGACCTTTGTCACTTTAGCTGATAAATAATGTTTGTTTTCAGAAACAAAATAAAGTCATAAAATAGTTCATAACGATATAAAAATTGATTTTCCTACCCTTCAAAGTATTTAACTATTATAACCGTTACAACTATTTTAATGTCTACCAGTAATAACATAACAATACTAACTCTCACGCCTGTCACCCAGAGGTAGGCAAATATACCAACTTTCATTTGGTACAATCATGACACACTTTCTCTTCTTACATCCATATCTACTCATGCATGCTCATCGGTTAAGGTACTCTTAATTTGGCCATCTTCAATATATTGCCAATTTGATTGACATACTTTCGTTCCTTAACATTTTAGTGATGAGGGACCATTTGATATAATATAAATTATAGTCAAGTTGATTTTTAAGTTTGTTCTATAAGTAAAACATACCAAAATTAATGTGTGACATTATAGTGCGTCCCTTATTTAAATGTAAAGTCAATTCTTTATTATTCGTAAACCGATCGTCATCTCCATAAATGTTTTACAAAGTTTTTTATATTTGAGAGAATTGTATTGTATGATACATTCGCGGACCACTTTGGGTGCCTTCAGGGATCACCAGTGGTCCACGGACCACCTGTTAAGAACCATTAGTCTAGAGCGTTCATTGCCGACTCTGCCACTCACTTCTGCAGCATAAATTTGCTTTGTCACGTTTTTAGGTTTTGAAACATTCTGATTTCCCACGATAGGGCGAAGTGCCCCATTTACACTGTCCTGCATTCACTCTTCGTTCTATATCCTTGTCATGTCTTGTCATATCTACCACACTCTTAATTATACAAATTTATCCTCTTGCACGACTAACTGCTCCTTAGCAAGTTGCTTCCACAATAGCTTTGTGGCCGGTGGAAGGAAAAGGGAAGATCTCCCGCCGGGCAAGGTAATCGGCCCGGGGAGCGGCCAACGCTCCAAGTGGTAGTTCGGAGCTATTGTATATATACTGTTTTTAATTCGGAACTTTGATAGCGCGATTTAGGTTTCGATGTATTTTTGCTTGTGGCGCGACGACAGCGCCGCCACATCACCCCCCTGCTCAGACCGGAGGTCGATAGTGCAGTCTGAATATCGACGAATATGGCAAGAGCCAGGGAATTGCCTTGTAGTCTGCGGTGAGTCGAAGAGGCAGAAGTAATCTGCGAGTGCCGTGAAGCAGAGGCGGTAAGGCTCAGAGCCGTGCCGAACACTGTAGCGCAGAGTGGCTTGAAGAAACAGGAAGCATTATTATAGTGCTGCGATGACCTTTGTAAAGCTAGATGGCGCAGGATGTGAAGACTGAATATTGCTCGGGAGCGAATAGATGGGTGCCGGAACGATGACTAGGATTTGAGTTGTAGTTTCCGAAGGTTGTTGGTTGCGTGTTCATATCCGTCGGTTGGTCACCACTGTAGCCGGTGGAAGGAAAGGAGATCTCCCGCCGGGCAAGGTGTTCTGCCCGGGGGCGGCCAACGCTCCTAGTGGTAGTTCAGACTATTGTATATATACTGTTTTAATTCGGAACTTTGATAGCGCGATTTAGGTTTCGATGTATTTTTGCTTGTGGCGCGACGACAGCGCCGCCACAGCTTTTCTCACATTCACGAAAGCCAAACGATGCGAAATCGACTTCTCGCTTCGGAGCAACGTGACATGTGGCGAGCCTCGTTGCCGTATTTCTTCGGAAGGTTATTATTATGTATACCTACTTCTATATAATCGACATGGTTCCAGAACTTATTGAGACATTAAAATTCTATTTACTATGTCAAAGATTTCGATGTTGGAATTGGTTGGTTTCACGGCGGTCCCAAGGACTTATTGGAAGGTTCGAGCTGCATACACTTCGTGCTAGCTTAATAAGTACTCTCATTACGATAAAACAGCCTACAACACTAGAGCTACAACACTACTTTGTGTTGTACATGTATAGATGTACAGAAGGCCCGCCTCCCCCGTCCTTGCGATACTTTGACTGCAGTGCTAGGATTGGTACCTATCTACAGATTTTATTCAAAAACCGTTAGATAGCTTTTTATTTTTTATTATTATGTACTATGATTAAACACGTTATTTAAAATTAAAGAAAAATTATAAATTTGTTACGAAAAAGTGCTTTCATCTTCAAAATTACAGCACTGATGAAACGCACGATTATCATATTTTAAAGTTAATTGCTTTAATTACCTCAACCTGAGGTATTTTTTTAACATACTTGCACAATAGTAAATAGTGTCTCCCAGAGACCATATTTCGATCACTGCGGCTAGTCTCAACGGAAACTAGGCATCTGCGCAGGATATGATTATAGTGCACGAGTGTGTGCGCAAGCACAGGTGCAGGTGTAATCTCTCTAATAGTATGATGGGATGGGACGGCAATCCGACAAATATGACAGATCAGGCGCAGGATCAACGGCTTTACATGCTTTTCGAAGCACGTGTGTGAAATACCGCCGCCTTTCGGACTCTGTGCTGCTACTGAGAATTTGTTTACAGACAAACCAATAATTATTTTTTACCCGACCTTGGATGAGTTATAGACACAATACAATACACATGTATATATTCGAGCTCTCGAAAACGGCTCTAGCAATTGTTGATGAAATTTACCTCACTTGCCCGTGCAATATGGTTGGTAATTTCTCAACAGCCTAATGGCTAGAGCGTAATGTTACCACGCCGGAGTGCGCGAGTTCGTGTCCTGCAATTGTGTTTATTTTTAGTTTTTGATCTTTAGTATGGTAGCCCACACGCCTCACAGCTAAGTAAAAAATTTTTTAGACTTATAAAATGTTTTGTTTGCTTTTGTTGAAAAATGTTTGATTACAGTATTCTTACAGAAAATGATTGTTTTTATCTATATGCGAGATCAGGTCAAAAAGTTCGCGGAATGGAAGGGAAAGGGGGTGAAATTAAACATGAAATTATTTTTACTTTTCGATATATTCCCCATTAACTAGAATACACTTCACAGACCGTTCAAATAACTTATTTACACCTTTGAAATTTTTTTTGTCAAGGCCCTCAAAATGAAAGAAATTGCCGACTTCCTTCTTCGTCATCTGATTTCTTTCTCCGAAGCTCTTTTTTCATATTTGGGAACAAATAATAATCCAAAGGGGCCAAATCTGGATTATAGGGTTGGTTTAAAGTTTCTATTGTTAAATTGTGACACCTTGAACTTCTTGTGCGGTGCTGCGCTTTTTTTATGCTAATGCATGGACTTCTGCTTTGACTCAAACATGTGATCAACCCATTTCATCCCCAGTCACAATTCAGTTCATATTTTCGTCCCTGTTCTCACTACACAGGTCCAAAAACTCGCGCGAACACTCGATCCGCTGCTGTTTCTGAAGCGGTGTGAGCATTCTTAGCAGTCACATGACATGACCTTGTACCACGATGGTTATGGAGAATGTTTAAAACGGTCTTAGATGATAAGTCATTTCTGCGATCTGTTTTTCTTCAGAAGAGCATTTTCAAGAACAATTTTCAACTTTTTCGACAATATCTAAGGAAGTTGCCTCAATCGGTCGGTCTGAGCGCCTATCATCTTCAATTGAGCTTTGTGGCAGAAAGGCTATGCCACTTTAAATCATCGTTTTCCAGGTCAAGAGTCCCCGTAAACAGATCTCTACTTCCATGGCGTTTTCCTTGTAGTGAGGAACTTAATCACGGCACGAAACTATCAAACTCTCTCATATTCAGTGTTCACTTCCTGATTAACTTGTTTATCTTGTGATATCTCGAAGGTTAAGGAACCGATCTGGCTGAAACTTGGTATTTTTAGTTGTATTGAGTCACCTAGTAGTGACGGTTAAAAAAATCGCCCATCTACTCTCAACCCCTTGTTCTCCGCTTTTGACCCGCCCTCGTAGTCACACTGTTTAATATTTTCTTAAAAATCTAAATACAGGTATGATATATATATATTTTGTTTGTAAACTATTTAGGATGAAATTTTTGTACAAGATAATCAAAGATAATGTCTTACTTTAAAGTATTTCTAGATAACGCAACCAGGTACTATAGTATGTGTAAATCGATTGAAAAACGGACAATGACCTTTCGGTCGTTTAACCAGAAATTACAAACCTTCAATATATAGGCACATTTTATATGTAGTACTTTCTTTATTTATAATGATTTTTTATAATGATTGATATAATATATATTTATTAACTATTATTAAAAGTTATGTGAAAGATCGCTGTAGATCATCTATTGTTATAAAGTACTTTATTCATTTAACAACAAAAAACATTATTTATAACACATATAAAGATTCGAGTGATAACGACACCGAATAAGTACGTACTTATGCAAAGATAAAACTTTATTTTAATATTATATAAGAACTTTATTTTATTCGGTGCAATCATCACTCGTATCTTCACTGATGAACTATCTGTAACATTAATTATATAAGGACATGCTGAATAATATAAGGACATACTGAACACAGTTTTCCATTTATCTGGCGTGATTTGAGTTAAACCATCTTTAAGTAAATTTTTAACATCTTTTAACTTGAAAGTTGTATTTTTCGTGCAACGTACCCTTTCACATCTGCCCACAAGTTCAATGGGTTAAGCTCACAGTGATAAGGAGGTAACCTTACCACTGTGATGCTTTTCTTTGCCATCTCGTCGGTGACGTAACTTCGATAGTTATCTTTAACTGCCTTTATTTTTTCCATTAAGTGGGTCTTTGTGTCCGAGGGCACGTATGCGATCTGTTTAGATTCTAGCCATTCCTGCATATTTTGTTTCCATAGACATTGTTGGGGTTTTCTAAACGTCTGGAGTGGTAACTAGCGTTATCCATAACTATGACATCGCCGCTTTGCAGTTTTCTATTACTTTTCTAAACCAGTCCTCGAAATGGAGAGCGTCCATACTCTCATGGTAGTCACCAGTAGATGATGATTCAAATACCCAATCACATCCCTCCAAAAAGCCATTTTCATTGCCAACGTGTACAACTATTAATCGCTTTCCTTTACCGAAGAGCTTTCCGCCAGTAGAGTAGCCTTCTAACCGTGATTGACGAGAAGATTCAATTGTGGTGTCTTCCCATACCTTTCCCATAGTATGACCTGCGTTAATCCATGTTTCGTCAAGGTAAAATGTTACGTCCCTCGTTTCTTAATATTTGTATTTCTCTCAAATATCTGGTACGCCACAGAACTATCTCTGGGCGATCTATTAGACCACTTTTCTGTTTCTCTTTATATATTTGAATTTTAAATGGCGCAACACACGTCGCAGGAAGTTTTGCTCAAGTTTGGCAACTGGTCATCTTGATTTATACTGAGCAAAATTTTGTCTAAAGTCGGTAATTCTCCTGCAAGAAAAGAACTGATGCACTTTCGCTCTATAGCCGATTTATCAAAATCGTCCAACTTGTCAATTACAGACTTTTTCTTTTATTAATTATTCCTTTTCTGGTATTTTATAGAATCTCTATACACTTAATACGCGATATATAGTGCTCTTGCTGACTCCTGAGATCTCGAAACCTTTTCTACCATATTAACGTTTGAAGGATACACGTCTTCGGGCCAGGTGTTTTGACATATTTGTATACATTAATGATAATCTCTTGTTCCCCGACCGACAAAGTGGTAGGTTTTCTCTTTTTACTGGTGACGTTAAAGGTGCTCCAGAAGATGGGCCTGTAAATAAATGACAAAATATACTACCATAGTACTACATCACATAAATACATATTGTTTTAGAAAATAAATACCACATGGTCACATAAAGAGCGCTTTAAGAAATAGAAGGCTACGTCGTCGCATTTGTACCTATTTGCGTACCTGCTACGTTTATTATGGGTCGGCGACGTCTCTTTCCACTTGATGTTGAAGGACCGGGTCCTTCACCAAATTCTCCTGAACTCATGTCGATTTAGTAACGACCGTCACAGTAAAACTAATATACAGATTCAAAAACAAAACTTAACGATATAACAAATTTAACAGTAAAAACTCAACTAAAACAATGCAATGAATGCTATGAATTACCCGAGACGTACACACGCAAGCGCTATCCGAACACGAATGAAAACAAAATGGCGGACCGGCCCAAAAGGTGACGCATCTCTGGCTGCCATTGTCACGTTTCTTTAGAACGAACTGACGTAACGCGTTTTGTTTATTTTAAAGGGATGAATTTGCAAAAGCTCAATATGGTGATTATATTGCTTCAAATATTTTTAATATGAAACTGTTATTAAATGAATTGCTGCGTTACTTACCATAAATTGAAATATAAAATATAACACATTTTTCGCGATGTACCGTAAGATTTTACTATGTTTATAGGAACCACAGACAATATTATTTAAGAAACAAAAACAAAACATATGTGCTGACCGAAGTGGAATAATATCAATATTTAAATATTGTTATCACATCTAAATTGAGATTTTGTAAGTTACGCCTTTTGACACTCGGCTCATATCTGAGGTCATTGTCCGTTTTCTCAATCGATATGGCACATACTATAAGATATACATATAATTAAAAACAACAAGCAACAAGCGCAATAACTGCAAAAACATGTAAAATAAGTCCTGACACTTCATTTTTATTTCTAATACTTCTGTATAATTGTATGACCCATATCTTCAGGTTTTGGTATCCAGTACCCAGTCCTTTATCCGATGGTAATTTTTTTAACTAAACATCGCAAAGCTAGTATTGGCTTTTCCCGGGTACTACTTCTCACCGATCGAATCACGATCGAAACGAGCACACAGTCCACCTGATGGTAAGTGGTTGCTGTGACCCTAGACATCTACATCTATCCTCAATAAAGACTCAAAATGTAGAAGCGTTGTCACCCGTGAGGACTAAGATGGAATGCCTCTTTTCCAGTAAAAAGGGTCTCCGGTTCTCTACACTCACCATACGAAACACAGCAGTGTTAAGCTGCTATTTTACGCTGGTATCCTGTGAGAGCGTGGTCCTTCCCCGGTCGAGCCGACCCATTCGTTCTATAACTGTACTACTAATATAGCTGCAGCATGGCTCTACCACGTATAAAACTTGACGTATTATAATATAAATTAATAGTGTATTATTAATATTTGTTGTACATCATGTCGTTATGGTACGTACGTGGGTATAATATGAACGTACAAACGAGTTCGATGTGGCATTGTGAAAGTTATTTATTTCATTATGTAATTCTCCAGGCTTCGTCTGCTTTACCCACTAAGGCTATTCGCTATTAGTACCATAACACTTGTGTTGTGCTAGCATATATGTGGAAACACAAACAATGTTTTATTATTTTTATACTTTAGATCTGGACGCTTATTCCAGCGATTATCAATAATTATACATATAACAATCAAATAATTATCGTACTAACTTGGAGAGGTCTATATTCTGTAGTAAACTACTTCAGACTGTACATTTTTTTTACATGTCTGGAATTATTTTGTACGTTCCATTTTCCCGATCTCTTGTCACAAAAGCTTCGGAATAATTCGACTTCATTTGTTAAACATTCGTTTGATGAACATATTCAGATTAGTCATGAGTGTTTGTTTTGGCAGTAGAAGTAAAACAATAAATAAAGTAACAGTCTATATACGTCCAACTGCAGCTTAAGAGGAAAGGATCCGCCGCAGTGCCTCAATTTCCATAATAAATTGAATAGTAAATTATTATTGAAATTGCAGAACTCGATAAGTTGCTTTAAGGCTAATTAATTGAAAGGATGCTTCTTCCAATATCTACATATTTCCATAGTTGGATATGCGCCGACCTCGCAACTTCAATCTACTACGCCACTAACGGGACTCTGCCGGTATAGATACTTTAGCTGGGTTTCAACTGCACAGTTTGTCTGCTAACGATTGCAAATTAACCTTGCTTCATTTATGCCCACTTTACGTAGCCATAGGATAGGCTTAAATAGTAAATTTTTCACGCTTTACAATATTAATTTTTTTTTATTGTTTGTCCTTCGTATTTTGTGCTAAGTTGGACGCTTTGGTGGAGCCCTTTGTACAAAATGTCCACCATCGCAGACAGGATGGTTGATGTATAATATAGATTTTCGCGTGTTACACCCAGATTTTTTAAGACTAAAGTTCATTTCATTATATTTTATGTAATAAAACTTACACATTCTGACTCTATTATTATGCACATTACAAATGGCGCCATTATGTAATTAATTGTTTCTACATATGTATGTTGTGCTCATAAGATGTAACGTGTGCCCTATATCTTATATATGCAGATAAAATCATGCTTTTTACTCAATATGTGGTATGTGAAGAGCCGTTATTGGGAACGCATTTGCAGTAGGTAGATACTGGTCATCAGCCATAATATTATCTTATCCCTCGATTACGCCATGCGTTCACGTAGCTTTTGTCGTTGCAAATGTTTATTTGAGTACGCAAATATATTCTTCGATGATGGCACGCATTACCGCGACAGGTGGTAGATTGCCTTGAATACGTTGGGTGGTGGTAGCATTAGAGCCTACCTGTTGATCGTCATCGTGTCGAAAGTGAAAGGCATGCGTTCCTTTAGAACCAGTCCCAAATTACGACTTATATAACATCTATTTTTATATTCGTCAAACTATATGCTAGTGTTTTCAAAACAAAAGGCCGTAGTAAAACGTTTTGATATTATTATGACCTTATGCGTAATTGCCGAGGTCTTAACTACGTTTAATAGACCGATGTCGTGATTTAAAACTGATATGTTCTGCTGTTCCCAGAGTTGTAAGAGATTTAAAATAAGCGATCCGCCCTTGATTGTTAAATTTTTATAAGTCGGTACATTCTTTTTTTATAAAGTTATTACATATATATATTTACTTAATAGAAGTTTTGTTTTGAATCTTTAATTTACTGTTAAAAGCCGATTGAAATTTATCATATATGCATACCCATGGTGTCACTTATACATATTATATTTAACTAGCTGGTACTCGGCGCGTTGCTGCCGCTTAAGATAAAATAGTGGAAATATCGTTTTAAATTTAGAACAGTTATATTGTTTAATTAGGAATGATGATAATACATTCATTGAATTTAATGATATATAAATTTCAAATAAATTTGTCCGTACGACACGCGCGCCACCTACTGTAAGTTAATTGTACTATGCCTATAACCTTCGCGTAAGTGCAAGCAATAAGTTGACAAAGTTTTACCGCAATCTGATGAACGGTATGGCAGCGCATAAAATACGAACAAACAAAAATTATTATTTATATACATATTAGATGTTATGTAAATTAAACTTAAATCCTGTGAGCAAGGGATGAATGCACATATCCAGAATCAGACTGTTAATGTTGATCTCATTATTCTTCAGATTGCACTGAAGTTTTGTCGATTAACATAGTACAGTATTTTTAAAGAAAATATTAAGATCTTTATTATATATTTTGCAAATAAATATGACGACATAATATTATACGCATATAAATATGAAAGAAAATATAACTACTTTGAGAACACTTTATGGTGGCACTCATGAAATGTTGTTTCATCACAATTTGTTTGGCTATTTTAAATTTCAAGATACTTGATTTGTTTATTGTAAGTTTCGCGTTTTATAATTATTTTACTATCTTAAATTTTTATCAACTACGGAAATCTATGAGAAACTTACACAATATTGTAAAATGTCATTCGTTGATATAACATGCCTACGTTTCGTTCTATTGCAATACCGAAACCAATCAATTTGTTTATTGTTTATGTGTAAAAATATAAACAGCAATTACCTAAGTTAGTCGCTTATGCAACAATTTTGACAATCCGTTGTAACCTTTATTTCTGTTAGATTACCCATAACATTTGGATTTGTTTGCCTCTGATAGCTACATGAATTTTAACCGACTTCAAAAAGGAGGAGGTACTCAATTCGACTGTATGTTTTTTTATGTGTGTTACCTAATAACTTTTTTTAGGTGAACCGATTTTGATGATTCCTTTTTTATTTGAAAGCTGGTGCTTCTCATGTGATCCCATATAAATTTGATCAAGGGCTGACCAGTAGAGTTTTGAGTTATCCTTAATAATTTACATTGAAGTCGGTTGTACAAAATTTTTAGTTTTACCACTTGTTACTAATGATGCTTGTCTATGCGCAAAGTTCACGATCGATTATTATGATGCCGTCTTAGTTTTATTGATGGTTTTTTAATTTGATAATTTTAACTTAGTTTTAAAATGAACTTGTACTGTTTTGGTGCTTACTTATAACAAATAGTAGTAACTTACGAAAATTTTAAACGTTATTGCCAACTTATTGCAGCAAGGACGTCATTGGACACGAATGTGTATACAGTGTTCTGATGTCACCCATGCCGCTGCGTTAAAGAAACTAGGTAGTTACAAATACTAACACTGATAATCCACGGGGAATAAATGTTTTAGAGTGGCAGTTCGTACTGTCAAACGCAGAACTGATGAAAAATGCAGGGAGTTAATGGATGCAGACAACGTTATACGTGGTAGAGCTACGCTGCTGCGTGTTGTCTGCAGCACAAATGGTTCAGCTTGGTATGGGTAAGTCCGCGCTTTGACAGAAAACCAATGTGTAATAATAGCAGCATTATACCATCGTGTTTCGTATGGCGAGTGGCGAGAATCGCAACCGAAGACCCCTTTTACAGGTAGCATACCATCTTAGTCTTCGGGGAATGATAACGCACCTGTATCTTAATCGAGGCACAGAAAAAATAGTGTTATTCAAATATGAATGTAGATATCTATAGGTTATTATGGCACGCACTCGCCATCATGATGTGCTCGTAAGTGACACTTGTATAAAAAATCAATGGGGAGTTGGAGAGGCTTGTGTTTAGTAGTAGAATTATGAACTTATGATGGATAGGCCATAATTATAAGCGAGTAGGTGAAGATTTGCCGCGGTTATATTTCAATTACGGTCCGGACACGGCGCAACCTATCACAAATTGGTTTGTAACGCTTCGCTAACAATCATTTGTGATGCGACGTACTTGCGCATTATAGTAACATTATATAGTAATAGTATATTTATATCTATTATAAACTTTTTGCAAGACGTAGAAAAGTACCATTGCTTGCGCAATTATTAATAAGAGGAACATTCGCATAGGGACATGGCAGTACAGTAATTAAACTTAAATTTAAAATCTATTTAAAAATAAGCTTTTATTAGGCGTTATTAGGGTGAGCATCCGGCTCCATAATTAGAACAGCTCTATCGTACCATATTATTGTATTATCATCGATGTTACATATGTAAGTATGCCAAATGTCAGCTCAATCGGATGTAGGGATTGTAATCTAGCACTGTTTTCAATCCAGCTGGATTTTTACTGGACTAATATAAACCCATCTGTATCCAGCATTTATAAAAAAAATCTGCTGTGAAATTCTCAAAAGACTTTAATTATTAAGAAATACACATATTGATATTTTAGTTTGATTAATCACCTAAGATCGAGACAATGAACTTTAAATATTTAGTTATAGCACAGAATAAATAATAGTACGAGAAGTTATAGTAGGCATAATGCCATGTAAATAATGAAATCTATAAATTCTATAATATCAAACAGTTGCAATTCTAAGAATTAACTAATTAACTTATTATCATTGGAAATCAGTCTTATCAGTTTTTTATACTTTAATCATTATGCCATTTACATAAATTATTTTCTACTTTTTAGTTACAATTATCATTGTTAGTAAAGTAGTAGTTATTAATTATCACAAAACAATCATTAATCACATAATATAAAGGTGTCAAAGATATCTTTAAATACTTTACATAGATTAATTTAACTAATTAGGTAATTGTCTAAAGTTTCTGATTATTTTCACAAAAAATTGCCTAACCAACTTACATAAGGAATTAAATTAAAAACTTCTGTTTAAAATCTATACAAGTAAATAAAATTGAAGTGTCTGTTTGTAATGTCAAAATAACAGCTTTTTACTAAATGCATAATATGAAAGTATATACGGTACTCATAACAAATACACAATTTTTAAAATTTTTGTCTGTCTTTGTTCCGGCTAATCTCCGGAATGGCTGGACCGACTTTGACGGGACTTTCACTGGCAGATAGCTGATGTTATAAGGAGTAGGGTAGGGCGGGGCTAGTTGAGCATAGGGGTAAGTTGGGCAATCGAAATATCTCGGAAACTATATACCGCACGTTAACGCATCAAATTGCGGAAAGAAGCGGTCAAGGGGGAGGAATTCATCGCACGAGCGCCGGTGACGACTTGTCGATCAAGTGAAGTATATGCACGCTTTGTTTGTTTAGCGACCAAAAGTAAAAAAATGTGAGTAGGAATATTTCTTCTGTACGAGTCAAATATCCGTTTTCAATCAGGTAAGTGTTAAACTTCCATAAATTTAGTATATTTTTGGTATGTATAAAGGTTTTGGATATAAATCTAACAGTTTTTTTATAACCTCACTTTTGTTTCAAATTTTTGAGGTGGGGTTAGTTGAGCAATAGTTGCTCAACATGCATTTTTCATCATTTCATGCATTTTCCCCAGGAATTGTTCGACCATATCCAAAGGCTGCTAGTAGAAAAACAGTCAAGACTATCAGAAGAAAGCGGAAAGCTGCTATTCTAACAGACACACCCGAAAAGAAACCATTGCAAGAGGAGCAAAATAAAACCACTAAAAAGTTAAGAAGCCAAAGAAGAACATTGATAATAAAAGAAAGAAGAGTGTTTCAACGATGATGATGATGACTATTCCTGCCTAGTTTGTTGCGAAGCCTATTCTGAAAATTTACCAGGGAAAACATGGATCCTGTGCCAAGTTTGCAGGGAGTGGGCACTTACAAAATGTGTGCCAGCTGCTGGTCTTACTTTCGTTTGTATTAATTGCAACAGCGACAACGCTGATTGAGTTTCCAAAATCTCATTAATATTTTCTAGTTTAATATACGTTTTATTGATGATTATATAAATGTTCAAGTCTGGCTTTAAGTAGAAAGACTGAGTTCTAATCCAAAAGTTAAGCTTAAGATATGTTGAGTTTTTGTTGATTCTATTTTTTGTTTAATATTAAAAGAAAATTACTTTTAGTTTCACTGTTATGTCACTAAAATACTAAAAATATTTTTTTTATTTCATGTCTTGTAAACACTGGACCTAGAATTTCTAACTGCTCAATTTACCCCATACCCTTGCTCAACTTACCTCACCTATGGGGTACGTTGAGCATCTTTGACTTTCTTCACTTATATGGCTGTAGCTCGTAAATACGATTTGTTAGAAATAAATTACTATAGACTCTTTTGGAAAGGGATAAATTACTTACCCATCAGTATGCATAACAAACCATGAAGACTTATCGTTGAGGAGCTATAACTGCTCAAGTGAAAAATTGCTCAACTAGCCCCGCCCTACCCTAACTTAGGCTATTTTTATTTCAGAAAAAGAATTAGGGTTCCGCGCAATAAAATTAAAACCCATGAAATCCAATCGTAATAAATCACACGCGGGCGAAGTCGCGGGGAACAGCTAGTTAGAAAATATAATAAAATATAAGTCTTGAGTCATGAATGTCTTGACTCTTGACTTAAAAATGAAGTTTATCACTTTTGTTATTACGAGGGCGACACTGAAAGTTTTTAGAACTGGCCACTTGTAAACGATATAATAAAAAAATAAGTTCAAATTTTGAAAATGGAACTCTTTTCCAATATTATTGTGTATGTATTTTATTAATTTGTCATTTGTTTACGATTTGGCGGCAAATTAAAAATTGTGTGTCACGTCAGCATGAATTTAACGCGAGAAAATTTTCGTACAATGATTTTTTTATGACTTTCGATGTCAACAAGAAAGTTATGATAGACTTCTCGTGCCACTGCTTACAACTCGTTTAATGAGTTTAAACGTGGGCGCTCTAATCTCACCGATGATCTGCGTGCGGGACGGCCTTCTACGGCGACGACTGAAGATAACATCAGTGTTGTGCGGCGTATGATAGAGACTGACAAAAGAGTGACTTTTCAGCAGATTCGGACAAGCTTAGTCATCGGTATGAGTCAAGTGCACAAAATCCTCCATGAACATTTAGCGATCAGGAAGCTTTGTGCCCGGTGGATACCTCATAATTTGACAGAGGGCCAAAAACTCCGTCGTGGTTCAAAGATTTAACGGAGGTGACTCAAATGCTGTGTTCAACATACTTACGGGTGGCGAAAGCTAGATTTATTGTTATGATCCTGAAACTAAGAGACAGTCTGCTGTCTGGGTGTTTCCTTCCGAGGAGTTGCCAACCAAAGTGGAGAGAGGTCGAAGCGTGGGAAAAAAGATGGTGGCCTCGTTCTTCGGAAGGACAGGTCATTACGCAACAATTGTTTTAGAGGACCGAAAAACAGTTAATGCAGAGTGGTACACTAACAATTGTTTGCCACTTGTCTTGGAAAAAGTTCGGGAGAAACCTCGCAGTAGGATCCTCCTTCACCACGACAACGCCTCGTCGCACACCGCCAAGTAAACAATCGACTATTTGGCGACGTCAGACGTGGAATTACTGGGTCACCCGCCCTATAGCCCCATCCTCGCAATTTTTATTTATTTCCGAAAATAAAAGAAAAACTTCGAGGAAAACGTTTTATGGACGCCGAGGAAGAGTGCAACGTGACGAGTGGGCTAAGTGCTTTTCTCAGTGGTTCCATCGGATGCAGCGATGTATTGATGTAAATTGACACTATTTTGAAAAGATATAATAAAACTAATAACTTGCTATTATGATGTATGATGAATGACCAATTTTTCAAATTAATCATAATAATACACAGATTAAAGATGTTTTCGTCTTTGACTCCCTCACTTTCATAAACAGTCATTTTCTTTTTTGATAAGATTATATTATCATAATCTTAGTCAATTCTATTTTTCCGATTTATGGTAAAGTTTTCTTTCTCACGATTAATTTGGATCTCGAGTTCCTGTTCCAACGTGAGATTTACACTCCATCCGTCGGGAATCCGCCACATCGTAGTACTCTTCCTTTATATTTTCCTCTGCTCTTGGCTCTTCTAGAGGTACATATATTCACACGATTCAGTATATTTTTCATCACCTGTCGGAACTAGTAAAAGCGGCAACGTAGCTTTTTGGCCGTTCGCGCTATCACTAGAAATTTTATTATTTGCGAATCTGCATTGCTAATGTGCATTGAAAATGTGCTGGCTGGCAATTACAATCCTAATTAAGGGATCAGTCAGCTCCGACTTCAAAAACTGATTACAAATTTTAAATCGGAAAGACATACAAAGAAATGAAGATAATAAAAAGCTTCTTAAAATGTAAAGAGATGAAAAAAAGCTATTTCATCATTGTTATTTATTTATTTTTAGTTTCGATTTAACTTTAATTACTAACTAGCGGGGTTAGCCAAGTTGACATTCTACAAGCGTTAGCCCTAGAAAACTGTTAAAGTGAATGAAATTAACAATAAGTCGCCTGATTTAACGTTGAGAAACGTCATCCCATTAATTTTTTCAGCTTAACGCAAATTGGTGGGAGACAGGCTTAACTCATATTATATTGACCTTCACTCGACTAGACGTTTTAAAAATTAATAATTGCTAATAATATAAGAAAAAATTGTACATGTAATATTAAAAACTTTACTTTTTGTTTGCTTTGTCCAATGTAAGTAAAATTTTAGAACTAAGCTACGCTATTAAATTTTTTCTCTTTCAAATCTATTTACGGAACAGTAGACGTGACGCTTTTTCTTACATTCCTAGTCACAGCAGCACGTCGCCGCCCGAAATCTAAGATAACTGCTCTCATCTTTCCTATCCACCGACAAAAAGAAGTTGTAATGAGATGTTCTGTCACCGCAACGCCGAGAATTAAACCAGTACATTGCGATGTCGCAATGGTTGCTCAAGCGTCTGCAACGGTAATGTTTACATGAACACGCCGCGACTGTCTAACTCTAAATAATAACGCGTGGTGAATTTAAATAATTTGTATGTAGCTGCATTAAAGCTCGCCCGGGTATCTAGGTGTAATGATCGGCGAACTACCGAGAAGTGTATAATCCCGTTAGTCTAGGTATCACGATCGGGCTAGTTTATTGGAAAGTGAGTTGCGCGGAGCGTAGCCGCTGCGGCCAGTGCTAGCTGTGCTAGTGCGTCTGCTCGCTTCCTGCTATCGGAAGAAAGGCCCAAGCCGATATCTATTACGGCACGCATTAGATCTGTTTACTCTTCAATTACAATGAGTCACTAAACTTTAGAGAGGGAAAATTGTTTGTGGTTAAACGAGATACAAAACTGTTGTGAGATTGAAAAATACTACAGCCCCCTTTACTCTATTTGTAATGATTGAAATTGCATGTTTCGCTTTTGTTTATTTCGTCAAAACCGCCTATAACAATTCTCTGCTGAAAATACGGGCAGATAGTTAAGACTTAAAAATATTCTTTATAAAATGGGGTAATTATCGTAATGTTAATCTAATCAGTAAACACATAAATGCTCCGTTTCACGGAGAATTGTTCACAAACCAGCGGTAGAGTGACTGTCGCGCGTATACGCAAGTTAACTAATTAAATACATATTAAATATCAATCCGCGTGGAGAGAGTTTCTCACAGAATCGCCCGATCATCCGAGCTTAACTATTTAGTGACTTATTAAATGATTACTCAAATTCTCAGCACTTATTTAAACTATTTGTTAGAACTATCATGTTTGCTTTGTCTACTGTCAACAAAGCATTCATTCCTTTTTGACGATTCTTTATTTGATTTGGTACGGAACATCCGAATCGGTTAGATTTCTAGTCGTACTTGGTCGGTCTGAGGACTACTTTTAAAATTAATTCAGGTTTTATTTAATGTTATAACATCAGTTATTATCAGAAGTTGTGAATTCTGTACATATTACGGTTCGGAAATTCAGAGCCACTCGTTTGTCTAATCCGGAAGATGCCGATAGAAGAATCAAATTTCTGTTTTATCGTTTCCAATGAGTGACAAATAGACAGTCAAAGTTCATCCAGACTTGAAAAATTAGTGCACAAAATATTGTTACTGAATATAAACCGGGAACTGTCTCTGCAGTCGGGAACTCTTAACGACGCGCGGCCTGAATTATTAAATTTCATCATTTTAATACTCCATTAAAAGCCTTAATTTTGGATAAAAATTTGGATAATATAAACGCTACAAATACAGATTATTTTTCTATTCGCGTGTTCGATACACGTAAAAGTGGTTCACAAATACCATTGCGTGTAACCCTGGCGCAAGCTGTGAATGGTCAAGTGACACAGTTCCGCAGCACACTTTTGTATCATTTGATTTATTTAGTTCGTGTACCTATTTATGCAGCCATCTGCGGTTGCAGTATCCGTAGTTTTAGTAACTGCCTTTATATATTATATTATACTTAATCCGTATTGTTACTTTGACTTGGATTATTATGTTTCAGAATGCGAGTTGTAATCGTGTAATGTAAATTATTTGAGTACATACTTTTAATTTTTTTTTCTTTGCTTGTTTACAATGTGAACGTAATAAGAATATAACAACCATAAAAAAGTCCTATTATACATATTATATGTTCGTTATTTTGTCATTAGATAGATATCGATTACCATATCTTACTATATGTGCGTTCACGTAATAATTGCGTATAATGGTAGGCTACTATCGTAAATCTGTAAGTGGACAGGCAGTTTCATCATAAATGTAATGTATATGTTCTAGTATTTGAGCGCTTTTAGCAACATGACATGGCGCATAATAAGCGTAAAATGTAACTGAGGTGATGTTGTTGATATACTGATGAATACATCGCATACATGTAATGTGAACTATGACATCGAAAAGCAAATGCCTTATATCTGACTTAGAGCTTTGATTGTATCGTGTGCGGAGCATTCCTTAAACTTGATTGTTGGGTTTGAATGACGACTTTGCGATAAATTGGGGAAATATCTCCCTGCTAGGGTAAGTTTTCTATTTTCCGTATTCGTGTTTTATTGCGGGCCTGGGCGGCTTGGGGCAGGTGCGGGCTGCGCCGGAGATGCACGGTACTTTCACTGTCGGCGCGGCGTTGCGGTGCCCTGCGCAGTGCCGCCGCGCCTTCGTCGTCGCCGGCCGCACCGCACCGCTCTCGCGAATCAACGGCTGATCGACACCCTGTGTCAATCGTATGCTTCACCGCGCTCGAGTTCACCCGCCCGTTACTCAGCTGAATATCGAGATCGAGCCGTGAAAAATCACATATCTATTTATAGATTGCGTATTTTTACAATGCAGTGTCGTTTTCGCGATCCTGCTAACAGACTATCTCAAGTGCACTCTTTAATCGTGGTTGCATATTATGCTCCTCCTTAACGAAACTTCATCAGTTGGAGAATTGCCACCAGGACAATTGCACAGAAGGCATATGGTGATGTTCGTTAACAGTGCCGAATGTTTGTGTCCAAATTTAAGGCGGTTTGTTTTATAGTGAAAGTTGTAAAATCTGGTATTTAAGTGTTCAAGTTTCTTTCCGCACCGGACAAATATTTATCGAGAGTTGATTGCATAACTTTCGGTTGATTATTTTTATTTGTGACCGGTTAAATACCTTGGAATAATATTGTTTAATAGTTCGGTTATTAGATTTTGCTGATGGTTTTTAAACTGGTGCTGCTCTTTGAAAAATTACATTATCCACTGGGATACGATTAGTCAGTGTATTCATTTGGACGGAGGGCATGTGTTTCAGTAATATTTACAGTGTCAAGGTTGTCGGATCATATCGTTAGCCAGTGTTAAGGCAGGAGATGCGCAATGCGAACACGACGTTGCGTTACGACGTCCACTGTAAATAAATAATGATCTAATTGTAGGTGGCTAGCGAGTCTGCTATTTTGATGTATGATTGATATGCGTAACAAAGACCAAAACGTTAGCCAGAAGAGATTAAGAAAAAGTAAAAGATAAAATATCAAATTGTATAAATTATTTTAATTTGCTGAAGTGAAACTAGTCGTGAGTGCATTGCCTACTTTCCAAGATTTCTAGAGGGCACTCCCTTTTCTCAGCTGCCAACTAAACTGCCTAATACTTGACGTAAATATTTTTTACTTGCATTTTGAACTTTAAGTAAACAGATAAAACTATGTTTGACATACAAGAAGTGCTATCGCTTTGATGTTATAATGAGCTGTGTACACTATTTAAAGATGCCTCATTACGATGAAAGTTTTTTCTATGATGACAATCAGAATCAAAGAAGGAATAAACGAAGTTACCGTGTATATAAAAGTGGTTTGAGCCCATTACATATTCTGGAATCTGGCGATGTTTTGCAAGCACTCGAAGAGAGAGGAACTTCAGTTATTAAACGAAATATTCGAAATATTAAACATCGTGGCAACAGACACAAACCAGATTCATGTACGTACTACGAACAATATTCTAAGTACAAAACGCAAGATGTACTCGGCATTCACACTCCGAGGATCAGTGTATTCGACCCTAGTAAATTTTACGATATAAGAAACAATAACATCCTACCACTGAGCTCTTGTAAAAGTTTTGATAATTTAACGTTGAAAAGGTCTCGGAATAATGATATACACAAGGAAAAGATTAGGAACGGAACGAGTCTACAGAATCTGTTGTGCGAAGAAAGTATCAAACGGTTTTCCTCACCTTCCGAAGAGTGTTTAGCGACCACGCGTAGGGAAGATGTGAGGAATTCGTATTCTGTGGTCGAAGCTCGGCGAAGACCTATGCGACGGGTTTCGCGGAACACTGCGGTACCTGGTGTCGGTGTCTACAGGCAAATCGGTGATCGCGGCGCTGACAAGAAAAATATTAAGGGTATAGTTTATACTTCGTATTAAAGTCATACACTTAGATACGACCGCGTGGCCTAGCATGTCAAAGCCGGAGCCCATAATTTGTGCCAAACATTTTTTTATAGAATAAGGGTGACAAACGAGTATACAGTCGATCTGATGGTAGTGTATGCTGTGGTCCAAAGAGACCTACATCTATACTCGATTAAGAATCAAAATGTAAATCCGTTGTCACCTGAGTACTAGGATAGAATGTTTTGTTACCAATAATACCGCGGTTCTCGAAAGTTTATCCCATTTTTAATATGTATATAGCCAATTTTATTTTTTTAACTTCCGTTTAGGGCGTCTCTTGCCGACTCTGCTATTCACTTCGGCAGTATAAATTATATTAAATTTTTGAGAATTAATAATTAATTATATTAAAATTATAATTATTGCTTGTTATATTAGTAAATATAACGAATGATGGTGGCGAAAAAAAAACCCGTAACCCTGCTTAGTCCCGTGGGTATCGTAAGAAGCGAGTGTGGGAAATGCCAGAAAAATCCTATGGCTATACACATATTTTATAATCACCGGACAAATTTGCAGAGAAGATTCAAAATAAGTAATATAGGCAAATGGTGAAGAAAAATTAATTAAAAAAAATTCAAAGATTCTGTCCTTTTTATCTTTTAAATTCAAAATGCGTGGTAATGTTTTATTTTAACTGATTGTCATTCATAAATATCTAACGCCTACTATTTTACTACGCACGCACACATTCGTAAGGGTAGATCGGTCGGCAAAAACGTGAATTGAATCGCACACAGAGGAGCGCGCGTACGTGTAGCTGTTGCCCATAAATCACATTCAATTTGGGATAATTTCAAATAAAAATAGAAGTCTTATTTACTCATATTTTCAAAAAATGGAATAACGGTATATAAAGAACATAATAATAGTCCCAAATTGAATGTGATTTATGGGCAACAACGTTTTTGCCTACCGATCGACCCTTACGAATGTGCGCAGTAAAATCAGTTAAAATAATGCATTACCACGCATTTTGAATTTAAAAGATAAAAAGGACAGACTGTTTGAGATTTTTTAAATTAATTTTTCTTCACCATTTGTCTATATTACTTATTCTGAACTTTCTCTGCAAATTTGGCCGGTTATTGCAAAATAACCCTGTATAGATGACGTTGGAACCATTTCGTTTACAAGGCGTAAATACCTAGATATCGGGGAGCAGTGTCATAGGTGCGAGACATCTGGTACCGCGATCGTCAATCCGCTTCCCAAAAGCTCCCTACAACTGGAGAGGCCCATATCCAGCATTGGACTTTTACGGTCTGACGTTTATATTTATACCTTTTTCATCAGTTCGTAAAATCACATTATTATTGCTGTAATGTGAAAATTTACCAAAGTTACCTATATTTTTTAATTTTTGTTTTAGTAAATAATAATAAAATACTATTTTAATGCGTGTAAAAAGAATATTTAATATAAGTATTAACTTGTACTATTATCAAATAAATAAATAAATAGATGTTGATAAAAACCAGTCTTGAACACGTTCTCTCTCTGTGATATTGAAAAATAATGATATACTGTTTTTTTTTTGTAATCTGAGGACAACAGCTCTGTTCTCAAATAGAAACAGTTAATAATTAATGTCATTTCCTCACAAATTGTAAATTTATTTTGCACTAGCTGGTACACGGCGCGTTGCTGCCGCAGAAAAGATAATTGTGGAAATATCGTTTTAAATTTGGAAGAGTTATATTGTTTAATTAGGAATGATAATACATTCATTGAAGTTAAATGATATATTATGACTTTCAAATAAATATGTCGGTACGACACTCGCGCCACCTACTGCAATTTAATTGTACTATGCCTATAACCTTCGCGCAAGTGCAAACAATAAGTTGACAAAATTTTAGCGCAATCTGATGAACGGTGTGGCAGCGAATAAAATATGAACAAACAAAAATAATTTTTTTTTATTTGATTTCTTTATAAAACCGAAGTGACAAACAAGCTTATAGTCCACCTCATGTTAAGTGGCTACTGCAGTTCATGAGTGCATAATTACATTACACTCAATGGTTCATGGACACCTGCAGCCACTTTCAAACAAAGAAGTCTGAAGAAGTGTTGTCACCTCTGAGGGTTAAAATAGACCTTACAACCTATAATTATACTGGTTCTCGTCCTTCAGGAGTCCTGCCACCTAGTATACCTTGAGACACGTTTGTTATACATGTAAATATGCCTATTTTAAAAATGATATCATTTACCAGAATCCTTAAAAATATATTAAAAATCTTTGTTTACAAAATATTGTAGCGAGTTAAATTCCGAGCAAGATCGGCTTCCGTTTTACAAAAAGGGGCGCAAGTGATTTGCGTATTGTTTTAGTGTTTTCTCGTCTATGTGATTGCGCTTATATTTTCAGTACTACATTGAGCTCGCTGATATTGTATAATAAAGCGTAACAGATGCGGAACACACCATTGTATCTATTGTTACGATAATGTTAAGGCCGTCGGCAAAAACCGGCGTGTGCTAACGACCGTAGACGATGTACGCGATAATAATTGACTTCATTTTGTCCATTTAAGCGCTTTTAATTATTTGCTTGTGTGATTGTTTCTGTCATTAGACTCTTGTATCAAAGCGTTTCCATCGTATCTGTCGCAGTTCCTTGTATTGTTAAGAATTATTTTTCATTATTTATAGTGATGATGATTTTATATTCTGTATCAAAATAAGCACATACGTAATAATTTAGTGCGTCCTTCAAGCTGGAATCCTCCCCAACGATATCCTAAAATTTATTATGTCAAGATTTAGTGAGGAATTGGTGACAATTAGTGTCTTAAGAAAAAAATAGTGACTAACTACTTGGAGATATAGCCCTGTTTTGGGAGGATTCTAGCCTGAATTGAAGCCAGCAGCCCCCCTCGAAAACACCATTGTTGTCTGCTTTTGAGATGTAATTTCTATTTTAAGATTTAATGACCAATTGGTGACTTCATCCACTGAAATTGAAACATATTGCTCCAACGGAACCGGATTTATTCATATGTATTAGTGAGGATTCTGGCTTTGAAGATTATATACCATAAAATAACTCCAGAATGCCTAAGTCTTTCGCTGTGAAATTTGTGTCAAGATTTAGTGATATAATGCATGCATGCATGAATGAATAACTCCGGTTCCGTTGGAGAAATATGTATATATAAATGAAAGTCAATAATTGGTTACTAAATCTTAAAATAGAAATCACATCTCAGACGCAAGCAATGATGATGTTTTCGACGGGAGGCTGCTATGACGGATGGATACGTTATTTTGCCGGAGGCTTTAAGTTCTTCTTAGCATTTCTATGAATCTACCATTGCGACATCTCCGGAACGATTGGTGCGATGAATTCTCTTACACATTTATGACGATATTATTTGTATGATTTTATAATCTGTAATATTGTGTGTAATGTTTTATCTATGTTTGAAAATAATATTTTTAACTTATCGAAATTATGTGATGTTACGTGAACAAGAATTCCTTACATAACTCATTTGTTAATTGCTAATAACAACTGATTTAACACTTATCGTGTAACACTGGTCTGCCATTTTAGTTCCGTTCTCTTTCGTAACAATTTCATATTCAAATATTATGTAAAGCCTGAGCTTACCAATTAATTGAATTAGCAGCCTTTTGTTTTCGTGATAATCTTGATGTATTAACCATCAATTACGTGTTTATATTTGAACAATACGTTGTTCCACGGTAGGTATTATAAATTTATTGGATACTAGCGACCTGTCGCGGCTGCGTCTGAGTGGGATCTTCTAATGTGGCGTCATTTAGATTTCTTTAAATAATCATCAATGGTCATTTTATTTTGTCAACTTTTCCATTTGCAAAAAAAATCTTCAAGTTTTTCGAATTTATTTTATGTCTAGCTATATCTCTCCTGGTATTACTTTCTAATTATTCGTGAATTTTATATTTTCATCACAATTGGTTTAGCCATTCCGAAGATTAGCCCGGACAGACAGACAGACAAAAATGTTATAAATGGTTATTCATATCTTAATGACATGCAAATAACTAACTGAGCTCGATAAAAGGACGTTATTTTGATATTACAGTAAGTTTGTAAACAAGATCTCATGTACTCTTAAAAATTGGTCAAGTGCAAGCAAGCGCTATACTTGCACAATTATTGTTCCATTCCGGTTCCCAACCATTTCGAAGTCGAATTTTTCAACCCTAATAATTTTGGTTCGTTTTATATTTGTTTCTTAATATTCGTTCATTTCAGATTTTGTAGGATGGTAAATAGGTGCTGTGTAAACATGTCTATCTTCGATTAAGTATCAAAATGCAGATGCGTTGCCCCTGAGTACTTAGGTGGAATGTCTGGTGCCAGTTATAAGGGCATCTAATTTTATTTCTTAATATACTAAATAAAGTGCCATTTTACGCTGGTCTTCTTTGTCTTTGTCACTCGTCTGGTTAGTATTCTATAATATATTATAGGAGACAAAAATTTTGAAAAAATTATACTGACCCTCTTACCCTTTAAACCTCTTCAAACTGAAACACCGTGTGTGCATTGCTTCGCGGCGAAAGAAATAGCTAAGAGACTAGTACCAACCTAGATTGACATCTAGATGGAAACGGAGCCTCATGAAAGATTTTACGTAGTTACGAATATCAAATATAATAATCATTCTTTACTTGATAGAGCCACGCTACAATCACATATTAGTGGTGTTAGTATTAGTAGTGGTTCGAAGTAGCGTGATAAATAGTTTCATTTAGTTTTATTAGCCTTTTGAACCCTATTCTTGATATCAATCAATCAATCAATTATTATAATATTTACGTGAGCGTTTAGCTGATACCGTCGCACTTGTAATTCTGTGAATGAATAAAATTAATTTAAATTTAGCGTTTTTGAATTGATAATTTATAAGCATAATATTGCTGCGTTTCGTATGATAAGATACAAGAACAACAAACTCCCAGTAATTTATCTTCTTGTTATATGATAGTTTTTAATTTGAAATCTCAAACTCGCTACCTGGTGTGTAGCGTGTTCACAAAGGAAGAATTAAAATAGAGATTTTGTCTGCTGTGAGGCCACTGATCCTGAATCACTTATATACCGTAACACGATCTCAAGTGGTCATCGTCCCTACTTTCATGATATAACGTAAATACTGATTCGTGGATCTCGAATACTAGTTTTATAAGCTGTTATTGTTTTCCTAATTAGATCTCTAGTCTCGTTCAATCTCTCGAACGTTTTTCCGAAGATGCAGAAATCCGACCGATTGGCTTACTGTGTTTGCACCGCTATATCAGGCAATCTAATAGACTTAGTCTAGACTTAGCGTCGAAAGTATCAAGACATTATACCATGAAGACATATTTGTGGTAAAAATTCGCCACTTGTGTTCTAATACGGCGATCATCGTGCAACCATTTTGGCCTTAATTGGCTCGGTAATAGCTTGCTAACTATTCGGTTGACGTTATCATCATTCATCATGACAATAAGCGTGGTAGTGATTTTGATGTGATGTCTCCGCTCGCCGCCAGTTTCGATGCTGGGCGATAATGTGCTCATTCAAAAATAAAATATACAAAGTTTTTTTTCATGCGTGATCATAATACTATTATGTTAGTAGACACTTATTTGTTATCTTTTAAATGAAGCTGCGTTGTTGATCAGTCCATACTTGACATTTTATGTAAGGTTCGGAAAACCTGTATTTTAGCCTGGAATTCATAAACATTATTTTCAAGCATATCTAGACGCATACCTAGTCCCTAAGAACCCTAGTAAACTTAGTATATTGAGACGGCAGAGTAAATAAGCCATGAAAAAGTTGTTATTTATGAATATGCTTTCAATTTATAGTATTGTAATAAGTCTATGACGTAATAGGCTAATTTTTAATTATTAAAATAATCAAAATCGTACTTTTCCATAAGCTTACAGTTAAATTAATCGGGTTTTATAGATATTGAGAGAGACAATTTGTTGTCAGTGGCAAAGGCGACAGACGGGATCGCTCAGGCTGCATGCTAAGTAGGAGTTAGTGGCGTCTTTCTGTTTATGATATGTGACGGTGACGCACTTGCTCCCGTCCGTCCGTCCCGCCGTCCGTCCGTCGCCGTGCCCCGACTGTCCTCAGTCGTCACGCGTCGCGGCTTGGGTGCGTCCTGTCACCGCGTATATTTATAAACGCGCTCGGTCACCACTTTGATAAACTCTACTCCATCTTAGCGCTATCCTTATACAAAATTTCAATTTAAGAAAACAGTAGTCGCAAAACTTTATGTGTGTTCTTTTGAACGTGAGTTTTTTTGTGGAGGAAAGCATTTGACATCACAGCTCAGGTATGATGTGACCACTTAGAGCAAATAAGGAAATCGATGTTGCTGCGTATTACTAAGTTACTAAATATACCTGATTCGATATCCCATTGCGACACTCGTTGTTTGTGGACACTGGGCACTGTGTTGGTTCCAGTTCCAGGGTCAAAGTCCTGCCTGATAAGTCCCGGTATAAATATTTTGTTTCTGTTCTATTGTTTTAGTATTTGGCTCATTTATTAATCATATTATTATCTCACTTCATAATATTTTAAATGTCATATTTATCTGTTATTAAACTGTTCGTTCACAATATGATTTGTGTAATGATTGCTATTAAATGTCAATACATATTAGTTGTTTTGTTTTGTTTATTTTTGTTATTTTCTGTTGTCATGTGCCTTGTTTGCAGTACATACTTACACATGTCTTTTAAAACATTATTTGAATACTAAAAGGCTGTATTTCAAAAGCTTACACCTTAATTGTGCTGCGAAACTGCTTAAGTATAATATTATATTACCATGAAATGATGGTCACTTTTTATTTGGATTTAGCAAGTATAAGTTAGGAGCAGAAGGCATAATAATTAAGTATGAATTGGCATCATAAGCCAAGGTCGTTGACAACAATCTTACACCAAATAAACACGACAACCTTGATGGATTTTCCTTATAAAATAAATTAATAGTTTAAAAAACACGCTTTTATAAATGCACGTAAAAACAAAAAATAAATTATGGATCATTCAAGTTGTCTCTATTTCTGGGCTGAAGTGTAAATTATGTGCTTTTAATTATAATATTTGATTGTAAAAGCGTGGGGCGCTGGAACAGGAAAGACTTTCTTGTTAACATATGCTAATACTAACTTCCTGGCGGAAGCTGCATGAGGTCGCACAAGAGCATAACGTTTATGCCGCCAAAGGGTTATCAAAGGGAACCAAAGATATCTCGTGCACGAACAAGAACTCTACATTTTGCCACTGTTGACGCATTACCCTTATGTACTTAATTTCCTGAAAGAAGAGGCGTTAAAAATATCGGTGAATGTCGTCTCTCCTCGCTGCTGGCGCATGTTTTGTCTGAGTTCGACAAACTGGTACTCGAACAGACTGTTTAATGTAGAGCCACCTACTAGTCGTGCTGCAACTCCAGTTAGAGCGCCAATCTGTGTAACCTGCTTCCCGTAACATCGCTTAACTTGATTTCTCAGCAAGTTATACAAAAAGTCTTTCCTGTTCCAGCGCCCCACGCTTTCACAATCAAATATTATAATTAAAAGCACATAGTTTACACTTCAGCCCAGAAATAGAGACAACTAATTCCACGATCCATAATTTATTTTTTGTTTTTACGTGCATTTATAAAAGCGTGTTTTTCTAGTGTTTTTAAACTATTCATTTATTTTTGTTTTTACGTGCATTTATAAAAGCGTGTTTTTCTAGTGTTTTTTAAACTATTAATTTATTTTATACTTTTTGTTCTTTGATAACGAAATATTTTTAACATTTATACATTTATTTTAAGTAGGCGAATGAGCCCGCATCCTCTCCATCTCCGCCAGTGCGTCTGTATTGCATGGTGTTTTATCTGTCAGCTTAGAACAATCTAGCCCTTCAATCTGGAGACTACTAAGTGATTTTACTCTACTTAGGGCCACATACGCCTGTCCATCCGCAAAAGTACGGGACCCTAAGTACACCACTGCGTAGTCTACCGTACAGCCTTGCATCTTATGCACGGTAGATGCCCAACTTAAAATCACTGGGAGCATGCGCCTTTCCACCGTACCGTAGCTATACTTGGCCGGGAACTGGATGCCTATAGGCTGAATTAGGTGCTCACTGTCGTTTTCAAAATTAACTTTGATGGGCGGTATGTCGGTTTCATACATTTGGTCGCGTCTAAAGTGCGGCCAGACGATGTCCGAGATGAATCCGATACTTCCATTCACTAGCCCCTTCTCCACGTCTATATTGGATCGCAAGATTGTTTTGAGCCCCTTTGAAAATTCTTAATTTTCTCTGTAGTCCACCCGTTTTATTTATATCGCTGGGAATAATGGGCTCCAACGAAGTATTTCCAAGGTTTCGGGTCGCGTCAATAAGTTGGTCTTGAGCCTTTATGTCGTACATTTGAGTACCTTTTTATTCGTAAAATTTAAGAACTTTATTGTTGTGCTTCTCTACTTGGTCGTTTGTTGGATAAATACGCAGTGCTTTTTCAAGCGCAAACTCGCCGGTAGCATTTGATGAGACCTTAGTCAGCAATACTGCGAGATGCTCGCTGTTCAGCTCTCCGACCCTCAAGGCGTTCAAGAAGTCGGTGAATGTCGTGTCTCCTCGCTGACGCATGTTTTGTCTGAGTTCGACTAATGTGAAAAGCCGCCATAAATGAGTTGCTGGTCTCATGTGGTCCGGCTGTTGAAACACCTGGCATGAGGTCGCCAAAGAGCATAACGTTTATGCCGCCAAAGGGTTCATCGTAATTCTTATAGATATATCAATATTATTCTATTTACACTCTCCATGTACGGGTCTATATACATTTTATACAGGCATCTATGTCACCTATGTCAATATTTACACTATTCAATATATAATAGGTTTGTATATTGAATAGTGTAACCTTGAAACCTGATCGTGTTCAAAGTCCATTACGTGGCCTTTCTCACAAGTGCAAACACGACTATGATACGATATTCCATCATGGAATGCCAGTGCCTATCTTCCGGCTTCATCATCAGACCTTGAAACCTAATCGTGGTCAAAGTTCATTACAAGACTTTTCTAAGAAATCCAAAACAGCTATGATACGATTTTCCATCATGAAGTTCCAGTTCATATCTTCCGGCTCCATCATCAGATCAGTTCGACAGTACCATATTATTGTAATGTCATCAGAACTACATACAGCTGCCAATTTTCATTACGCTAAGACCCTTGGAAGATGGTTAAATTAGTTACCTTAGATTCCATTACATAGTTACATACAGGTCGACCTAATATAAGCGTGTTAATTAAACTAAATATTTATGTCTACTTTATAACTTTATATAACATTAAATCTAAGCAAGTTTTGATTTGAATTACAAGTTGATTAATTATTTTTTATATTATTTGCAGCCTGTTGTGTCCCACTGCAGGGCAAAGGCTTCCCTAATCTTTTTCTTGTCGTTGCTAACTAAATACATATTTTAACCTAGATATCTATATAGGAATTGTCATATCTAATAGAGTTAAGACGTAGTGGCCCACTGTTGTGTTGTGAATCTAAACTTAGATAATGTAGTTTCTGAATTTAGACAACTGTGTGAGCTGAAATATCTTAGTACTCCGCCAGTAATTAATAAGGATGTACCTAGTGACGCGCTACAATGACACCGCGAGGGTGAAGAAATGCTAAAGGGCTACAGAAATTGCTTAGTCAGTCGTCGGGCTAGCTGGTTCACATCTAATATATAAAAATTATTTTGTTCGTATTTTATTAATTTTCTTTTCATTTTCTTTTTTTATTAGTTAAAACGTTACCTCCACTCTAGGATTTTCTCCTGTATCGCGGAGGCAGTTTACATACATAGATTTCACAAGGACAAACATCCAGACCCAGAACAATTATTTGTAGGCCATACAAATACTTGTTCCGTGCGGGATTCGAACCCGCGGCCCTTAGCGCTGCAACTCATTGCTAAGCCACTGCGCCACGGAGCCGTCGATTTTATGCGCAGCCATATCGTTCATCTGATTGCGGTAAAACTTTGTCAAATTATTGTTTGCACTTGCATGAAGATTATAGGCATAGTACAATTTAATTTACACTAGGTGGCGCGGGTATCGTATCGATAAATTTATTTGAAAGTTACAATATATTATTAAATTTCAATGAATGTATTATCATTCCTAACTTTCTAATTAAACAATGTAACTCTTCAAATTTAAAACGATATTTCCACAAATATTTCTTCTGCGGCAGCAACCCGCCGGGTACCAGCTAGAAATTCATAAGATTTATCTAGCTTACTTAGCAACCAAGTTCGCGGTGTAAACATAAATTTATAAATATAAATAAAATTTAAGTGTCCCTCTGTAATATCGAAATAAATCCTTTTATTGAACTGAAGGAGTTATTTGCATGTCATTAAGACATGAATAACCATTTTAAAAATGTTTGTTTGTCTGTCTGTCTGTCTCGGCTAATCTTTGGAATGTCTGAACCGATTGTAAGAAACTTAACAACAAATAGAGGGCAATACCAGAAGTGATATAAATATATATATATTATATTGAAAAATTAAAAATTGATAAAATAAATGATCTTTGATTATCTTAAATCTAAATAACCACATTAATAGATCCTACCCAGGCGAAGCCGGGGCGGGCCGCTAGTTTTTAGTATATTAATTTTGGTTTGATCCACGAACATTCTATGTTGCATGTTCATTACTTTAAAAGCCAGCTAACTAGGTAACATCGTAAATTCCAGGAAGTTCTTAATTTAATTGGATTTGTTATTTCATACTAAAGGATTTACGATTAATAGTGTTTTTTTCTTTAAAACAAAAACTAAAAATTCAGAGCCGTGATAGCTAAGCGCTGTAAATTTTGTAGTACGCGTTTAACTAAGTTCGATCCCCGCTGGCAATAATGAAATTGTTAATTTCAATTTTAAGTCCTCTAATATGTTCAGCGGTGAAGGAAATCTTTGTGGGGAAACCGGCATGTCTTAGAAATTAAAAACATTTTGAAGACATGAAGTCCACCAACACCATCCATTGCTGTGAATAATTTAATAAATTAAGTAAAATTAGGTAATGGATATAGCACGGAACACTAATTGTGCAATGCTTTTATTTGAGAACTTTTTGGAATAGCCGAAGCACATCATACATCATAATTTTAGCTTTTTTCCTTTGCACATTATTATGCCAAAATTCTAAAAAAAATATATAATAGAAGAAATAATAGAAAATATTTATAGAATTTCTTACTTTTTCCTAATTTGATATCTACTATTAATTCCTAATGTGTTTCACAACATAATCAAAATAAAGTTTTCAGGTGATAAAATCTCTTAGAATATTTTTAAATTAATAAATTATTTTTTATTTATTAAATTAATCAAGAAATAAATAATATCAATTTATTGTCACATTGGAAAAACAAATTTACGTATTAACTAAAGACTCAATCTTAATTAAATTTAACGGTTGTGACTCGGCTTTTACTTACACGGGACTGCGATCCTATGGAGCGTTGGGTTTCAGGCACTCCTTCAGCCTGCTGTTAACATGAAAATTCTGCTGATCATCTCTTGTTTTATTTCCCTCTGTCGTCTCCCCACAACACTCACGGGATGATACGGGGTAGGGGATTCTTTTACGCCGTCACTATTATACGGCGTTTACATTTACTCTAGTAGGATAAACTCGCTCTAACTAGTGTAGGTACTATATGAAATATTATGGCGTTAGGACTTGCCCGATTTTCCTCAAATGAGTCTCTAAATCTCTTACTGTATTAACGCTACTCTAAGTTAGGGCTGGTTGAATAGGTGTCCTATTCCTCAGGTAAGCTAATTCTTCCCTTAAAAATCAAACTATCTTGTAATTGAAATTGCTATTCGACCAACCTTAACGGTCTGTAGTCTCTAGAATGAACCAGCATTTTTATCATTCATTTTATCGGGTTAGTAGACCATTAGCTGACCGTTAGCGTTTACAAGTATCAGCCAAATTGTTAACGATAGCCGAGATCAAAAGACTACGTGCCAAAGCACAGGCGACATTCACAGACGTTTTCAACGTTGTGTTTTTTTTTTGCTCCGTACGTATATTAAAGTAAGCTTGACAATTTGAGTAGAGAAAACTCACCCGATTGTATGTTGTAGTTACGCTAGAACGGAATAGATACCAAAGCCCGTCTTCGATAAAGAATCAAGATAGCCATAGTTACGTTTCATCCATTAGATTAGTAGGCTCCAATGTTTCCAGAAATTTGTTTTTGAAAAAAAGGGGACTGATACGGGTTGATAAAATGACCACGAAATTTTATTGTCCTGCATTAATATGTATATAAAAGTGTTTGTATAATTTCATTTAAGAAAAACCATTGGTTCTACACAAGCTCTACATTAGATCTCGTGACTTTTAAGGTTGAAAGATTTTTAAGACTAGTAATAATTTGTAATGGTTAGTGTTTTTATTTAGAGAAATATTTAATAAATATTTTTATTTATTAATATTAAAATATTTTAAAATTTTGCTTAAAATAGAATTAATTTTATATCTACACATCTATACATAATAATACAAATAAAATTGAAGTGTCTGTCTGTAATATCGAAATAACTGCCTTTATTGAGCTTAGGGGGTTATTTGCATGCCATAAGAACATGAGTAACCATTTTTTATTTTTTCCTCTGTCTGTTTGTCCGACCGGGCTAATCTTCGGAATGACTGAACCGATTGTAATTAAACTTCACGTACAGATAAAGAGCGATGGCAGACATGATCTAGGCTATATTTTATCCGAAATTCGAGGAGATTTTTTGTGAGAAATCAATTAAAATAAATGGTCTGATTAATATCTTAAATCTAAATAACACCACATTAATGGATCCCACCCAAGCGAAGCCAGGCCGGGTCTCTAGTATATAATAAATAGAACTATTCTAATAAATGAAAGTTAAATTAAACTATTTTTTTTAGGATTCCCGAAACCATTAGGCGACTCCCGTGACCATAAGTGCTCTACAGCACTTTAAATGTCGGAAATTTAAAATAAGTTAAAATAAACGCGACAAAAACTGTAAAAATAGTTTTATTCGATGTAGGTGTATTAGTTACCACAGAAATAAATGAAATCATTACTTTTTAAAGAGTTTTGTAAGTATGAGTTATTTTACGCAGATTGATTGACGCAGATAATATATTTTTTGCGTGTTGGTATAAATATAATAATTATTGTACTCCAAGTTGGTGTTTTGTATAGTCATGCACATTAAGATGTTTAACAGGGGCTTGTAAATCTGTTAAGACCTAACGGTAGACCGAATGAAATTTTTGTAGTTATTATTTGTCATTATGTATGTAGGTTTATCATATAATTAAATGAGCCTTGGTAGTGGTTACATTATTTTGATCATGCCGGCACCACTGCAAATTTTTGTTCTTGGCGTCAAAGTAAAATATTATGAGGACACCTGCACCTTTCACAAATAGTTACAAATAGTTTGGAAAATCCAAAAGTGCACGCCTCATGAGCTTATTGTTTAATTTTGATGAAAAAAAAATTGTATTCCTGGCTAAAAATATATTATTTACGTGTTTTAAATTTAGCGCTCTATTATTTTTACAGGTAGTGTCACCTACAGGGAAAAAATTAATAATGTTTACCAAAATAAATCGATTACACAAAGTATAAAATCGATATAGGCTGTATGATACATTTGTCCTTTGTCTATCAAGGGCTGAAAAAAATATGAAAGCGCCTTTAAATTTTTAATAGCAATAAAACTTATAAAAGTTGAAAATCATTTTATTAACAAACTACGCGTACGCGGCTATTGATATGAAATAAGGAACCATTTGATTTAATTCTAAAGCTAATAAAAAAAACCCGGTCTCGATACGTCAATTTTTTCGGGATTTATCGTGACCACATACTAAATCAACATCCGGACGTCCACGTAATTTTTTTTCAAACCGTTTTTTTTCTAAATAGCAATATAAAATTATTTTTTTTAGAAAATATAAGATGGATTAATTAGTGTGTTTTCTTGATATACGGCTACACATATTATCATATAAGTGCAATATGGTTATGATAGAGGCATTTTAAAAACACAAAATTGCTTCACCTTGACATGTCGAGAGTAAAGCACTACCTAATAACGCCTCGCGTTATGAGGTGTGCAATAATGTCAAATACTTAAAGTATAGAGGACACGTCATGTCCGCTAAAGCCTTTTCTTCTATATTAAAAAACGTTTTGTTATTCCTTTTGAATTGGTCTACAGCGCAGAAAGTGCTTTTTATTTTTAAATATTACCTTTATTCGACGCGTCTCAGTGTCCATTTTCTCCCTAAATTAGTTATTTTCTACAGAGAACGAAGTTTGCGGGGAAGCGGGTTCCGGGCATCGCGGGTCGTTGCGCGGCGCCAACAAGCTAGCTCGCCGCGCGCGCTCCTTCAAAGACGACCTACTTGAGCGCATCTCTAATATGCGATCTCCGGCGCAGGCTCACCATCCTCCTCATCTCTCCTCCGCAATGAGGTAAACTTTTCCCATTTTTTTTTACGGAAACCGCTTCGAGTATGCTCATAATTATAATTTCAAATTTCTTCATCATAATTATGATTACAGCCAAAAGTCTACCGCTAAACATAGGCCTCCCTCAAACAATACCACAAAACCTGGTCTTGAGCTTATTACTATAACATTATATATTACATATTTATAAAATACTTGCGATCCGCCCCGGCTTCGCACGTGTGATATCTGGATTTTAACAGCGCCTCCTACCGCGTCTAAATGTGAATCTAAACAATCTAGGGATCCATTCAAACACACACAAGAAATGTCATCAAAATCGGTTGAGTCAGTTTCGAATTTAAGCGACAAATAGACTGCAGTTGATTTTTATATATTATAGAGATTATTATTGAAGCTTCGGCTTTGTCCACCTTCGGCCAAAAACGCCACCTTTGACGAAACCTTGATTCTTCCAAAATGGGCCGAATTATTGGCCAATGCCGAAGGTTTCTAGCAAGCGCCGAAATTGTAAGAACTGTTACGAATGAGCGAGAGCGCGATGGACATTGGCGACGCAATTTTTATCATGTCTAGATCAACTTCTAGAGATGATGAAAATTACTTTTGTATATTATACAGTCAACTTTTAATTTAAAAGTTTTATAACCATTTATATTCAGCGTCGGCTTCGACCGGCGCGGCGCCGAAGGTTGTGGCGATAGCCGATTAATCGGCTTCGGTCAGAAATCGACCTTCGTTGGACCACTGTATTTAGCACGAAAATGCGTTCCCGAAATCGATAATACAACACACCAAACTGACTCACATGCAATGTTTGGCGTTGCATTTTTCGATAAATCTTTTGTTCTTGTGATGATGAATTTATTACTTTATCTTACTGTAATTGAAAGCTGATCTTATTATTACGCTTAGTGCTTGTACAGATGATGCTTCCAGGTCAATACTGGCGTTATCACCTTTATTGTTGATAGTAATGGCTGCGTTAGTTAGCTATCTACCGTAATAAAACATGGCTTTTGGTGTTATTAATTTTATTGCAGGAAAATACTGCAGGTAGTTTATATTACTTTGGAGGAAAATAATGTACATAACTATTTAGCTGTATAGATTAATGACATACACATAGAGACAAAAAACAAAATTGTTATCTTTTAACCCAAACAAGGACATTACCTAGGTATATAATATGAGTAGTAGTACTAAGACAGTTGGACGCTTGGGATTCTGAAAAGTTGTATTTAGACTGCAACTTACTTATTTTTATGTTAGGTACCATTTTTTATAGGATAATGGTGACAAGCGAGCACACAGTCCAACTGATGGTAAGTGGTTGCTGTGACCAATAGACATCTACATCTATCCTCGTTTGCGAATCAAAATGCAGATGCGTTGTCAGCCGTGAGGACTAAGATGGAATGCCTCTTTTCAGTAAAAAGGGTCTCTGATTCTCTACACTCACCATACGAAACACAGCAGCATTAAGCTGCTATTTTACGCTGGTATTCTGTGAGAGCGTGGTCCTTCCCCGGTCGAGCCGACCCATTCATGCTACAACTATATATACATTTAATATAGCTGCAGCGTGGCTCTACCACGTCTAAAACCTTTCCGCAATAGAACCTTCTTATCTGATGAAGTTATGTACATTACGATGAAATCTACGAACTGACTATATTGGTTCTTTTGTTATCTAAATTGATAAATATAATAGTCATACATAAGTCAGTATCTTCATTGTCAGCGACGGGAAAGTATCACTCATTCATTAAGTTTTAATATGAAAATAGTTCGAAATTAATGGAGTTGTATATGTGCCAGAAATCTATGTATACGAATGGTGTAACGATTAGTGTTTGTTGTGCAGTTATTATAATAATGTAGTGCACTAAATGTGTCGTGTCGTTATGAGTCACAGCCGCGACCTGCGACTGTCGCGCTCATTAATGACATTGTCCGCTGAAATCTCATTACTTTAGTGCGTGGTGCGTGCAATGTTAAGTGATTACATTTTAATGTCCGCGACCGACTTGTCAGCACGGCCGAATTGCCTATTTCATTTATCGAGCGGCCAGTGTCAATTGGTTTTCTTATTTTTGAGGCTGTTCGAAAGTGGCCTGCCTGAGTAATTGGCGCCATATTTATTCTTCACGGTTCAATCGCAGGCGTTCAAGTGTTACCAAATGTCAAATGCTCCGCGCTTGCAAGTGGGTGGTTGGTTCCACAAACGCACGAACCGACTACACCGGCGATTCGCTAACAATGGGAAACGGTACGGCCTCTTGTTGTACAAATTATTATTCTGGTACAAATAATGTGATTTACGCGTATTCAAAAATATTTAAATTTTGAAACAATTCTAGCTTTATAGTTACACTAGGATAGACAGTTTACATCATTACTCCTTTTTTGTTCAAGTGGTGATCCGATACCTCACAGAATATCAAATATTGCTTAGCTTTGTTTTAAGTTGTGATGTAAGTCTGCATACCTATTAAGCAGTCTATTTCGCAACAATTAGCATTCCAATCGGCGGCTTGTTTTTATTTAAAATATTTGATAATACACCAACTAATAGTATTAACAATAACATTTGGAATATATTTATTTTATTACTATGATCAAACTGTAATAAAATTGATTTTATATTATATTAAAATCGTGAATTGATTATGGATGGACTCCTACATGCATGTTATAATTTTGTTTCAGATCCCATTCCCCACTTAGTCCGAAACTTCGGAACATGGGGCCTAAATCTGTGACCGCCGAGGAGGGCGAAGTTACGCCCGCCAAAGAATTGGAACGACTAGTCAAAGAGGTCCGTAAAGAAGCTTATTTTCTTTGCCTAGTCGATTTAATAAATAACTTAAATTAACAATTTTAAAAACTCCCGAAACAAAAAGTACTGATGATCTTCAAACGGCTGAAAAGATTTTCTTGAATCATAGCTAATAACTAGCGATCAAGTCACCTTTCAAACGAAAAAAAAAACTAAATCTAAATCGGTTCATCCGCTTGGGAGCTATGTTGCCACAGACAACACAGATACACACGTAACACCCCTTTTTCGTCGGTGGTTAAAAGGATATCTTTATGTATTTCTTCAGATATGATACGGTGTCTGTATTTTAAACGTCTCTCGACTTTCAACATGGTTTTACTGCTCTTGTGTATTTAAATACTGCTTTATTTTCTCAAATTTGTACAATAATATAATTATTCCAGGTCACATTTGGCCTCAAGCATTTCTCCGATGTAATTACAAAGCGGAAATTAGAAATGTTGCCAGACAACGGTACGATTGTGTTCGAATCGATCGCAAACATACACAAAGGTAATTGACAATTCAATTATTGGAAACACTCTAGTTGATTGTGTATTGTAAGAAGAGTTTGTTCGCAGCAATAAAGCCGTACTGCAGCCGATCACCACAGCTAACTAGTGCGGTGAAGAGGCTCTGCACGGCATTGGCTATGCTGATACGCCTATGTGATGAAGTCACAGCAGTTAGTTTACGTGCGGACGCTACTAACGAGGAGTTGGATACTTCGGCGGCGGCACTGTCGCCGGAGCACGTGAGCTCAGTGGTAAAAGGAGTTACTGCTGCTGTTGAGGAGGTGGCAGCCCTGGCACAGCAACACATGACTCGACCAGCTCTGTCGCCTAGGCCACCACTCGTATCACCGAGGTCTACGACGCAACGGAATTCCTTGCCTGGTATGTTCAATTTAGTTTCTTTATTCGTTAAATTTTAAAAAATCATCTTATGCGTGGTAGAGCCTCGCTGCAGCTATATTATGGTTTTAGCACTAATGGGTCTGCTCGACCGTGGTAGGACCACGCTTTCACAGAACACCAGCGTAAAATAGCAGCTTGATGCTGCTGTGTTTCGTATGGTGAGTGTAGAGAACCGGAGACCCTTTTAACTGGAAACGAGGCATTCCATCCCAGGCCTCAGAGGTGACAACGCATCTGCATTTGATTTCTTAACTGAGGATAGATGTAGATTTCTATGGATCACAGCATCCACTTACCATCAGGTGGACTGTGTGCTCGTTTGTCGTATAAAAAATAAAATTGTAGGTTTTTTTTTTCTAACTCAAGGTTTGCCCTTCATATTTTCTACACAAAAGCATGCAATATGGACTTGCTTTGTTATGTTATTATTCATTTTTCCTTTCAGTATTTAGTAAAAGTTGACTACCTTAATTGTAACAATATAAAATATTCGCCATCCTTGGCTGGCGAAATGGCGGTCTTGATGCCCAGAAGTCTGTTTTTTTGTCTGTTCCGCCCATTGTTGCCGTCTTTCGTCACCACTCTGGATGATTTTAGCGTGGCTATTTTAAAATAATAATGCTGCATTGCACTGTCAGCTTTTATTATATTATATTTCCTGATATTTTCCTTAATCAACCTTGTGGCACCCATTAGAAAAACAAAATTCACCGCTAGCTGGTGGATTTAACTAAAAACGTCCACTTGCTGATTAGATGATCTACAAGCCCGTTTTTCACTTAACGCTGTAATGGTTGAATAAATATTCTGCTATGTTTATGTTATTATAGTAATATTTTATTAAACTTATTTCAGATATCCCCCTAACGCCAAAAGAACGTTCGCTTTTAACGGGCGAAACGGGTAATGAAACGAGTGGAGTTCGCGCCTCGCATTCGTCAGAGTCAGTTTTGGATGCTCCCGACTCACCGCCTCCTAAACCGGCCAGGCCAATTAGGTAAATTTATAATTTAATATACTTAGGTATATATGTCTAAATGATAATTAGGGTACACAGAAATATGCTTAAAATTATTCTAAAAAGGTAGACGTAGATATATTTTACTCCGATAACTATGTCGCCTATTAGTCAGAGTACTTGCGGCCTGCGGTAGCCGCATCGCAGTCATAGTTTCGAAACCCAAATCACCCAGATCAGTATTTTTGGATTTAAACATAAATTGTGGTTTTCGGATCGATTGTATTGCAATTGTTCCCGTACTTTTGAAACTTCGTTGCTATTTTCAGCCACAGCCAGCTTATATACACTCTAAGCTTGCTTCCAATCTTGCATAAACATGTAATGTGGTTATTTCTACAATCTACATACGGATACACGGGTAGGTTTAGAGGAGTGAGTGCTTTTGCGTTAGCGTGGTCGATCAGAAGAATGATTATAAAGAAATACTTAGTTCGTCTTTTAAAATTGATCGGTGCGCTTTCGTATATTTAATAAGCTACTACCGGTTCCACGTCGCCGGTTAATATATTCACGTGACCTTGACACTGCGACCGCAGTTTTGTTAGTTTTCACAATTAGTGAGATCAGTTCTATCGTCATCTTCGGACAGTAAAAGTGAAAGCATGGTGTGTGTTACAGGAAAATCGAGTTGGCTCCACCTCTGCCGCCAAAGCGCAAGTCTGCGAACGATAACTCCTTGTTAGCCCTGTCCATTGACAGGTGAGTCGTTAACCTCCCTTTTCTTGTACGTTTTAACTGAGGACAAGTTTTATGATAAATTGTTAGCTAACTCTTTTGATTGATGTAGGAATACTTTTTCTAATTTTTTCTTCTTTACATGTAGTGACTTTTGAAAACTGATGTTTGTTGTTCGGCATTTTTAGTTCAAGTTGGTTGCAATAACGTAGATTTCTATTCTTATACTTACATTTTGAAACATGAATTGTGTTTTATTTTTATTTTGCAAATATCACCTTCTAATTGAATAAAACGGTCCAAGGACCTTCTGCTAGAAAGTAATTACATTTTTTCCAATGTGAATGTGCAAAATGCCTTTACTTTACTTAAATTTCATAAATAAATGCATTATTATAATGAATAATTATGAATAATATTCGAATAATTCATTGCTTCATGTGTTGAAACATTTTTGTATTATTGAGTATGTATCACTTGCATGAGCGTAACATTATTTGTCATGTTATATAATGTTCCGTAAATATTCTTATACATATAGATACATACATAGCTATATAATAGCTTTATGCAAAATACGCACTTTTAAAAATGGAGTTGTGAAAAATAGTCCGTTGCAAGCTATGACTACGTAGGTATGTGTAATATGCAAAGTAGTTATTGCTACCGAGTTAGACTTTTGAGTTGTAAAATTTTTGTTGCTCGAGTTGCTAAATCGTTTGCGACGATTTTTTTTATTACATTGTATATTGCAGTATATTCATATAATATAAATAAGCAATTTATAACTTAAACTTTTCATTAACCTAGACACAAATTTTTTGTAAGTTCCTATCAATAGTTTTCTCCTTTTATTTCTATAAATGTATTCTAAACAGTAATAATAATAATAATGTCCTACAGACCGAATTTTGGTCACGCCGGCCAGTCTCAACGTAGACTAGCCATCTGCTCAAGACGGGATTATAGTGCCCAAATGTATGCGCAAGCGCAGGTGCACTTTCTATTTCCTCACTCTCATAGTCCGATTGGACGGTAATCCGACACAACCGTAGAGGGATCAGGCGCAGGACCTACGGCTTTTCTTGCTTTCTGAGGCACGGGGGATGAAAAAACCGCCTTTTTTCTGACTTCGGCCTGCTACTGAGAATTTGTTGACAGAAAAACCCAATGACTGATTTTGGCCCGACCCGGTGTTTCGAACCCAGGAGCATTATGATCAGCAACCGCCTTTACGACTACTACATCAACGAGGCAATAAAACATGTTCATAATATTAGGTTTAATGACATTTTCTAGTTACAAATTGCATGTAAATGATCGTTGCTTTGCGATTTCGAAACACGTCTTTAAATGACTCTAATTTGTTATTCAAATGTAATCATTTATGGAAAGTAAAAAAGTGGATTTGTTGTTTTGAATGTTGTACGATGATTTCGTTTTTAATTATTATTAATGAATGTATGCGAAAGATTTCACTTTTTTTTCACTGTGTACTAACATCTGTGCCATAAATTGTTAAGGATTTCGTGTACTTACTAAAAGGGTTGGTAAATATTAAAAATTTTAAATTGTGGTGTCTATGTAAATACTGTTAATATTATTCATGGAGTTGAAAATAAATATTCGCATATATCCTCCTAGTAAGGCAATCCTATGGATGTATATTCTAACGTGGACTTTTGATAGACTGTAACTTTTGATAGCTTTCCCCATTAAGAAATGTCCGAGACTATGGTAAAGTGTATTTCAAGAATAAATAACTACTTAAAACAAAAAATATATAAGTATATTCTAGTAATGCAATTTTCGTATAGAAATGGCACTGCCTAATTAAGCATGTATCTAGAATACATAAAAGTGATAGAGTTACTGCATTTTTTTAAATAAAATAAGTTAATAAACACCACTTTTTACTGTTCATTTTTTATCTTACATAGTCTTTATATCTTATTTTTTGCGTTCCAGATTGTCTCTCCAATCTCACAGCAGCGGTTCACTAGACTCCATGCTGAATGTATCCAATGACGAGGACAGAAATGCACATGATTCAATCAACCATGATCAAGTCTTCGCCACACCACCTAATTCAGACTTAGTTGGTACGTGCAAAATGTCGGATATACTTGTTGTAGTGTGAGACTATAATTTTTATATAATTTTTGTCATGTTGGAATAATGGAGAAGAAAGATTCTCGAGTGGTAGCCTCGTACTAGTAAGCAAAGTGTAGGGCGGCCTCTCTGAATGAAGTGACGACCTGGTAAAACATATAGAAAGTCGATAGATGCAGGTGGCTAAGGACCATGTTTAGCAGTGGACTTGTGAGTAAGAGAATGATAATGATTTCACCAAGGAATTGGTTACAGTTCATCACCATCTCAACAATTCACCGTGCATGCCTCATCAGTTTATCACTCCGTCGTATATGGGGACGCTCAAAATTGAGCTTATCGGTATGAGGCCGTTACTTTAATACCTCACCTCCCCCTCGTTTGTCGTGGGGATGGACCAAAAAAATTATATCGTATCAATATTTACTACGGAGCAAGTACAAAGAGGAGGTGTTGTAATTAGATTTCACTATGGTAACAACGCGTGACAATTTGCGGGGTGAGGGTGTGTTAAGCCCCGCCCACTTAACTATTCTCCATCTACTGATAAATAGTAAACTACTCGCATCGTTCCATATCTATGTTGCAATGTAGTTTAGCTACCTTGGCGATAGATGGCGGCCTGTTTACAAAATGATTTTAAAAACTATAAAAATAATATTTTGGCGATTAAAAATTCTGTAAGACTGAATGCAAAACAAATTTCAGCACCTTCGTATGATTATTTTACCAATACTGAGCTCTACGTACCTTTATATTTTTAGTTCCCATGACACAAAAATGTCGCCATCTAGTGTCGAATATATTTAACTATGTTTGAAAGCCGACGCAAAGCGATTTTTCTAGAACAATTTTTTTTATAAATTAGGTGTAAAATTATTTACAAATAAAATGTGATGCCATCCATAGCATCAGAGCGTCTATATGAGTAGTTTTTACACGATAAAACACAAAGCTTCATCCTTTTCTTCTTAATATTACGAAAATACACCGATTTGCGATTTTCGACACATAAGCGCACAGGACGAATGCTGACAGTATACTAACTAAAGTCACGCCCACTGTAATGACGTCAGGACCTAGTTAGAATCACATTGCACAGTTGCTTAGGCCGTCTCCTCTTTGTATTTGCTCTGTGATATTTACAAACAAAGTATGTACATAGTAAATTAATACAATTTACTGCCCCATATACCGTGGATGTCATAAAAGACGACAGAGGGAAACTGAAACAAGAAATAGACAGTAGCATCTTCCTGATAACAACTGAATAATACTAGGAAACTGCAGTTGCCAACACGCCTGCCAAGTGCAAGTGCCTATGAAGCAATTTGTAGGGAATTCTATGTTCAGTAGTGAACTTTAATGCAATGGATGGATACATTATTGTTGCATTGACTATAATATATAAATTAAATACACACATACACATACAAACATAACAAATATATAGAACCTACGGTATTTAAAATGACGAAATAACTTTAATTTTTGCTAAAATTACAGCAGATCACGAATCTCTCCATCCATCAACGTTCTCCTTGAACAGTCGGAAGGCTTTCAATGAATGGGCGACAGTAGGAGTCCATAAGAGCAGACAAAGGTTATATGAACTTTACCATGAAAGGTCATATAACCCTAGCGTCGAATTTAGGAATATGTTAAAAATATTCAAAATATATATAGGACTGTGCCCAAAGCCAAGTCTTTGCATTTGAGCAACAAAATTAAGACGGCTTCTAATAAAATTAAAATGACGTGGAGTATAATTAATAGTGAAACTGGTAAGGTCAACTCTCGCAATTCAAACTACCGGTTGAGTTTTAACAACACATTAACGGAATCAGATCAGGATGTTGCAATGGTTTTGAGAAGTATTTTACGGATATTCCGATCTTAACCACTATGTCACTGAATTCTTCTCCTGCCGTCGCCGAATCATTGCTTAAACAAAATGTAATTGCGTGTTAAAGAATTTTACATTTCATAAAATATCATCAAAAGATATTGTAAAATATTTTAAAACTATTGGTTTTAAGAAAACTGCGGATCTGTGGGCATTTCCGTAAAGTTATTGGTGTCTATAATCGATATAATCGCGCCTCAACTAGCTATTATTTTTAATACTAGTATCGAATATGGTGTTTCCTGATTTGATGAAGCATAGTAAAGTAATACTTTATTTAAATCTGGTAGTACATTAGACCCGCCAATTTTAGAGCCATTTTGTATGCCAACACTAAGTAAAATTTTGAAAAAATTATTCTTGATCAAATGTTAATTTTTTTAATGTTAATAATTTACTTCATAAAAATCAATTGAGTCACAAGGGTCGCTCGACAACTGATGTTGTGTTGAGCTGATTAAATATATTTTCAATGCATGGAGATTCACAGGATGCTGGTATATTCTGTGACCTATCCAAAGCCTTCGATTGTGTTCACCATGAAACATTAATCAGGAAACTACAGCACTACGGTGTAAGAAGTAATGTTTTAAATTAATTGTTTCATATTTAAGTAACAGAACTCAAAAGTTGTCATTAATAGTATGAGCTCTTCCGGTCGATAGTACAAATGGGCGTGCCTCAAGGCTCACCTCGGCCCCTTTCTGTTTCTTGTATATTAATGACTTACTCACATAGTAGGGGATAACCATAATATAGTATTATTTGCTGATGACACTTCATTAATTTTCAAATTAAGACGACAATTATTAAAATATGACGAAGTAAATAATGCTATATCTAAATTAGTAAATTGGTTTAATGTTAACTTGCATTTAAACAGTAAAACGAAATGTATGAAGTTCATGACTCCAAATGTCAGACAATTAAATACTAATGTAATTTTAAATGGGGAGGAACTGAGTCTTGTCGATACCACCATTTTTCTTGAATAACACTAGACGCGAAGCTTCAATGGAGCCTATATCAAAGTTAGCAAGCAGACTTAGTTCTGCAGCATATGCTGTAAAAAGATTAAAATCTTACCAGTGTGGAAACAGCTAGACTTGTTTACTTTAGCTATTTCATAGCATAATGTCGTATGGTATTTTGCTATGGGACACGCAACTGACACTGAAATTATTTTTTACAGAAGCGGGCCACAGAGCAATCTATGATTTAAAACCCAAAGAGTCGCTCAGACAAAATTTAAGGAAATTAATATATTAACTTTGGCCTCTCAATACATTTATGAAAATGTAATGTACGTACCTTGAAAATGATTTTAAAAACTATAAAAATAATATTTTGGCGATTAAAAATTCTGTAAGACTGAATGCAAAACAAATTTCAGCACCTTCGTATGATTATTTTACCAATACTGAGCTCTACGTACCTTTATATTTTTAGTTCCCATGACACAAAAATGTCGCCATCTAGTGTCGAATATATTTAACTATGTTTGAAAGCCGACGCAAAGCGATTTTTCTAGAACAATTTTTTTTTATAAATTAGGTGTAAAGTTATTTACAAATAAAATGTGATGCCATCCATAGCGTCAGAGCGTCTATATGAGTAGTTTTTACACGATAAAACACAAAACTTCATCCTTTTCTTCTTAATACTACGAAAATACACCGATTTGCGATTTTCGACACATAAGCGCACAGGACGAATGCTGACAGTATACTAACTAAAGCCACGCCCACTGTAATGACGTCAGGACCTAATTAGAATCACATTGCACAGTTGCTTAGGCCGTCTCCTCTTTGTATTTGCTCTGTGATATTTACAAACAAAGTATGTACGTAGTAAATTAATACAATTTACTGCCCCATATCCCGTGGATGTCATAAAAGACGACAGAGGGAAACTGAAACAAGAAATAGACAGTAGCATCTTCCTGATAACAACTGAATAATACTAGGAAACTGCAGTTGCCAACACGCCTGCCAAGTGCAAGTGCCTATGAAGCAATTTGTGGGGAATTCTATGTTCAGTAGTGAACTTTAATGCAATGGATGGATACATTATTGTTGCATTGACTATAATATATAAATTAAATACACACATACACATACAAACATAACAAATATATAGAACCTACGGTATTTAAAATGACGAAATAACTTTAATTTTTGCTAACTCATCAATAAAATTACAGCAGATCACGAATCTCTTATTAACATGAATTGGGTTACTAAAATCAAAAAGTAAAAATAAATTAGAAAAACCTATCAAAACATGGATGTTTTCTTGTAATTTTTTTAACTTTGTTTCATTATAAATTTCAATGAAATATATGTCAAACATTTATATCACGGGAAAGATATATTCATTAGTAGATTTAAAGGGTTAATTTTGAAAAAGAAGAATGATAAGATAACAATACAATACTATAATACTAATAATTAAACATCAGTAATTAAAATAATAGGTACCTATTACAACAAAAGTAGTATTACAGTATTCTGTTGTGCCATTAGATAATGTAAGGCGTATGAATGAATATATAAAGGCTATTAAATCATAATTACATAAAATATATTAATGGATATTTGTTTAACATTGCAGGTATGTGCAGTTGTAACAGTGCTAATGAAATACGAGCTTCGATGGAGTCGCAAGAGATGCACATGAACAATGTGCATGCACACTCAAACCACAATCGGTATGTTGCGCATATTTCTATACTTATTCAAAGTATTTTGCATTCTTAAATGTTTTTATTGCTTAACACTTATGAATCACATTGAACATGTATTTAAAATAGTGTATGCTAGAATATATATCTTACATAATATAATATGACCTGCGTAGTTGATAATAAAGTGCGTAGTTGAAAATAGCCGTGGTAGCTCAGATGTCAGAGCTCAGAAAATCGCTGTAAATTTCACAGTACGCGATCAACCCGGGTTCGATCCCCGCCGGCAATCAATGAAATTGTTAGTTGCAATTTTAAGTGCTGATTTACCACGTGCTCGGCGGTGAAGGAAAACATCGTGAGGAAACCCGCATGTTTGAGAAATAAGAAAAAAATATTTCGAAGACATGTGAAGTTCGCCAACACGCATTGGTGCAGCGCAGCGGACACTTCCTTGCCCTTAAACTCTCTCAGAAATGAAAGCAGGCCTGTGCCCAGCTGTGGGACGTGTATAGGCTGTAATTTTGTAGTTGATAATTTTCAACAGTAGTCGTAAATTGAGCTTGTCACCGTTTTTGACCCCAAGTTATACAAGGACTAATAGGACTAGGATTGATAGTTATATTTTATTCCAAAATGTCGTCGGCTAATAATTAGCGAATCCTAATAGTTAGCGAAATACGAGTAATTATGTAATACAATACATACCACCCATCCAAGTAGCTCTTCATCTTTATTGGTGTGGTGCATCTGGCGAAAGTTTCAAAGAATCTGATTTGTTATTGTGTTTTGTTGTGCGTATAGCTGAGTATAAGCTATTTTTATTGTCTCCGTGTATAATCTAAATCACATAATTTCTCTATGGGAAACCTCTAATTTTCTTTACTATGGCAATATAATCTGCGCAGTCTTAGTTTATTTTGGTTGATATAAAAAATATTGCTTTTAGCTTCTCCAATGAATCCGGCTTCGTGTCGGTGGGCCACTCTGAGATATCCACAGAACACAGCTTCACCTCAACGTTCTCGGCTCAGCACTACTCTAGCCACACGGACAGGTAAACGATTTCGTATCAACCATTTTGTGTTCAGTGTTTTAACTGTTTGCGTAGCATTCACACCAGTTCATACATCATAGACCAATATTAAATCACAATCATGAATGTTTGTTTGTTTTTGTTTCACCATGTCCCTTACACATCCCCGTTATTGTTTTTGCAGTACTTTTGAAAGTACAGACTATGTGAGCGAAGTGAAGTGCACACTGCAAAGCTTTGAGAGCCGCATGAATGTTATCAATATGAACAGTGTAACCTCGCACCATTCATCAAAGTGAGTGTTTTTGTTTTAAAACTTTTCACATTTTTATTTTGATCATCATAAAAAATCATCGAATGTGTTTGGTTGTGGCAATTGCATAGTGTATACAGTCCGTACGGATAAAGAATGGGATTAGAAATGGCGGCTTATCGAGCCCTTACCGTCAACATGCACAGTACCAATAGCGAAAACCAGCTAATAACGGTATATCGTTATAACGTTATATTACTCGGTTAGTTGTAAATTTTCTTATAATGGGAAAATATTTTTTTCTAGTTTATGCCATTTTGTTATCATTGATTACAATGACAAGTTGGACTGAAATTATAGGACGTACGAAAAACGCGGTGTGAGTAAATATAGCGACAGTATGTGAGCGAGAGGTGAATCGAGGCGACCCCATTTTCAATCCCCTTGTTTAACCGCACGGGTAGTATTTTATGTTTGGTGTTTATAAACGTACTACCCATAACTTACAATAACATCACTAATATATTTTATCAATTATATTTTGGTATGCAGTGTTGCAGTATAGTTGTGATGTAATTGAAAAAAAAAAGCCATTTACCCTGCGGATATTCCATGAATTAACATAAAAAAACCGAGATCTTGTGATCTTCGAGAGACGGGTTTACCATCTTAGTATATAAAAAGCTTATAACTTAAAATAACCAGTACAGCAAATTGTAATACTTTTCATGAGCCGTTAAACATTCGTAACGTTTGTCGAAACTTTTGTATAAGAATTGTTTGGGAATATCTGTAAATGACGATATTATAGTTTCAAATAAACGTCTTATTGGTATATTTTAAATAGTAAAATGAAGATGTATCCCCCTTAGATTATCTCACAGGGGGATTCTGCCAGTATTACAGGCTGTGAGGTGTTCCATTTTAGTTTTCAGAGGTAACAATGCATGCTTGCTTTGTTTGAAGTTGGTTTCACAGGTGTCCATGGACTACGGTAGCTGCTCACCATCAGGTTGACTGTTCGTTTGTTACTTTAAATTAAGAATAAAGAGGAGCTAAATAATAAATTTATTAATAAATAAAACCTATTTGAGTGATATTTTACATATTATAAATTGTTAAAATATGTAGAATAGCACCCATATTATAAAACATGAAAGATAGGCTCCTTTATGGGATTTTTTACTGAAAAATATATGAACAATCCTACTCAAAGATGCCACATTGAATGATTTGGCAAAAAGCAGGGTCCACGCTGCATCAGTGGTCTGTACAATTTAATATGGAGAAGGATGCATGGTGTAAGACCTTAAAAGACTATAGAACCTATAACTGAAATAAGTACATATTATACCCGCCAGTGATATATTAATAAAAAAAAATATTATGATTTATTTACAATTTAATAGAAATTTACATATATTTAATAGAACGGATTATTGTAATAATGTGTATAACCAAAAACACTGAAACTTTGAGACTTAATGCTACAGTATTGATTTATTACAGATTGGCCAGTATCACATCGGACGAGAGTGAGACTCCGCCCGAGCTGCCAGTGAAGACTCGGCGCAATATACGCGCTGATGTACAGCAACACTTCCCGACAGTTGAGATCAGGTGGGTTTCAGTGACGTGTGTGTACAGTGTTAATTTATAAGGCAATTACAAAGCCACCCTGCAGCATGATGCGCTTTTAAAAAGCAGATGCAAATTTAAAAAGTGGAGTGCAACAATTATGTACCTTCGTCTATTTTTCCGTTGTAAGTGCAGTACTTGCATTTCGCGTACCTTATGAACAGGACATTACTAAGAAAAAGTTGGTTCTAAATTACAATAGCTTCTAAATCTAAATTCTCAACTGACATAGGCAAAATCAAACCAGCTTGTGATGTTAGCCGATTACAATTTTAGAAAACAACCATAGAAATTGGCCGCTGATGATAGCATTCATATTTTATAAAATTATATGTAGCATTCTTATTCAATATAAGTATCAAATAATTATATTATATAGAATGATACGAAGCTCTCTCGCTAACTCTCACTAATCTGTGAGATTTGGGTTTGCCTACGCTATATATTATTATACTAGCTATCCGCCCCGGCTTCGCACGGGCTATTTCGGGATATCGATAACAGCGCCACCTAACGGGTCCAAATGTGAATCTAAACCATTTAGGTACCCATTCAAACACATACATAATATTTTCAAATTCCGGTGCGTAGTTTAAAATATCTAAGCGTACAGACGGTGGGAAGCGACTTTGCTTAATACTATATAGAGATCAAATTTTAAGATTATTATTCATTTATTACAGCCTATCTAAATACAGTAATGGACTTTCCATTACTGTATTTTTACTATAGTTGCCAAACTTGGCAGGCGGGATGGCGGGCATACATAAATTGCACAAGGACACATCCAGACCTGTAACAATTATTTGTACATAACTAAAACTTGTTTTGCGCAGGATTCGAACCCGCGTATCTACAGCGCCGTGACCAAACGCTTAGCCAGTCATACAGATTTTCTGGTTGTTATCAGGAAGACTGCTGCCCTTTCCCTGTATTTTTCTTCCTGTTGCCTCTTACGACATGGAACGGTATGGGGTAGTGATATTCTTACAATTCCCACTACACAGTCAAGTAAATTTTAAGTTGTTTTATATTTATTTATATTATGTATAACTCACTGTTCTTGCTTACATTTGTTAAGTCTATATGTCAATAAAAACATTTATTATTATTATTATTATCATTTTCGAACCGGATTAAAAATAGCTCTTATTTGCGTTTTTATTTAAGTAATACCATAACATGTCTAAAGTTAGTATAAATATTTTACCTATTTTTTTTTATAATCGAAAGAGTATATTTAAATTAATTACATTTTAGTTGTTAACTTGTACAGCCGTGTAGTGGCGGTTAAGAATATCCACTACCCCATCATCATATCTTCCCGTGGGTGTCGTAAGAGGCGACAGAGGGAAACAGGCAGGAGATGGGCAGCAGCATTTTCTCGATAACAGCAATATTACAATAAAAAAAAACTGCGGTAGCCAACCCGCTCGCCAAGCGCGGCAACTATGGCAAACATCCCCCCATGATGAAAGTTACGAAGGGACGGTCCCAGTCCGCGGCGACCCCGCTATTCCATGGTAACGGCGGAGCAGGGGGTGCTAAGAATCTCCGGTGGAGGTTCGGTTGCCACCTAAGACGACTCGACCTGGCAACATACAACGCACGCACCCTGAGGACTGACGAGAAGATGCTGGAGCTGGAAGAAAAGATAGAGGACACGATAATCCTCGAAACCGGCAACTTGTTCTATCACTGGGAGGGCGACAATCGGATTTATCGTCCACAAGTCTCTCGTTAACAACGTAGTATAAATATTGTGAGTGTGTCGACGAGGGCTGCGTACGTTATACTCAGAATCACCAAACGGTATTCGTTGAAGGTCATACAGGTTTACGCACCAACCTCGGCACATCCCGATGAGGAGGTGGAGGAAATGTATGAGGATATCTCTAAAGCCATGTATTCCTCCAAAACCCACTATACGGTGTTAATGAGAGACTTCAATGCAAAAATATGCACAAGAGAGAATGGTGAGCTGAAGGTAGGGAAATTTGGAATAGGGCAACGGAGCCCAAGGGGCCAGCAGCTGGCCAACTTCATGGAGCAAGAGGGACTCTTTATGATGAACTATTTCTTCCAGAAGCGGCCCCACAGGAAGTTGACCTGGTCGAGCCCCGACGGTTCGACAAAAAATGAGATTGACTTGATTATGACGACCAGACGACAACTGTTCAGTTATGTCTCAGTGATCGCGAGGGTAAAAACTGGTAGCGATCACCGAATGGTTAGAGTTAGAGGCACACTGAACCTAAACGTTAAGGACGCGTTTGCAAAATTGATAGGTATAGAATCGAACTATTACATTGACACGGGTCACACACACAAGTGTACGCACGGTTAGCTGCGGGTGTGGGAATCGTAATCAAGTAAAAACATTTTGATAATTTGAAAGATTGATTTTTTTTCTCATTTCTTATACCTACAAAAATATATTACATACGAAATACGAATAGCTGCTCCAGAGACTGCTAGGCACTAGAAGCCCACTACTAGCAGTGAGATGGTGGCTGTGGACTTTGGGCTGGTTTTGTTAGTTATGATAAGACTTTAGCTTCGGACTTGGTGAAGTGACTTGAAGGTATACTTCGGTGACAGCTACTGAAACTCCTCGACGAGTAGTATTAGGTGTGCTGAGTTTGGGCTCGTTTTGTTAGTCATGATGAGAGCCACTGACTTGATAGAGTGACCTGATGGTGTACTCTCGGTGACTACTGCTGGAATTCCTGGACGAGTAGAACTAGGTGTGCCGAGTTTGGGCTCGTTTTGTTAGTCATGATGAGAGCTTACCTCCGGACTTGACAGAGTGACCTGATGATATACTTCGGTGACAACTGCTGGAATTCCTGGACGAGTAGAACTAGGTGTGCCGAGTTTGGGCTCGTTTTGTTAGTCATGATGAGAGCTTATCTCCGGACTTGATAGAGTGACCTGATGGTGTACTTAGGTGACAACTGCTGGAATTCCTGGACGAGTAGAACTAGGTGTGCCGAGTTTGGGCTCGTTTTGTTAGTAATGATTAGACCTAACCTCCGGGCTTGATGGAGAGACCTGATGGTGTACATTGGTAACTACTGCTGGAATTTCTGGACGAGTAGAACTTGGTGTGCCGAGTTTGGGCTCGTTTTCTTAGTTATTATGATACCTAACCTCCAGGCTTGATGGAGAGACTTGATGGTGTACTTAGGTGCTTACTGCTGGAACTCCTGGACGAGTTGAACTATATGTGCCGAGTTTGGGCTCGTTTTGTTAGTCATGATGAGAGCTTACCTCCGGACTTGATAGAGTGACCTGATGGTGTACTTCGGTGATTGCTGCTGGAATTCCTGGACGAGTAGAACTAGGTGTGCCGAGTTTGGGCTCGTTTTGTTAGTCATGATGAGAGCTTACCTCCGGACTTGACAGAGTGACCTGATGATATACTTCGGTGACAACTGCTGGAATTCCTGGACGAGTAGAACTAGGTGTGCCGAGTTTGGGCTCGTTTTGTTAGTAATGATTAGACCTAACCTCCGGGCTTGATGGAGACCTGATGGTGTACTTTAGTGACTACTGCTGAATTCCTGGACGAGTAGAACTTGGTGTGCCGAATTTGGGCTCGTTTTCTAGTTGTTATGATACCTAACCTCCAGGCTTGATGGAGACTTGATGGTGTACTTAGGTGCTTACTGCTGACCTCCTGGACGAGTTGAACTAGGTGCCGAGTTTGGGCTCGTTTTGTTAGTTATGATAAGAACTTACCCCCGGACTTGATGGAGTGACAGACACACGTAGTTCTACTCGTCCAGGAGTTCCAGTAATGGTCACTGAAGCACACCATCAGGTCTCTCCATCAAGTTCGGAGGTAAAGTCTCATCATAACTAACAAAACGAGCCCAAACTCGGCACATCTAGTTCTACTCGACTAGAGTTTCAGTAATGGTCATCGAAGCACACCATCAGGTCTCCATCAAGTCCGGAGGTAAAGTCTCATCATAATCAACAAAACGAGCCCAAACTTGGCACACCTAGTTCTACTCGTCCAGGAGTTTCAGTAATGGTCATCGAAGCACACCATCAGGTCTCTCCATCAAGTCCGGAGGTAAAGTCTCATCATAACTAACAAAACGAGCCCAAACTCGGCACATCTAGTTCTACTGACTAGGAGTTCAGTAGCAGTCACCGGTGAACACTTTCAGATCACTCCATAAAGTCCAAGACGAATAGGCATTTATATAATTATTTATATATATAAATCCCACTTACTTTCAGGAAACAAAATATTATAACAAAATGTGTGATTATAAAATAATAATATTATTTTGCCTTGTCAAATACCTATGTATCAAATTCGAATGTTTTGTGTATGTACAGCGATCTTTTCGGCTGCTGCAATCAGGCAGGCAATACAGTATTCACTCATGACGGCGACCGAGCGCGGACTGAGGTTTCATCGAAATTTTTGTACAATAAATCAAAACAGGCACCAAAATAAATAACTTTTTATTGCAATCCATTATGATTCATCCGTATCAGCAAAATATGTGAAAAATAAGCATCAGTTTTTATTTTTTACGACTATTTGTGACATTTTGATAAAAGTAAACACCACTATTTTTATTGAATATATCTGCCTACTTATAGTATTTTTAGAAATCTTAATATATGTTGATAATAGAACAAAAATGTACCTAAACATGAGCCGGTATCGTTAATTTTGTAGAAAATGGCTAGAGAAGATCGTATTTACAATATAAAAAAACTATTATTTTCAACAAAAAAGTCACCACCATTTGAAGATGAAGAACCATTCTATACGTGGTAGCAATTAGCTATGTTTGATTTGGTTTAGTTTTGTCACAAAATGTACCGAAAAACAGCATAATTTCGCCCGATTTGCAAACGCCCCCTTAATTGGAGAGGTCTCGTCTAATGAAGTCAGCGCTCCGTCCCCCTCGTGCTCTAATCCAAAGTCCCGAAACCTTTCAGTTCGAGTTACAAAACCGTTTTCAGTGCCTAGAAGATTGCAATGAAGTAGACGATATGAATGATAAGCTCGTGGAAACTGTCCATGCGGTCGGAGCTAAGTTCTGCAAGACCCGCCGCAGAAGAATACAAAAACTCTCCGATCACACTCTTAATCTCATGGCTGTTAGACGGGAAATGAAGGTGCAGTCTTCAACAGATTTGACAGCATACAGGCAACTGAACAGACAGATCTCCAAATGCATGCGGCGGGACTTACGCAATTTCAATACAGCTTGTATTGAAGAAGCGATCGAGCGGAACCAAGGCTCCAAAGTCTTTGCCAGAGATCTGTCTGCCAGAAAGAGCCAACTGTCGAAGCTGAAGACCGAGTATGGTAGCAACGTTTCCGGGACACCTAAGATTTTGAGTTCGCGTGTGGCTCCATCGTTGGAGCCACGAGCAATCCAAGAGCGAGTCTTATCCGACACTATTCCGATGATATCCCGGACGTCAGTCTGAGCGAGATTAGAATGGCTCTCCAGCACCTTAAAAACGGCAAGGCCCCAGGTGAGGATAGAATTACAGCGGAGCTTCTGAAAGCGGGTGGAAAACCGGTACTTGAAGTCCTTCAGAAGCTCTTTCATTCCGTACTCCATGATGGGACTACTCCGGAGGCGTGGAGCAGAAGTGCGGTGGTCTTGTTCTTCAAGAAAGGCGACAACGCTCTCTTGAAGAACTACAGACCGATTTCCCTTCTGAGCCGCGTCGACGTGCTGTTTTCGAGAGTCATTACGAATCGTCTCGCACGCAGATTCGACGACTTCCAGCCTCCCGACAAAGTCGGTTTCCGAAGAGGCTTTAGTACCATAGACCAACATACACACCTTTCGGCAAATTGTACAGAAGACAGAAGAATACAATCTGCCACTTTGCCTTGCGTATGCGGACTATGAGAAAGCCTTTGATTCCGTCGAAATTTGGGCGGTGCTACAGTCCCTTCAGCGGTGCCAAGTTGACTGTCGGTATATCAAAGTGCTGAAGTGTTTGTACAGTAGGGCTACGATGGCTATCCGAGTACAGAACCAAAGTACGAAACCTATCCAACTGCAGAGAGATGTAAGACAGGGTGACGTTATATCCCCGAAACTCTTCACCGCTGCATTGGAAGACGTTTTCAAGCTAATGGACTGGAAAGGATACGGTATTAACATCAACGGCGAGTACATCACTCACCTTCGATTTGCCGACGATATAGTTCTTATGGCAGAATCGCTGGAGGACCTAAGCACTATGGTCTTAAGATTAAACATGATCTTTATGTTTAATGTCCATGTCACACCTATGCCGGTAGTTGACAAAAACGAGAGTAACTGACTGTTGCAATGGTTCAACTATAAAGTACGAAGAACCAATAACTGATGTGGAGTAAAGGTTATCGAGTGAAGCCTCATACTATACACTAACAACACTATATAAACAAAAAACGAGAGTAACTGACTGTTGCAATGGTTCAACTATAAAGTACGAAGAACCAATAACTGATGTGGAGTAAAGGTTATCGAGTGAAGCCTCATACTATACACTAACAACACTATATAAACAAAAAACGAGAGTAACTGACTGTTGCAATGGTTCAACTATAAAGTACAAAGAAACAATAACTGATGTGGAGTAAAGGTTATCGAGTGAAGCCTCATACTATACACTAACAACACTATATAAACAAAAAACGAGAGTAACTGACTGTTGCAATGGTTCAACTATACAGTACAAAGAAACAATAACTGATGTGGAGTAAAGGTTATCGAGTGAAGCCTCATACTATACACTAACAACACTATATAAACAAAAAACGAGAGTAACTGACTGCTGCAATGGTTCAACTATAAAGTACGAAGAACCAATAACTGATGTGGAGTAAAGCCTCATACTGTTATGTTTAGTTCAGAGCGACGCCCCACTAGATGAATTGATGAAACATTTTATGGGGCAGTAAACTTGTATTGAGATGTAATAATTATATAACTAATAAATAATTAAATAACTTGTAATGGCGATGATAATTAACAGTGTGCTTTTTATAAACACTATTTGATATTCACTATTTCTAAACTTTACATAGGTATTTGATTATAACACTTACTTGATATCAACTTATTTGATTGATTTGATTTGATTATACTTAATTGCTATCACACAATCTGCCTAATGATCATTATAATTTGTCATTCACTATTGAACCTGACCCTTTTCTATGGTCTGAGGACTTTGCTGTGATTGCCATGCTTAGTGTTCTTTACTACTAGTGCAGTATTAGAATTTTCGTACATTTGATGTTGCATTCCGTTGTCGGTCTGGCTGCTTTACAACATGTTATATAAATATGAGACAGTTATGCCTCTCATCCATTAGAGATCATAAAATCGTTTCGACATGTTCTATTCTCCTATAACAATTATCAATCATGGGGAGAGATAGATTTTCTTTTGCTCATCTCATACCACATCTTATTGAAACAATATTATAATCATTTATTTCAGACTGATTACAATGTTATTTTGTCGTCTATATTTTGGTATAGATAATTCTAAATCTATTTTGTTGTATTTCTTTCTGCGATTTTTTTTAATCTATTAACTCAATTTTTTAGTCATCCTTTAATTAATTATTTTCTAGGGATGTAACGATAGTTCCAGGAACTTCAATATTATAATTAATACCAATTCTATATAATGGGACAGTAAAGTAAAAGTAAAAAGTAAAGTTACAGCCTATATACGTCCCACTGCTGGGCACAGACCTCCCCTCATTTCTGAGAGGGTTTTAGGGCAAGGAAGTGTCTGCCGCGCTGCCCCAATGCGTATTGGCGAACTTCACATGTCTTCGATTTTTTTTCTTATTTCTCAGACATGCAGGTTTCCTCACCATATTTTCCTTAACCGCCGAGCACGTGGTAAATCAGCACTTAAAATTGCAATTAACAATTTCATTGATGCCGGCGGGGATCGAACCCGGGTTGCTCGCGTACTGTGAAATTTACAGCGAGCGCTAACCATCTGAGCTACCACGGCGAGCTACCATGGGAGAGTATTCATATTAAAACTTTGATATGGATCTATTGTCAAAGTGACTTAAGTATTATAAATATATGGCCATTGAATATTTGTAATTAAACTTGAGTAGCACTATTTTTTTTTTTTCATAAACCATTCATTTTTAAATTATTTGGTGACACGTTTTGTACCGGGAAAAATATGCTCGCACAGAATTCTAGTGTTAAAAATAGCAGCAAATGCTGTGTGTTTCGTATGGTGAGAGACGGGAACTGGAGACCTTTTTTACTGATAAAAAGCTATAAAGGCATTTCATCTTATTCCTTAAGAGTGACAACGCATTTTATTTTGATTCTTTATTGAGAATAGATGTCGGTGTCTAGGGGCAACAGCATCCACTTACCATCAGGTGGATTGTGTGCTTATTTGATTCTCTTATTTCAGTCAAAAATAGTCGGCGTAGCAGATATATAATCTTTTCGCGATATTTTTTATTTAGAATGTTTTCAACTCATTTCTCATTCCGCTACAATATTTGCCTAAATTTATCGGCTATTCCTATATAAAGGGATCGGTATCGTTACATCTTGTTTTTTCTTAAAACTCGCAACTCTGGGTTATAGGTTTAAGTCTCAAGTTTTTGAGTCGGGATGTATGGTGATCAAGCCAAAAAAGCCAAAATCGTTTAAAGAAAGTACAAGTTGCTTGGAATTTTGTATTCTTACTACCAGTTAATATAAACACATCACATCAATATTCATGGCATGAATTTTGTATACTTACTCTTTTAAATACTTACTCTTTTAAATACTTCTCCATTTTCTAGTAATGAAAATTGCATCAGTTTATATTAATGTGTTTATTACTACTATACGTACTTTAAAAGTGTTTTTTTTTTAAGTAGTCTCCATAGCAATGAATGTAATAATACTATGCGATCATTAAAATATTAATATAAAATACAAAGTTTTTCTTGCATAATTTGCATGCGAACTGTTATTTATTGCACAATAATTCCAATTCTATACTTTTTTCCTTCAAGTGTTAACTGTTCATTATCACTCTGTTCTATAACTATAAGTAATGGAAATAATTAGAATGTTATTTATATTATATATATTGTAAGGTCTGTGTAATTTGTGTTATGTTGCTGTCTGCAATTATTATATAAGACATTTTAAAATGATATTGATTGTACACATTTTACATAATATAAGCCCCTGTTTATCAAACGGAGGGAGATTATAGTGCATTCCAATTGATAATGAATGTTATCAGTGTATATTTTTTGTTCATGGGCTTGATCAATTATTATGTATAAATGGTTAATCAAATGGGGTTATAACGGCATGTTTATCTGTTGTGCCGGTGCGGCGCGGCAGTGTTCCAAAGCGTCGCATACAGTGGTGAGTGGATCAATGCATGCAAAGCGCTAATTAGCTACATATTAGGCCTCCCATAAGGACATCGCACACTGCTTCGGAACCTCTAGTAACCGTTCGTATATGGTATGGGTTGCGGAATTAGGGGCTTGGTAACGAATGGTTTGATATTTTCCAACACACGAAATATACTTACATGTGTCTTAGAAAAATGTATTTGGAAATACAAAAGTATTTCAATTGTTGATTGGTTTATTGAAATGAGTATATTAATAATATTAAATGACAAATAAATTATAATTTACCTATGAGTATTAATGAGATATTTTAATCATAAGTTTTTCAAATCAATTATTAAGGCTCGTAGATGTTGCTTTATGTATCAAAAGGGAATATTATTAACTTTATACAGTTATGGTTCACAATGATGCGGTGCACGTAGTCCTTAATTCGTAGACAGAGGCTGGGGGAACCAACGCACTTAAACTATCGGCTCTAGACTTCACAGGTCCACTCCATGATATTGACGTGTTGGAGGCTCATACTTCGTGCTTTTAGCGCTTTACACAGCTTTGCTCTAAACACAATGACATCGATTCATAACTTTCAGCTTGCTCACGTTGCGCACGTTGCTCTCGTGCCACAGAAATGTTAATAGGCTTACGCCGCTTAATTTTGTCAGTTAACAGAAACGGAATTTCGCATAGTTATCACACGAGATGATGGATGTTATTAGCGCTTCATTACGATCATTCGCCCTTGCTGTATCGTGTTAATTTGGCGGTCATCGCTGATAGAAGCACATATACACGATAGTTGCGTCTTTGTTCTTAGTGTACGTTTTTTTCACTAATAGTACAGACTAGTCTTACGCGTGAGATTTGGTTTTGTGCAATATAATTTGATGTGTGCAGTTATGGCATACATGGAGATGTTTGGGAACTGCAGCCACCCGCCGAACAGTGTCGCCGCTCCGCCCGATATGTTTCGGCATTCGATTCACACTTACAACTTAGCCAGGTAATTGGTTATTTATAAGAAATAATATAATTTATGTAAAACCTAAAATTAATACCTACCAACTTTTATTATGTTGGAATAAATTTCTTTAGTTATATTTCGTATACTTATTATTTTGCTTGTGAAGTGCATAATTATTTCAGTACTTTTTAGTTTTTATTTAATATTGAAAATAAAATTTATTTTTTTATTAAAATAAGATACCATCATGCCTCAAGGGAATCTTTTACAAATGTTTCGAAACATATTAATGCCTTCATTTTAAATGTATTAGATTCAATAAATGTATGCAGAAATCTATTTACCTTAGAAGGTAGTGGGTCGTAGTAACCTTGTATCACGATATAAAATTAATATTGAATTTATCTATAGATTTTGTTTTCAGTGCGCAACACACTGCGAGTGGTACCGTGAACGTACAGCGTCATCAACAAGTGCAGCGATCTATTGCTCAATCCTTCACAGTTCAGCATTTTGGTACTCCTCCACCTCCTCTCAGGTTCGACTTTTTATCATAAATTAAATTAAAGTCTTCCCTTTTTTTACGTTTTCATGCCAAAAAATCTAGATAAGATTAGCCTAAATACATAGGCGATCTCATATGACTCCCGCGTCGCATGAATGCTCCACAATCTTAAGTTTAGTCTTCAGTTCAGATTTATAAATTATTATTTAGAACTGAATGTATTAACCACAATTAAAAAAAAATTTTCATTGGTAAACCATAATACAATTATTTATTACAATAAAACTTCCGGCTCAGAAAGTTAGAAAAGTTTAGGGCTATCTATGATTGCTTAATTTGCCACTACCTAAATTTTCTAGTTTTGCTAAAAGGGCTAAAATCTATATAGGCTTAATATGATAAAGTAATCAAAAAACTAATATAATTCTCTTAATAATTTTGAGGTTCTCAATAATTTACTTCTCAATAAATAGACAAGGCATTACCTACTTAAATTAATAAGATAAGGTTTTATTAATAACTTAAGGCTATGTAATATTATTTATTGACAGGGCATTAAGAACAATATTTAAAAAAAGGCAGTTGTATGGCATTGCTTACAAAGTAAAGTTCAAAACTGAAATAAATTGATGTATATTTTCCATCATTCGAAATCATATTATAATAATAATAAAAATGTAATTATAGTGGTTCAGATGAGAGCATGATAAAATCTTCGACCGGAACCAGTCCTGTACCACATGAACCCCCGGCGCTGCCACCAAAAATGAACAAAAACAAACAGGTGACAAATTCAAATCCTGTAATATTTAATTCATTTATATTCTATACTTTTATAATGATTGTATTATTTAAAAAAAAAATAGGACTGAAAACATAATGTAAATAATATTTTAACATTATAATTATATTAAAGGGTTGTATAGATTCTTAAAATGTTACTTTTTAAATTTAGGTCTCAGTGAACTCGAGCAACGAACTTTTACCTCCGCCATCACCGCGGCCTTCTTCACACAACAGTTCTACCGACGAGTCAATTATGAACAATGTGGTAATAATTTTTGTCTTACTTTATGATGAATAAAAAAAACCATAACATTTTCGTTGGTATACAGAAGGAATGAATATTTCTACAGACTATTATTTGATTCATGGACATGAAATCATAGATGGTAATATTTTCAATCTGTCGTGGTTACATAATATAACATGGAAGCTTATTAAGCAATGCTTTTACGATTTAATCAGGGCATAACGATATTGCCGACTATTTATAATAATTTTTAAAACTTCGTCTGCATTAAAGTGTGTCAGAGTATTTTTTTTTACTTCTGACGTAAAAGAGATTTATGCTGCTATCTATTGGAAACCATAGGATTTTCATGGCATTCCTGAAGAAGATTTTATTTATTACGCATATTTAGCGTTATTAAATATTTCGTTTCAGAGTTCAGACGATTTATACCTGTGTCCCTCGTCACCGGGCAAATTTCCCCTCGAAGATGAGCTGGAGAATATTGTGCAGCAGACAATGCCTTCTCCAGTACTTTCTCAGGCAAGTATAAAATAAAAATAAAATCGTAGGTTTGCAAACTGGTATATTATACACCAACTTTAATTATTTTTAATATATTTAATTATGACTTCATTGCATCTCTGATAGTTTTTATTTTATGTTCAATTACTTTTTGCATCAAGTCGCAAAGATCCAATTAAAAAATATTTTTTCACAGACATTCTAATTGATTACACTTAAATTTTCAATCAAATGAATTTATTAAACTGCTTTATTGTCTATTTTTAACTAAGTACAATTTTCCATAAAATAAATAAAACTTCGCAGAATATGTACTAAGTCGTTATTTTTAATTTATTCTAACAGTGATTGACAAAGAGAATATAGTCATTTTCTAGAGCAAATTCCTTCCAAGTACACTCTCAGCCAGGTCAGGCCAGGGGGCAATGATGGCCCCTGGCCTGACCTGGCCGAGTAATGATGATGCGGAACAAAATGGCCTCATATTTGCGACATACCACCAATTTGACTTGAGCCCTGCAAATACTCATAATATTTGTCATAATAAAAATATTTCGTACATCACTATTTAACGCTATTTTATATAATCTTTTTTATAGCTAAATATCTTATTTCATTTTGCACACCATCTTAACGAACAGGAAGTTGATGGTTTATTTGCCCAGAAATGTTTTAAGAAGAAGGAATTATCATTAACTGCGCAGCAATCTAACACTCAGTGGGTATTGAAATAATGAACTCGGGGTCGTGGATGATGCCGTGTATATGTGCAGTCAGTTGACTTTATAGTCTTTGGTGATAGAAAAAAAGCTTTCGAAAATTTATAACATATGATAATCATTTGAATACCTACTAAAAACTATAGCATCAAAACTATTATTTTTTTCACAGAGGAGCGTAAGCAGTAGTGAGCCAACAGTAGCAACAGTCGAATCCACCACGACAGTGCCAGCGGACTCTGAAGACATCATTTTACAAACCGATATTAGTCAGTGGCTGTTATTAAAGACACCCGCCAAAGATGGCCCTGAAGTGCGGGGCGGACATCCCGACGCACTTATCGTGCTCGCCACAAAAGCTACCAAAGGTAAATTTTGCTTTAATTTAATTTTAAAAGTACATTTTAGTTTTTCGTCAATGTCTTAAATGTTGGTTAGAACTGTAACTATAACTAGTATTTATTTTTCAATTGTGATCTAACAAACTATAGTTAGAAATCATTAATTAGAAACTTATTGTGATACCAGATATTTTTAAAGTAAATTTAAAAATTTGAATGCATTATATGCAGTGCATTAATTGTTTGTATATTGTCAAATATTGAATAAGTTTACATGGTATATATAAAATTAATTGTAAACATTCACGAAAACATTACTTTGACTAATACCATATAGCATGTTTCTACATCGTGTAACCTGTATTAATTGTTCCTATTTTCTTTACTGGGCTTAATTGGATGAGTTAGAATGTAGTAGTAACAAAAATAAAACAAAGGTCATCTATTCTTCTGAGTTTATCTATATTGGGTCTAACATTATCATACAATACACAATTTCCCAAAAAGTAAACTTCGCTGCTAACTTTGTAACTTTCATGCTTTCACTTTACAGAAACGGACGAGTGTAAGTGGTTGGCCTCATTGTATGTCTTGGGACTGAAAAATGGTTTTCACTAATATTTTTCAAAGCTTAGCAAGTATTGCTGAATGCAGTCAATCAAATAAGCACTTTGTTTTTAATTCTCTGTTTAGCACAACATGGCTTCATTGATTTCTGAATGCATTGCGTCGCACGACCTAATATTGTTTAAGCATGAAACATGTTAGTTTTATAGTTTATTTAATAAATAATATGTAAAATATACATATTATTATTTATTTTAAAATTAATTTGCTACAATAATCTTATGGTTTTGAGCATTGCACGAAATATTCAGTTTTTAAGCTTCGGCTATTGTGCCAATATTATATTTCAAATAACAAAAAGTATATGTTAACTTCCACTCGGCTAAATTTTTTACACTTAACCCCCCTGTGTTGTAAGTAACGGAAAACTAAATTCTGTTAATTTTTAATGGCTTTTTCTACCGACTTCAAACAGGAGGAGGTACTCAATTCGACTGTATGTTTTTCTTTTTTTTTTCTTTTTTTTATGTGTGTTACTTCATAACTTTTTTCTGGGTGAACCGATTTCGATGATTCTATTTTTATTTGAAAGCTGGTGCTTCACATGTGGTCCCACATAAATTTGATCTGACCAATAGTTTTTGAGTTATTCTTAATAATTTATATTGAAGTCGGTTGTACAAATTTTTTAATTTTAAATTATCATTTCATTTTATTGACTCACCACAGTTATTTTACTAGCATTTGTAGAGCAGTACAATAAATCATGGTGTGTATTCTTATTTAAGTTAAGAAATGAAACAACATGTATTATTAATTATTGCAAGTAATCAGGATATATAATTTCTGTCCACTTACACCACAGGGTTACTTTAGCTTGTTGTGTTATATGCTGCCTATTACACCAAATCGTGTTTTTATTCTAAATGTAAATTGTACAGCAATGTTATGATCATCATTGATTGAGACGTCTAAAATATGTTAAGATCAACATACTTTATTTTTATTTAAAATTAAGTAATTGTAAAAAAATGTTGGCATATGATAGTGTGGCAACACTAGTTACTATTGCTGGTAATATATAGTACAATTTACATTTGGAAGTATATTTTCAATTAATAAAAAAATATATATTGACCTAAACGGGAGAGCAATTATATTAATTTGACGTAGGCAGTAATTTGTTACTAATAAATGTCTACTGCCCAATCGCGTGAGGGTGGGTGGTGTGGCTGCAGTGTAGGCAGTGTAGGCAGTGTGTTGTGCGCAGACTTCGCGTACCAGGAGGCGTTCCTGGCGACGTACCGCACCTGGGTGGCGCCGGGCGCGCTGGTGGCGCGGCTGGTGCGGCGCGCGCACCACCTGCGCGCGCGCACGCACGACTTGCGCTCCACGCTCGCGCTGCTCACGCGCATCGTCGCCGACCTCACGTGAGTGCCGTTGAACATAGGCCTCCCCCATAGATTGCCTCATAGGGGAGATACATGCCAAAGTTACCACGCTTGGCAAGCAGTTTGGCAACCGCAGTTTTTTATTTTTAGTCGTTATTAGAAAGACGCTGCTGCCCATCTCCTGATTTGTTTCCCTCTGTCGCCTCTTACGACACCCACGGGATGATATGTAGTGGATATCTTACACCGCCTCTACAAGGCAGCTACGTTATTTGTGTATTCCTTTTTTTGAACCGTGTTGTACTGAAATCCCACATCCCACAAACCAAAAATAATGTCCCAAAGGCTTTTTATCAGTATATTTTCAAGTATGAAAGACAATTTAGAAATAACAAGTAATCCAAAATATACATTCAATTTTCTTTTAAATCATACATACAATTATATAATAGGACTTCTACCACGAGTAAATGCATTTATCTTTCAATTTTAAACAACTTTTTTTTGTGGGTTGAAACATTTTTTGCGCAACACGATCCGTTTATTCTTTGTACAATCCACTTTTTAGCCACAAAATGTTGATTTATTTATTATAAATTGTACTTTCTGATTATCTATTTATCTATTCATTTTGATCCTCTAGCGACTTTTATAAAATTACTTTGAGAAAAATTTTAAATGATAATAAGCTGAAAGAAGACATAGACTATATACATTTCCTATTGTGAGGAAAAAATTATTTATGAAATAATTTTAATGGTTAGATAAAAGTTATCCATCAAATAAATTATAACATGATTGAACAGAAAAGTGTACAATTGAACTATTTTATTCATACAATTTTATTTTTAATTTGTTTATGTTGTATTTAATCCTATGAATAACTTTGATCCTTTATGATTGAAAATTTCTTTAGAGAAATTAAATTCACGATTTAATTTGTGTTGAGTTCAATAGATATTATGACGATATTTTCATCATTCATTATAGCCTATCAAAAGTCCACTGCTAAACACAGGCCTCCCAATAGATTATCACACTTGGTAGACGGATTGATGAGCGTAATTTTTATTATTTTCTACCGACTTCAAAAGGAGGAGGTACTCAATTCGACTATGTTATTTTTTATGTGTGTTACCTCATAACTATTTTATGGGTGAACCGATTTCGAGGATTCTTTTTATTTGAAAGCTGGTGCTTCACATGTGGTCCCACATAAATTTGATCTGACTAATAGTTTTGAGTTATTCTTAATAATTTATATTGAAGTCGGTTGTACAAAATTTTAATTATCATTTATTTATTGACTCACCATAGTTATTTTACTAGCATTTGTAGAGCAGTAGTAATAAATCATGGTGTGTATTATTATTTAAGTTAAGAAATTAAACAACATGTATTATTAATTAATGCAAGTAATCAGGATATATAATTTCTGTCCACTTACACCACAGTTACTTTAGCTTGTTTTGTTATATGCCTATTACACCAAATCGTGTTTTTATTCTAAATGTAAATTGTACAGCAATGTTATGATCATCATTGATTGAGACGTCTAAATATGTTAAGAATCCATACTTTATTTTTATTTAAAATTAAGTAATTGTAAAAAATGCATATGATAGTGGGCAAACACTAGTTACTATTGCGGGTAATATATAGTACAATTTACGTTTGGAAGTATATTTTCAATTAATAAAAATATATATATTGACTTAAACAGGAGAGCAAAATATATTAATTCGACGTAGGGTAATTTAATAATAAATGTCTACTACCCAATCGCGTGAGGGTGGGTGCTGTGGCTGCAGTGTAGGCAGTGTGGCAGTGTGTTGTGCGCAGACTTCGCGTACCAGGAGGCGTTCCTGGCGACGTACCGCACGTGGGTGGCGCCGGGCGCTGGTGGCGCGCTGGTGCGGCGCGCGCACCACCGCGCGCGCGCGCACGCACGACCTGCGCTCACGCGCTCGCGCGCACGCGCATCGTCGCCGACCTCACGTGAGTACTGCTGAACATAGGCCTCCCCATAGATTGCCTCATAGGGGAGATACATGCCAGTTACCATTGACGGCAAGGTTTGGCAACCGCAGTTTTTATTTTAGTCGTTATTAGAAAGACGCTGTTGCCCATCTCCTGATTTGTTTCCTCTGTCGCCTCTTACGACACCCACGGGATGATATGGGGTAGTGGATATTTTACACCGCCTCTACTACAAGGCAGCTACGTTATTTGTGTATTCCTTTTTTGAACCGTGTTGTACTGAAATCCCACATCCCACAAACTAGCCAAAATAATGTCCCAAAGGCTTTTTATCAGTATATTTTCAAGTATGAAAGACAATTTAGAAATAACAAGTAATCCCAAAATATACATTCAATTTTCTTTTAAATCATATACATACAATTATATAATAGGACTTCTACCACAAGTAAATGCATTTATCTTTCAATTTTAAATAACTTTTTTTTTATGGGTTTAAATATTTTTGCGCAACACGATCCGTTTATTCTTTTTACAATCCACTTTTTAGCCAGAAAATGTTGATTTATTTATTATAAATTGAACTTTCGATTATCTATTTATCTATTCATTTTTGATCCTCTAGCGACTTTTGTTTCTAAATTTATAAAATTACTTTGGGAAAGAAAATTTTTAAATGATAATAAGCTGAAAGAAGATATATGACATTATTGTGAGGAAAAAATTTATTTTGAATGACGTAGGGCCAATTTTTAATAGTCAGATAAAAGTTATCCATCAAATAAATTATAAAATGATTGAACAGAAAAGTGTACAATTGAACTATTTTATTCATACAATTGTTATTTTTAATTTGTTTATGTTGTATTTAATCCTATGAATAACTTTTATCCTTTATGATTGAAAAATCGGCCCTTAGAGAAATTAAATTCACGATTTAATTTGTGTTGAGTTCAATAGATATTATGACGATATTTTTCATCATTCATTATAGCCTATCAAAAGTCCACTGCTAAACATAGGCCTCCCCAATAGATTATCACACTTGGTAGACGGATTGACGAGCGTAATTTTTATTATTTTCACCGACTTAAAAGGAGGTACTCAATTGACTATGTTATTTTTTATGTGTTACCTCATAACTATTTTATGGGTGAACCGATTTCGAGGATTCTTTTTTTTGAAAGCTGGTGTTTCTCGTGGTCACATTTAAATGTGATCAAGGTCTGACCAATCGTTTTTGAGTTATTCTTAATAATTTATATTTAAGTCGGTTGTACGAAATTTTAAATTATTAGTTGTCGAAGAAGATGCTGCTGCATATTATCATCTTCTATATCAGTGCATGATAAAATCATAACTTTTAATTAGAGCGTTGTTAAATGTACCCATGAACTTTACGTTTTACTATAATATCTAGTGGCCGTAGCGCGACTGCTGATCACATTGTGACCAATTTATTATATCAAGGGAATAAATTTATATTGGGACTACAAAATTATTAATATCCTTAGTGAGTTTGCGTAAGTTTGGGGGGGGGGGGGGGTTAGTAGCCGTGGCTTGGTAACCCATGATAAACGTAGGGCGACTCACATGGCTGGCCCGAAGTGAAGGACTGGCCCAAGGTGGCCACTCTGAGTGGGCTTGTCGAGCCCTTGGATGTGTGTTAGTGGGCTGCGGCTAGAGGAGAGTGCTCTCTCTATATCGCTGCAGCCGAGGTGGAGTCGCAAGGGAAGATGATTGTTGGTATGGCGATGTGCCACTCGACTATCCGCTACTTAGCGGGGCTGTACCACTGGGTGCTTCCGAGTGCTCATTTTTTCCTGGCTCCAAGGCCTCCACATATCAGGCTCGGAGAGTCCGTTGTGCAGGTGGAGTAAGACGCCGCGAAGGGCAGTGCGCCTTGTGTTCCTGGTGCGCCTTATCTGAGAAGGAAAAGGGGGAAGAGAAGTCCTCAACTAAGGAGGCGTCCTCGCTGGTGGGACTGCGGATGTGTTTGTAAGCGTTTCCGTGGCCCTGCCAATGTGTGACGAAGGTGGAACTCCATGGGGTTTTAGTAGGTGCGAGTCCGACATAATCCGTTCTTGCCCCCGCGAAACAGGTATGCGTAGGCATTTCCTCATTTGAAACCCGGAACAAAATCCGTTCTGTAGTTACGAATAAAAACATAGATAGACCAACGCAGCGTTGAGCAGGTTTTATATGAAGTATAAAGCTTGCGTCTAAGGCCTAGGTACTAATTGATACATTTATTTATTGTATGGCATTATAATAATATGATACATAAATAGAATGGACGTTACGGGTAGGCTTGGGTATAGAATATTTATCGATATATTTTGTCACACTGTCTTGTCTCTATTATTAGTTCCGAAGACGTTCACTTCTGCTTTCAGCGCCAAAATGGCGAAAATCAAATCGCTTCATTATGTCACGGTGTATAGCCAGTCCATATATAGAGGTCAGTGTAACGTATCGAATCGTATCGTCATCCAGTGACTTTGTATGACAAAACATAGTTACGTTTCTGTCCCCCATGGGCTTTGTTCATATTTTCATACAATTTTAGTCTGTAGGGATATCGAAGAAATTACTGTCAACTAGATATCATCAGAACAGGCGGTCATTATTATCTGAAAATGATTTGTTGTGGACTGGATTATTTTGATAAATTGCGTATTATGAATATGTATAGGGTAGTAGGGTAGTAGACATTTATGTCAATGAGGGCTAATAATCTTCCACTCACCAGATGTCGTTAGTTGGAATTGAGGTGGAGTTATTTATTACAAAATGTCATTATAATTAAAACATTGCGATTTAAATGTTAGTTTACTGGTTTCTGGAGTGTGTTTTGTTCTTCAATTTATTGCACTTTTTTTTTAATTTTTTACTTTAGGAATATCCGTAGTTTGGTTTATACATTTCTAATCTAATATATAATACATAACAAATATTTGAGAAAGAAGTATTAGCTCTTTCATTATTCTAATAAATTAACTTCTCCAGTTATGAAATCTGTTAAATGTTTCATCTATTTCTAAGTGGCGTCGCCTAGGTGGCAAATAAAGTCGTAGTCGTGGCCCTCTTTGAAATACTTTTTATAAATTGTTAAAATGCAATTTTTATTTATAAATCGTATAAACATACCAGTAAATGAAATCATACTTTTTTTACTAAAAATAAATTGCAATCAATTTATATATATATACTTAAACGGGAGAGCGATTATATTAATTTGACGTAGGCAGTAATTTGTTTCTAATAAATGTCTACTACCCAATCGCGTGAGGGTGGGTGTTGCGGCTGCAGTGTAGGCAGTTAGGAGTATGTTGTGCGCAGACTTCGCGTACCAGGAGGCGTTCCTGGCGACGTACCGCACGTGGGTGGCGCCGGGCGCGCTGGTGGCGCGGCTGGTGCGGCGCGCGCACCACCTGCGCGCGCGCACTCACGACCTGCGCTCCACGCTCGCGCTGCTCACGCGCATCGTCGCCGACCTCACGTGAGTACCGCGCCTCCTGCACCTACAGCTGCTGCTGAACATTAAGCCTCCCCCATAGATTGCCTCATAGGGGAGATATATGCCAAAGTTACCACACTTGGCAAGCGGTTTGGCAACCGCAGTTTTTTATTTTTAGTAGTTATTAGAAAGACGCTGCTGCCCATCTCCTGATTTGTTTCCCTCTGTCGCCTCTTACGACACCCACGGGATGATATAATGGGGTAGTGAATATTCTTACACCGCCTCTACAAGGCAGCTACGTTATTTGTGTATTCCCTTTTTTTTAAACCGTGTTGTACTGAAATCCCACATCCCACAAACTAGCCAAAATAATGACCCAGAGGCTCTTTTATCAGTTTATTTTCAAGTATAAAAGACAATTTAGAAATAACAAGTAACCCCAAAATATACATTCAATTTTCTTTTAAATCATATACATACAATTATATAATAGAACTTCTACCACGAGTAAATGCATTTATCTTTCAATTTTAAATAACTTTTTTTTTGTGGGTTGAAACATTTTTGCGCAACACGATCCGTTTATTCTTTGTACAATCCACTTTATAGCCACAAAATTGATTTATTTATTATAAATTGTACTTTCTATTATCTATTTATCTATTCATTTTTGATCCTCTAGCGACTTTTATAAAATTACTTTGGAAAGAAAATTTTTAAATGATAATAAGCTGAAAGAAGACATATGACTATATATACATTTCCTATTGTGAGGAAAAAATTTATTTTGAATGGCATAGGGCCAATTTTTAATGGTCAGATGAAAGTTATCCATCAAATAAATTATAACATGATTGAATAGAAAAGTGTACAATTGAACTATTTTATTCATACAATTCTTATTTTTAATTTGTTTATGTTGTATTTAATCCTATGAATAACTTTGATCCTTTATGATTGAAAAATCGGCCCTTAGAGAAATTAAATTCACGATTTAATTTGTGTTGAGTTCAATAGATATTATGATGATATTTTTCATCATTCATTATAGCCTATCAAAAGTCCACTGCTAAACATAGGCCTCCCCAATAGATTATCACACTTGGTAGACGGTAAGACGGAGACGGACTTGATGAGCGTAATTTTTTATTATTTTCTACCGAATTCAAAAAGGAGGAGGTACTCAATTCGACTGTATGTTATTTTTTTATGTGTGTTACCTCATAACTATTTTCTGGGGAACCGATTTCGAGGATTCTTTTTTTATTTGAAAGCTGGTGCTTCTCGTGTGGTCACATTTAAATTTGATCAAGGTCTGACCAATCGTTTTTGAGTTATTCTTAATAATTTATATTGAAGTCGGTTGTACGAAATTTTAAATTATTAGTTGTCGTGAAGAAGATGCTGCTGCATATTATCATCTTCTATTTCAGTGCATGATAAAATCATAACTTTTAATTAGAGCGTTGTAAAATGTACCCATGAACTTTACGTTTTACTATAATATCTAGTGGCCGTTGTAGCGCGACTGCTGATCACGAGAGCACGAATTCGAATCTCAAGTCAGGGTAAACATCAGTTATTGGGTTTTTCTGTCAAAAAATTCCCAATAGCAGTCCGGAGTCAGGAAGTTAGCCGTGTTTCACTTCCGTACCTCGGAAAGGACGTAAAGCCGCTGTTCTGCGCCTGACTTCTCTCCGGTCGTGTCGGATTGCCGTCTCATCGGACTACGAGAGTGAGGAATAGAGACTATTCCTGTGCTTGCGCACACACTCGTGCATTATAATCCTATCCCGCATAGAAGGCTAGTTTCCGTTAAGACGTCACCGTGACCAAAATTCGTTCAAGAGGACATTACATTAATTAATGTTAATAATATAATGGTGGAATTTTACATTTTCACACAGGATGGCCGATTTGGATCGTCCATTAATGCAAGAGATTATGGAGTTCATCTATTGGCTAGTCGACGCTGAAGAATTGCCCATAGCGAAGGCATTGAGACAAATACTCGTTGATAAACAGAAACAGTTGCATTTCCAACAAGTAAGTATACCAATTTTAATCATTTTTAGGTTTTGTTAATTTATAAATTGTTTAAATAGAATAAGTACTAAAGATTTAAAATGATTTTTGAATCATTAAAAAGGCTAGTAAGATGAGATTTTCCTAGATTCGTAAATGCTATTTTAAATCTTCCATAAAATGACTTAGGTTTTTGAATACCTCGTTGTGCGCAAACGAACCTACAGTCCACCTGATACTGACTACTGCAGTTCATGGATACCCACAACAAACTTCAAACAAAGAAGGCCACAGATGCGTCGTCACCTCTGAGGACAAGGATGGAATTCCTCACAGTCTGTAATTATACTGGTCTCTATAACTCCCTTCAGACCGGACCGCAACAGTGCAAGCATTGCTATCTGACGGCAGTAATAAGTAAGAGGATGGTCCTAGGCAGTGAAGGAGTCCTACCATCAGTAATCTGCACTATAAGAGGTATTTTTCAAAGATTTGCTTACATATATCTCACTGGGCATGCGGATTGATGAGCGCAGAGCCGATACCAATGATGACTGATGACGATGATATATCATGATAATTCTAACTCCAATGTTATATTAAAGCTTTTTATGTGGTAGAGCCGGGTTGCAGATTATGTTAACACCATGAATAGGTCGGCTCGACAGGGAAGGCCACGCTTGTACAGAATACTAGCACCTAATAGAAGCATAATGCTGCTGTGTTCGTTCGTATGATGGACATTCTTTTTACTGGTAACAAAGCATTCCATCATAGTCCGCCCGTTAGCGGTGACAACACATCTTCATTTTTAATCTTAATAGATTATAGATGTGTGATGTGATCTGTGGACTACAGCATACACTTACTATTAGGTGGATTGTGTGCTCGTTTGTCATCCTTACTTCTATAATTTAAAGTTAAAATATTAGAAAATTAAATGTTTAAATACGTTCTAAATTTAAGTTAAATATGACTTTCAATTCCAGACTAATAACAGATACGAATATGACACGCCGTGCTACGGATCCGTGTCTTTACGTCGCGACACACTCCTGGACTTCAAGGCATCGGAGTTGGCAGAGCAGATGACATTATTGGACGCGGCGTTGTTCGTCCGTATCACGACTGCCGAAGTGCTATCTTGGCCACGGGACCAGTCAGAGGAGAGCTCCCCTAATCTCACCAGATTCACCGAGCACTTTAATAAAATGAGCTACTGGGCCCGCTCAAGAATCTTAGAACAAGTTAGTACAGCATTGATTAACAGTCTATAGTACTTCAGAATAAATATTGCACATCGGCTATTTTGTATTCGAATATGACCGATAACTTCGAAAAGCTATATATATATAGCTGTTACCAATTTATCATTGCTAGATTATCAGTATTGCGAGATACTTATAACTTAAGCACGATTTTTAGATCATATTGTAGAACGCAATATCGATAAATTAAAATAAATTTTACTTTGAATCTTAAAAATCTTTCTTTGAAAAACAAAATACGACGGAGACTCGGTATGATTCCACAAAACGGTGTTGAACGTCCTCTCTTCGTTCAATCCTAGTCGTAACTGACTTATATGTTGCGCCGCTCGCACGGTTTGCAACTATTTGTTGTTCCTAGAAATGATTTTGACATTTATTCGTTTGTGATAAAGTGTGTTTTTCAGGACCAAATTACTTTTGTTAATCGTTTTAGTAATGTACAATGCTATTGTTTCCGATGATTGCCGATGCACAATATTTATTCTGAAGTACTGTTAAATAAGTATTTATTTGGTCGGGTGTCACTTCGTGGAATCAATTTTTGACGGCTCCATGGCGCAGTGGCTTAGCTTAACATTTGTATAGCCTACAAATTCCGAGTATGGATGATTGTCTTTGTGCAGTTTATTTATGTAAACGATATCGATTATTTATGTATACGATACAAGAGAAAATCCTAGTGTGGTTTTTTAAAATTACATTTCGCTAAAATAAAGTTTTTGCTGAAACCATGTGGACTTTAAAATATTGATCTTTTAAATTATATATACCTGTATTATTGAGCTTAAACAGCACCGCTAAAGTTGGTATTCAGAGACAATCTTGAGTTTAAATTTAAATTCAACTCAAAAATTGTTACTTAATATAACCTATACTTAAATTTTGACATTATGTAAGTTGAAATTCATAATTGTCCCTGGGTACCGGCCTCATAGTCGCATCTAACGCTAACATCGCAGTAACTCTCACAATGAGAATTATCTGTTGCGTAAGTTGATATTTATTGTTAATATATCATAACATATTTGCATCAAACGGACGCTATAATTCTTTTACAGGAGGAAGCTAGAGAGCGAGAGAAGTACGCAAGCAAATTTCTCAAAGTGATGAAGGCGTTGCGGAAGATGAATAACTTCAATTCGTACCTAGCTCTGGTGTCCGCTTTAGACTCCCCTCCGGTGCGACGGCTGGGCTGGCCACGCGCCATTGTCGATACGTTGCACGATCACTGTGCTCTTATCGACTCCTCAAAATCCTTCAGTGCGTACAGAAATGCACTTGCTGACACTCAGCCGCCATGCATACCTTATATGTAAGTACCTGAAGCTAAATTCAGATTCAGCATTTTTGAATATTACTCTTTCGATAAGATTTACAAAAAATATGTTATATCTTAATACATATATTTAATTATATTTAAGTTTATTATATCAATTTTAATTGTTTTTTTGCAGTGGTCTAGTCCTACAAGATCTGACTTTTGTTCACATCGGTAATCCTGATCTATTGCCTGACGGTAGTATTAATTTCACCAAAAGATGGCAGCAGTATCAAGTTATGGAGAGTATGAAGAGGTTTCACAAAGAGTGCGTAATTTTTTTTCTTGTCATTATTTAAATATTTTCATCACGTAACGATTTAAAGCAAAATTTATATTTCCGAAATATATTAATAATTATAAATATAAATTTAAAAGAAAGTTTTTGTTCATATAGTGTGAATCGGCTCAGTGTATGGAACTTGATATCAAGATTTGCTAGAGTTGTGAAATTTTATTTGGATTTGGTTGAATTTTAGCAGACTTACTCGTGCTAAAGCACGCTACATCTATGATATAGTTGTAGCATGAATGGGTCGGTTCGACCGGAGAAGGCCGACGCTTTCATAGAACAGTGAATGTTGTGCACTTAACATCAAGTGGACTATGTGGTCGATTATCACTCTATTTTCTATAAAAAGACGTGATAACATGTTGTTCGGTATAAATGGATTTAGACTAGCTACTTCCTAAATTCATTTGTTATAGATAAAATCATGTGATGCTCAAACTGTGATAACGTAATATTGAAAAAGGGCTCTCGATGTCCCAACGTTGCGATAAATGATATCCATGATGCTGTTATGTGGTGTTGCAGACAGTACAAGTTCAAGAAGAGCGAGCGCATCCAGGCGATGTTCAACGGGTTCGACGACGTGCTGAGCGAGGAGGCGATGTGGCAGGTGTCGGAGAGCATCAAGCCGCGCGGCGGGCGCTCGCGCAACGCGTCCGCGCCCTCGCCGCCCGCGCCCGCGCACGCGCCCGCGCCCGCTCACGCGCATGCGCAGACCGCCGCATAAGCGACCCCGCCTCACCAGGTATTATTATTGAACTGAACACTTCATTAGAAACGTTGTGATTTGAAACTCGATGAAACGAAGAAGTGACACTAAAAAGAGACAAACATAATATACTATCTATAGGATTTAGCCCGCGAGAGAATGAGTTAGATATTAAAGTAGTCGTGTTTAGGCCATCTAGCATCTATTTTACGTTCCACCTTGAGAGTCAATCAATTTTTGTTAGATAAAATGACTTAACCTATAGGATGAAGTAGATGGCGCTATTACAAAGCAATTTTACTTGAAAAACTTGTTAAAAATTACCATATCTAAATAAATCATTTGCCGTGAAATATTTTTAATTATTTCATTTCATGTGAAGGTTTCACTTCTAACGCGTGTGAACTGCACACATGTTTTTTTTAAATAGAATGTGGGTGACAAGCGAGCACACATTCCACCTGATCCAACATCCATCTTCAATTAAAAATCAAATGCTCATGCGTTGTTACCCCTGAGGACCAAGATATAGTCTCATATCCAGTAATAAATATCTCCGTTTCTCTACACTCACCATACGAAACACAGCACTATTAAGCTGCTATTTTACCCTGATATTCTGTGACCCCGGTCGAGCCGACCCATTCGTGCTACAACCATAATATAGCTGCAGCGTGGCTCTACCACGTATAAATATTGACATCATTAAGTTCTTCTATCGAATGCCCACATTTGGAGGTTGTAATATATTCGGTCCTTAGAGTATTTATAAGCAAACTATAGAGCGCGTGTAAGCAAGTCAGAACTGTAAACTCGCGCTAGAATTTAATAGCGCTACGTTTAATAGAATTTTTCGTTATCATGGTGAAATGTGTAGTGCCAAGCTACAAAAACGATTCACGGAAGCAAAATAAGAACTATGATATTTCCTTTCATCGGTTTGTAAGATTACGATGAGAAAACACTGATTTTAACAAAATTACTTAGGGAGTCAAAGGGTGTAGTGGGGGGCGCGCGGCGGGGGCGTGACGGCACGTGCCACGCGCCTCGCGCTTCAGGTATTCCCCGAATTAGAGCTAGTGTTGTGCCACGTTGCACTCGAATATTTTTTTAATGACATGACTTTCGTAACAATTATTATATAATTATAGTATTAGAAGTAAAGACCCTTTGTATTCTTAACTCATATGGATCATTAAATAAAACATTTAATAGCTTTGTTATATAGAAACATAACAAAGTTTAATGCGGTTAAATACTTATCTGATTTCAGTTTTCCGAAAATCTGTGAATTAACAAATAAGTGTGTGTGATAGCGATAAAAAGGCCCCTGGGAGCCCAACATTAGGAGTAACATTAGGAGTTTCTGTACTTGCTATAATATGACAGATTCGCAGTTTATAGTTGACTGGCTGTGCCCCGCGGTTTCACTCGCGTAGTTCAAGCATTTTAGATAGCAATGTAGGGAAAATTTGGCAAAAATAATGGAGTTCTTTTATCTATCGGCATATGTACGTTATAGAGCAAAGTTACATTTTATACACTCTCCCTCACACTACACACTTCTCATGTATCGTGTATTATTTTCTTTAAAACTGAAAAAACCGCGGTTTTGTACACTGTGCCGCGGGGGGTACGCCCACCCAGGAGGGGTGGACAGTGGATAAAATTTAACTTCGTTCTATAACGTACATAATTATGCCTATAGATAAAAGTACTCCATTAATTTTGTCAATTTTTTAGCTAAAATTATTGAACTAACCTCGCTTATAGAAGATATCACTGTTGGTTTTCTCTGTTGTCATCAAGCGCTTAGGGTTTATGCGTCGTTCGCGCGCTGAGACGAGTGTTGAATTATATTAATTTTTCAATATCTCTTAAAATATGCGTCAAAATAACATGCTAAAAAGAGCAAAGTTTAACTTCATAAAATTGTCTTGATGATGAAGTAACTTTCGTTCGTAAGGATTAATACGCCATGCCTAATAATAACGCTAATAAATCACTTTTTAATTTTTAATATTTTTTGTCACAAAATACCTTATTGTTATGCTTATGAAAAGAAATAGGCATATATTATCGCAGACTTCTTTTAGATGGAGTAAAGATCTATATTTTTGTAGAACATTGTGTTTACGTATCACTAACTATTACGCCAGCGCACGCGGATAAATAATTTCGGGAACGATTTTTCTTCTGACTTGTTTAACAAAAATCAATATTTAAGGCTAGCTAAGAGGTGTGGCCTAATGTTAGATAACCTATACTATTCTTCATGAATCTGGCTATAATATACAAAAGGAATTTTTCAAATCGCACTGGTAGTTTAAGAGATTAGCGTGTTTAAACAAACAAAAAAACACAAAACTCTTCCGCTTTATTATATTATAGTAACCTGAGACTCTTCTATCTGAGCCATCTAAACAAGTGATTTCCTACATAGTTGGCTATGTAATCAAATTTTGCTACAGACACTTGCTTGTAAGGAATTGCAAGGTGCAGTCGTATCAGAAGAAATAATAATTTTCATAAATGTATTATAATGAAAGATAGATGGGTCTTATATATCCATCAAATGACGTAATAGACATTTGTATAAAAGCGGAAATAATAATAAAAAAACACATCTTTCAAAAAGAATGGCAATATTATGACTCTTAGTTTAGTTACTGAGACCTTGAAGTTGTTCGTAGGAAAAGATATTTTTACGTGTCTTCATGAACACCTATTCCATCAATCGCCATGCAGCAACCATTTGGTTCATTTATTGCGTGCTTTCATTCAAAGATTAGGATAAAATATCTTGATCGCTTGATCACTAAGTGGCAGTCACTTAATTAGATTTTTGTGTTTATTAATAATCATCGTTTTATAAATTTATTCCTGTTTTTTATTGACTTGCGAAAACCTACCATATATTTACTTATCTACCCAATATTTACCAAATACTTACCTATCACTTTAACTAATTAAAATTATAAATTTAATTAAATTAACACATAAGGGTCAATCATGGCGCATCCCTATTTAACCGCTTCATCTATATCAGTATCTATAGAACACCTGTTTACACTTGGCATAATAGGCAATGAGCGCTACGCGCGTTCTGTAGCTTGCTTATAAATACTCTAAGATGCGATCCCATATGATTTAATATTTAGAACTTTTATAAAATATATAGAAGTCCGTCTGTGCGTGTATATGAGTCTACGTGCAGCTATGCTTGCGTGCGTACGTGCGTGGACGTTTTCGCCTTTAACGTTTAATTTCGTAATGAATACCTGAAAAGCTTTATTTTAAATTGTTCTGTAGGTTTTAAATGAAGAGCGAATGCAGAACAGAGTGAGTTGGATTCTTCACTCTATTATGGGAAGTCAGAATGTGTCAAAAAAGGCACCTATGGCAATTCACATTACTGTATAAGTCCATACCTTAATGTTTGGTATGGAAAGATGGGTTTAGTAGAAGAAATATGAGAGTAGAATTAATGCTGTAAAAATGTGGTCATTAAGAAAGAAGTATGTTAGAAAGAGAAAAGTGTGTATTGCAAGATGTTGCGGCCAGAGTTAAGAAAGGGACACGTAGTAAGAAGGTATAAGGAAAGAATGACAAAACAAATTTGTGTTGCAGAAGTTAGTGGCAGCGTCGGCAAGCAACGCCCTAGACGTAAGTTTATCGACTAAATTGGTGATGTATTGAAGATAGGCCAAGTTAAAAGTACCCTTAACCGACGAGAACAACAGCCCACCTTACAGTGAGTAACTACTGCCCATTGGCCACCAAATTCGAACAAGGAAGGGAAAATGTATGATGTCACCCCTTTTTAAGCTTATTATAAGTCAGTGTTTAACCACTACTAATAGGTGGAGGTTATCTAGCTGTAAATGTATAGACTTTTTTTAAACATCATCTGTGTATGTATATTGTTACGAGGTAAAGCATAGTTGCAGCTGTTTTGGCTGCATTATGAATAGATTGGCTCGACTAGAGCAGGACCACGCTCACTAGTCATGGGCGTTTTTGGATTTGCACGCAAACGGATATTTATCCGATTGCAAACGGATATTTCAGATTTCAAAATCCGTTTTTAAAAATCCGATTTCAGTAGCGCTTAGCCACGCCAATTCGTTTGCGTATTTATATTTCGTTTTATAAATTAACGAAACGACAAACGCAAATGTAATAAAGAAACAGATTTGCGCGATTATCCTTTATGCTTCAATCTAGGCTTAGGACTAGCAGAAAAGTTTTGTAAGAAATTAAAACTTATCCGGCGCATTTTAAAATCGGCATATTTACAATGATTTCTTAATATATTTTTTTATTTCCTAAATCGGTACTTGTCTTTTGCGCCAAATAAATTGATGCGTGAGATCGTTTTAAATGAGCTTCTAGATTACCCGTTGTAGATTTATATGATATATTTTGACTACAATATTTACACACAGAAGATAACAGAAGCATTTTCTTTTTTCTCAAAATGAGTCCATACCTCACTGTTATGTAAACTTACTTATATATATACTTACACACAATTCACTTAGTCAACTTATTTTTTTTCTAAATTCTACTAAACAAACAGGCAATAAACATACTTGTAATTACAACATATCCTGTAATTCACTGATACGACTGACCGGCACGCGCGCACTTATCACCAAGGTCAAATTTGCATCTAAACGAAAGCAACATGAAAACAAAAGATTATTTCTAGTAAACAAACACTAAACCAAAAACAAAAATAAATCATCAGACAATCTCGCAAATATAGTCTTTAACAACTTAATAATAAGAACGATATTGATCGCATATTTCAAAGATTCTAGTAAGCAAACATCCAAACACGGAACCAAAAATTCATCAACACATAATCTCGCAAAGCAAATATAGACTTTAAGTACTTAGCAGTAAGGATAATATTGATTGCATATTTCAATGTGCAATAGATTTCCATAGCCGACAAACCGAAATCCAAATCGCAAAATTCACGTCATCCTTTTCATTCCGCTATGTTGTGTTTGGTTAGAAAGCGAGAAACTGAGAAAACGGATTTCTACGCATCATTTTGCGTTTGGAATCCAAACGCAAACTGATGCGTAGAAATCCGAATCGACAATAACCAAATCCAAACTTTGGATTTGGTTATTGTCGATTCGGATTCGTTTGGGTGTGTAGCTTAGTTAGGTCGATTTTTGAAATCGGATTTTCTAGTTTGAGAAATCGATACGATTCTATTTGTGTTTGAAATCGGATTTTAGATTCGTTTTGATATATCTGACGCATGCCTAACGCTCACAAAATACCAGCGGAAAATAGCAGCTTAATGCTGCCGAGTTACATATAATGAGTGTAGAGAACTGGAAACCCTTTTTACTGGTAACGAGGCATTCCATCTTAGTCCTCAGGAGTGTTGTCACCCCATCTGCATTTTGATTCTTAATGGAGGATAGAAGATGTAGATGTCTAAGAGCGATCCACATACCATAAGATTGACTATGTACTGGTTTTTCGTCCATATAAAAAAAAGATGAAATGAACCAATGATTTTTGCCTCATTATCCAATATGCTTATAAAGTAAATTTATTATTTTTACAGCACCCTTTCATTTGTTTTAAATACATCTTTTCAGGTAAAATTAAATCCAAAGAATAAAGAAGACGAGTGAACCTCTCCGATAAAAATGTGAGAAATATACACACAAGGAATTGTATTAATTAGATAAATATTGTGATTATCTGTCCTAAAATGGCCTAATTATCTTTAGTGTTTTGAATAAATATGCTATTTCTAAACTGTGATCTGTCCAATGGACGAATGTGATGGCTGACAAGATCAAAGAAACAAAATGGTGAATATGAAAGGGCTTGAAACTCACAACACCTTACAAACGAAATATAAAAGTAATCGTTTGAAATCCATTCATACTTCGAAATAAATATTTTAAAGTTACTGTCTTTACATATCAGCATGTGACTTCAATAGTTTACCGCAGTAAAACAATTCGACGTCTAAATCTATATAGGATAGCTTGTTGTCGTGACTTGCCATTGATTTCATCATATACCTATATTATCGCATTTATGATATTAAGCTAAATTTGAAGTTCATACTAATTTCATAATACATCGAATTAGTGGTCATTTTGAATTCGTAAGGATAATAGTGGCTTAACGGCATTGATATTTAGTAAAGTCTTAGGTAATTTGTGTCCATACATTGGTTTATTGATTGCGTTTTATTATAGCTAGTATAACGCAATATATTGTAACATAGGTTCCAGTATGTGTATGTGTAATGGGACTATTATAACTACTAAAGATAAACTGACGAATACTTCTTTCTATACAGTATTACGAATCTTAAATTAGTTCAACCATAAACCATCGAACAGCGTTAGAAGGGATGTCCTTTATTTGTCTTCTCATAAAATACAACATATCAATACCAAAAAGTGCCAAATAAGATGTGTAATATGTCCCATTTGTATTCATACTTACTGTTAGGGCCTTAACGATGCTTTTCAAAAAGTACAAGTATTTGGTATTTATTATGGCTTTATGGGGCATCAATTTAAATTGAAATGCGACAATAAGTCTTAAGTCGTAACGCGAGTTTTATATACCATTTAAAAAAAACTTAGCAACTAAGGAGCAAAAGCTGGAGAAGCTTAATAAGTGGGTTAAGACACATATGTAAATTATTGCACATTTGCAAAATAGTGTTGTATGTTAGGGTTACTTTCACATCAAATTGAAACTTGAATCAATTTTTAGATTTTATTATTTAAAACGCAATTTTTCTACTTTTATTGTAGAATTTAGAAAAAATACGCGTCATTTATTAATTATTATAGAAAAATAATTCTGGTAGCATCTTAGAATATTAAGCTCTGGTGATACTTTTAAATTAGTAAGTAACAAAAAAACTGACTAACAAGTCACTGCGGAATGTTGAGATGTGATTAAGTATAGGTGCGTGAATTCAAAATTATAACAGTTTTAGTCGCTATTTTAATTACTTTAAGATGTTGTTAATATTAATGCAATATTTTTAAGCATTTTCGCAAAAATGTTCGAATTTAAACGCATACTATTATTTTTGATAATCAGAATACTATATTTTTCTTACAAAATGCTGCCTACAAGGAAGCATGCATTCTATGAAGAACCTACTTTTGAGATCTAAACTTATTTTTATGTCTATTGCGTCATAATTAGTGACATTTTAAATCTATAACTTTAAGCTAGATTCAGTAATTAATTTGAAATAGCGTGCAGTTGTATTTAATATTGATAACTAATAGAATTTAGTTGGAAGTAATATATTGGAAAAAATGGTCGGAAATGCCTTAAAACGATCAGGTATTAAATGAACTAGCAATAAATTTCTCGATTGTTAGTAGTTTTGCTGCACAATTTGTGATACTACTCATTTAGAGTATTGCTTACTACTCAGTTGACGTCCTCTTTGCATAGATAATTATATTAGGCGAATGGATAACACTAGAAGTTAAGCTTGGAAAAACCCCAAAGTACTTGTTTTGTGTGTGTGCAAAAGCAAGTACGATAGTGTCTTTCCGAATGAGTAACACTATAATGTGATATCCAATTTTGACATGTCACATCGACCTATTAAACGACATTACATCGAATGGTCTTTACAGGCCTAATGTATTCGTGTGCTACTTGTTCGTATGGACAGTATCCGTCGAAAATATAAAAAACTTAGACGATTGTTTGTTGTTTCATTACTGCTGTACAAATATCTTTTTGCACTTGTCGGATTTAGAGGTAAATACATACAATGTTGTGGATGCTTTTTATGATTAATTAACTTGCAAAGGCGTATTCTTTTCCGACAGTGTGAAAAGGTTCTAAAACAAATTCAAAAATGACGCATTTGAATAGATGTACATATGTCATTTTCAGCCGTTGTAATAGGAATTTTAATTGTGCTCTTGTTAGTGGCAGTACGATTAACGAGTCTATAAGTTGGTGTTTCTATTAAAAAAAGGATATCCGATAAGGATATACCTATGCAATAATGTAGACCAATATTTAGAATGTTTTACTGAGCTTTACACAAACAATTTGTTGGTATTGCAATTTGTATGGATTAATATTTGATTGTAGTTAAGTTGGTAGTTACGTTACCATTTTTATTGTCTGGTATTGACACAATATTTCTATAACGGTTTGGTATAATTATTATGAAATTAAATATATTAAAGACTGCCTAAATTAATTACTCAATATATTCGATGTGTAATTTAGTGAAAATTTGTTTAAATGTCTCATTATATTTCAGAGTACATTATTACCATCATATTTAGTGAAATGAAAGTCGCTTATTCGAATTTTATATATATTATAATAATATTATTTATACACCTACCTTAAATGTTAATATTCGTACAGTTTTGAGTGACTTTTAAGAAGGCTACGTACATATTTTTTGTTGTATTAGCAACTTCAGTATTATGTTATGAAAATGCCATACTGTATGAAATGGATTTTTTTTGTTTAATAAGATAGACTGTTTTGAGTTTTATACAGTACTGTTTATTTTTAGTTCTAAGTATTTTAATGCATTAAATTAGATTGTACATTATGTTTAATCCATAAATCACACTGTATCTGAATTGCATGCATGTACAGTTTTGTGTGTCAAGTTTTTTTTTGTAATTATTTTGTAATATAAATATAGCACGTTATTTACAATACAATAAATAATTTCATTTTCCTTCTGTATTATACCTCTGAAAGCTTACTATTTACGCGATTGTAACATTTCTATAATAATTTTTGGGTTACCCAAGATTCTTATTTCTATATTATTTTCTATTATTTTACTAGTTACATTACTATTGGCATGCTGCTCATGAGATGCATGCCAATAGTAATGTAACTAGTAAAGCAGATGACGCGGTCCTTTATATTTTTTTATATGTATAAGAGGGGGCAAACGAGTATGCGGCTCACCTATTGGTAAGTAACTATCGCCGCCCATGAACAACTGCAACACCAGGGGAATTGCAGATGCGTAAAAATGGCGAAAGGCCGCTGGGAATGAATTATGAAAAATACGCAAATTTATATCAAAAGGCGCTGCTAAACGCCGCTGGGAATGAAATGTGAAACGGAACATTACAAACTATCACAATAAAACCAAATGATGTAAAAAGTAAAATAGAATACTTCAATTATGACCATAGCATAGATTATAGACCAAGAATATTACATTCCACTCACCTGATGGTAAATAGATTAAGGTGCGGCTAAAGCCGCGTACATTATAATGATATAAAATAATATTCCACAAATAACATGAACATTTCGTCTACACGAGTAACACGAGTGTGCTCCTGTACATTCAGTTTACAATTATAATTATTTCCCTAAATTAGTCTAGTAAGATAGTTATATTACTAGATGGTGCTCGTATCATAGTTATATTCCTAGTAAGACAGTTATGAACCACTTTCATATTACTATATTACGGTATATAGTTATATCCCTAGGGATATAACTCTATCATGGCTTCAACCATCTTACTGCGACAGATTTACCGCTGACTCGCCGGCAGAAATAAGTAAGAGTGTGGTACGTAGAACCTAGAAAAGAAACTAACACGTAGTAAAATAAATGTTTTTGTTTTTGGAATGCTCTGGTCTGAGCACCTCGTTACTGCGTCGTTGTTTCGTTCGAAACCACCGAATTTACAATTTATGTAAAACAAATTGTTAGTTTTCAGGTCAAGCATAATAATCTACGAGATCAATATATTATGTTTTTCGCTAACTATAATCATATCCAATTAGTGTTACACTCAACACAGTTTAGGGGTGCCCGTGTTTGTGCGTTGAATGAATTTGAATCTCGGTATCGCTTCTACTATTTTACGTGCTACTTCTACTTACTCGTATTCATACACTTTTTAAGACATTGTAAAGAAATTTGCAGGTGTGAGAAGCATGCAGGCAGTGGCGAAGCTAGGGCTCCAAACCAGGGCAAGCCCAAGATATGGTTTTGTTGCTTTTAGCAGTTTTATAAAAATACACCAATCTTGATCTGTCTCCACTCTTCAGTTTCATATTCAGTGCTGTCGAGGACGTGTTTAACAAAGCACACAGAAGGCATACTACTGCTAGATAGATTGTATGACATATCAGCAATTGCATACCTTCAGTGGCTTTGAAAAAAGCCGTTTGGGTTTTTCAATTGCGATAATTGATAAGTCTGAAAGACGCTCTTAACCTTGTGTATTTCTCAAATAAGTATGGATGCGCTTCAGAGATGAGAAAGCACGTTCCGCGGAGGAACTTGTGGCTGGAATAGTTACGACAAGATAAGCTAACTTTAAAAGCTGGGGAAAGGCCTCTTCAAGACTATTTTCGTTTATAAAGTCAATGAGATCCAAAACATTGCGGTCTTTTAATTCAGGGGAGGAATACAATGAAATCAATTGGTTTTTCAATGTTTGGTTATCAAAATGTCTCTAAAGGTAAATCTGAACGATATTTTTCGAATAGTTTGTTGTTGAACAATTGGAAAAATTTTAATTTGAAAATTTCAGAATATCGGCCATTAATTTCTGAAGATATGTTATCAATTATTTCAACAAAAAGTCGTTTGTATTCTGTCTGAGCACAGCGCACATTGCGTCTCAAACGAGGAGCAGAGTTATTTTGCTATGTGTTTTCATAAATGTGATCAAAATCTGACTGAAATTCAGAACGTAACCATGTCTGAAACTCCTTTATTTTATTACTGCAATAACAGACATCAACTTGTGATTTTTGTAAAATATTGTACAAACAGTCGGTTTTTTCTAACACCCGGTGGAAAATTGAAAGAAAAAAATTGAAATTAAATGAACGCAATGTGTTTTCAAAATTCTCGGCGGCCAAGATCGTATCGCCATCCCAGTTCTGCGGATTGTCGCACATATCCGAAAACAAATTAATCAAATTGTAGCAGCCAGGCTAATCAACCCTAAACGGTAATAAATAATATTACCCTGCTGCTACCATAACGCAGAAAGTGAAGGTCTGAAGAAAACATTTATTTCCTAATTACCCCCGGCTACTTGGATACTGCGGACTGCATATCGATGCGAGATAATTTGACGTATATATTTAACGTTCTAATATAGAAACAAGAAACAGCCGCAAATATCATCAGCGCCGCATCGTCTTCACACGCCGGCTATCTTCATGCATCCGTCGACCATTTTCGAGCCGTTTCTTCAACGCCGTAGTTTCGCTTCTTCTTGCTGTTCCGGAGATGTGACCCACACCGCCGCCGCTCGCCGATTACGCGCGCGCGTTTTTGCGCCCAATGCAAAGGCACCCTCCGGAAGCGGGGGAGGGAGGTGGTGAATGCTCTAAGCATACCACGCAGCCGGCTGCGTGGTTATGTGGGACTCACTGTGACTAACTTAACTACCTAAGTGCCTACCCACTATACACCACCTTGGGAACGGCTTTGGCCATAGTGGCCTTTTGCCGAATCGGACGCGACCCTCTTTAGGGAAAGAGGGCGCAGGCGGCGGAAGGCCGCTGAGAGACGAGCCTACTAAGGCATATTAAACATTGGAAGAAGGCTCGGCCTGAGTCGCCAAGAGGCAGTTCAGGTCGGCCGAAAGTTGGTTGGGGGTCCGAGAGAGAGTTTCTCGGTCTGCGGACTCGATAGCGAGAGGGAAGTGGGGATTGTTCATACTTAAAATTATATTGTCAATGTCTTGCTGCGGTATGGGGTCCCATGTTCTTTGTAAGTGTTCGTAAAGTTGTTGTTCCGTCGTCAAATTTGGCGGGAAATCTCTCAAAGATTTTCGTTGTAACATGTCCCAGGCATGCTCGATATATGCATAGGAGGCTGCCTCACGAATAAAGTGATATTCTTGGTTATATTTGGTTATCAAAATGTCTCTAAAGGTAAATCTGAACGATATTTTAAGAATAGTTTGTTGTTGAACAATTGGAAAATTTTAATTTGAAAATTTCAGAATATCGGATTAATTTCTGAAGAAGATATCATCATCATCATCATCATCATTACAGCCCTTCACAAGTCCACTGCTGAACATAGGCCTCCCCGGAATGCCACAAAGCACGGTCCTGAGCCACCCGCATCCATCGACTTCCTGCATTTCTTACCAGGTCGTCACCCATCTAGTGGGGACGCCCTACACTTCGTCCGCCGGTACGAGGCCGCCACTCGAGAACCTTTTTCCCCATCGGTTGTCGGTTCTTCTAGCTATATGGCGGCCCATTGCCACTTCAGCTTACTAATCTGTTGGGCTATGTCGGTCACTCGGTTCTACTGCGGATATCCTCATTTCTAAGTTTATCACGCAGTGAGACCCAAGCATAGCCTCTCCATAGCTCGCTGAGCGACCCAGCTTCCTCATCCGGCCAGCAGTGAAGGACCACGTCTCAGTTCCGTAGGTCATCACTGGCAACACGCACTGGTTGTACAGCCTCGTTTTCAAGTTTTGAGGTATACCTGACGAGAAGATGTGCCGTAATTTCCCGAACGCTGCCCAGCCGAGTTGAATCCGTCGATTGACCTCTCGGTCGAAGTTGGACTTACCTAGTCGGACTATTTGTCCCAGGTAAACATATTCGTCAACAACTTCGAGCTTATTGCTCCCAACAACTACCGGCATAGGTGTGACATGGACATTAAACATGATCTTGTTTTTGTCCATGTTCATCTTAAGACCCATCCGTTGGGAGGCACTATTGAGGTCATTGAGCATAGTGCTTAGGTCCTCCAGCGATTCTGCCATAAGGACTATATCGTCGGCAAATCGAAGGTGAGTGATGTACTCGCCATTGATGTTAATGCCGTATCCTTTCCAGTCCAGAAGCTTGAAACGTCTTCCAATGCAGCGGTGAAGAGTTTCGGGATATAACGTCACCTGTCTTACACCTCTCTGCTGGATAGGTTTTGTACTCTGGTTCTGTACTCGGATAGCCATCGTAGCCTACTGTACAAGCACTTCAACACTTCGATATACCGACAGTCAACTTGGCACCGCTGAAGGGAATGCAGCACCGCCCAAATTTCGACGGAATCAGGCTTTCATAGTCCACATACGCCAGATATAGTGGCAATTGTACTTCGGACTTCTGTACAATTTGCCGAAGGGTGTATGTGGTCTATGGTGCTTAAAGCCTTTCGAAACCGGCTGGGGAGGCTGGAAGTCGTCGAGTCTGCGTGCGAGACGATTCGTAATGACTCGAAAACAGCACGTAGACGCGGCTCAGAAGGAAATCGGTTCAGTTCTTCAAGAGAGCGTTGTCGCCTTCTTGAAGACCAAGACCACCGCACTTCTGCTCCACGCCTCCGGTGTAGTGCCACCATGTGACGGAATTAAAGAGCTTCTGAAGGACTTCGGCACCGGTTTTCCACCCGCTTCAGAAGCTCCGCCGTAATTCCATCCTCGCTCAGGGCCTTGCCGTTTTAAGGTGCTGGAGAGCCATTCTAATCTCGCTCAGACTGACGTCCGGGATATCATCGGAATAGTGTCGGATAAGACTCGCTCGATCGTTACTCACTTGCGTGTGGTCAACGATGATGCGTGTACAGCTGCCCATAGAACCTCAATCTCACTCAAAATCTCAGGTGTCCGGAAACGACGCTGCCACACTCGGTCTTTAGTTCGACAGTTGGCTCTTTCAGACAGATCTCTGGAAAGACTTTGAGCCCTGGTTCCGCTCGATCGCTTCTTCACGAGCTGTATTGAAGCGCAAGTCCCGCCGCATGCATTTGGAGATCTGTCTGTTCAGTTGCCTGTATGCTATCAAATCTACTGAAGATTGCAGCTTCATTTCCGTCTAACAGCCATGAGATTAAGAGTGTGATCGGAGAGTTTTGTGTTCTTCTGCGGCGGGTCTTACAAAGCTTAGCCCGACCGCATGGACAGTTTCAAGCTTGTCATTCATATCGTCCACTGCATTGCAATCTTCAGGCACTGAAAACGGTTTTGTAACTCGAGCTGAAAGGTTTGGGACTTTGGATTAGAGCACGAGGGGATGGAGCGTTGACTTCATTAGACGACACCCTCCAACTTAACGTTTAAGTTCAGTGTCTTAACCATTCGGTGATCGCTACCAGTTTTCACCTCGCGATCACTGAGACATCACTGAACAGTTGGCGTCTAGTCGTCATAATGAAGTCAATCTCATTTTTGTCGAACCGTCGGGGCTCGACCAGGTCCACTTCTGTGGGGCCGCTTCTGGAAGAAAGAGTTCATCATAAAGAGTCCTCTTTCTCCATGAAGTCGGCCAGCTGCTGGCCCCTTGGGTTCCGTTGCCCTAATCCGAATTTCCTACTTTATTTCTGAAGATATGTTATCAATTATTTCAACAAAAGTCGTTTGTATTCTGTCTGAGCACAGCGCACATTGCGTCTCAAACGAGGAGCAGAGTTATTTTGCAATGTGTTTTCATAAATGTGATCAAAATCTGACTGAAATTCAGAACGTAACCATGTCTGAAACTCCTTTATTTTATTACTGCAATAACAGACATCAACTTGTGATTTTTGTAAAATATTGTACAAACAGTCGGTTTTTTCTAACACCCGGTGGAAAATTGAAAGAAAAAAATTGAAATTAAATGAACGCAATGTGTTTTCAAAATTCTCGGCGGCCAAGATCGTATCGCCGTCCCAGTTCTGCGGATTGTCGCACATATCCGAAAACAAATTAATCAAATTGTAGCAGCCAGGCTAATCAACCCTAAACGGTAATAAATAATATTACCCTGCTGCTACCATAACGCAGAAAGTGAAGGTCTGAAGAAAACATTTATTTCCTAATTACCCCGGCTACTCTACTGGGATACTGCGGACTGCATATCGATGCGAGATAATTTGACGTATATTTAACGTTCTAATATAGAAACAAGAAACAGCCGCAAATATCATCAGCGCCGCATCGTCTTCACACGCCGGCTATCTTCATGCATCGACCATTTTCGAGCCGTTTCTTCAACGCCGCTTCGCTTCTTCTTGCTGTTCTAGAGATGTGTCCACGCCGCCGCCGCTCGCCGATTACGCGCGCGTTTTTTTTTTTTTTGCGCCCAAGGCACCTCCGGAAGGGGGAGGGAGGTGGTGAATGTCCAAGCATACCACGCAGCCGGCTGGGTGGTTATGGGACCCACTGTGACTAACCTAACTACCTAAGTGCCTACCCACCAAACACCACCTTGGGAACGGCTTTGGCCATAGTGGCCTTCTGCCAATCGGACGCGACCCCTTTAGGAAAGAGGGCGCAGGCGGCGGAAGGCCGCTGAGAGACGAGCCTACTAAGGCATATTAAACATTGAAGAAGGCTGGCCTGAGCGCCAAGAGGCAGTTCAGGTCGGCCGAAAGTTGGTTGGGGACTGCTGGTCGAGAGAGAGTTCTCGGTCTGCGGACCCGATAGCGAGAGGGAAGTGGCCATAGGAGGCTGCCTCACGAATAAGGTGATTTGAGATTCTGAGGCTTTGAAGAAGTTCTCAGAGAGTGTTTTAAGAACTGTGTGTTGGGGGAGCTCTAAGTCTCGGTGGAGGTCGGCGTTACGGACGTACCAGGGTGCGTTCGTTGCCCGACGACAGAAATAGTTTTGTACAACTTGGAGTTTGTATAGGGTTTTAGATTTTGCATGAGCAAAATTGGGGCTGGCTGCGTATGTCATTACTGGTCGTATACAGACCTTATAAAGGGTTCGCTTATTGCGGAGGGACATTTTACTGTGTCGGCCTAACATACTGTTGAGCCTACCCAGATAAAATCGTGCGTTTCGAGTTACTCTCTTGACATGGGGCTCGAAAGTGAGCCCGTGTCAGGGGTGACACCCAAGATTGGCGGATGGCGCCAGGGACAGGGTCCCCAACATACGGATTGGCGGAATAGTAGGAGCGGCGTCGTTTATGTTCGAAGTGAACGCGGAGCTCTTCTCCGGGTTCACATCGATACGTTATTTTGGAACCAAGCTCCTAAGTCATTAACTGACTTTTGGATCTTGTTCCGTATAAAGGGTAGTGACGTGCCTTTGCAGTAGAGGGCAGTCGTCTGCAAAGAGGGAGAGCTGAACACCATTCGATGGGTATGAAACGTTGTACAGGATATATAGAAGAAGGGCAAGTACCGAGCCCTGAGGGACACGGGCTTTGATTGACGCGAAGAGAGAGCGCGCCTTCGTGTCTGTAACGAAAGGTACGGTCTTTCAAGTAGGAGGCCACGAGACGAACAAGACGATCAGGGAGACCCATTTTGTATAGTTTGTAGATAAGGCCCGTGCCAGACTCTATCAAACGCTTTCTATGTCGAAGAAGACCGCGATGGTCTTATGACGGCGCGAGGATAAAACCGCCGAGGATATATTCCACAATACGGTGAACTTGTTGGGGACAAGAGTGTTTCTGCCTGGAAACCAAATTGGTGAGGGATGACAAGAGGGTCACCGTCTGTGGAAACAGATGGCGCCCATGCGAGTGAGGAGGACTCGTTCGAATAGTTTGCCCATGGCCTTGAGGAGGCTGATGGGACGATAACTGGTGGAGGTTATGAGGCTTTCCTGGCTTGGGATACCAATGACACTTGCCTCTTCCACGTGGTGGAAAGTAATTGGAAGCAGGCGTTGAAGATAATAGCTAAAAGGGCACACCTGCTCAGGAAAATGTTTAAGGGCTTGGTTGGAGATGCCATCCGCGCCCGGAGCCTTTTGGGCTTCAGTCCTTTGATGAGGATGAGATCTCATGTTGGACACAGTGAGGGTGAGATGGGGAGTGAGTTCGGCGGCGGACCTCATCCTCCACTGTCTGGATGTGGGAGGGTCTGTGGGTTGAGAGCTGGGAGAGCATTGAGCAGCGATGCTATCTGCAAAGCACTCAGCTTTTTCCTCGTCCTCGAACGCAATAGTACCGTCGGGGCGAGAGAGAGGAGGCGTATGAGTGATAGCGTCTATGTGAGGCTCTTGCCATCTGATAGTACGCTGTATGAGAGGGAGAGATATTCTCCATGAGATTACTCTTTCGAGGTCTCGAATTCGGAAAGGCGTGAACGGATTCTCGTTGAAGACGATTGGCCGTACGTCTATATTCAGGGTTATAGAGTGCTGCTCCGGAGAGCAGCTTGCTTTTATTAGGTTGCTACATGTAAGGAAGACCATTATTATTAGCAACGGGACGACCTTTCATTCTCCTTAAGGGAGGATGTTATATGGAGAGTGAATCGACCGCGGTGTCGATTTTTCGGCCTGAAGAAGTCCGAAGAAAGGGGATAGGGGAGTCGGAGAGACAAAGCTGTGGCTAGGGACGTCTTGAAGCCCTTCCAGTTAGTGAAGGTTTGCGTGGAGGGGGATGGGGGAGGTGGCTGATGGCCAAGTATGAGGGAGACAGGGCGGTGGTCGGATCCAAGATCGTCAAGGGTCTCGATTGACCTGAGGTTGAGGGAGACTTCTTTTGCTATTGCAAAGTCTAATACGTCAGGAGCGTGGTCGGTGTTGTCGGGATAGTGAGTGACACCGAGGGGGCGCGTGACACCGCGCGCGTCGGTCTGCATCACTTTTATAGCCCCGTCCAGCAACGCAGCTACGAGAAGCTATCTACGAGTCTTACGCCGGCAAATGGAACGCGGCATATAATAGTTGTACATAATATTTTATTGATTAATCTTCATTGGTCAAAATGTATAAATTCTAATTGGCTAAGTAAATAAAAGATATTACTATTGGTTAACTAAGGATGTAGCCGGGCATATAAATATAGGCAGAGTTCACTAAATAAGCACCTTCATTCGCCTGCACATAGTAAGGCATATCAAGAAAAATAGTTTCATTCCTCCGCTCCTAGACCACTCGGAGTCTGTTAATATTGGACCCATTCACCACTATTACATTGGTGACCCCGACGTGATATGAATACGCAACCAACAGCCTTCGGAAAACTACCTTCAAATCCTCGTCATCGTTCTCAAGTACCCCATTCATTCGCTCCCGAGCAAATATTCAGTCTTCACATACTGCAAGCCATCTAGCTTTACAAAGGTTCATCGCAGCACTATAATAATGCTTCCTGTTCCTTCAAGCTACTCTCTGCGCTACAGTGTTCGGCACGGCTCTGAGCCTTACTGCTCGCCTCTGCTTCACGGCACTCTCGCAGATTACTTGCCTTCTTCTCGACTCACCGCAGACTACAAGACAATTCTCTGGCACTTGCACATTCGTCGACATCTAGACTGCACTATCGACCTCCACCTGAGCAAGGGGTGATGGCGGCGCTGTCGTCGCGCCACAAGCGAAAATACATCGAAGCCTAAATCGCGCTATCAAAGTTCCGAAGCAAAAACAGTATATATAGAATAGCTCCGAACTACCACTCGGAGCGTTGGCCGCTCCCGGGGCAGAATACCTTGCCCGGCGGGAGATCTCCCCTTTTCCTTCCACCGGCCACAGTGGTTACCAACCGACGTGATATGAACACGCAACCTTCTGATTCACTATTAAATTCAATATTCACTATTAAATCTTATTCACTAAATAAACACCTTCATTCGCCTGCACATAGTAAGGCATATAAAAAGAAAAATAGTTTCATTCCTCCGCTTCTAGACCACTCGGAGTCTGTTAATAGTGGACCCATTCACCACTATTACATTGGTGACCCCGTTACGAACACCGATAAGGAAGATCCCTGCAAGAATAATAGGAAAAATATCAAGGAGGACTTCAGTATATATAAAATCAGTGTAATCAAGACGTCATTATGGAGCGAGAAGCGAAGAAATCCGACGCATATACATCAAACCCGGCCAAGAAACAAGAAATCGCCGGTATATCTCTATCGTTGAGAATACCACCGTTTTGGAGAGATAAACCCCGACTTTGGTTCGTCAGTTTTGAAGCCGCAACGAATGATTTAAAGAAGAGTCAAGCGCAACTAGCACAGATGGTGATCGCCCAACTTGAGAAACAAGACATCGAACATATTTCGGACCTGTTGTACAACCCACCGACATCTGACCAGTATAATTCGCTGAAGGATCGTCTGATCTCTGCATATGAAGAATCCGACAGTCGCCAGCTACAGAAATAGAACTTGGAGACCAGAAGCCCACACAACTCCTACGCAGAATGCGTACTTTGGCGCGAGATAAAGTCCCAGATTAGACGCTACGGCTAATGTGGGTAAACCACCTACCCCCAGATGTTCGATCAGTACTAGCAGTGAGTGAAACATTCAACACGCAGACGAAGCTCGACGAACTGGCACTCCTGGCGGACAAGATGATCGAAAACAGCAGTAGCTCACACATATCGATGCTCGAAGGCACTTCAACCAAGGCCAATGATACCCAGTTTCTTCTCGAAGAAATTTGGAAGCTATCATTTGAAGTCCCCGCGCTCAAAGCTTCCCAGCATCAAATCTGTTACCAGCAGCAGTAAAACCAGCGCAATCAGCAACACCGAAGATCACCTTTTCGTCGCAACCGCTCTGCAAGTAGAAGTCGAACAAGCTCAAGAACAAGATCCCCTTACTGCTACTATCATCGACGTTTCGGTTCCGAGGCAAGAAAATGCACAACACCGTGTACATTCAAAAATGAAAATATGAAGTCGGAAAACTAACTAATACGCTTGATGCGACGGGATCCGGCGTAACAGAAAAGTCCTACCGTCTTTTCGTTACCGATAAAAAAAGCAAGCTTACCTTCCTTATCGACACCGGAGCGAATATCTCAGTTTTACCGCCGAGACAAGGACAGAAGATGAAGCCACTGGATTTTCAACTCTATGCAGCAAACAATACGGTGATTCCTACATATGGAAAAAAAACAATGGAACTAGATTTAAACCTACGCCGACCATTCAAATGGAGATTTATCGTCGCTAAAGTCAGCAAACCAATCATTGGTGCTGATTTTCTTCAACATCACGAGTTGATCGTCGATATCAAAAATAGAAGAATCATCGACAGGAAAACCAATCTTGCATCCCAGTCTTTCGTCCAAGCAACCAATCTGCCCACAATAAGAAGCATAGACGTTCAACAATCGTATCACAAGATCCTTGAAGAATATCCTGGAATCACAAGAATAACTTCAATGAAATTAACACCGAAGCACGACGTTGAGCATTTCATCGAAACCAATGAACCACCACTTCATTGCCGTGCACGTCCAATCGCACCACACCGATACGAGCAAGTTTGAAAGGAATTCGAAAACATGATCGAGCAAGGAATATGCCGTCCAAGCAAAAGCCCTTGGTCATCACCACTTCACGTTATACCGAAGAAGAATGGAGAATTACGAGTTTGTGGAGATTACAGAAGACTGAATTATATGTTGGCTATTTATATGTTGGTGCTTATGGCTGGCTATATATAGTTCTAGAAATCGATAACCGTTGTGTCGCACCAGCAAGCGTTAATTCCACCAGCAGTTGCGTGCTAAAAAAGAAAAAGAAATATTAGACATTATAGTTATTGAAATACAGTTGTTTGTTGACTTTGCCAAAGTTGTCTGTTAAGTATGTATAATACGATAGTCAACCAGATAATATCTGCATTCTGCAAGGCTTTTCTACATATAATCAAAGTCAAACTGAATTTTGCCCATAATTTTAGCAGAGGACATGTTTTAATTTAAGGTAAGTCCTATTAGTGAACTTTATAAGATACTTAATGCAAATTGTATACACAAAAGAAAACAAAATATGTAGTGGCGGTGTAAGAATATCCACTACCTCATATCATCCCGTAAGGGAAAATGGAACAGGAGATGGGCAGCAGCGTCTTACTGATAACAACTTAAAATAATAAAAAACTACGGCTGCCAACCCGCTTGCCATGGGTGGCAACTATGGCAAAATCTATCCTATATATCCTAATATATCCTATGAGGCAATTTAGAGGGGAGGCCTATGTTCAGCAGTGGACTTTTATAGGCTGTAATGGATGCATGGATACACAAAACATATTTGTTCTAGACACAGTCGTCTTCTGTTGATATATTTATGTATATTTGTAAATAGGGGGAATTACGGACACTTAAATAAACGTTTTAATAATAACAATACATGGTGACATTCTTATAAGATCAACATAATCTTTTATTTTTAATGAATCAACTACTACTACTAAATATTTCAAAAAAATATAAAGCTTGCTGTCCGTAATTACCCGGTGCATATCGGGTAAATACGGATTACGGACACTAGTTGGGATGATTGCAAGCCTTCTGGGGTAATTATGAATGACCTATTATTCCTTACAAAAATAACAAATGTAAAGATGGGCATCTTTGACATCCAACACATAGTGTTTAGGCCTCTGCGGGAGGCGATACATACAGACCTACTTCTCAATACAAAAGATACATAATTCTTCCTTCCCTGCCTCCAGTGGCGGCGTATCGTGGGTGGGCACCCAGGGCGGTTTTCTATCAAGCACCCTCAAATAAAACAAAAAATGCTAAACATGCTTACTGGACTTTATTTCGCTAAATTATTCTATTCATCATCATTATCATAACAGGCCTTCACAAGTTAACTGCTGAACAAAGGCCTCCCCCAAAGAATGCCACAAAGCACGGTCCTGAGCCACACGCATCCATCGACTCCTTGCATGTCTTACCAGGTCGTCACTCCATCTTGAGGGGAGCCACCTCACACTTCACCTACCGGTACGAGGCTACCACTCGATAACCTTGCTTTCCACTCGGTTGTCGGTTCTTCGAGCTATATGGTCGGCCCATTGCCACTTCACCTTACTAATCCGTTGGGCTATGACGGTTACTCTGCTTCTACTGTGGATATCCTCATTTCAATCAATCAATCAATCAATATATTCTTTATTGTACACCAATATCTACGCATTAGAACGAGACAAAATGTAATAAATATATAGAAATTACAATAGGCGGTCTAATTGCTCTAGAAGCGATTTCTTCCAGACAACACTTATTTAGCAAAGAACTGTTGTTTACAGCGAATTGCAAATAGGGAAGGTGTACATAAATTTGACAATTAAGTTAAAAAAAATTATAAATATATAAATACACACAAGACGATGACGGTTGGGGATAGGTAGGATAGATACAATTAAGGACGGACTCATTTCTAAGTTTATCACGCAGAGAAACCCCGAGCATAGCCCTCTCCATAGCTCGCTGAGTGACCTTGAACTTCCTCAAACGGCCAGCAGTGAAGGATCGCGTTTCAAATCCATAAGTCATCACTGGCAACACGCACTGGTTGTACAATCTCGTTTTCAAGTTTTGAGGTATACTTGACAAGAAGATGTGTCATAATCTCGCGAACGCTCCTCAGTCGAGTTGAATCCGTCGATTGACCTTTAGGTCGAAGTTGAACTTACCTAGTCGGAATATTTAGTACTCGCTAACAACTTCGAGCTTAGTGCTCCCAACAACTACCGGCGTAGGTGTGACATTTATGTTACACATGATCTTTGTTTGGTCCATGTTCATCTCAATATCTATCCGTTGAGAGACACTATTGAGGTCATTGAACGTAGTGCTTAGGTCCTCCAACGATTCTGCCATAAATACAATATCCTCGGCAAATCGAAGGTGAGTTATGTCCTCGCTGTTGATGTTAATACCGTATCCTTTCCAGTCCAGTAGCTTGAAAAGGTCTTCCAATGCAGCGGTGAAGAGTTTCGGGGACATAACGTCACCCTGTTTTACACCTCTCTGCAATGAGGGCATCCATGACTTTTTTTGCCACCAGGGCGGCGCCACTAGATAGTGAGGTATAATATTTGACAGATTTCATAGCGGGGAAGTTAATTTGTTCGGAAAATGTAAAAGTTATTGTTACTTTCTGTACTATTAGCTATATTTTATATAAATAACATTAAAAATGAATAAACCAAACCACAGATAATAAAAAAAAAGTTAAAAATGTGCAAAAAATTAAAGAGTAAACCACTGACGCATTGTTTTGTATATTAATATAATACTTTAGAAACTGATAATCTTTTATTAAAAAACAACTTCTCAATGAAATTACATTGTGTAACAAAAAACTTTACCTCAGTGTCAACTAGCGACATCTGGTGAGCAGAAAATTATTAGTCCTCATTAGATAGGTTTCGTATCAGAGTACCAGAACCAGAGTTCTGTACTCGAATAGTCATCGTAGCCCTACTGTACAAACATTTCAGCACTTCGATATACGACAGTAAATTTGGCACCGCTGAAGGGACTGCAGCACCGTCCAAATTTCGACGGAATTAAAGGCTTTATATATATATATATTTTATGTATAGTCCACATACGCAAGACAAAGTGACAGATTGTACAAGTTGCCGAAGGGTATGTGGTCCATTGTGTGAACAAACCGGCTTGTTCGGGAGGCTGGAAGTCGTCGAATCTGCGTGCGAGCCAATTCGTAATGACTTTCGAAAACAGCACGTAGACGCGGCTCAGAAGGAAAAACGGTCTGTAGCTCTTCAAGAGAACGAAGTCGCTTTCTTAAAGAACAAGGCCACCGCACTACTGCTTCACGCCTCCGGAATAGTACCATCATGGAGCATGGAATTAAGGAGCTTCTAAAGGAATTTAAGTACCGGTTTTCTACCCGCTTTCAGAAGCTCCGCTGTAATTCCATCCTCACTCGGGAACTTGCCGTTTTCAAGACAGACAGATCTCTGGCAAAGACGTTGGACCCCTTGTTCCCGCCCAACCGCTTCTTCAATACGAGCTGTATTGAAGTTGCGTAAGTCCCGCCGCATGCATTTGGAAATCTGTCTGTTCAGTTGCCTGTATGCTTTCAAATCTGCTGAAGACTACAGCTTCATTTTCCGTCTAACATTCAAGAGAATAGGAGTGTGATCGCAGAGTTTTTGTGTTCTTTTGTGACGGGTCTTGCAAAACTTAGCTCCGACCGCATTGACGGTTTCCACGAGCTTTTCATTCATATCGCCCACTGTATTGCAGTCTTCTAGGTACTGAAAACGATTTCGTAACTCAAGCTGAAAGTTTTCGGGGATTTGGATTAGAGCACGAGGGGGACGGAGCGTTGGCTTCATGAGACGTGACCTCTCCAGCTTACTGTTTAGGTTCAGTGTGCCTCTCACCATTCGGTAATCGCTGCCATTTTTCACCCTCGCAATCACTGAGTCGTCACTGAACAGTTACCGTCTAGTCGTCATAATGTCGTAAGTCAATCTCATTTTTTGTCGAACCGTCGGGGCTCGACCAGGTCCACTTTCTGTGAGGCCGCTTCTGAAAGAAATATTTCGTCATAAAGAGTCCCTCTTTCTCCACGAAGTCGGCCAGCTGCTGGCAACTTGGGTTCCCTTGCCCTATCCCGAATTTACCTTCAACTCATCGTTCTCTCTTGTGTCTAGTTTTGCGTTGAAGTCTCTGGAAATGCATGGCTTTAGATATATCCTTATAGATTTCCTCCACCTCATCGGGATGTGCCGAGGTTGGTGCGTTAACCTGTATGACCTTCAGCGAATACCGTTTGGTGATTCTGAGTATAAGGTACGCAACCCTCATCGACACACTCCCAATCTTTACAACGTAGTTAACGAGAGACATATGGACGATAAATCCGACACCTCCTAAAGACAGATATTGGCCCTCCCGGTAATAGAACAAATTGCCGGATTCGAGGATTAGTGTGTCCTCCCTCTCTCTTAAGACCTCAGATAAACCTATAATACCCCAGAGCAACTTGTCTATTTCTTCTTCCAGCTCCAGGATCTTCTCGTCAGTAATCAGGGTAAGTGCGTATATGTTGCTAGGTCGAGTCGGCTTAGGTGGCAACCGAACCTCCACCGGAGATTCTTAGCACCCCTGCCCCATAGCCAGAAATATCGTGGACGCCGGGAACTGGGGACCGTCTTTTTTAACTCTCGCCATGGGCGGGTATAGTGGCATAGTTACCACGTTTTTTTTATAGCATAGGGTGACAAACGAGCACACAGTCCACCTGATGGTAAGTGGGTACTGTGGCCCATAGACATCTACATTTATCCTCAATAAAGAATCAAAATGCTGATGCGTTGTCACCCCTGAGGACTAAGATGGAATGCCTCGTTTCCAGTAAAAAGGGTATCCGGTTTCCTACACTCACCATACGAAACACAGCAGCATTAAGCTGCTATTTTACGCTGGTATTCTGTGAGAGCGTGTTCCTACCCTGGTCGAGCCGACCCATTCGTGCTACAACCATAATATAGTTGCAGCATGGCTCTACCACGTTATTTACCTGTTATCAGAAATACGCTGCTGCCCATCTTCTGTCTCAGTTTCCCTCTGTCGCCTCTCACGACACCCACGGGAAATAGGTGGGGTAGTGGATATTCTTACCCGCCACTACACGGGCGTAAAATTTAAGATAAAATATTCTATTACATTATCAAAATTTACTTTCTTGACCTTTTCGACAGATAAAATGGAAAGATTGGTTAGTCGAGCTTGACTCATTGTGGACCTTAAGTAAGATTTTATTAACTTGAGTTTTGATAAGCTTCTTTCACGTGAATCTACCGAAATACAAATAGTTAAAAAATCTTAGACACAGCGCTATTTGTATGTCTATTCAGAACAGACTCAGAATAGCCCCATTTTACAATGAATCTGACAAGGTCCAATGAAGTCTAACAGTACTACGGGAATATGCGACGGTTATAAACAAATCACTGATTGACGGTTTGTTGCTACGGGCGCTACTTTCTTAGATCGCGTTGTCCACTCGACCAAGCGCTACCTAAGCTGAACTCATTTATTTAGGACATTAAATTAATAATAATAATAATAATAATAATAACAGGTTATTAAGACCAACAACTATCGGCAGGTTATTAAGACCAACAACTATCGGAGATACATCCTAAGGGATGGCACCGTCGACATCTGTCGAGCTTGTCGCCATCCCGGTGAGTCACTAGGCATGTCATCTCCGGTTGTTCGGCGCTTAACCTGAGTACTTGCACAGGCACAACTTAGTAGCCAGAATTTACACCAGGAGCTCGCTCTGAAATACGGTCTCGTGGACCGGAAATTGCCGTATTACAAGTACTTGCCGGAAGCCGTGCTCGAAAATGACCGCGCCAGGCTCTACTGGGACCGGGCCATCATCACAGACAGGACTATTCTTGCGAATAAGCCTGATATTGTGCTGATGGACCGGGCACAATCAGAGATATTTTGGTCGACATCACCATTCCGTATGACGAGAACCTCGTGAAAGCCGAAACAGATAAGCGAACAAAATATCTGGACCTGGCTCACGAGGTGACCGACATGTGGGGTGGACTGCCGACCGAAATTATACCTGTAGTCGTCTCTGCGAACGGTTAATCCCAGTCAGCCTCTCGGGTCATCTGAGGCGACTGGGACTCCGTGACGGACCGCCCAAGCTCAAATGCAGAAGGCTGTGATCCTCGATACCGCCCGCATCGTCCGCCGGTTTCTTCCTTTTCCCTAACCTCGGCCGTTTGGTCTCCCCTGCCGAGGGTTTCCATCTGGTTGGGTTTTTATTATTTATGTATTATTTATTTATTTATGTTAGTATATTAAATATATATTTATGTTTATTTATTATTTCCTTTAAAATATTTATTCAGCCCAACCAGATGAGAATACTATATAAATACCCCAAAATAATAATAACTGGTATAACACACCTAATACCAAAGGGTCAAGACACAACTAACCCATCTAAGTACCGACCAATAACTTGCTTACCTACAATTTATAAACTAATTACGTCCTGCATAACAAATGAAATAGTAAATCATTTGGAAAAAATAGTATTATAGCCGAGGAACAAAAAGGCTGTAGACGACACCATCGTGGATGTAAAGAACAATTGATAATTGATTCCACCATTCTCAAACATGCGCAAATACATAATAGAAATTTAAACCTAACTTATATAGACTACCAAAAGGCTTTCGACAGTGTGCCTCATTCGTGGCTGATTCGTGTTCTAGAAATCTACAAAATTAATGATGCAATCAGATTTTTCTTAAGAAATGCCATGAATAATTGGAAAACTACACTCTCCTTCACGAACAAAAATACAAAAATACGTACTGATGAGATCCAAATTAAAAATGGAATTTTTCAGGGAGACTCATTGAGTCCTTTATGGTTCTGTATAGCTTTAAATCCACTTTCGCGTCTCCCTTCGAAGCCAAATTATGGATATAAATTTACTAAAAATACATCTATAATACTCACTACTCACTTAATTTACATGGATGATATTAAATTATTTGGAAGATCCGACAAAGATATGGTGAAGTTAAACCAAATTATAGTTAAATTTAGTTCAGACATAAAAATGAGTTTCGGTTTAGATAAATTCAAAACAATTCACATAAAAAAAGGAAAACTAACCCGGAAAGTTTTCGGGTATTTGGATTAGAGCACGAGGGGACGGAGCGTTGGCTTCATGAGACGTGACCTCTCCAGCTTACTGTTTAGGTTCGGTGTGCCTCTCACCATTCGGTAATCGCTGCCATTTTCACCCTCGCAATCACTGAGTCGTCACTGAACAGTTACCGTCTAGTCGTCATAATGTCGTAAGTCAATCTCATTTTTGTCGAACCGTCGGGGCTCGACCAGGTCCACTTTCTGTGAGGCCGCGAAATATTTCGTCATAAAGAGTCCCTATTTCTCCACGAAGTCGGCCAGCTGCTGGCCACTTGGGTTCCTGCCCTATCCCGAATTTACCTACCTTCAGCTCATCGTTCTCTCTTGTGTCTAGTTTTGCGTTGAAGTCTCTGGAAATGCATGGCTCTAGATATATCCTCATACATTTCCTCCACCTCCTCATCGGGATGTGCCTAGGTTGGTGCGTTAACCTGTATGACCTTCAGCGAATACCGTTTGGTGATTCTGAGTATAAGGTACGCAACCCTCATCGACACACTCCCAATCTTTACAACGTAGTTAACGAGAGACATATGGACGATAAATCCGACACCTCCTAAAGACAGATATTGGCCCTCCCGGTGATAGAACAAATTGCCGGATTCGAGGATTAGCGTGTCCTCGCTCTCTTCGGACCTCAGATAAACCTATAATACCCCAGGGCAACTTGTCTATCTCTTCTTCCAGCTCCAAGATCTTCTCGTTACTCACGATCAGGGTAAGTGCATTATATGTTGCTAGGTCGAGTCGGCTTAGGTGGCAACCGAACCTCCGCCAGAGATCCTTAGCACCCCTGCCCCATAGCCAGAAATATCGTGGACGCCGGGACTGGGGCCGTCTTTTTAACTCTCGCCATGGGCGGGTATAGTGGCATAGTTACCACGTTTTTTATAGCATAGGTGACAAACGAGCACACAGTCCACCTGATGGTAAGTGGGTACTGTGGCCCATAGACATCTACATTTTCCTCAATAAAGAATCAAAATGCAGATGCGTTGTCACCCCTGAGGACTAAGATGGAATGCCTCGTTTCCAGTAAAAGGGTCTACGGTTTCCTATACTCACCATACGAGACACAGCAGCATTAAGCTGCTATTTTACGCTGGTATTCTGTGAGAGCATGTTCCTACCCTGGTCGAGCCAACCCATTCGTGCTACAACCATAATATAGCTACAGCATGGCTCTACCACGTTATTTACCTGTTATCAAAAGACGCTGCTGCCCATCTTCTGTCTTAGTTTCCTCTGTCGCCTCTTACGACACCCACGGGAAATAGGTGGGGTAGTGAATATTCTTACCCGCCACTACACGGGCGTAAAATTTAACATAAAATATTCTATTACATTATCAAAATATACTTTCTTGACCTTTTCGATAGATAAAATGGAAAGATTGGTTAGTCGCGCTTGATTCATTGTGGACCTTAAGTAAGATTTCATTAACTTTAGTTTTGATAAGCTTCTTTCACGTGAATCTACCGAAACACAAATAGTTAAAAATCTTAGACACAGCGCTATTTGTATGTCTATTCAGAACAGACTCAGAATAGCCCCATTTTACAATGAATCTGACAAGGTCCAATGAAGTCTAACAGTACTACGGGAATATGCGACGGTTATAAACAAATCACTGATTGACGGTTTGTTGCTACGCGCGCTACTTTCTTAGATCGCGTTGTCCACTCGACCAAGCGCTACCTAAGCTGAACTCATTTATTTAGGACATTAAATTAATAATAATAATAATAATAATAACTGGTATAACACACCTAATACCAAAGGGTCAAGACACAACTAACCCATCTAAGTACCGACCAATAACTTGCTTACCTACAATTTATAAACTAATTACGTCCTGCATAACAAATGAAATAGTAAATCATTTGGAAAAAATAGTATTATAGCCGAGGAACAAAAAGGCTGTAGACGACACCATCGTGGATGTAAAGAACAATTGATAATTGATTCCACCATTCTCAAACATGCGCAAATACATAATAGAAATTTAAACCTAACTTATACAGGATGTCCCAGAACTCAACGTCAAGCCGAAACGGGTGACAGGATTGATTGTAACCATCATGAGAAAATCAGAAAAAAATCTATCCCATGCAGTTTGGAAATTATGGGCATTTAAGAAAAACATAGAAATTTGGTCAAACTGTAACCATTTTTCGGTTATTGTGGTTAATTTTTATTATTTTTGTTCATTTAAACTTTGGAACCGTAACCCTAAATAACATTTCTAGAACCACAGTCAAAAATAATGACACAACTGCCCCAAGTTTTCTAGAATTAAGACTATTTGTTAAACTATGAATCTAAAATTTTCAAAATTTGTCGACTTTGAAAGGCCCTCCTTTAAAAAAAATGTACTAAAGTGCCTTGGCAAGTGCCATTAAAAGTTCGCGCATTTAATCAGGATTGTAAAATGGTACAATACTTGTTAGTTTCATACTAAAAAAAACTAGTAAAAAAATAAAAACCTCGAGTAACCCGATTTTTGCTAACCCATTTTACTCAGTTCAAATGTTTTTTATTCGCACAAGCTCTTGGTAGGTTCTTAATTTTACGGCAAAATGATGAGAGAGATGGATAGTGGACATGTTTGCCATGAGCGACCGAGACAGATAGTGACGCCACGCAGTGAGACGGAGATGCGTCTGACACCAGTTAGTACGTTTCGCTCATTCGTCTACTGCGCACCTTTCCGTATTCGCTTGTGTTGATTTAGTACTGACAACTTTGGCTTCTCTTTTTGGACTTGGATTTTTGTGAATTGGACTTGTTGATTACATACCGGCAACTTTGGCTTCTCTCTTTTGGAATTGGACTTTTGTGTTGGCATCCTTGTTATCTACCATGCCTACGCGCTACACTTCACAAGAATATGCGAACATGCACCTCATTTATGGGGAATGCAGATGCAACGCAAGTGCCGCCGCTAGACTTTATCGTGAAAGATATCCAAATTTAGAGCGCTATCCGGATCACCGCGTGTTTGTTAATGTGCACCGTTCACTCACGGAGGGCGGCCATTTCCCGAATCAAATACGGGCTGGAGGTAGAGCTCGCTTTCCTTACGAGGAAGAAGTGTTGCAAGAGGTCACAGATGACCCAAGTATTTTCGTTCGTGGAATTGAAGTAAAACGGAATACCCACATCACATCGTATTTTACAAAGGGCCGAACTGCATCCGTTTCACGTACAACGAGTTCAAAGTCTTCTTCCTCGAGATTATCCTGAAAGGATTTCATTTTGTAGAACAATGCTACAGAGGCATAATGAAAATTCCCAATTCATCCAAAAATTGTCTGGTCAGATGAATCTACATTTAAAAGATGGTAACATAAACTTACACAATTTTCACGAGTGGCATGTGGCGAATCCACATTTAATGCGAGAAGACAAATCCCAGTATCGCTTTAAAGTAAACCTGTGGACCGGAATTTTTGAGCTGCCTGAGAACTTGAATGGCACGAATTACCTACATTTTTTAAGAGAAAATTTACCAAATTTGTTAGAGGACCTACCACTAACAAATCGTCGCCACATGTGGTATCAACAAGATGGCTGCCCAGCGCATTACGCAGTGCAACTAAGAGATTTCCTTGACCAGGAATATCCGGGCAGGTGGATTGGACGTTCAGGCACTATCTCGTGGCCAGCCCGTTCCCCAGATTTAAATCCCTGAATTTTTTTATTGGGGCGTTCTCAAAGAAAAGTTTATTCAAAGCCCATTGACAGCGTAGCCGAGCTGCGTGAACGAATTTCTCAAGCTGCTGAGGACATCAACTCGAGGATATGCCCGATTAATAACTAGATCTTTTTATAAGATGTAGGGCGTGTATTGAGGCTGATGGGAAACAATTTGAACATTTATTGTAATAAAAATGTTATTTCCCTATCTGACTTTTATGTCAAGCCAATCAATTAAATTATCTATAGTGTTATTTATGTCAGTGTCGTGGTCATTAATAGTATTATATTTTTTATAAGAAGTCACAATTATTGAAATGTCATCCGCGAATAATATGCATTTATGATTTGTTACATTAACAATGTCATTTATATATCATCATCATCATTACAGCCCTTCACAAGTCCACTGCTGAACATAGGCCTCCCCCACGGAATGCCACAAAGCACGGTCCCGAGCCACCTGCATCCATTGACTTCCTGCATGTCTTACCAGGTCGTCACTTCATCTAGTGGGGGGACGCCCTACACTTCGCCTGCCGGTACGAGGCTGCCACTCGAGAACCTTTCTTCCCCAACGGTTGTCGGTTATTCGAGCTATATGGCCGGCCCATTGCCACTTCAGCTTACTAATCCTTTGGGCTATGTCGGTTACTCTCGTTCTACTGCGGATATCCTCATTTATAAGTTTATCACGCAGAGAAACCCCGAGCATAGCCCTCTACATAGCTCGCTGAGCGACCTTGAGCTTCCTCATACGGCCAGTAGTGAAGGACCACGTCTCAGTTCCATATGTCATCACTGGCAACACGCACTGGTCGTACAATTTAGTTTTGAGGTTTTGAGGTATGCCTGACGAGAAGATGGGTCGTAATCTCCCGAACGCTGCCCAGCCGAGTTGAATCCGTCGATTGACCTCTCGGTCGAAGTTGGACTTACCTAGTCGGACTATTTGTCCCAGGTAAACATATTCGTCAACAACTTCGAGCTTAGTGCTCCCAACAACTACCGGCATAGGTGTGACATGGACATTAAACATGATTTTTGTTTTGTCCATGTTCATCTTGAGACCTATCCGTTGGGAGACACTATTGAAGTCATTGAGCATAGTGCTTAGGTCCTCCAGCGATTCTGCCATAAGGACTATATCGTCGGCAAATCGAAGGTGAGTGATGTACTCGCCATTGACATTAATACCGTATCCTTTCCAGTCCAGTAGCTTGAAAACGTCTTCCAATGCAGCGGTGAAGAGTTTCGGGGATATTACGTCACCCTGTCTTACACCTCTCTGCAGTTGGATAGGTTTCGTACTCTGGTTCTGTACTCGGATAGCTATCGTAACCCTACTGTACAAACACTTCAGCACCTCGATATACCGACAGTCCACTTGGCACCACTGAAGGGACTGCAGCACCCCCCAAATTTCGACGGAATCAAAGGCTTTCTCATAATCCACATACGCCAGACATAGTGGCAAATTGTACTCTTCGTACTTTTGTACAATTTGTCGAAGGGTATGCATGTGGTCTATGGTGCTAAAGCCTTTTCGGAAACCGGCTTGTTCGGGAGGCTGGAAGTCTGCATGCGAGACGATTCGTAATGACTCCCGAAAACAGCACGTAGACGCGACTCAGAAAGGAAATCGGTCTGTAGTCCTTCAAGAGAGCGTTGTCACCTTTCTTAAAGAACAAGACCACCGCACTTCTTCTCCACGCCTCCGGTGTAGTGCCACCATGGAGGACGGAATTAAAGAGCTTCTGAAGGACTTTAAGTATCGATTTTCCACCCGCTTTCAGAAGCTCCGCTGTAATTCCATCCTCGCCTGGGGCCTTGCCGTTTTTAAGGTGATGGAGAGCCATTCTAATCTCGCTCAGACTGAAGTCCGGAATATCATCGGAATAGTGTCGGATAAGACTTGCTCTTGGATCGTTACTCACACTTGCGTGTGTCTCCAACGATGATGTGTACAGCTGCCCATAGAACCTCTCAATCTCACTCAAAATCTCAGGTGTTCCGGAAACGACGCTGCCACACTCGGTCTTCAGCTTCGACAGTTGGCTCTTTCTGGCAGACAGATCTCTAGCAAAGACTTTGAAGCCCTGGTTCCAAAGTTTAAATGAACAAAAATAATAAAATTAACCACAATAACCGAAAAATTGTTACATTTTGACCAAATTTCTAGGTTTTCTAAAATGCCCATAATTTCCAAACTCCATGGGATAGATTTTTTCTGATTTTCTCATGATGGTTACAATCAATCCTGTCACCCTGTTTCGGCTTGACGTTGAGTTCTGGGACACCCGATATAGACTACCAAAGGCTTTCGACAGTGTGCCTCAGTCGTGGCTGATTCGTGTTCTAGAAATTTACAAAATTAATGATGCAATCAGATTTTTCTTAAGAAATGCCATGAATAATTGGAAAACTACACTCTCCTTCAAGAATAAAAATATGTATTGATGAGATCCAAATTAAAAATGGAATTTTTTAGGGAGACTCATTGAGTCCTTTATGGTTCTGTATGGCTTTAACTTTCGCGTCTCCTTTCTAAGCCAAATCATGGATATAAATTGACTAAAAATACATCTATAAATCACTTAATATACCTGGATGATATTAAATTATTTGGAAGATCTGACAAAAATATGGAGAAGTTAATTCAAATTACAGTTAAATATAGTTCAGACATAAAAATGAGTTTCGGTTTAGATAAATTCAAAACAATTCACATAAAAAAAGGAAAACTAACACCCGGAGAGTACTCTATAGACGAAGAAATGAACATAACAGCAATGGAGGATAAAGACTTATACAAGTATTTAGGAGTGCAACAAGCAAGAACGATAAACCATATGGAAATAAAAAAGAATACATGAAAAAAATTAATAAATTATGTAAAATACAATTAAATTCTAAAAATCTCACGAATGCAATAAATACTTATGCTGTTCCTATTCTCACATATTCTTTTGGAGTCATCAAGTGGTCACTTACAGATATACTTATAAATAAAATAAGGAAAACCCTAACAATGTATAAGTACTTACACCCTAAATCTGCTATAGAAAGATATAATATTAAAAGACGAAAGAGGAATATTGGACTTAAAAATAATGTGGGAAAGTCAAATAAAAAGTTTAAGGAACTTTTTTTTATGAAAAATCGTCAACGAGTAAAGTACATAGAGCAACAGTAGAATCTGACGCAAATTATACTCCGCTTAATTTGAAACAAACAGACAAACAATTCACTAACAATGATGACCAAAATAAAGAAAAATTGGCCAGATGGAGAAGCAAAGAACTGCATGGTAGGCATCTACATGATTTAGAACGCACATATTATTATACAATTAGTATAATTATTCCCGGAAACTGAAGGGTTCATCATGACTATTCAGGATCAGGTCATCAATACAAGAAATTATAAAAAATACATACTAAAAGAAAATATTGAATCCGATACTTGCAGAAAATGTCATCGACAAGCTGAAACAATACAACATATTACAGGGGTATGCTCTAATTTAGTTCAAACAGATTATACACACCGTCATAACCAAGTAGTTCACTACCTTCATCAAATACTAGCAATAAAATATAATTTAATAACAGCTAAGATAAAACCTTATTATGAGTTTACAAGAAACGCTGTTATGGAGAACACCAACGCCAAATTGTATTACGACCGCGCCATTCTAAGTGATAGAACTATTCACTACAATAGACCAGATATCACACTTATTAATAAATGCTTAAAAATAGCTTTTTAATAGACGTAACTATTTCAAATACCAATAATATTCTTAAATCAATAAATGATAAAATTAATAATTACACAGACATTAAAGGAGAAGTTACTCGTATTTGGAATCTAGATAAAACCTTCATAGTACCGATAGAGATAACACATTGCTGTCTGTTACTGAGGTATGAAGATATCCATTGAAGAGTAGGACCTCTAATCCCAAGCTTTTCGAGTTTTTGTAGCAGGAGGTCGTGTGAGACTAAGTCAAAAGCTTTAGATAGGTCAAAAAACAGCCCTGTAGTTCCGTGATTATTATTTAAATTTTCCAGTATTATTTTTAGGAGAGAAAAAATGGCCAACGTTGTAGATTTGTCTTTTTGAAATCCATATTTTTCGTTCGTTCGTAATATTATATTTATTACAGAACTCGATTATTCTTTTGTACATATACTTTTCATATATTTTAGACATAATAGGTATCAACGTTATTGGGCGATAATTATTGACGATATAGTTCTCTCCTTTTTAAACAGTGGTTTAACAATGGATAACTTTAGTGCATCTGGTAAAGTTCCACACGAAAAACATAGATTTATTAAATGAGTCAAGATTTCAATAATTTCGTTGATACAATTTTTATAATTTTGTACCTACGTCGTCATAGTCCGCAGAACTAGTATTTTTAATGACATTGTCTCTTCTAACTTCGTCTTTCGACATAGGTTTGAGAAACATAGAGTTGATGTGATAACTGTTACTTAGTAAGTTTTTTCTTTTTGTGTGTGTTGTTTCGTGTGTTGAATTAATATAGTGATTGTTAAATGCAGAGGCTATTTCTTTTGGGTTCGTGATGACTGTGTTATTAAATATAATTTTTTCTATGTTATTTTTGTTATGTGAGCTACCTATTTTATTTTTAATAATGTTCCACGTGGCCTTACACTTGTTGTCATTTTTATTAATAAACTTTATGTTGGCATATATTTTTTGAATTATAAATACATTTCCTTAATAATTTGGAATATGTCATATATTTTGCTTTATTAACAGCATTTGTATTTCTATAGTATTTATATCTAAGGATTCGTTTGGTTTTAGAACCTGCTTTGATCCCTTTACTTATCCAATTTTGTTTTTTATTACTATTTATATCTACTTTAATTCGTACTTTTGGAAAGCAAAGATTATACAAAAGACAGAATAAGTCATGAAAAGTACTGAAAGCGACGCTAGTATCTGTTTATGTTTTAAAGGAAAGCTTAACAATTGTTTAATTATGTTCGAAAGTAAATAAAAATAAATTTGCGATACATATTAAGATATAATATTTGTGTATGCAGGTAGATACTATATTAGGTAGCTATTTATTTATTGGTATGTCTTTGCGGAGTAATTCTTCTGTAAGTATTCTCTGGCTATGCGAGTTGTCGTTGTCACCCCTTGGTGCTTGGCACCCGGGGTGGACCGCCCCCCCCCCCTTTACGCCGCCACTGCCTGCATCATTGTCAAAAATTCTAAAGAATTTTAATTCCTTTCTTGGACTTTATATTGGTGTGCTCTTTTTTTGTAGTCTTTGTCCTCTTTTAATCTACTTCTTCCAGTTGGGCTGATCCTGGGCTTGACCATCATTTGTTTTCGTTTTCGTTGCTTCTTTTTCAAATCTGTCTCAAATTTATATTGGGAGTAGTATGTTTTCGAAGCGCTATACTCTAATCGTTTCTGGAGGCTTTAAAAATATATGTACTTTACAAGCTCTTGTTCTCGTATTTCGCTTAAATTAGGCTTGGTGCCACGTTTCGGATCGGTTAAATTGCGTTCTTATTTTCTTACTTCATCGAAAAATGTGGCTTTTGGAATATTATATTTTTCTTCGGCATCTCTGTAATTTTTTTTATAATTCGCGTTCAACTAATTTCAATATTCCTAATGTCTGCTTATTTTTTAGTTTTTCTTTTATACGTATGGGAAATAGAAAGTTTTATATTTATTTATTATACTATTTACTGTATACAATAAAAAAGAGGCAATACATAATGAAAAATGACCCTTTAGGCACTGCTTATTTCTATTATTGTTTTATCTTAAAGTTCAATTTTTGCGGACTTCCGGATATAGGTACCCCAACTCTCGTCAGTAATTAACCAAATCATAGTTTTTCTACTCCTAAAATATTTTTGAGATTTTGTTAGCACGTTTGATTTTTTTTATTGCTACAGTTTAAATGATATATCCCATATACTTTTGTGTCAAAAGTAACGTTTCGGTAATTAACATATTACTTATACACACTAACAAAAGTAGCCAAATGTTATAAGTATATTCATAAAAACTTAGTCGGTACTTACCTTGGAGTGCGTGCTTGGCCTTCATTCTTAACTACTGTCCGTACTTTAAAGATGATAGATGAACGTACCCGATAACCGTACACGAAAAGGGGCTAGCTTAGTAGAAACAACTGTGTCCAGAATTACCCGGTGTCCGCTAGTACCCACTAAACGTATTTACCTAGTACTTTTTAATGTTGATTTAACTTAGCTACTGTCTCTTTTAATTACATAAATATTTTTTTTTGTTACACTTATAAATGACACAGAAGGTAGATTTGTCATAGGAAATGACTTTAGTTGTTTCAAATTAAACGTGCGTCCATGCGACGCTGCTGACTCAAAAATAACGTATACAGTATTTACCTTTGACACAAATAGGATCCCTGATACTATTCACCCACGTGTGGTGTACGTGTGTATACGCAAAAAAAATGTGTCGGATAGGAAAACGAGACCGAAACTGTGTTTAGTGTTTAGAACCATACATGTAGAAATTCTAGTTAGTATGTGCAAACATGCGCAGGAGGTTGCAAGCTTGTGACAGGCTTGACGCGAACACGCTTAACTGTGATGCCCGCTTCACACTATTGTGCGAACGCGTAATGGCGGCTGTACACGTTCGTCGAGACACCACGAGACAGGCCGAGTACGAGCGTGTACATGGTGCCCTCGTCGCGTCTCGTGGCCCTCGTTTGCTCTCGGAAGCGTGTCGGGTTTTTGCGTTCAAGTCAAAGGGTCTCGTGGGTCTCGTGATGAAAACGAGAGCGCGCCTGTACACATGTACTGTGGGGTTCAATATTGTTAAATAAAATATAGGTAGTTACATGGTTCTGTTACGGTGAATAGAAATCAGTCACCATCTTCTTCTTCGTCATGGCTTATTAGTTTTCTTTTTATGCTAGTGTAGAAATTATAATAACTAATAGCACAAAGGCGAAACGCAGCAACAGTTTCTTCTAGGTCCATCGCAGCGGGCATCCGTAGTTCAAATGATACAACGAGTGTGTACATGGTGTGCTCTCGTGTCTAGCTGTCTAGCCTCTACGCGACGAGAGGTACGCGAGGCAACGAGACGAGCGTGTACAGCCGCCATAATGTGAAACCGATTTTTTCGCGCATTATTCCACGATTACTGTCGGATTTTTGGCGCGCGTCAAAGGAACAAGGAAGCGCTAAGTGCAAACTTCAGTTTAAAATCAGTAAAGTTCAGTTTAGTATCAGAAACATTTGATTACAGTAAGTAGTTTATGGATTGATAAACAAAACCTAGAATAATCAACTTTATAATAAAATACTTATATTCATAGTTATATCTACATTATATTATAGCCGTGGTAGCTCAGATGGTTAACGCTCGCGGTGAATTAGCACTGCTATTTGGCAGCTATAGTGATCCAAATCCAGACCGTTTTTTTTTTCTTATTTTTCAGACATGCAGGTTTCCTCACGATGTTTTCCTTCACCGCCGAGCACGTGGTAAATCAGCACTTAAAATTGTAATCAATAATTTCATTGGTGCCGGCGGGGATCGAACCCCGGTTGCTCGCGTACTGTGAAATTAACAACGAGTGCTTAGCCCCTGAGCTACCATGGGTCTTAGCTGCAGTAGCCACTTACCATCAGGTGGACTTTAAGTTATTTTGTCACTATATACATTATAATATATATATACTACTATAATATTAACAAAAGAAGTAAGAAAGACTCTCTTTAAAGTACATAATCTAATTTCATAATGATTCATAGGTATAGTACACCAATGCGCATAACAGGAGACGTAGCAATAGCTACTTCGACGTCCATCTCCTTCAAACGTGCGAACCAATTGCGTACTTTATGCGAAACCATGAGAGTGCGGACTGTGGAGTCATTACTTATTTCGCGGTGTTTTCTCTCTGCGACATCGCGCTGTTCGCGGACTTAGTGTAGAGAGAACATAAAACTAATTTCACTATCCAACGAAGAATGTCACGTATTGCGTTACACCGTAGTATTATCATAACATTAGTCGAGAAACCTTGGTGGTAGCTCAGCAGGGATTCTCCACTTACGGAATATCTTGAGTAGACACTTAATTTCGAAAACACAAAACGTTTTAGATTAGGTACACCATTATCTAATTGGGTTTCTTCGATAGTCGCATCCCACTGTTAGAATTACCTCTAGGTACTTATTTAAAAAGGATGTAAAAATGTTAAGATAGACAGTGTAAAGGAATCGTGGCTGCGAGCAATAGTTTTTTTGCTCTTTAATATGATTTCAATTATAATAGCTCAGATATTAATTACTTCAAGTTTTGCCGCGCCATTATTAGATGAATTATTTTTTGATATGAAAGAGGAATCTGGTAACGTTTATTGCTGTATATTTTTTTAATTATTGTAATTTTATTTACAGAGATTCAAGAGCTACTGCTCTATGAATACTTTATTCATTTTTTACATGTTTTTCGAAAGGTAAATAGAAGAATTACCTATATCCAAGCCTGTAAATAAGTAACACCAACAAAGTGATGAAATTATTCCATATGTGATACGATTAAAAAAAAATCTAAAATTAAAATGGTCATAGGTACTGTTCTGCTGCTATTTTTAGTAGTTTACAAGTTTTGTGAGTACAAAAAATTTCATTGAATATTATTAATTTGGAGTTAGTCGTGTTTAAATTATATTACCGACACTACATTGCGGATTCTTTGCAGCACAAACGGCAATATAAGGGCCTGAGATACTTCTCGTATTGATGTGGTAATCCAGGCAACATTGTCCTTTTAATTATTAGATTGAGAAGGTAGCCCAACCCGAGTGGAATGTGTTAGTTCTTTCTCTTGTTTTCGTATAATGTTACTAACATCAATGTATGTTTTGAAAATAACTTGCTTATATTAAAAAAAACTGAAAAATTTAAAATATAAAACTGTAATTTTAAGCTAATTTATAAATTTTCTCTTTAGGATCAAGTTTAGATTTTGAACTAGGAGAATACTTTGAGGGAGATATGCTATTGATGTCGCGACAGAAAAAAGCAGTTTTAGCGGCTGAGAAAAATCGCAACGGACTTATAGACGGTGTCAAGCGATGGCCAGAGCGTACTGTTGTTTACCAGATTGAAGAAGATGATTTTGGTTTGTGTTTTTTGTAAAACAAATTCCACAGAAATGTGTCGCAGTACGAGAGTCTCGGTTTTGCACTCACCAAACCGGCTGGTCTAAGTGTTGAATATGTGCAAGAAATGCATACCTGATGTCGCATTCTAGACACCTTGACAGGGTATAAGTCCAACAGTAGACAATTGTGAATTTATATAACTCAATAATTATTTTAAACGCTGTTTGAGATTAGCTAGTTTTGAATTTCCTCCTCTTCAATCAGTCCCCATTTTAGTGTTCGATGTTAGTTATTAAATCAGAACACATATGGAATTACTGCTTAACACTTTCACTGTTTGCAGACACATTAGTAAGACAATAGCAATGACCTATATGTAGTGCACTGGACAGCGAAAGGGTTAATAAATTAAAATTTTGCACGGAGAAAGAATTTTGAAAGCTTAAAGATTTATTTTTAAATAAATAAATAAAACATATTTGTTACTTCATCATCTTTATCATCATCATTTCCATTCACAAGTCACTAAACATAGGTCTCTCCCAAGGAATGCCACAAAGTACGCCACCATTTGTTACTTATAACATACAGTTATAGGAAATATTTTATTTAAAAAAAAAAATTTGCCATGAAGTGGTGCTGCCCGGGGCTGCCAGAAACAAAAATGGTGTTTGTTCAGTATGAACTAATTTCAAAAGTTTTGAGGTTTTACTGCCATCATTTTGAAAATTAAGTCGAAAGCTGACTTTCTTTCCCAAAATGCCGCCCAGATTGCAGATTTTAGGCTGCCGCCTGAGCCCATGGCCTCCCTGGCCCCTCCTTTTGTAAAGCCTCTGCAAATAATCAAATGAATATCGATTCATTATTTTTTATTTTATGCAGATGAAGATCAGATGAAAATTATAGAAGCTGCTATGGAGGATATTGCTAATAAGTCCTGTATTAAATTTAGACCTAAAGAAAAAGACGAACACGCAGTCTTGATTAAGGTATTTATGAAAATTTGTGAATTCTAAATTGTAGATTCTAAAGTGCTATCACTGAGTTCGGTCCTTTTTGCAGTTTCATGCTGCAGCACAGGGATATTTTTGAGTGTATTCTCTTAAATTTATAATGTTGGTCAATTACATTTGATTTAGTTTTATTTATCTTTTTGCATTTAACTACTTTTTACTTGTTGTGCTGCATGCTTAAACTGGAATAAACGCATTTTTTTATTTCTATCTTTTACGAGTTGGTGAATTAAAAGGTGTGTATAATGCAATGATACTCGTAATTACAACGTTTTCCTTAAGTATAATCAAGTTCTTTTTACGATAGAAACTACTGTTTTGCTTCCGTGGCTGTCTTTTTATTTTAGTTTTATGTTTCCCGTGTAACGAGGGAAAGTGCATCATGCGTTAAAAATTGGATCCGTTTGGTCTATTTCCACAATTACGTTATGTTTTGCATGTGGATGACACAAACGTTTAATACATTGTTCTCTCCTAAGTTTTGAATCTCTGTTTTATATTTCCTTATAGGGGTCGGCAGATGGTTGTTTCTCTAACGTAGGATATAGCAGTGCTAGCGAAGACGACGATGAAGTGAAACAAGTGTTGAATCTTTCCAAGGGTTGCTTTCGTCACGGCACTGTGGTACATGAGATGCTTCACACCCTTGGTTTCTATCATATGCAAAGCACTTACAATAGAGACGATTTTGTAAAGATTATTTGGGAAAATATTAAAGCAGGTAAACATTTTGGATAAATTTAATAATTATAATTTTATAATTAAAGCTAATATAACCAGTCATTCTATTTCTTTTAATACATACAAACATAATACAGTGGACCCCCGGTAATCCGGCCACTGTCTAATCCGGCACCCCCTGTAATCCGACATGGTCTATTATTTATTATTAGATATTTTTTTGACAATCTTCGCAAATGTATGATTGAAAAAGTTGATGTTTTGATTCTGATTGTTTAGTTTGAATTTGACTACATGTGATGAAGATAGTACATATATATAACATATAGAATCTTATCATTGGATCTGGAATTTGTCGGATTACAAGGTACTCTTTTATAAAAAAATCCAGACTATAGGGGTCTTAGGCAGTACTCTATAATCCGACAAATTCGATAGTCCGACAGTGCCCTGCAAAATGTTTGTCGGATTACCGGGGGTCCACTGTATGTATAATATTCCGAATGAGTAACTTTATTTGTTTTCCTGTTTACTGTATAATTAGAGTGGATTTTAATATTTATTAAAAAGCATTTATTGAATATATGTTTACGGAAACTATTAAATGACCTACATGTGGTGGCGATAAAAGATAGGGAAATATGAAATATTTGTTAAAAAGGAAATTGTTAAATAGCATGACTAAACTATCCCAATTCAAATTTATTCCAGGCACGGAGTACAATTTTGCAAAGTACACCAATGACACCGTGACTGATTTCGGCGTGGCGTACGATTATAATAGTGTAATGCACTACCCTGAAAAAGCTTTTTCAAAAAATGGAAACAAAACAATAATCCCGTTACAGGTAATGTAACTCATATTACCTTTCGACACAGAATTTTTAAGTGATAGGTTCACTTAAAATTCAATTGTTTTTTATATTCTGTAACATGTAAATTGTAACCGACTATGATTTTTTTTGCAGGATGATGCAAAGATTGGGCAAAGAGTAGGAATGTCCGAAAGTGACATAATTAAATTGAATAAAATGTACTGCGAGTCAGAAAGATAAGACAAAGTGAACCTGAAGACTTATGATCTGTTTATTAATTATTTTTTCGTAAAATTTGAAAGAAACTTATGTTAATTATTTGTTTGTAAATAATTTTTCTCTTTATTTCATTCCAAAGTAAAAAGTTAAAAAGAACGAACGTTTGCGTTTAAATTCTTTTCTTCCTTTGTCACACAATCAATTTGGCTTTCGACCTGGCAAATCAACGTTTGACACTATGCATGTATTTACTGATTATATTATCGATAGATTTTATCTGGTCTGCATATATTCAAATGTATGAGTGGCGGTGTGAACCCTGTAGTGGCGGTGTAAAAATATTCACTATCCCAAATCTTTACGTGGACATCGTAAGAGGCGACAAAGGGAAATGAAATAGAAGATGGGCAGCAGCATCTGCTGCTACCCATCAGATGATATATCAGATGATAATAACTCAAAATAATGAGAAACTGTGCTTGCTAATCCGCCTGGCAAGCTTGCCAACTATAGCAAATATTTCCACTACGACGTAGTGATGATGATGATGAATGTATTTAACCAAAGAACAGTTTCATAATCATCATTATCACTGATGAACTTTGTAGCAGTACTTCAGATGTCGTGAGACTTGAGCCATTTGAATTCATCGGATCTCTGCACGTCTTATCAGGTTGTCATTCTATCTTGAGTTACTACACTGCGTTTACCGACAGCTACAGCCCACTTAGCCTTAAGAGCTAAGGATCTTATGCTTAAAGCAAATTATCTACTTAGTAGGATTTTATAAGGTGCTATGATTAGATTGCAGATTATGCCATGAACATACGTACAAGGATATTTTCATGTTGCAAAATACTAACCGATAGTAGGCACTTTAACATTGACTTGATTGACAACTAAAGATTTTTAAATAAGTAGGTCATGTTAGTAAGCTAAACAAAACAACAATTACACTTTTTTATCATTTCCTGTAAATTTTTTTAGTAATGAAATAACAAATCTTATAACAGGAACAATACCCAACTAATTTGCGAAGTTTTGAAGAAAATATTTTATGGAAGTGATTGTGACAAACGAGCACACAGTCCACCTGATGGTAAGTGGAAACTGTGGCTCTGAGCATCTCTGATCAAGAACCAAAATGCAAATGGCTCGTTACCTGTAAAAGGGTATCTGGTTCTTGTTACTCGATATACGGTCGGTACGGTATATATGGTCCTAAGAACCTTGAATAAATATGGAAATAAAAAAAGCGAGCGAGTCTTACAGTAGTCGCATATGATGTGTGACATCTGACATCTCACCTTGGTAATAAGCAACATTAAGGCCCTAAGAGCGGGAGAAATGTCTAAATTCTTGGATATTTAAGTAAAAAAAACACAATAACTGTTTATTTAATCCGCAAAGAAAAAATACAGGGTCACAGAAGAGGTTTTAATAAATGTTTTTAATTGAACAAAATTGTATTTATGTCAACCTCTTATTAGAAAAAGATCCCGAAAGAGTACCTATCTTTGTCATATTTTGCAAAATTTCTCCAAAACGGCACAAGTTCTTTAAATAGTTTTTACACTAAAAAAAAGGTCTTAAAATATTAATATTTTTATTAAATGAAACCTAGTTTTTACGGATTCTATCGCGTTTAATTTAACTTTTTAATTCCCGACGTTTCGGGTGCTTTACCGCACCCATGGTCACGGGGGGGACTGAGGTGTTTGACGTCCCAAAATCATAGTTAGCCCGGCTACCTTCAGTTTTGAATATTAATTTTTGCTCCGATCTACGCAGAATGAGCTTACAGTATCTTGAAGTCTTGCAGTGGCATACTTGGGTTTGGATTTAATTTTATTAATCCATCTTCTATATTGAAATTAGGATGTTTTTTAATTTCAATAGCCTCGCGAATCATCCTTGGTAGGAATCGGTGTTCTTTTGCGAGGATTTGTGGTCTATCAAATCTAATGTAATGGCGAGGACGATCTTGAACATGTTCACACACTGCAGACTTCCCGGAACGTCGGTGCTTCGAGTCAGCTATATGATCTTTTACGCGGGTTCTTTCTCTTCTTTTTGTTTTTCCTATGTAAGAGGGACCACATTCACAATCCAGCTTGTACACTCCTGCATCTTGTATAGTGTTCAAAAAATATCAAAAATAATAAAATCAAAAAATGTAGATTTGTATGTCTATACATACATATAATGGTTTATGGCCACTTAGTAATTAACGGTAACTCAGTACCTATATAACATCCTACAGTCACGCCGAAACTAAGAAGAGAATATCACTGTAGAAAACGTAATAATTTATTGCGAAAATTTTGTGATAAAATTTAAAAAAATTGCAAACTTATCCAAGATACCCAATAAGTTACAAAAAAGATATAACAAATAATAAACTAATGAGTTTGCGTCACTTTTTAAAAAGGTTACAAGATATAACAAAAAGAAACAAAAATAAATGTCAAAAAAGTTCAGGATTTAATTGACGATATACAGCTGACATTTAATCACGCTTTTGGAAACCACGCCGGTTGTAAACAATACTTCTGTGAAAAATGGTGTACACAAGAGCATTAAGAACAGACAAAATCTTTATTTTCAAATTGCCAAATAGGCCATGTGCCAATTTAATTTAATATATTTTATATGAAGTTATCTTGACTACGTTTCATCAATTAACCATTGATAAAAATGAGAACAGCAATTTTACAATTGTGTTTACAAGAAACACTATCAGTTGAACCTTGCAGTTTGTTCATTTTTTTTTTATAAATACCTATAAATGTATATATTATTAATAAATGATTCACATAATATTTTGTATATTTTTTTATATTGCCCTATCTGAAACAAAGTGGCGTGACAATCACTACAACATTTTATCTAGGTACAAAGATGTTTTACGTTTTCGTGGCCTCCACATGATATTTTTGTCAGAATTAGGTACCCTTCTGTATCTGAAACGAATATGAATATTGCTTATGTTTACGATACAAAAGTAAAGTAACAGGCATGTAACAGGCTATGTAAGTCGCTATGCTAGGCACAGGCCTCTTCTTACTTCTGAGACGGTTTTAGGGCAAGGAATGTCACACTACACATTGAATAAAACTATTTTTATTTTTACAGCACCCGAAACGTCGGGAATCAAAATAGTAAAATTAAACGCGATAAAATCCGTAAAAATAGTTTTATTCGATTTTTCATAATTCTAATTGGAATATTAGTTCCTATCTTTTGAGATTAGAATTATTGAAATATCTCTACAAACAAAAACTTTCATTTTCAACTTTGTAATTATCCTAGGCCGTGTAGTGGCGGTGTAAGAATATCCACTACCCCATACCATCCCGTGGGTGTCGTAAGAGGCGACAGAGGGAAACCAATCAGGAGATGGGCAGCAGCGTCTTCCTAATAACGACTAAAAATAAAAAATGCTGCGGTTGCCAATCCGCTTGACAAGCGTAGCAACTATGACAAATACGAGTATCCCCCTTATGAGGCAATCTAAGGGGGAGGCCTATGTTCAGCAGTGGACTTTAATAGGCTGTCATGGCTAATTATACAAACATTTTAACAACATTCAAAGTTCTCTTCAAACTTACTTTAGTCAGTATAATTAGATTACAATAAGAAATCCAATAGCAAATTTAAGTTAAATAGTCTAATTAGAGTAAAATAAACATAATATCCATCAAATCTCTAAACTTTCTGACTCGATACTACATCGATACGTTGACATTAAAAAGGCGCGAGTAGCGATCCTACTACTACTTTGGTACCATCTGACGGCCAACCGTACCATCGCGCACGCTCATTGGTCGATTCAAATAGCGCGCGCTTCCCCGGCTTCCTGTCACACACTTCCGTCCCTTTTCACGAAATTACTCTCACAGATTGCAGAAAATCGAGAGGAAAGATGTTACACATCAATAAATTTAGAATGTATCCAATTATCATTACAATTAATACATGGATCTTACGCGATAGGTGGAACCGAACGATACCGTAAGTCGAGGTACAATTTTGAATATTAATACATAAAATAATGTTTGCTTAGGACCTGGGGGCTAAAGAAAACAATAATTTGAGATATGTAATAAAATTTTAGATAACACTCACAAATTATATAAACATGAATGGCGACCCGCCCCGGCTTCGCTTGGATAGGGTCTATTAACGTGGCGTTATTTAGGTTTAAGATAATGAAATATCCACCATTTATTTTATAAATTTTTCGTTATTTTTTAAATCTTCAAGTTGTTGGATATAGCCTAGATCCCTCCTGGCATTGCTCTCTATCTGTTTGTATTGCCATTCCGAAGATTAGCCCGGACAGACAGATAGGCAGACAAAAATTTAAAAAATTGTTTATTTATTTCTTAATAGCATGAAATAAACCCCCTAAGTTAAATAAAAGCCAGTTATTTCAATATTACATACAGACACTTCAATTTTATTTATATGTCTATAGATAACGAAATCGAAGTTATTTTGACGTAGAGGTTTTTGGAACTTTTCGCAGAAGGCTTCACGAACGCTAACGAAAACGTCTCACAGGCCAAAGATTTTTCTTTTCACGTAAAACTTCCTCGTAGCAAGCTAATGATATTTTATTCACTGATTTGTAGCAGAAATGCGCTCTTTTTGGAGTTTACGTTGTCGAATATTTTTTTACTCATGTTTTGAACTATAACAAATTTTCATTCTAAAGTTGATGTTTTCCTTTTCTAATGCAAAATAATTAAATAATATACAGGGTTATTTTTAAAAGAGTAGCCAAATTTTAAACTTAAGTTCAAATTTATATAAATAACGATATACCGTTATTGCAGTTTTTGAAAATACGAGTACATAAGGCTTCTACTTTTATTTGCAATTATCCCAAATTGAATATGATTTATGGGCAACAACGTTTTTCCTACCGATCGACCCTTACGAATGTGTGCGTGCGCAGTAAAATCAGTTAAAATAATGCATTACCACGCATTTTGAATTTAAAAGATAAAAAGGACAGAATGTTTTAGTTGTTTTTTAATTAGTTTTTCTTCACCATTTGCCTATATAACTCATTCTGAACCTTCTCTGCAAATTTGGCCGGTTATTGCAAATTAACCCTTTATAATAATTACATTTACTTTGGTTGAATGACAAATTTTTCATACGTTATAAATTATAAGAAACAAAACAATTTATCTATCCATTAAAACGTATAAAAATCCACAGCTGATCATGGGCCTCACCCATAGATTGCTTCCATAGTTGCCTCATTTGGCAGGCGGGTTTGCAAACCGTAGTTATACCGTGCGTAGACTTGCTTGAAACACACGAACATAATATTATCGTAAGCCGAATACTAATATGGGCCTAGTGGGGAATCTGGAGTGGCGCGGCCTCGAAAGTTTAATCCTTCGGGTTTGCGCAAAACAGGGTAGCGTAAATCGGGGTATTACTGTAATTAATATAATAATTGGGCTAATTTTCAACATAGGCTTTCTAACTTATATGTTTACCGTTACGGCCTATTAAAGTCCACTGCTGAACATAGACCACTTGCCCCATTGCCATAGTTGTTATGCTTGGCAAACGGGTTGTCAAGTTTTTTCTTTTAGTTCTGAATTATATCCTGATTTATTTCCCTCTGACGCCTCTTACAACATCCACGGGATGATATGGGATAGTGGATATTCTTACACCGCCACTACATAGATTAGTTAACTAAGAACTAGTTAATAACTTATATGTTTTACCTAACGCTTCTATTTGTTTGTAACAGTTCTATTGAACGCACGTACGATTACCATGTTAGTGTATGGAACTGAAGCAGCTTAAGTTTCAAATGTTAAAACGATATCAAACACGTGTTTTTCTGTTGACCCCATTATGTAGCGTGTTTAAAACTAATGCCTCAAAATAAAACAATTTATCACTGCTAAGCTCCGCCATTATGCAGAACCCTTTATTAGATGTACGATTAATGTACAGTTAATTTTGCCAACGTCGTGAAGCGACGACCTCGTTAACACGTATATTATATACGTACGTAGCAAGAGCGAAAATTTTACCACAGAACGGATTAGCACTCATTTTTTATAACAAAATTATTACGGAATCTGGAACTTGTGTCAACCCCAACACAAACACATCATAGAAAAACAACATCAACTATTTCCATGGCATAGAACGCCGTTTTATTTCAATTCGTGCATCAACTATGTATATATTTTTGGTCCATCGACGGGGGATTTTGAAATTAATGGTAATTCTTGTTTTTGTAACCGGTATGTATCATATCGTTTTTCTTTTTTAATGTGTTCATAATTACTGCCGCTATAGAAACGACTATATTGAACGACGTTTTAGTTGTTGCATATATTTTTTGGTCCTTCGAACCGGGATTTCATATCGTTTTTCCTCTTGCTGCTGTAAGTGTGACTGGTGATCATGAGGTCCCGGGTTCGAAGCCCTATTCGAGCCAAAAAAATTCTCGAAATGGTCTTGTTGACATCGGGACTTATTTTAGTTGAAGGAGATTAGTTTAGTTAGGTCTTTACAAGATTTTCTTTGTAGTCTTTACTATGCGCACAGTGTAAGAATAGACTTGTGTCTGAAGATAGTGTTTACTGATAACTTCACCTAAATATTTTATTTTCATAACATAACACAATATAATTGTAAGTGAATCTCTTCTCATTTTTGAGAGGGTTTTAGGACAGTGAAGTGTTTGCTGCACTGCACGTATCCGTGCGAGCGGACATCATATATCCTCGATTTTTTCCTCAGTCCTGCAGATTCATCACAATTTTTTCCTTCACCGCTGAGCACGTGGTAAATCAGCACCTAAAATTGCAATCAATAATTTCAATACCGGCAGGGATCGAACACGAGTTGCTCGCCTATTGTGGGTAACGGTTTTACGGCGAGCGCTAAGCCCCTGGGCTACCTCGGCTTAGGGCTTATTTATTTTGGGGAAAATCAAACAAAGTGCAGTGACGATTAAACATCAAGACATTTAAATAAAAATAAATATCTATTTTAAGCGAAATCTCAGTTTGACAATGGTCCACGCATTGTTCAGGCTAATAAAATGGATTTATGACTCATTAATAAGAGTTGCTACTGCAGCTATTGTGTCGTACTTCTTTTGAGCATCGGGAATTAAAAATAAGTTAAAAAAAATATAAAATCCGTAATATTAGTTAAATGTAATTGAACTTATTTATAACAAAAATATAATATCCTTTGAATACTTTACTGACCAAATGATTTTTATGAAAAAAAAAACTTTTTCTTTTATAAATATATCAGACAGTTTTCGACAGATGACATTTGTATATAACAAAAAAAGTATTAAATCAGATATAAAGTTGCAATGTTTACTTATCATAAGGTGGACTGTGTGTCGCGTTTAATTTTATTGTTCGAAATAACTGCCTTATAAAGCTTAGAGGTTATAATATGTTATATGCATGCCATTAAGACATGAATAACCATTTTTAAAATGTGTGTCTGTCTGTCTGTCTATCCGGGCCAATCTTCGCAATGGCTGGACCGATTGTAATAAAATTTCACGAAAAGATAGAGAGAAATAATTGTTTTTTGGCAAACGCCAACATTAAAAAAAAACGGAAAATTGATAAATCGATAATTGATCTTTGACTATTTTAAATCTAAATAACCTCACATTAATAGCTCCTGCCCCGGCTTTGCCTGGGTAGTTTAAAATACGATCGATGCGTTGATATATTGCAGACTTTCCGAAGCGTCGGTATTACACATCAGCGATATGTTCTTTTACGTGAGTTTTTTTTGGATCTTTTTCTTTGTCCTATGTAAGAGACCACATTCATAATTATGCTTGAACACTCCTGGATATTGTAGAGGGAAATTACCTTTGACGGATCGTAAGAACTGACTTATCTTCTTCGGCGACTTGTTGTATGTTCTTATGGAAGCCCACTTCAAGTTTAGCCAATCTTGTCTGTGACTCCTGTGCCATATTATGGTAGTACGCTCGACTGTGGCCGGCTTCACTCGGTCACTGTAATGTAGGCGCAGGTAGCTTATTGTCGTACAATACTTGCTTGACGTGCTGGAGTTCGGCAGTCAGATGTTTTCTGTCACAGATCCCTTGTGCTCTCTGAAACAAAGATTTTCTCACGGTAGCTAACTGTAAAGGATGAGATTCACCGTTTAAACATCGATTAGTTTGGGTCTTTTTTCTATACACAGTCGTAGTAGACGGTGCAGGCTCCAATTACAAGCCTCTTAATGGTGGTGTTCCAAAAGGCTGCGTGCTATGTGCTTGTTTCTCCTGCATATTAATGACATGTTGCAAGCCAGTAACATTCATTGTTGTGCGGTCAACAGCACTGGTGATGCTTTATATACCGGCCGTGCCAATATTCCTCGGGAAAACGTCGCCGAGTACCGGAACAAACTTGTATCTGAAGTCGAGTCTTTGTTGAACAAAGTCTCGAATTGGGGGTGATTAAATCTAGTCCAGTTCAATCCCCAGAAGACAAAAGTATGTGCGTTTAGCGCTAAAATGAATCCTTTGTCGCATCTCCTGTTTCAGGACTCGCTGAGAAGACAACAAGAGGAAAAGGGGAAGGAGGGTGAGGAACATCAAGAGGAGTGCCCTTCTTGCCTCAGCCAGTATCGGAATCCTAGGCGTCGACATATCGAATGACTTGAAGTTTCGTGATCCCTCGAAAAATCTTGGCGTGCTCAGCAGAGCAGCTCAGTATTTCATGCCTACACACCGCTTGCAACTTTACAACAGCAACTTTTCGGCCTCACATGGAATACTGTTCTCATCTCTTGGCCGGGCGTCCCAGTGAGAGCTCCTTCCACTTGACCGCATCCAGCGCAGAGTGGCTCGAATCGTCGACGACGGAGTTCTCTTCGATTGGCTCGATTCACTGGCGCTGCGAAGAGATGTTTTATTCCTTTGTATTTTCTACCGCATTTATCACGGAAATGCTCTGAGGAATTATTCGGATTAATTTCAGCCACCAAATTTCACAAACGCATATCGCAACAAAACTTACGTTACTGTGCAATTTACCTACTAGGAGTTTTCTTCTTCGCACCACTACTTTGTGGGATCGGCGATTTTCCTCAAGAAACGAGCTTACTCCTTTTTAAAAGGCCGGCAGCGCACCTGCTATTCCCCTTGTGTTGCAGTTGTTCATGGGCGTCGGTCGACATTTACGATCAGGTGAGGCGCATGCTCGTTTGCCCCTTCTTATATAAAAAAAACACAGTATGACTGGTGGTGTTATTAGGATTACGAATGACCAAAACAACTAGGAAAGCTAAAAAATTATTTGCCTCTAACTCCATTGTGAATTGAATTTTGGAATTAATCGAGTTAAAGTGGTCTAAGAATGCAGTAACTTTATCTGATGGTAAAATTATGAAAGTATCGTTTACGTACTGCTTGTAAAGCAGCCCTTCTTACTTCATCTTACAGATGAAGTAAGAAGGGCTTTCTTCTTAAAGTCCTCCATGAATATATTCCCGACAATAGGAGATACAGGCAAGCCCATCGCTACGAGTACACTTGTAGATATTTCATAATAGATAACCAGTGTGAGGCAATGTCTGAGTAGTACTGTATATTCTGCGGGCATGTTGTTTTATTTTAGCTTCTTAGTCACAATTAGAGATGCAGTCTTCAATAGGTAGGCATGTAAATAGTTACTGAACATTAAAACTGATTAAGTTCAACTGTCAGCAAGATGTAGGTCTTTTATTTCGCTGAGGAAATGGTATGAATGCTTTGTTTGTGTTCTTGTGTGTCCTCTGAGTGGTGACAGTATTTTTGCTAAGTGTTAAGCCAGTTTATAAGTTGATGAATCGATTTCTATTCATTTCACTATTGGACATAGTGGAGCATTTGGTTTGTGTATTTTGGTTAACTCTTACAACTTCGGAAGTTTGGCATATGATGTTATTAGAGAATTCACGTCGAGATTTGAATATTCGGAGTATTTCTTTATTAGATTGCTAGTTGTTTTAGGCGTGTTAGTTGCTGGGTCTGTTTTGACCTTTGTAAGTACGTACAACTTTCGTCCGATGAAAGATTGTAATTAAAAAAACATCCTAATTTCAATAGAGAAGACGGCTGGGTGCTACCATCTGCTTGGGATCTCATAACTAATAAAATTAAACGCGATAAAATCCGTAGGAATTGTTTTATTCATTGTGTAGTATTCGCGTAAAAATTAAGAATTAATTACTATAATGCTGCTGCTCGTCACCGGTATGTGGGTTTTGGGTTCCGAATTTATTACAGTTTTACTGTTAACTGCAGTTTATCATGGGGACCTCGCCTATATAGCATCTTATTGGGATCAACACGCGACTAGACATATACTACCAACAGACTAGAAATATTTCGATTGGGACAGCTTTTAATGCATTACAATACCAAATGATTGATGATGCTGCACAGTATAATATGAAAGTCAGTGATTTCTGCTTGCATCAGACACAGTTTCGAAAATACTGAGAATAATAATGTGGTTCAGTATCATATTATACTCATAAAGTAAAAAGTGAAGTTACAGCCTATATTCATCCTAGGAATAGGCCATCTTTCATTTCTGACAGTGTAAGAAAGTATCCACCGCGCTGCCCCAAAGCGTGTAAGCAGACAAAATATTTTTTTATGAATTTCTGAGACATGCAGGTTTCCTCACGATGTTTTCCTTCACCGCCAAGCATGTAGCAAATCAGCACTTAAAATTGCAATTAACAATTTTATTGGTGTCGGCAGGGGTCGAACCCGGGTTAGGTACTGTTAAATTTACAGCGAGCGCTTAGGCTCTGAGCAACCACGGTTTCACTTCATTATGGATTTGGAGTCAAGTATGTGGCAGGTACTATTCTAAAAATAAACAATACCTACACCTATAGCCGGTATTGGGAAAAAGAGTCTTCGCGAATAGCTACATAACCAGACAGTCAACAAAGTTGCTTGTTATTGGTTGTTCGTTTTCTAGTGTTACACGACAAATAAGCATAACGGAACACTTCTTATAAAATCTCCTTATTGTCTATTTGTCTGTCTCTGAGAGTGTTTCACGTTTGGTTTCACATTGTTGATTGAAATTAGTCATTTTCAAATTAAGGGCTTAATTTTTTAGGGTCATCGTGTGAGGTACCAAATAAAATTTATTAATAGAATTAGGCCTCGCTTGAAATCCATTTCATTACAGATGTTAAAAATCAATTAGCTAACATGAACACAGGTGGATCTGACCTAATTAACTTTGACAACTTCAATTAAATGTTTTGAAGCAAAATTTATAATTACTATATTTCATTATTTTGTGGTGAATTTCATTTAATACTAGCTTCTGCCCGCGACTTCATCCGCGTAGAAGAAAATGGTTCTAATAGGAGTTTTAATTGTTTTTTACGCTATTTTTTTTTATAGAATAATGGTGAGAAACGAGCACACAGTCCACCTGATGGTAAGTGGTTGCTGTGGCCCATAGACATCTACATCTATCTTCGTTTGTGAATTTAAATGCATATGCGTTGTCAGCCGTGAGGACTAAGATAGAATGCCTCTTTTCCAGTAAAAAGGGTCTCCGGTTCTCTACACTCACCATACGAAACACAGCAGCATTAAGCTGCTATTTTACGCTGGTATTCTGTGAGAGCGTATTCCCTGATCGAGCCGACCCATTCGTGCTACAACTATACTATTAATATAGCTGCAGCATGGCTCTACCATAATAACATATAAATTACAATGTTAAAATGTTAGAATACTTATAAAATATAACGATCTTTATTATAGTGTAGGGATTTAAACGTGAAATAAACATGAAAATAAAATAAAATTTTGTTATATTTTATGAACACGAAGCTCGGCTTTTGATCTGGTAAAAGTGACACGGGGGTATTATCTTTTTACAACGAAATCAATATACTACACCTACCGCAGTATTTCTTTGTAAACAATATTTTTTGTTTCTCCTTCGGGTGCTCGAATCACCAGGCTACTCTGTGCGCTTACTCTGGAGCATGCCACATACAACTGACCGTGGGAGAAGCAACTTTCTCTCAAGTCTACTCCCGCTACCTTAAGAGTTTGAGAGTTGTTTATAACTTGAGCTTTGTTTATGGTTATGGCGAAGCAGACTTTGATAGGAAACTGCACTCTCTTAAATTCGAAGGGGTAATTTGATGGTGTTAGAGGAATCTTACGAATAAATACAGACTCTCCTCGAGAACAACCTGTCAGTATAGTTGCCTCGATTATATTGCAATGCAATGTTTTCACTTGCAACCTGGTGCCATTGCAAAATTTTGGTGGATTTATATTGCGCAGCAGCATAATTGGCACGCCAACTCTCAATTTTAATATGTGAGTTGGAAGACCGGGAGGCTTCAGTGTATTCAGGAACTCGACCGGATAATGAATGGCATCATCGGTGTTTATCACTGAGTCGACGGATTTATATTGATATTCGACCCCTTCGAATGATCTCAAAAGTATTTCATTTATGACTGAGGCTTGTTCGTTTTTTGGTGTTAGGATGGCACGCTCGCATAACCATTCTGCAGGTTTATCGTGAATATTATTAATGTTTGGGTAAATTTTTGCTATAACCTCTTCTACAGTGGAAACAATTGTACCTAACTCTGTAGGGAGAATTATATTATTATCCAGTTCCGGGAAATCACCATTTCCTATTTTAAGCAACAGGTCTGAGAACTGTCCGGCAGTAACATCTCCCCTAAGATGGACTCTCATATTTTTGGTAAGGCTCAGTTTTGTCACTGAAGGCCACAAATGAGACCGCTTTACGCACACTTTAACTTCGTCCGCTCGCGTTCCTCTGGGCACTACTGGTAAAGTCTGTCGTAAATCGCCTGCTAACAATACAGTAACTCCTCCCATTTGACAATTATTATTCCTAATATCTTGTAAAGATCTATTTAGGGCTTCGAAACCCCCTTTGTGAGCCATAGTACTCTCATCCCAAACAATTAATTTCGTTTTGGGGAGTACTTCTGCCATATTACTTTGTTTGGGTATATTGCAGAGTGGGGTTTCGTTTTGTATCAAATCGAGAGGAAGTTTAAACGCGGAGTGTACAGTTTTACGTCCTTCCAGCAGAGTGGCAGCAATTCCGGACGATGTGACCGCTAAGGCAATATCACGATTGCTTCTCACTTTGGCCAACAGTAAATTTAATAGAAAAGTCTTCCTGTTCCACCAGGAGCATTCAAAAAAAAGATATCACCTACACCTGCGTCGATACTGGAAAGTATTTTATAATAGATATGTCTTTGTTCATTGGTTAGAGAGCCTTCACTACTTGACACCAGTTCTGCAGGAATTGACATCGTACCTTGTTTCCTTCAGGTAGTCCCGTTTATTGTGTAAGACTTCAGACCTATGAGGCTGAGGCAACCCGTACTGCTGTAGGCTTTGTCCTCCTAATGCTAATACAGCTTCTCCTATTGTGACCAGACATTTATTGTAGATTTCATCTGCTAGATGTTCATCTATAATGCCAGAAAGCCTTTCCACTTGTCGTTTGTAGTCTTCTGATAGGCTATCCCTGTATTTTACCCAAAGACTTAAAGCCAGCATTATAGAAAAAAGTTCACGCATTTTAAATGGCGACTCGCATAAGGCTGCTTCCTCTAGGGCAGAATCCCAATGTTTGTCGTCCTCTAGCAAGCCAAGTTTCATGCAAGCTAATTGATAAGTTGGTCGGAGGACACCGTTGACAGTCTTCAAGTCAACACTGTCAAAACAAACACTGTGTTATTCGGGTCAACCGTGTACACTCTTACCCCGTGTAGTGGCGGGTAAGATTACCAACTACCCCATCCATATCTTCCCGTGGGTGTCGTAAGAGGTGACAGAGGGAAACTGAGGCAAACGATGGGCAGCAACAGAAAGATGCTGCTGCCCATCTTAATAAAATTGGAATGGAACACTAATTGTGCATAGCTCGCAACTCTCCGATTTTAATTCTGAACTACGCACGATACGTAAATCCAAAAACTGTAACAAAGTTGTTCGTTTCAAAGTTTTTGAAATGTTAATAAATAGATAAGAGCACTTGCATATGACGGTTAATACGTATTTACGCATTTAGCTCATCGATAGAACGATAACAGTGGTCTGTTTTCACTTTCATATGCATTTTACAATGTAATAATATTTTTGCATAGCTACATATATTATGTACAAACATTTTACTTATACACACGAGATAGCGGAAAACCACCAAAAATGCAAATGTGCGAGTTTGGGATCTGCGTTCATCAATCTACTTGCCGTGTGTGGATTATTCTCTCAAAAATGTTTGCTTTTTGGCACAGTCTTGGAAAAGTCTATATATCTAGTAGTGGACTTTCTACAAATCGTTCGCAAAAGCTGTTTATTATTATTTAAAAATAATATTCATGTTTGCATAATATATTGAGTAACAATGTCCAAAAATATACAGTCCTTTAAATAAATATAGACAAGCCTGTGTTTTTAAAGTTCTTCTTCTTCTTGTTGACCCGGAACAGTCCACTGTTAGACACCGGCCTCGTAAGGAGAATTAGCCTTAATCGTAACGCTTGGCAGCCATCGCGCACCTTAGACGCTGCACTTCGTCACCCGTCCAGGTATTTTACATCTAGTGTAAATGAGATGGTTACCACCGACATCTATCAGAAAACAATGGGATTTTTCTGGTATTTTGCATAGTCGTCTTTTACAACACTCAAGGGCCGAAATGGGGTGATGGATTCCATTACGCCTGAGGTACCAAACTGCACATACACATAAACATGCACTACATAGAGGATAGAATATATTATCTTTTTTTTAATAATAAGTGGTTGAGCGACGCTTCGGTATATTATGGCTTCGGTATAAGCAGGGCCGTCTTCCTTGTGTATTGATCACTCAATGTTTGGGAATGGGTCGGCTCGATCGGGGAAGGACTAGCTACGCTCGTTCAGAATACCAACTAAAATAGTAGCTTTACGAAGCAATCCATCTTAATCCTCAAGAGTGACAACGCAGCTACATTTTGATGCAGGATAGATGTAGATGTCTATGGGCCCCATCAACCACTTACCACCAGATGGACTGTGTGCTCGTTGGTCACCCTTACTTCAATCACAAATTGTTATTGCATGTGCATAACGGACGCCCTAAGTGAGAAATATTATCAACAAAGTACGTAATAGACGTAGCGTTTTTGCAAAACACGCCCAAATTATAAAACAAGTTCTCAGTGAGTAGGACAAGATCCTTCTAACGGAAAGAAAGTGAACCGTTCACATTCCGAATTTTAAGCTTGTAACAGACTGAGGTGCTTAAATTGACTGGATTTTGCGTAGATTTTAATTACAAACACTTGCTTTGTTTACTAATTATTTTACTACATTATGTAATTATCTTTGCTAGGATGTCTCTTTGTTAGGCAGTTTAAGATCACATCAAATTCAATTTACTATATTTGTGTATAATTAAATATTAAGCGAATGAAATAATACATATTCTTATATCGTGTTTGGTATCTTACATGCGTATATTTTGAATTCACTTAATATTACAAAAAAAAAACATTAAAAACGATTCATAAAATTTAATAAGGTCGGGGAAAAAGTTTCTTCGTATTTTATATACAAATTCAAGACATTTTTTTTCAGACCATGATCTTTTTCGCACGTTCTTGTCGTAGGTGATCCACTTTTCATCACCAGTGATCAATCCTTTCAAAAATGATTCGGTTTCATTCCGTTTCAATAGAGAATTGCAAACGAGTACACGATTCATTAGGTTTCTTTGAGTGAGGTCGTGTGGTACCCAAATATCGAGCTTTTTGTATAGCGAGACTTTTTCAAATGGGTTTAAAAAAAAACTGTTTTGTGATCAATCTTCAATTCCTCGGCTATGTCGTAACTACTAATATGCCGATCTTGCTCCACTTTTTCAAAAATGGCATCGACTTTATCCGTATGAGGGCGACCAGAGCGAGCTGCATCTTTGACATCAAAATTCCCGGACTGACAACGCTTAAACCAACTTTGTACTATAGTATGTGCCATATCGATTGAGAAAACGGACAATGACCTCAGATATGAGCCGAGTGTCAAAAGGCGTAACTTACAAAATCTCAATTTAGATGTGATAACAATATTTAAATATTGATATTATTCCCACTTCTAGGTCAGCACATATGTTTTGTTTTTTGTTTCTTAAATAATATTGTTCAGGTTCCTATAAACATAGTAAAATCTTACGGTACATCGCGAAAATGTGTTATATTTTATATTTCAATTTATGGTAAGTAACGCAGCAATTCATTTAATAACAGTTTCATATTAAAAATATTTGAAGCAATATAATCACCATATTGAGCTTTTTGCAAATTCATCCCTTAAAATAAACAAAACGCGCGTTACGTCAGTTCGTTCTAAAGAAACGTGACAATGGCAGCCAGAGATGCGTCACCTTTTGGGCCGGTCCGCCATTTTGTTTTCATTCGTGTTCGGATAGCGCTTGCGTGTACGTCTCGTAATTCATAGCATTCATTGCATTGTTTTAGTTGAGTTTTACTGTTAAATTTGTTATATCGTTAAGTTTTTGTTTTTGAATCTGTTATATTAGTTTTACTGTGACGGTCGTTACTAAATCGACATGAGTTCAGGAGAATTTGAAGGACCCGGTCCTTCAACATCATAAGAGACGTCGCCGACCCATAATAAAAGGGTACGTACAAATAGGTACAAATGCGACGACGTAGCCTTTCTATTTCTTAAAGCGCTCTTTTATGTGACCATGTGGTATTTATTTTCTAAAACAATATGTATTTATGTGATGTAGTACTATGGTAGTATATTTTGTCATTTATTTACAGGCCCATCTTCTGGAGCACCTTTAACGTCACCAGTAAAAAGAAAACCTACCACTTTGTCGGTCGGGGAACAAGAGATTATCATTAATGTATACAAATATGTCAAAACACCTGGCCCGAAGACGTGTATCCTTCAAACGTTAATATGGTAGAAAAGGTTTCGGAGATCTCAGGAGTCAGCAAGAGCACTATATATCGCGTATTAAGCGTGTATAGAGATTCCCATAAAATACCAGAAAAGGAATAATTAATAAAAGAAAAAGTCTGTAATTGACAAGTTGGACGATTTTGATAAATCGGCTATAAGAGCGAAAGTGCATCAGTTCTTTCTTGCAGGAGAATTACCGACTTTAGACAAAATTTTGCTCAGTATAAATCAAGATGACCAGTTGCCAAACTTGAGCAAAACTTCCCTGCGACGTGTGTTGCGCCATTTAAAATTCAAATATATAAAGAAACAGAAAAAGTGGTCTAATAGATCGCCCAGAGATAGTTCTGTGGCGTACCAGATATTTGAGAGAAATACAAATATTAAGAAACGAGGGACGTAACATTTTTTACCTTGACGAAACATGGATTAACGCAGGTCATACTATGGGAAAGGTATGGGAAGACACCACAATTGAATCTTCTCGTCAATCACGGTTAGAAGGCTACTCTACTGGCGCGAAAGCCCCTTCGGGTAAAGGAAAGCGATTAATAGTTGTACACGTTGGCAATGAAAATGGCTTTTTGGAGGGATGTGATTGGGTATTTGAATCATCATCTACTGGTGACTACCATGAGAGTATGGACGCTCTCCATTTCGAGGACTGGTTTAGAAAAGTAATAGAAAAACTGCAAAGCGGCGATGTCATAGTTATGGATAACGCTAGTTACCACTCCAGACGTTTAGAAAAAATCCCAACAATGTCTTGGCGGAAACAAAATATGCAGGAATGGCTAGAATCTAAACAGATCGCATACGTGCCCTCGGACACAAAGACCCACTTAATGGAAAAAATAAAGGCAGTTAAAGATAACTATCGAAGTTACGTCACCGACGAGATGGCAAAAGAAAAAAGCATCACAGTGGTAAGGTTACCTCCTTATCACTGTGAGCTTAACCCCATTGAACTTGTGTGGGCAGATGTGAAAGGGTACGTTGCACGAAAAAATACAACTTTCAAGTTAAAAGATGTTAAAATTTACTTAAAGATGGTTTAACTCAAATCACGCCAGATAAATGGAAAAACTGTGTTCAGCATGTCCTTAAGGTTGAACAAAAATGCGTGGCATGGATGATAGAATTGACCAAACTGCAGATCGCTTTATAATTAATGTTACAGATAGTTCATCAAGTGAAGATACGAGTGATGATTGCACCGAATAAAAATAAAGTTCTTATATAATATTAAAAATAAAGTTTTATCTTTTGCATAAGTACGTACTTATTCGGTGTCGTTATCACTCGAATCTTCTATATTATAAATTAATGTTTTTGTTGTTAAATGAATAAAGTACTTTATAACAATAGATGATTTTTCTTCTACAGCGATCTTTCACATAACTTTTAATAATAGTTAATAAATATATATTATATCAATCATTATAAAAAATCATTATAAATAAAGAAAGTACTACATATAAAATGTGCCTATATATTGAAGGTTTGTAACCCTGGTTAAACGACCGAAAGGTCATTGTCCGTTTTCTCAATCGATTTGGCACATACTATACTCTTACTGACACTGCATTTGGTCCATAAACGTCACAAATTTTTTTCGCGGCTTGAGTCGCATTTTTCCCTTTTTTGTAATAAAACTTTAGAATGTATCGAATTTCTTCGTTAGATTCACTTATTATGGCGGACAGAAAAACAATTGAAAAATGGCGGGAAAGTGTTTTTTACTTTATATTTTTCTTTTTCTTAATGTCCTATATGTATTGATATTAAAACCAGCCTGATACAAACACTATAACTAAAGAGATTTTTGTTCAATTTTATACAAACAAAATACGAAGAAACTTTTTCCCCGACCTATTACATATTATGTTATCTAGAGACCTTTCCTTACTAGGATTATGTAATCCTCCCTTTATTTTTCTTTTTCTTAATGTCCTATATGTATTGATATTAAAACCAGCCTGATACAAACACTATAACTAAAGAGATTTTTGTTCAATTTTATACAAACAAAATACGAAGAAACTTTTTCCCCGACCTATTACATATTATGTTATCTAGAGACCTTTCCTTACTAGGATTATGTAATCCTCCCTTTATTTTTCTTTTTCTTAATGTCCTATATGTATTGATATTAAAACCAGCCTGATACAAACAGTACAACTCAAGAGATTTTTCTTCAATTTTATACAAACAAAATACGAAGAAACTTTTTCCCCGACCTATTACATATTATTATGTTATCTAGAGACCTTTCCTTATTAGGATTATGTAATCCTCCGTGATGTAATCCTTAGCAGAGAGCCGTGATAGCTCAGATGGTTAGCGCTCGGTGTAAGTTTTACACAGAGGAGTAGCGTGGACTAATATAGACGTGGGCAACGTCGCATCAGCGAGGCGCGAGGCCCCTTTTCTTTCGTTAGATCTATCCAAACATGCTTTGACACGACATACCTACTCATAGCTATTAATTCCTGGCAAGTCTCATATTCCGTCAATATAACGGTCGCGGTCTTTGAAGTTAGTTACAATGGCCTCGCAGTCGCAGTTTGTTTGGGGCTTCTTGCGAGGTCCCAAACGAACACGCTTTTAAATTTGTAAAAATCGTAAGTGATCAAATTAATTACTAATTTGTGTTAAAGTCTGGGGGCATCGCATTTAAAGGGGCCTTGCGAGGCCCCTTTAAGTGCGAGGCCGTGGGCGAGGGCTCACTTCGCCCACGCCTAGCTACGCCACTGGTTTTACAGTGCTCGAGCAACCCGGGTTCGATCCCCGCCGGCACCAATGAAATTGTTAATGCATGTGCATAACGGACGCCTTATGTGAAATATCATCAACAAAGTGCGTAACAGATATAGCGTTTTGCAAACACGCCCAAATTATAAAACAAGTTCTCAGTGAGTAGGAAAAGATCCTTCTAACGGAGAGAAAGTGAACCGTTCACATTCCGAATTTTAAGCTTGTAACAGACTTAGGTGCTCAAAATGACTGGATTTGCATAGATTTTAATTACAAACACTTGCTTTCTTTACTAATTATTTTACTGCATTAGGTAATTGTCATTAAATGTCATTATGTCATTAAATGTCTCTTTGTTAGCAGTTTAATATCACATCAAATTTAATTTACTATATTTGTGTATAATTAAATAATAAGCGAATGAAATAATACATACTGTATTCTTATGTCATGTTTGGTATTTTACATGCGTATATTCTGAATTCACTTAATATTTACATAAAAAAAGACTTAAATTAAAACGATTCATAAAATTCTATCTCTTGAATTGTCCCCTGATTCCTAACCCTAAAATAATTTAAATAAAAGAAAGTTAAAAATTAAACCGCGTTTTTGTTGTAGCTGGGTTGTAGTTTTAATTTTATTCTTGTTTAATGCGTACTACCAATCTACCTGGCGAAGCAAGCATTGCGATTAGTTTAACCGGGACGTCTCGTGTCTCGAAGTCCCGGACTTTCCTATTTCAGTTGTCTCGAGTACCAGGACTTTCGGGTCGGGACTCGAGACGAGACAAGATTGTCGAAATTGTTAATTAACATATAGTAAACATTTATAAATATAGATGTGGGTGCGAGAATTTATGAGTACGCACTCGTAAATTCTCAAAATAAAGTAAAAGTAAAAAATTAAAAGCACGTGAATACGATGGCGAATCTCTTTAAGGTTAAGATAATTATTGTACTTTTGATAAAGTTCATAAAGGCATTTAAATTTAATTGAACTTTCGTAACCAGTTTTTTAAAGTTGACAATTATTAAATAAACGATTATGGAAAACTTAGATATAAAAAAATAATTGAAATTTCTTCTTCATGAGTCCGTAAAGTCCACATCTACCACTGGTCGTGGGTCTGGCTCGTAGAATGAAGGATTGGCGTTAATCGTCGTTCGGAAGGCGGTCCGACCGATGATCGTAGCACCAGAAGCATGTATGTATGACAGTCCGATTCAAAAGAAGGGTCAACGATGAGTAGTTTATAGCAGGAATGTTGATGTTTGCCTTATGTTTGAGAAGATGACTGGCTACGACTTTCGTTTTAACTTGGGAGAGACATAATATGTCCTCTACAAATAACTCACATATTCTGTGAGTTTATGCCTCCGGGCTGTTATTGGCAATAAGTAATTAGGAACCCCATGGGTACACTATATTTCTAAATAAATTTAATACAAAGTTACATTCAGAACTTTTCAAATATGAGGAAATTAGTGACTGGCACATTTCAAAATTTCTGCAATTTATTTTATTTACACACAATAGCAATTTATTTAGAAGCAAGCAGCGCCCTCGTAAATGACCTTAATACTCATACTGTTTCGTATAAAACTAATGCGATGGTATTGTGATGTAAAAGAAATCGAAGTTTTATTGAATTGTAAGGCAACTCGGGCGGCAAATTTAGCAATTTACTCTTGCGCGTGTTTATTGCGGTAAAGCCGCGGTTCGTTGACGGCGAGCAAGCGGCGGGCTTCGGTCGCTGACGCAAGATGTGACAGTAGCGGCTCAACACCTTGTGAAATGGTCGTATCTGAAGCTTTAAATCCATCCCGTCTCGATGGGTTGGGTTAAACGGAAAAACAAATGGATACCGCGCGAATACGCTCCTAAATGTATTTTTATAGTAGAATATACCAGTTGGCAATTATAACGGTTTTGCACTAAAATGACACTATCTTTGAGTTAATGTGTCCTTTATCTGTTGTAGATTAGAACATTTATTAATATAATTTAATCAAGCATGAAGTGGACAAAATTAGTGGTGTTAATAAATATTATTGTGTTGGAGTGTTGGGCAATGACTCGCAGTGAATTGGAAGAGTTCAGTGATTTTATAGAGAAAACGTCGCAATTGGATCTTAATTTAAAAAGTAAGGTCTTGCATTTGTTACGTTGTGGATTGATTTATAGGGTTATTGTTATGGTTTAAAGTTAAAAGTTAAATATACAGCCCATATACGTCCCACTGCTGGACACAGGCCTGCTCTCATATCTGAGAGGGTTTTAGGGCAAGGAAGTGTCCGCCACGCTGCCCCAATGCGTGTTGGCGAACTTGTCTTCGAAATATTTTTTTCTTATTTCTCAGACATGCAGGTTTCCTCACGATGTTTTCCTTCACCGCCGGGCACGTGGTAAATCAGCACTTAAAATTGCAATAAACAATTTCATTGGTGCTGGCGGGGATTGAACCCGGGTTGCACGCGTACTGTGAAATTTACAGCGAGCGCTAACCATCTGAGCTGAGTTATGGTTTAACTAGTTCCAATTTATATATATAATCTAATAAACGCATTATTTTTGGGTTATCATATCTTATTTGAAAAAACACATAGTGTCATCACTACCATCACTAAGCCTTAAAAAACTATCCCCAACACCACTACACTAGGAAAGATACACAACACGTGTTTCGCATCTAAACGAGGCATCCTTAGAGTTAATAGAAACTACTATGGCTAACTATTTAGATCATAACAACATACCTATGACAGCTTTAATAGTTCCAAATTAAACCGGTTTGTTTAGACTAATGGACATAAACAAAAATTTACAAATAGTGAACTACGAAAATGTGACAAAACATTTATTGATTTTTTTTTACAATTTATACTTTTCCATGTTATTCAACTGAAATCCTCACAAATGGTAGTAGGGAATCTTCTTCTTCTTCAGCTTATGTAATTTGTACAGCTGTCTAGTCAGGAAATTGGCGATTTTTTCATTCCCGTGCCCCGGAAAGCCTATAATCTTGCGCCCGATCTTAATCCGGTCGCGTCGATTTGCCGTCCCATCGGACTATGAGAGTGACGGAATAGAGAGTGCACCTGTGTGTACTAACTCTTGCACTATAATCCTGTGCTGCACAGACGGTTAGTCTTCATTGAAACTGGCCACCGTGACCGAAATTCAGGTTGGAGGACATCACTGTTATTAATATTACAGTAGCCTAATTACAAGTCATAACTATTATCTACGCATCACGGTATTTTCATGTAAAAATTACGCTAAAAATGCAGTTGAAATTAAAGAAGTGTGTCAAAATTGTACATAGTGGAAATCTATAATCTTTACCTGTCTCTTTAAGAAACCGGCGTGATGTGATAATGCATAATATGCAATATGTGTGATGATGTTTTCTTTTAATTTTAAAGGTAACCCTGATCTTGATGTGGACGAAGACGATACAGCGTTAGAGAATGCGTGGGAGGAGAGTGGCAAATTTGAAGGTGATCTGATTCTTAATGAAAGGCAAAGGCGATTGATCGTTGAAGCTGTCGCCGAAGGATTAGCGAGGAACGGTCTTAGAGACATCACTAAGAGATGGCCAGACAATGAAGTTATATATTACATTCAGCGGGAACATTTCTGTGGGTAACACAAACATATTAAGAATTCCCTTTTTTCACGGTATAGTTGTAGTTATTATCATTATGTACCACTAAATTTTAATTATAAACAGTGTTTGAATATTCAATAATTCAGTAATTTCCAGTTGTTATCAAATCAAAGTTCATTTTAAAAATAAACGTCGGTTTATGGTTGCTTTCCAGCTGAAGACCAATTACAAGCTATAGAAAATGGAATAGACGATATAACACAAGCTTCGTGTATCAAATTCCGACCATATAAGAAAGGAGACAGAGATGCTGTTGTTATACAGGTATAATATGCTAAAGATAATAAAATGCTTACATTACATATCTTGTTTTAAATCTTTATTTTAAATTTTTACAATTACGTAAAATATTAAGGGAATCTTTTACGTAATCAACATTGTATGTATTGAATGCATTCACGCAAAAGTGACAAAAATAGTTGGTTTAAACCTTTGACTTAGTTTAAACAGAATCAATCTTGAAAATTATAAAAATGCATGTCAATTATTATACACTTTCAAAATAAATATTAGGACTGAATTGTGTGAGTTCTTATTCAACTCTAGTGTTGCAATATAGGATCTGTAGGTATCCTAATAAAATCGAGTTTCTCGCACGCGTGCGCAATACCAAAGTAAGAACGTGCTAAGCATCTAGACACGCTTTACCCTACTAAATAGTGATGTTAATACCAACGTAAAAGCTGACAGGTCTGATTCTTTTAGTTATTTTAACCAGTTTTGAGTAAAGCTAGAAGGCTAAGTTAAAGAAAATTTTATTTTGTATATTTTTATTCCATGAGTAATTTTATATTTTTATTCCTTAAGAAAAATAATCAAAAGCAGATGGTAGCACCCAGCTATATTCTCCATTGAAATTTTGATTTTTTTTAGCAGACTGCTCGAGAAGGAGAGTAGTACTCTATGAATGTATGTATGTTTGTTTCTTTGACACGTTCGTCGTCGTTAGATTAGTCTTAGTTGTGACATGAGGTATACCTAATATTTAGATTTTTCTCTTTTCAGAAGAATTTTTGTACGTAGTCGGGTTATTTTAATAACTGTTTTAACAATGGTTAAAACTAAAAACAGCTTATTAATTGCAATAGCCTCGCTAATCATCCTTTGTAAAACTTAGTGCTCTATTACCTACGAGGATTTGTGGTTTATCAAATCAGTAATGGCCCCCGCTCTTACAGATTTGATAAACGATCCTAAACACAGACGTCTGAAATAAGTTTCTAAATCCGTGATCCAAAACATGTTTATAGATTGTAAACTATCTTCCATTTCCTTGTGATGTGAGGACATGCAAAGTCAGACTAATGAGCAAGACGGCAGACTAATTCCTCCATATCCCTCTCAGAAATAATAGCGACTTTTGCCCAGTTCACCAGTTGTGGGACTATTATAGGCTGTAACATTAAGTTTTCAAATTTTTACACATAAAATTTTTAAATCACACTGTTCGAATTATTAAGTATTTAATCCTTAAAATTTATTTCAGGGTAGTAGACGTGGTTGTTTCTCGCAAGTTGGTTACCAAGGCGGTTATCAAGTATTGAATTTGTATGGACGACATCCTGTAGGCAGAGGTTGTTTCAGGCACGGCACTGTGGTTCATGAGCTTCTGCATACTCTTGGCTTCTACCACATGCAGAGTAGTCCGGACAGGGATGATTACATCAATGTAGTATGGGAAAATATACTTCAGCGTAAGTAAGGAAATTTCTTTTCTGCTAGTGCTCGCCGCCATCAAAATAATTTAGTTGTTTCACGTAGTCTCTCACAAGGTAGAAGTAATAAAATTCTAATAAAGCGCAGTCACTTCTTCATTAATAATAAGTAGGTATAATATTGTATAAAATTATCAATGTCAAACAAGTAGATTTCTATATACAACAGTAAGAAAATACTTGTTAGACGTAATTACTCGGCCATTACGTGTATTGCTGCACACTCTAAATAAAGTAGCTCAGGATGTAGATTTATTCTGCTGTTCCTTGGGTGAATTCACAAAAGTGACATTATATGTATTATGTTATAATAGTAGATAAGTTGTGTTCTGTCCTTATTAAATTAGATAGTTTTATGTGCCTACACTGTCGTATTAGGTACGCCTGTAAAGACAGAGGTAGAAATAAATAAATAAATAAATAAATATAATGATAAGACTTTTCTAATAGAAACCAAAAAAAAACCGATATCTTAAATCAGTCAAATAATATTGGCAGAATTAGATTTATCTTAACGTCGTTCATTTCACGGAAGTCTTCAAGTAATAATAATAATTGAAGATAGTAATAGTACTTAATATTAGATATTTATTAACAAATCTAATATCAATACGGACGAAATTTTGCTTTGATTTGAAACACATATATGCAATAAAATTTAATATTTAATTAATTTTCAGCGGCAAGGCATAACTTCCGAAAATACAACACATTCGCCGTTTCCGATTTCGGTGTTGGATATGACTATGATAGTGTCTTGCATTACAGTAAAAAAGCGTTTTCTGCAAATGGGCAGGATACTCTAGTACCAAAGCAGGTAATAAAACTTACTTTAAATTTGTATTTACGTGTAGTAACATAGAATAATAATGGTTAAATTCATTAACAAGTAGCAAGTCGTGTAGCGGCGGTGTAAGAATATCCACTACCTCATATCGTCTCGTGGGTGTCGTAAGAAGTGAAGAAGGTAAACAAACTAGGAGATGGGCAGCAGCGTCTTTCTAATAGTAACTAAAAATAAAAAACTGCGGTGGCCATCCCGCCTGCCTAGCGTGGCAACTATGGCAAATATGGGGGATATTTGGCATAGTTGCTAATTCACTAAGTTGTTACTTCATTAATAATTTGAAATGTCACATTTTGTTTTAGAGTGGTGCGGATATCGGACAAAGAGTCGGTCTTTCTTATAAGGACACACAAAAATTAAATAAAATGTATTGTGACGCTGATTCGAATAACAATGATATCGGAAATCATGCTCCTCAAAGAATACCAAATAAGAAGAAAAATACTAAAAATAAACCCTTTAAAGGGCATGGAATTGGATACCATCAAGGTAAAGCTATGGTTATTAAGCTTCCAGCGGCAGAAACATACCGATTGCCTGATTTACCAACATTTCATATGCTTGATTATTTTAGTAAAACACCGCAAGCCGTGTCACAAACGCTTATCGAAAATCATGGGTTTAGAAGTGGAATAACATCTGCATATGATTCAGTTACGCCAATACCCGATGAAGTTGTGAAACCTATTGTATTTAATACTGAATTACCAGAAAATTACAACAGTAGTGATGTGGTGCCAGAAAAGTTACACGACGATATTTTAGAACCAAAATTCAAGGAAAACAACGATACATACGAACAAAGAAATCAGGAAAATGCCCTGAAACATTTATATGACAAAGAAGCCGACAGTAAGGACTTAGAAGATGCATTTGAAAGATTAAATAAAGTTATTAAGTCTCATGTTTATCCTTCCGTAAGACAAAGTGATAATGAAACAAAGAATGATTACAACAACTATTATACTCCTAAAAACAATTTAAATGTTAATGACGATGACGCAACAATGAAAACTAAAGAAAAATCCTTTAGTTACACACGTAATGACAGAGATAAAGTGGTGAATGAAAAAAGTTATGGCATTGAATATCCACAAAAAGTGACCCAAGAAAATTCCCAAAGCAAAGATTTTATAGAAGAAATGGATTCCTCATTTAGAACGTCTTTTCCTAGAAGGAGTCAAGACTACGTCATACAGTTATCAGATTCAGAATCTATAAAAGAAAACCTTAATCATAGAAATGACTATGAACATTTATACATACCCAACGAGCACAGAGAAAATATAAGGCAGCACAGATTATTTGGTGAAAACGTACCAACTAATAGTGAATGGAATCGAAATGATGAATTCACACGACATATTGGTGATTATGACACAAATTCATATTTATATGAAAAAGCAAACAAGGACGTGCCATTATTTGACTTAAAACACACGAAAAGTTATCTATGACGATCAGAATATGAAAATAGCCGCTAATCAACCAGTTGCCTTTTACTTTCCGTACCAGTTCCATTAACAAAATCATGGTATAATATAGGCAAGGAAGACTTACCAAAACCCGAAAGTTGATCTAAGAAGACTATTGAAACAATAAAGGATAATATCAGAGATAAATAATAGATAGAAAATGTATGATGCACCTAAGTTAAAGATGCATTTATGTTAGATAATTTTTATAGTAGTTTGTCTGTAAACGTGCAGGTAGCATTAATATGAAAACATTGAAAAAAATGTTCATAGTACTTCAAATAAAAAGTAGTATATAAAAAGGGCATTTTATTCATATTCATAGTAAGTTTATAATAAGCTTGATCACGTTTTACGTAATCAACTTCGATTATAAGCCCCTTACGGCGCGATTAATATTAGGTAAATTTAAAGTTTAGCTAAATATATCCATCCATCCATCCATCCATCCATGCATTACAGCCTATAAAAGTTATCTTGGTATATATTTGCGAAAAACAGCAAAAAATTAAATAGTTATTAATTATTATACATTGGTGCTTAAGCTTAGTAGTGTTAAAACATCATTACAGTTAAAAATAAACCATGACTGTAAATTAATAATGTATAAATAATATCATTCTTCAAGTAGACTTGACTATATAATTAAATACATTTTTAATGAGTGTTTACTACGTGTACTTAATGATTTTAAACTACTGTAAACACAAACAAACACTGATATACCGACACGACAGTCAACTTGGCACCGCTGTTAGGACTGTAGCACCGCTCAAATTTCGATGGAATCAAAGGCTTTCTCATAGTGCAGATCAAGTGCAGATATCATAGATAAATAGATATGTAGCAAGCTAGCAGATATGCAAGACAAAGTGACAGATTGTACTCTTCGGTCTTTTGTACAATTTGCCAAAGAGTATAGTTGTGATCTATGGTACTAAAGAAACCGGCTTGTTGGGGAGTTTGGCAGTCGTCCAGTCTCCGTGCGAGACGATTCGTAATGAATCTCGAAAAGAGCACGTAGACGCGGCTCAGAAGGGAAATCGGTCGGTAGTTGTCGCCTTTCTTCAAGAACAAGACCACCGTACATCTGCTCCACGTTTCTGGAGTAGTGTCACCATGGAACACGGAATTAAAGAGCTTCTGAAGGACTTCAGTTACTGGTTTTCCAATCGCTTTCAGAAGATCTCAAGCAAAGACATTAGAGCCGTGGTTCCGCTTGATCGCATCTTCAATAAGAGCTGTATTGATGTTGTGCAAGTCCCGCCGCATGCATTTGGAGATCTGTCTGTTCACTATACTAGGAAAATAAATATATATATATATATATATATATATATATATATATATATATATATATATAAATATATATATATATATATATATATATATATATATATATATATATATATATATATATGTATATATACACATATTATAATAACCCATTTAATACAGTTTTTGTTTCATAAAATATTTAAACTAGGTTATAGAGAGACCTTGTATATTTTCTGGAACTTTGTTGTAATAGCATATACATTACTAATGAATTACTGACTCTTTTTTTTTATAGGATAGGGTGACAAACGAGCACACAGTCCACCTGATGGTAAGTGGTTGCTGTGACCCACAGACATTTAAATATTCAATAAAGAATCAAAATAAACACAACACAGACGAGGTAATGATACCAGAGTGTATAACACTTTTTTAATAAAACTACTTTTGTTTTTATGGAAATACATTAAATTTTCGTAAATAGTTATACTGAGGGGCCAAAGTTAATATTATATTTATATCTTAAAAATTTCTCTAAGAGACACTCTCGGTTTAAGGTTATAAATAGCTTTTAAGGCCCTCTTCTGCAAAACTAAAATATTATCTAAATCGGCAAAAAATTTAGATTAACAAAAATTGTAAATAAACAAAACATATATCAGCTTTTATTATATACTTAAGATAGAATATTTTTTTACAAACTACTTATTCTAAGTATTTTATTTTTATAATTTTTGTACTTCAACAATTTGATGTGCCCTTTAAATGGTACATTCTAAATCCAAGGTATAGTTTTTTTTTTAAAATAATCTATTGGAAAACCATCACATGGCATAATATACAATCTTACTCACGTTTTAATATTTCATTACCAATATTAACAATGTTTCGCAAAAATTTTGCTCTAGCAATTCATACGTTCATTTATACCAATAAATAAAATTGAAGTGTCTGTTTGTAATGTCCAAAATATCAGCCTTTTACTAAATGCATATGAAAGTATATACGGTACTTATAAGAAAATTAAAAATTTTAAAATTTTTGTCTGTCTGTCTGTCTGTCTCTTTGTTCAGGGTAATCTCCCAAAGGGCTGGACCAATTTTGATGGGACTTTCATAGGCAGATAGCTGATGTTATAAGGAGTAACTTAAGCTACTTTTATTTTAGAAAAATAATTAGGGTTCCGCGCAAGAAAATGAAAACGCATGAAATTCAATCATAATAAATTCCACGAGGCCGAAGTCGCGGGGAACAGCTAGTTTCAAATACATTCTTACATTGGCTAGAGCTCGAACAAGCACCGACATTTGTCAGCAAGTTTAGTGTTGGAAAAGCATTTTCAAATAAATATTGTACAGTTCTTTTTTTTGAAAACTTAATACAGTATTTATGGAAATGATCTTCACAGATTCTATATTATTGCCTTTTTTATAATCAAAATGTTTTGAAAGGAGATCTTCTCGTACAACAGCTTTTAACTATTTTTACACTGTTTTATATTTCTTTTGACACGGATAATTCTTTAAAAAATCAAATTTGACACTTATTATTCTTTACAAAGCCCTGAGTTTGAGCACTGGCCGAGCCAGTTTAAAGCAGTTTCTCTCTGTAAGTGACGAGCCGCAAGTGCTCACGCACACACGCGCCTCAAGCTTGTAATAGTGTAACTATCATAGCGCGGTTGTATGAAGCTTTGCCTCTGTACGGTACGGTTTCTTTACTCATGTGACACTAGTGAGAATTCTAATCTTCTTTACAGCATAGGCTGCAGAGTTCCGGTTTATAAAAAGTACTCTGTGGTGCAGAGCTTAGTCCATAGAGTACTTTTTATTTTATAAAGCTTAGTCTGCTTGCTACTAAAATGCTTTGAGAACTTGGCATACTATCGCCATCATAGACTTAGGATATACTAGCGTATAGACCAACATAGTGTGCAAGGGAGAAAAAAATTCCTTATGGCAAAAATGCAAGATAGAAAAGGATACCAAATCTCATGACTCTGTAACCGATTTTGAATGACAGGTCGGCACAATTCGGCACGCAGGAAATAGCTCCGAGATATTTTGTAATTTTTTAAAGTATAATAGTGGTTATTTTTAGTAAGTAACTTTTTTCCAAAATGGTTAATTGTTCCGTGAGTGAGTGTGCTGTTAATAATAGAAATAATCCTGATAATTTCACATATCACAGGTAAATTCTCAAGACATCGTCAATGTTATGACACGTTTATTTTTGGTTAAAATTTATGTTACATACTGTTTTAAATATAGAATATATTCAATTATTTTGTTAATTATGATATTTTGCAAAGAAAAAAGTCACGTTGTTGATAATTTGCATGAATTTGGTAAATACATTTTTATACAAAATATTTTACATGTACGCTAGGGATTGACTCAACTATATCAAAATTAATGTCGATATTTATCTTGAATGTTTATAATGAATCGATAGACTTGCCTACACAACAAAAAAATAAATCCTCGGTTTGCGTTCTAAAATGTAATTTTATTTTGCCGTTTTTCAAACAGATTCCCTCCGGATTCTATAATTAGAAAAAGTGGTTAAGATTCATTGGACGGGTTGGTTGGAATGCAAAGAAGAACTCAACAATTTGCAGCAAACATTTTCTTGAGAAGTATAAAAGAAAAAGTAGAATAAAAACAATTTTATTAAAAGGAGTCATTTCTACATTATTTGTACCAGTAAGTAAAATATTGTTATAATAAGACTTCAAAAATATAACTTTCAAAACTTTAGATAAATATAGAGACATATTAAATACAAAAAATACATTAAAGACAAAAAAATCTTGAGATTATCCTCTTTAAGCCATTATGAACCCAACTAAGTATCTATTTATCAACCAAAATAAATGTATAACCTAGCTTAACCAACCGTACAGCCTCACGGTCACACTAGTACAATATTCATAGCATCATGCTATTTTTTCAAGGGGTTGAGCGGAGCTTCGGAACTTCGGATTATATTTCCAAATCATAACGATAAAACTTTTAGCGTAGTTAGGTATAGATATTTAGTAATGCTCCTCAAGCGCTACTAGACGACCGCACATGAGACGTGATAGTATAAATTCCATAGTAGTTGATACTCACAACGGTCAATGCTTGATGGCCGACGACATTGTCGCGAGGGCTTAAATAGCGTGGTTCATCCCCTACAGCGTTAGTCGTAGAGAAGAGGAACTCGTGGTTAAGTAATAGCTGCGCAGATCAATAGATCTGCGAAATTAAGTTGCACTTGCTGCGGTCAGTCCATGAATGAGTGACCATTTTCTTAACATACCGAGATTGAGAGAGTAGAGAGTGCATCTGTATCCTCAGACACTTAGTGAACTTTACTGTGTTAAGATCATTATGTTTTTAAAATTCATGCAGGTAAAATGATAATAAGCTTATTATTACTTTATACTTTTCAGGGACAGATGAAAGAATATAAACATGAAGCATGATGAAGCCTCATAAACATATTGGCCTTTAAACAGAGCAATCTTATTTAACTGATTCCTACAAGTTTCCTTCCTTAAATTATTAAGTTTACATTCATACTTAAGTCGAATGTTAAAATAAACTTCTATAATCTATTTAATTATTAATTATTAAATGTTTGTAATTATCACAAGTAATACTTATATGAAAAATAAAGCAGCCATTATGTTGTACTCCGTGTCCCCGTTTTTGTTTCCCCATCAAAACATTTTATAAAATATATAAAATATAAATAGGTATATACTTAGTTAAGTATCTACCTATTTATATTAACAATATGTTAAAAAATAAATTCTGGGAAACTGCCCACGGCAGTAAATATTTTTCTCCAAAGATCATAGCTCGTAAAACAACATTCTGATCTGATTATTGGGAGTTTTTAAGTTTTTCGGTAAAGTCACCTGGGATTTTATACATTTGAATTAAAATCCAACAAAAGGCAGGTAGGTTCAGCTTATTCCCAGGAACATGTTATATGAATATTTTTTAATTATTTTAGAACTATCATGGTAAAATTCAGTTAATTTTTGAAGTTATTCAACTTCATGCACTAAACAATTTTTTATAATCTTTTTACCGCTTCCTTAACAATCATTTTCGATAATCCTTTTAAGTAAAATATACATCACTAGCTAACGCACACAATGACAAATCAAAATTGGTCACCCGTTTTCGGGCTGTCAGGTGGTCTATACGCTAGTATATTCTAAGTCTATGATCGCCATCGACTTTATGCTAGCTTGAGTTGTAAACAATATCTTTCAAAAACTTTGCAATATGACGTATCAACGTATTGTTAAGAATTTTTAAACAGTTTATTACATTTACAAACAATTATTTCTTTTTATATGACTCTGGCAAAAGTACACTTGTACGAGTCCATAATAAAAAAAAAACTTGACACTGACATAGACGTAATTTGCAAAGATAAATTTTATTTTGTAATTGAATGAACAATGAGTTGTAATGAAATAGGAAGAAAAACATTTTGCTGTAAATAATGTTTTATTTTTATAAAAAAATATATCGTTTCTTTTTTCTCCTATTTTTTGTAGTATTGATAATATTTTACTTACGACACTTTCGCAGAGGGATATACCTATTTACTGCATCTACCTATGTGCAATCATTAATAAAATTCTTCGTTGAGTGTTAATATTGAACTTGAAAATTTTTTTTTCATGGGTTGTGCTGTGTCGGGTGTGCATCGAACAACGATGTTGTTGTTTGGCAAGAACTCTAGTGATACACGTGCTAAATTAGAACGAAAATTATATTTAGCTAAAGAGTCCCCGGAGCCAGACTTTGATATATCAGGATGTGAATTGCGGCAATTACCGTCTGGGATTTTTTCTATATGTAAAGTATTTAGAAAGGATAACTTGTATCTGCAGAATAATTGCTTGAATTCATTGGATCATGGTGGTCAGTTGTCTGATTTGCATCACATTAAGATTCTTGATTTAAGTTGTAATAGATTTATATTTTTGTCAAATGACATTAGATATCTAGTTAATCTAACTCAACTATATATTCATAGTAATCTCTTAAACGCAATCCCTGAAAATATCAAATACTTGGAATGCTTAAGGGTTTTAGACGTGTCAAATAATAAGCTAACTAGCTTGACAACATCATTAGGTGAATTGCAATGTTTAAATAGATTGAAGATTACTCAAAATGATGAATTAAATGAACTTTGCCCTGAACTGTGCTTAGCTCGTAACTTGGCACATATTGATTTAGATGGAGAAAAATTTACTTTCCCTCCCTCTGAGATTGCCATTAAAGATACAGAAACTATTATGAAATTTTTGTGTGATGCACTAAACATTGAATATGTACTTCCTTCAAATGTAGAATCTAATATATCCATTTGTGATGTAAATAGAATCGAAAACCTCTTTTCTAGAAGGAATACTATATCATGGGAAGAACAAGAGACATCAATTATTGAACAGGAAAAAAGGATACACAGAGCTAATCAACAGCAGAGAGATAAATTTCTTTCAAAAATCATTCAAGAACAGTTGAATTTAGACTCGGAAATAGCTAAAGTTCATGAGGATAGAGAAGTTGAAAGGCAGAGATTAATTAAAGCTATACAAAAAGATGAAAAAGAAATTGATGTTATTGTTAAGAAATTTATTCAGTCTGATGGTCTAAAACCAGAAATTATACAGCAACAACTTGCCTATGAAAAGGCTGAACATGATAGGTTACTTGAAGTTACTCGACAAAACTATGACAATATAAAAAAAGCTGATGTATTAAAAGCAATGAAAAATCTTATTAGAAATCAAAACTCCTTTCAGTTTTTTTTGAGAAATTACAGGGATAATTTAAACAATATCAGAGAAAATATTGTTATTCAAGAATTAGAAAACAATGTGAAATTATCAGAATTTTTGGATGCTAAAGATAACTCGCGAGCAGTCTTAGTTCAAGAACTTCTAGAAGATGAAGATATCCAAAAAGCTATGGTCACATCTTTGCTGGAAAAAGTTGATTCAAAAACATGGAGCTTAAATCAAGAAATATCATTAATTTCATCTAATTTAGCAAGGTTGAGTGCTATTGAACAAGAGAAGAAAAAATTACATATTGCATATAATTACAATGAACTTCTACAGCAACGAGTACAGCTAGTGAATTTATTAGATGATTTGTTTGAACAGAAAACCAAGAGGAGAAAGCAACTTATTGACACAATCAGAGAAGTTGAGATTAAAAAGGATATGAGTACAGATTTTTGGTTAAAAAATTATCAAAAACTAATCAATTCTGCTCCTAAAAACCTGCTGGGTGTTAGTAAACAATTAGATCCTCTATTAGCAAATTACCTTCTACAGGAAGACGTCATACATTGCTTGCCTTTTCTGGTAAAATTTTTATTTTCTGATGAGTCATTAGCAAACATTACCACAGAACAATTGAAAGACAATGGTGTGACACTTTCAGTAGATAGGGATGGTATAGTTAGAGCTATAAAACTTTACATGAGTTCAAAACTTTCTGAACAGCAGCTGGAAGTCAGTGGTAGACGTAATGATTTTCAACCTACTGCCCCATATATTGATGATGTTAATGTACACAATTGTTCAGGAGTATTAGACGCAGAAAAAGATCAAGATGTATCAGAAGGAGAGTGTGTTGTTTGTATGGATGCCAAATCAGAAGTAGTTTTTGTTCCATGTGGTCATATGTGTTGCTGTCAGAGTTGTGGAATGCAACAGATTGATTTGTGCCCTATGTGCAGGATTAATATTGAAAGAAAAATTAAGGTCTTAATTTCATGATTAATGTCCTTTTGTTTGTATAATGATAAGTATAATTTTTTTATGTTAAGGAGATTATCTGGGTGGCAAGATCTTTTAAGAATAGGGTTTATAACAGTTCTAATGCCATTGCTAGACAACTGTGAGGGACATCTCCACTTGGACTCCTATAAAATATTGACAAAATCATCTTGTATTCCCCTGTTTCCTTTTTAACCCCCGACAATAACAGAGGGGTGTTATATGTTGGTAGTGTGTATCTGTGTGTCGTCTGTGGCATGATAGCTCCTGAACGGATCAACCAATTTTGATTAAGTTTTTTTTCATTTGAAAGGTGTCTTAATCGAGAGTTTTCTTGGCTATATTTCAAGAAAATCTGTTCAGCTGTTTGAAAATCATCAGCTTGTTTTGTTTTGGGGGTTTGTGGGGTTTTAAAATTTTAATTTAAGTTATTCTTTTTTAATTTGTTTTCTGGATGATTTTATTCAATAATTGTTAGTGCACTAGTTCAATGTAGGTTTATATGTAATAAGTAAATGAGATAAATAAACAGGTATTACCATACGAAACACAGCAGCAATGAGTTGCTATTTTACGCTGGTATTCTGTGAGAGCGTGGTCCTTCCCCGGTCGAGCTGACCCATTAGTGCTAGCTGCAGCATGGCTCTACCACGTAAAAGTGTTTGAGGCAAACTTAGTTTAGATGCTGGCGAAGAGGACTAACGAAGAGGAACTGGTTTAGTTATTTTAGAAGTCATTTGTGAACATAAGATAGCCTAAGAATGGAGGGTACAATATCATGATACTCTTTTGGCATAGCATTATAAAAAAAAGTAATATGAATTAAAATTTAAATACAGTCTAAAATTATTTATCATTACTATAAGAATAAATAAAATTTGTTAAAATTTAAGTGTTTAAACACTGACTTACTTTTATATTTTAAATTATCATTGTCATTATAATATTCATTTGAATTACCAAAAGCAACATTTATGACCCTATAATAATTAAAATAGGCTTTTCAATTTGGAATGGATATCATCACTAAATATATTTTTTTAATGAATTTACATATTTTTAAAATGTACATACCGGTAAGTGAAATGGCTTAGGGAGAAAACAGAGGAATATGTTTGTATGGACTGAATTCTCTTTATATTTTCTATTAAAAATAGTTAAAAGACAATTTAATATTATTTGTATATGTTTTGATTGCAATATTTTTTTATAGGATCCATGTGTTATTTTTTTTGTAACAAAATGTAACTAGAAGTTTGGTTTTAGATTTTGCCAAACATTATTTTGTAAATTATAATGTTATAAATATTATTACTGGCATAATTATATTATTCTAATACATTATTTTAAACTTTTTCAATTAATAAAGTGCACTTAACAGCTATTTGCAAAGTACACATTTTAATTAAGTTTTTCTAAACAATTGTTATATAATATACAGTAACAATAATTTTGTATATATGAAAAAATATTGATTATTTTTGTTAGGTACATATTATGTATATGTATATATTGTTGTATTCTTTCATTTATTTCAATATATAGTATGTTTTCCTAATACTCTTTACCTGTCTCAATTATTTTGGTTATTATTTACATTAAGAGATTTATGAAACAATGTTAACATTGGCTCAAAAATAAACTGTATAAATAGTTTAAGTAATGTGATATAGTGACATGATGAAATTATATTGTTAAAAATAAATTTCAGTAAAACATACTGGTTAATTATAAGTATTGCCTATTTATACTATGTTATTAATTTTATATTATGTAATAACATTGATTAGGTTTAGGCATAGAATATGTATTATCTATGGGTTTAGGCAGTGGTGTAGCTAGGCGTGGGCTTAGTAGGCTCTCGCCCACAGCCTCGCACTTAAAGGGGCTTGCAATGCCCCCAGACTTTACCACAGATGACTAATTAATTTGATCAATTTTACGCTCGAAAAAGAATGTCACAAATTTAAAAGCGTGTTTGTTTTGGGGCCTCGCAAGAAGCCACTCTTAAGTGCGACTGTGAGGCCGTTGTAACCACCTTCAAAGACCGCGACCGTTAGATTGACGGAATACGAGACTTCTCAGGAATTAATAGCTATGAGTAGGTATGTCGTGTCAAATCATATTTGGTAGGATAGATCTATTGGGTAGATCTTAGGAACGAAAGAAAAGGGGCCTCGCTGATGCGACTTCGCCCACGTCTATATTAGTCCACGCTACGCCTCTGGGTATATAAGTAATAATGTTAAAATATGCTAGTCACTCATAAATATATTCATAATATGGTTCCTGGTCCTGGTAAAAGAAGCATTCTAAAAGAGGAACATGTCAATATAATTTGTGCCTTCTAAATGTTTGTTAGATGTATAGGTGCATTTTCAATTTTTAAACTCAGTTTTATGGTTTCTGTAAAATAACCATGTACCTAGTCTAAGGCTTTGAATTTATGAACATATTGCCAATTTTTAGTTTTCATTGTATTGAAACTAAAATTAAAAAAGTTAATATAACTTTCGATTTTTAATTTATGTATCAATTTACTTACATTTTAAATTGTTATTTATTTGTTTGGTAGGTAAGTATTATAATACTTACCTACCAAACAGTTTTGTTTATGTATAGTAGGCACTTATCATCACATACTATCAGTGACTACAAACCGTCACAAAATTTGGTAAAACCTGTTTGCAAAATGCATTGTTTTTTTATTGTATAAAAATTTGCTTACCTTACATAGAGGCTTTATGATGTCTTGTATGTTTAACATTATTAAGTACTAGCTGATACCCGCAACTTCGTCCGCGTTGCTTGATATATTAACAAAGTTTTCGATATTATATCATAAATAGCATAATAATTAAAACTTCTCCGCGGCAAGAAAACACATCACTGAACACGTAGTGCTTATAAAAATCGTTTCTTAAAACTTTAATAATTTTATATTAAATAGCTTTTTACCCGCGGCTTCGTTCGCGTATTCTTTAATTTAGAAACATCATTAAATGCTATTTCGCGCCTTGAATTCCCAAAGACTATTGGACCTAGATGATTGAGCAACACGTGAATAAGTTTTTCAGAATTGCATAATTATCATGTCTAGAAACATCTACAATTTTTTATATTGGACGTGTCTTCCGATGTATCCATAAGAATGATAAATTGTCTTTGAATCAAAATTTACTATTATTATTTACTGTTTACATTCATTCATAATTAAAGTTAATTTAGTTTTAACAAAATAATGATAAATTCATGGTCTTATATGCGATATTTTTAATATTGATTGGTACCATAAAATAGATTCTGATATTTTTTCTACGTTCGAGTAGACTTCAAAATTTCATAAATGCAGTTCTGATAATGATGAATACTACACATGTAATAAAACAAATTTTAATAAATCACGTTTTAAGTTTTATTTAAGCGGGTTGTACAAAACACATCTTTGGAAGAAAGTTCCTTAAAATTTGCGTAAAAGAACATATTGTCGATGTAAAGCACCGAGGCTCCGAGAAGTTTGAAGTATGTCAACATGTTCAGTATCGTCCCAACCATTATATCAGACTTGATAGAGAACAAATCCTCGCAAAAACACTGATTCCTACCAAGGATGATTCCCGGTAGGCTATTAAAATTAAAACATCCTAACTTCAATCCCAAGCATACTACTTCAAGATACTGTAAGCTCTTGAAGTAGTAGTCCTACGTAGATCGCACCAAACATTATTAGTTAAAAGTTGATTGTAGTCTTCGTAAACTATAACATCAGGACGTTAAACAACTTAGCCCCCACCTGTCTCCATGGGTACTTTATAGTGCCCGAAACGTCTGTAATTAAAAAAGTTAAAATTAAACACGATAAAATCCTTAAGATTACTTTTATTGCAAATGAGGTTCTATTCGCAGTGAACGTGGGTAGAACTACACTCATGATCGGAAGCAGAAAAAGGTTCGCCTTGTGACGGCGAAAGAGAATCCGCCACCTCATATCGTTCCGTGTGTGTCTTAAGAGGCGATAGATGAAAACAAACAGGAGATGGGCAACATCATCTTCCTGACAACAAAATAATAAAGGTTGCGGTTGCCAAGCGTGGCAACTATAGCAAATATCCAGCCTATTTGACAATTTTTGGGGAGACCTATGTTCAGTTCAGTGGACTTTTGATAGGTTGTAATGATCACGATGATGAGTTTTATTCTTTCGAATCTTTGCTACCGTTTATATTTACGGTAGTGTGAAAACAAAAAAGTAACATCTCCGAAAATATGAATAAAATAAAAACAGCATAATTGCCCCATTAAAACTAAAAAAGTAGCAGCCTACGTACATCCTCAACTGGGGAACTTCTCAGATATACAGGTTTTCTTTCACCGTTGAGAACGTGGTAAATCGACACTTCAAATTGCAATTAACATATATGTAAAAATATATAATAATGCTTATGTACTATGAAATTTACGTTTGGATCAGTTTGATTACCGCCTTTGACAAGTAAAATAAAATAAATCTTTGTTTAAGTAAAATCTGCTATCTTTGATATTTAAAGTATTTTTTCGCAACAGCCTGTTCATTTACATATCTCATGTGAGCTATGAAACCAGGACTGTCACAAAAATCTTGATTTATCTGATAATATAAAAACTCAAAAATACAAAAATCTTAAATGACAAACTCATTTGTAAGTCTCATTAAAGGTATAAAAACTAAAGTAGCAGCTTACATACGTCTCACTACTGTGCACAGGGCTCCTCAATACCTATAGTGTTTATGGGCAGAAAAGAGTATGCCGCTATCCTTCAACTACTACTCAGACCTTTAGGTTTGCCCACAAAGTTATTCTTCACCACTTCAATGGATACGTGGTAAGTCAGCACGTAAAATTTCCTATAACAGATTCATTTATCCTTAAAGAACTCGTACACGTTTTGCTCCCTTGCCGTGATGAAATCTCACGGCGAGCTACACGGCTCTCGTATTTGTTTAAATAAATTCCTTAAAACTGAAACAAAGCTTTTGTACGATTGTTGCCCATATCTACCTAGTACTAATTAGAAACCCAACGATGCCACGAACTATTCCATCAAATAGATATAAAATCACACAGTGCACTTAATTTCCAATTATTTACATCAGTTAACGTGATAACATATGAAGTTGGTAATATGAAACCTATGCCGACAGACACCCAATATATTCAACTAAAGAGCTTCTCTCCTAATCTTAGTTTTGTGTACACAGTACTGGATACTGTGCGTCGTTAGCCATTTTGCCAAACGTGGTAATTGTGGTAAATCATCCCGTTAATGGCCACCGGTCTAGATATTTTTAAGTGTGACAATTTTTGATGCTGCACGAATAAGTATTCAGTAGCATTATAAATTTTAATTTTATCAGTTACTTATCATTAGTTTATTTAGCAGAAAGTAGAAGGCGCTATATTACATTATACTATGAAATTCAAAACTATACTATCTAGTAATATCAGCTATATAAGGTTGGGGTGCGATTATATAAAAAAGGCATAAAGTGCTGTTGATTGTGTTAAAAATCTGTTTATTTTAAAAAACACGCTATCAGCGCCGCTAGCAGTGAAAAACTATTTGATGATATGACCATATTATTATCATGAAATAGCAATGTTGTGTTTAGTTATTAATATCGTTAAACGATCTCTATTCATTGATTTGGCTAAGCTATATCATGACATGGTCACCAAACAGTGATAAATATTATGAAATAACACCATTTCACGAAATAATGATTTAATGAGAATTTTGCAATAATTGCAGGCAGACCAGTTTTAATCAGTTTACATACAGATATAGTATCAAACTTATGAAAATAGATATGTTTTTTAGTTCAAAAAAATATCAATTTTCATACTTTTGATAGATGTCACTATTATCTATTGTTTTTTAAATTTTAATTATTACACTTTTAAAATGAAATAACGATTAAATTAATATCAAAATACAAGCACGTGGAACAGTGTAATGTACATAAGTATGTAATGATCAAAATTGGCGTGGATGGTATACTTGGTAACCGCTATAAGTAATTTCAAACAGGTCCATGTATTTACATAGGTCATGGACATATTTTTTTATACGTCCATGACATAGGTTTTAAAATTTATGCAGATTAATTCGCGGGTCTAGCTCGTTATGATATCAACTAGGTCGTGTATTTGACTTTTACACCCTTTAAATGTAAACGTCCGATACGTAATATAAAACGAATGATGGAATAATGTAAAATTCTAAATAGGCATCTGAATTTTGTTACGGTAATGTGGCAAACATATTAAGCATTCTATCCTTGTAAAGAACAAGCCATTAAACAAAACAGTAAGTACATACTTAAATAGTATGGAATGAAGAAAAATCCACTTAGTATCTATTAATTAGACTATATTTCCATTTATCATCATAGTTTTCGTAATATCGGTGTAACTTAAAGTAGGAATTCCTACTTTACTTTAAGTGAATTCATAAGAAGCGTCGACCTGTCGATCACATCGGTGTTTTTGCAGCAGCATCCTCAGCTAATCTAGTAAAATATACTGGCAACTTCTCCTGTCGCTATTCACAAAACATACTCATTCGAATGTCTTCTATCTGCCTAGTAAAGTTATTTGAGGAGAGACGTCAGGAGACGAGACGGCATGACAAATGTTGCATGTGTAGGTTTCTGACTTGTTACAACTGTGGCACAAGTATATTTAGAGGCTTAATTGCTGTAGAGGCAATCGATGCGATCGTACTCCCGGGGCATTTGAATAAATGTTAAGTGTAGCGATTTTGCAACGAGTACCTACATAGTGTTTTTGCATTTATAACAGACAAGGCTATTTAAATAAATATAGATTTCCTCAAATTACCAACTTAACCTCCATGCGGTGCAACTATTTCAATTTTTTTATAGAAGTATGTTAATAAACGGGTACATAGCCCTTATGGTAAGTGGATACTGTGGTTCATTGACATCTACATCTATCTTCTAAAATATAGATGCATTGTCACCCCTGAAGACTAAGATCGAATGATAATAGTGGCCCACTGCTGGATGTCCCAAGCTTTTTAGGTCCTTTTCAGAACATAAAGCTCTATAGATTTTTACTAAGATTTTCTCTTGTATCGTGGAGACGTTTTATATGCGTAAATTGCATATGAACAAACATTCGGAACAGCTATTTGCAGGTCATACAAACATTTGTTCCATGCGTGGTTCACGCGAGCTTAGCCAATACGCTACTGAGCCGGAATATTTGTTAAGAGAGAGACGATCTTTTTGTTAATTTATTCACGTTTCTTAGACAAGTGTTTATTATGTTCGATTTCTCCAGGAAAGACAACTATAAGAAGCATTCCAACGGGGACTTCTAATACCAAGTATGATAAAAACTTCCTGCAGTTAGTATATCGTTATAAGGTACGTGACCCTTTATATTTTCGTAGAATTGCTTTTTCGTATATAGCTTTCTTTTACAAAATTTCTGCAGAAAAAGCAAAGACATTGAAATGTTTTATCAAATAATACAAACATCCTATTCGGTAATAAATACCTACAACGGTAATAATTACAAATCTTCTAAATAGGAATTTAAATATATGCAAGTTTTCAATATAAAAAGGCGTTTGATTTTACTATCTTGCTGTTAGGCAAACGTTGTTTTGCCTGCACCTGATAGGAAACAAAAAATATTGTCTGCTTCGTTTCTAGCAGTAAACTGAGGGGAGGAGTTTTCGGCACACAATAATGTATCTACTAAAAACGCACAGTGCCCACTAGGCATTATAGAGAAAACCAAAACCAATAAATAATAAATTTCCAATATATTTAATGCGGTCGAGACTGGCTTTCCACAACGCTTTTTCCACATAGCTTTCTAAAGATTTCTTCTTGGAGCTGACATCAGGAACTTTGCGTTCTCGAACGACAACTCAGGATAGATACGCTAAATCCCGTCAAGGATGCAAAAAAAGTGTCGCATATCATCCCAATGAGCTGACTTATACCGCCATATTCATCGAACACCTTGGACCTTTTACGGGCTGTTGAAGAAGAAGTATCATTTTAACATCTATATTTAAAAAATTACTCCCACGTACTTCAATTCCCCACACAAGAATTTTCTCCTATATCTTAGATACGTTTATATTTTATTATACAAAAATGTAACATGGACAAACATTCAGACCCGCAACAATTATTTATAGATCGTCATATGACTTAATATGACATATTTTGGTAAATGGTTTTCGACATTTTAAGTGAATATCGGTCAAAACTTATTGAAGAAAGTGACCCGCCCTGGCTACGCCTAAGTGGAATCTTTTAATGTGGCGTCATTTAGCTTTCTTAAAATAATCATCAATGATCATTTGTTTTATAAATTTTTCGATTTCAAACAAATAATCCAGGTTTTTCTGATAAAATATAGCCTAGATCACTCCTGACATCCTCTCCTCTGACTCCTTCATACGTGCGCTCCGATTGCAAGGTAACAAATGCATCGATACCTCAAGGAAGTGTCGTTGGATTTCTTTTATTTTTGATTTACATCAATGACCTTCCTAAAGCTGTAGAGGAAACGTCTGTCTTGTTTGCCGATGATATATCGTTATTAAGTTCATGCCACAACGACACTGATATTTATGAAAAACTTCATTTACTTATTACCAAAACTTCAGACTGGTTGAATGATCATAATCTAAAAATAAATTTTTCTTAAACTAAAATATTAACTTTTCATTCCCATCAAAAAAACTGCATTAAATTTAAAATTCGATTACAATGGCACACTTTTAGAATATGTGAAAGAATTTAAATTACTCGGTATAGATATATGTAGAAACTCACTTGAATTGGAAAGCGCATGTCCATAGAGTCTTCAAGTCCAAAGGTCTAAACTTTTGAGCTGCTCATATGCATTACGCGAAATTAAAAAAAAAACTACTAACATAGAAACGGCAATAACATCCTATTATGCGTATGCGCATACTTGGCTGAGTTATGGCATCATTCTGTGGGACAACAGTACTCTATTCACTCTCCAAAAGAAATTAATCCGGATTATAGCAAATATAGGGTTGGCTATAGATATCCGGTACGTGAATTTAATTTTGTTTTCAGTTTAGGGGGCTAGTCAGGATTAAGCTTGAACCTTTTACACTATTTTTGGATGTCGGAAATGCGTTTTGAATTAATTACGATAAAAATAAATTTCACTAAAAATTGCGTATAACGAAACGCAAATATGTCAATTTGGTCTAGTATTATGAATTAGACCTCCGGTACTTGATTTTAATTATGTTTTCAGTTCAGGAGGCTTGTCAGGGTTAAGCTTGAACCTTTAACACTATTTTTGGATGTCGGAAATGCGTTTTGAATTAATTACGATAAAATAAATTTCATTAAAAATTGCTTATAACGAAATGAAAATAATATGTCAATTTGGTCTAGCATTATGAAGTAGACGTCGAGTACTTGATTTTAATCATGTTTTCAGTTTAGGATGTTTTTCAGGGTTAAGCTTGTACCTTTTATACTGTTTTTTTTTTGTAAAATCATAACCTCACAATTTGGATTTCGGAAATGTGTTTAACTAAAAATTGCATGTTACGAAACAGGTCATCCATAAAAAAGTTAATTACTCGAACCCAGACAATCCATTTGTGGCTGAAAATGGGACTCATACACAACGAATTGAGTCGCAGTGGAGAGCAGTCAGAAATCGAGGTTTTTCAGAAAACAAAATTATAGCAATTCACATTACATTGTTTCATTTACCACTATCATAGCAGAGTTTAGGGCAACCTGACTTTATAGATAAGATAGGTCGAATCTGTACTAAAACCGAATCAGAACGCTCCGACTCCACGTAGTCTCGACCGCATTAAATATATTGGCACAAAACTCTCTGCCACACCATCCGGCACTAGAGCTTCACTAGTGCTGGAGGGTCTTTTGCCAAAGCGGTCGGCCTACACCGCCTCCACTGGTAAAACCGGAAAACCGGACTAGCGCATACGGCTAAAGAGAAAGCGGACTTGTTTGCGTCTCTCTTTGCCTGCAATTCACGTCTGGCCAGTGGCAATATCGTTCCACCTGAATTACCTCACTGCAGCACCTCTATGTCGGAGGTTCATATCACAAACAAGGAGGTTCTAAAAACCTTGCGGAGTCTAGGCATGAATAAAGCTGGTGGACCAAATGGTATACCAGTATGCCGTAGTTCTAAAGGTTTAAAGTACATCTGAGTTGTCTGCTGTGTTGACATGCTTATTGGAATAGTGCCAAAATCTTGGAAGCTGGCCAATGTGCAGCCTGTTCCAAAAAAAGGCAGCCGTGCCGACCCTGCCAATTATCGACCCATTTCAATTACCTCCATACTCTGCAAGATTATGGTGCGTATATTGAACACCCTTCTCATAGAATACCTAGAACAGAATGACCTCCTCTGTGACCGCCAGTACGGGTTTCACTGAAATCAGTCAGCTGGGGACCTTTTAGCGTATGCTACGCATATATGGGGCGAGGCACTCGAGAACAGTGGGGAAGCACTTGCTGTTTTCCTTCATGTCTCGAAGGCCTTTGACAGAGTTTGGCATGCTAGCCTTTTGGGCAAGCTTCCAGCGTACGGCTTATCCCCTGGCCCGATTGGCTGGGTAAAAGACTTTCTTCCTTACTTTGTTCCTCAGGGGTTCGTTTTCTCCGCAACTCTCTTTCTGCTGCATATTATTGATCTGCTTGTGCCCGGTATCTTTTTTTATAGGATAAGGGTGACAAGCGAGCACACAGCCCACCTGATGGTAAGTCGCTGCTGTGGCCCATAGACATCTACATCTATCCTAGTTTGCGAGTCAAAATGCAGATGCGTTGTCAGCCGTGAGGACTAAGATGAAATGCCTCTTTTCCAGTAAAAGGGTCTCCAGGTCAGGTCAGCATTAAGCTGCTAAAATTTACGTGGTAGAGCCATGCTGCAGCTATATTAGTAGTATAGTTGTAGCACGAATGGGTCGGCTCGACCGGGGAAGAACCACGCTCTCACAGAATACCAGCGTGAAATAGCAGCTTAACGCTGCTGTGTTTCGTATGGTGAGTGTAGAGAACCGGAGACCCTTTTTACTGGAAACGAGGCATTCCATCTTAGTCCTCACGGGTGACAACGCATCTGCATTTTGATTTGTAATCGAGGATAGATGTAGATTTCTATGGGCCGTAGCAACCACTTACCATCAGGTGGACTGTGTGCTCGTTTGTCACATTCATCCTATAAAAAAATTTGTATCTATAGGTACACAGACGATAGCACAGTTGTGGAGAGATACGAACCAAGTGCTCTGGATCAAATCCAGTCCGAAAGAGAACCTATGGTTGGGCGTGTGAATCTCAACAATACGGACAGTCTCCAAAGGCGCGATGCTAATCTTGTGAAATTCAACGCCTCCTAAACACAAGCGTGTCTCTTCACTGCAAAAAGGAGCCAGCTCACTTGGCTCCTTCTTGCTGAAGTGTATCACTGGAATACGCCGACCGCCTTCAGTTGTTGGGGGTTGAGATATTCTCAAAATTGATTTTCGGGCCGTTCATTGAGTCCTAGGCCAAAGCAGCTGCAAGGAGGTTAGGAGTCCTTGCTAAGGTGCGGCGATACTTTACACTGGGACAGCTGCTTACTCTATATAAAACGTAAGTCCGGTCGTGCCTGGAGTATTGCTGCCATATATGAGCTGGTGCTGCAAAATGGCACCTAATAGCTTTGGACTCAAAGAAAAGACGTGCTAAGAGGCTCATTGGTTAACCGAATTTGGTTTAAACGAATCTTACCAGCCTCGAACACAGGCGCAAAGTAGCCAGCTTTTTGGTTTTCTACAGGATGTATTTCGGAGAGTGTACGCAGGAATTACATAACTTAATTCCTCCCACTCCCTTCCACCATGAGGCAACTAGACGTACAACTAGTCTCTACCCATTCGTTGTTGACTTACCACGCATTCGAACTAAATGGTTTGCTACATCGTTCGTTATGCGTACAGCAAAGGAGTGGAATAAGTTGCCAGCATCTGTCTTTCCATCCGATTACAATGTGGGTGTCTTCAAGGCAAGAGTGAAGTCAGTGCGCTTCACCATCTTAGGCTACATAATTACTTACCATCAGTTGGGATTGTAGTTAAGCGCTGGCTTGGAATATAAAAAAAAACCATAGCTGTACATTATGTCTCCCACTGTATACTACTACTATACTGTATACATAAGAAGGAATGTTTACCAAATTAATTTTAAAATATTACATTTTGTATCGTATTTCATACTAATAATCTAAAAAATTTGAAGGGAAAGCTAATAGCAAATTGTCAATATCGATGAGTGATGAGTAAACACCTTTCACACTCAAACTGGCATAATCGTATTACCACCATGGTGACATGTTGGCTATTATGTATCAATTTTCTCTGCAGGTTTCATACCAATCGCTTCTCTTTTGTATAGGAGTTGGCCTCTTGACACCCAGTGAATATATTTATTCTCATTAATTTGATGGGTACTCTACTGCTTCATCAAAACTATAACAAACGGCCAGACTAACTTATGGGTGACAATCTATGTCCCAATTAGTCATCATGTGACTGTTTCTTTTATAATTAAACAACTAAAAAGAAACAGTACACAAGGGCTGCCTAAACAAGAGATCTTGAGAAATCTATGTACTAATACTAGAATGGGAAACTTTGTTCCCCTTTTTAGGATTTCGTACCCAAAGGGTATCCAACAGGACCCTATTACTAAGCCTCCGCTGTCCGTCTGTCCGTCCGTCCGTCCGTCCGTCCGTCCGTCTGTCTGTCAGCGGGCTGTATCTCATGATCCGTAATAGGTAGAGAGTTGAAATTTTCACAGAATGTGTATTTCTGTTGCCGCTATAACAACAACAAATAATAAAATTAAAATAAATTAAACATTTAAAGGGGCTCCCCTACTAGAAACGTGTATTACGATGGTACGGAACCCTTCATGCGGGAGTTCCACTCGCACTTCGCCGGCTATTTAAGTATACGGCGCTTAGGAAGGAGTGTGAGATTTGGCATAGTTAAAGTTTATATGAATAAGGAGTGCAGTAAGCTAAAATTCATATATAGTATGTGTTACAAATACATTAAATGAAATATTATAAGACATTTATTGTGTAACACTTATAAGTCTGTCGTTTGTTTACGTTTATAAAAAAAAGAATTTATTTGAGACTTTTGGTACATAAGAGGGTTAATACAAAATATGAATTTTATTTTATTTTTTATTTTATTTTATTAAAATTGGTTTACCAACAACTTATGCACCAACATCTTCCCATATAAATCAAGCGATATAGTAAACAAAAAAACTAAGTACACAGTCAATTACAGGTAAACACCACATGCATAACTTTTATCGCGACAATTAAAAGACGAATTTGTACTTATTGAATAGAAACACTGTAGTATTGCTATTATAAAATGCACTAAAACAAACTGACCAAAAACAGAGCGGCAAGGTATGGATTTACAAAATTTAAAAAGAAAAAATTAAAAAAGGAAAAGTGTTTAACAAGGCAAATGTTTATAATCTGAGGTACCTATCATATAGACAGCCTTTCGAAACTTTCCCAATGAAACATGGTTAATGTCGACGAGATCGCTAATTTGGTTAAAAAGTCTGATCATCCTACAAATTGGCGAATGTGATCCCAAAACAGTTCGTCGTAATGGAGGACTGAGTGGTGTAATAGGTTTTCGTGGAGGCCTGAAGGGAACTCTAAAATTAATCTTTTGTAAAAGTTCTGAGCAGTCTATGATATTGTGGAGTAATTTAAATAAAAATAACAAATCTGAAACCTCTCTTCGTTTGGATAAACTGGTCATGTTAAAGCGCTTAAGACGGGTCTCGTAACTGATATGCCTGTCTCGCATACCCGAAGAATACGACAGATGCCGAAGAAAGCGCTTTTGTACCCGTTCTATTCTCAATGAGTGAGTAGCGTAGTGTGGTCGCCAGATTACACTACCATACTCAATATACTTCTGACCAGACTACAATAAAGGATTTTTTAGTTTTAATGTCTCGAATTCCTTACTATTTCTTATAACAAAACCCACCATTCTCGATGCCCTGCCGATCGTTTGTTCCATATGTGGTATGAATGAGTTTTAGTCCGAAGGCCTCTTACATTTTGATAGTAGACATTTAATTTAATGTCTACTTTAAATTTACAAATTATGTTAGTAAAACAGAATAAAAACTACACTATGACATTAATTTAAATATTTTTGAGGTCAGTTTGTGACACCTGTTATACACGTATGTGTGAATACCCAGTGCCTCCTGACTGGACAGTCTGGCTTATCACTAATGACCTTCAAAATAGTGTTGGAACTCCCTCGCACTCTGCGCTTAAGAGACGCGATTCATTGGCGTATTACAGCGTGAAAATCGTCAGTATGCGCTAGCACAAACATCCTTGATGCACTGCAAAATTGCGAGAGTCCCAACATCACTCTGAAGGCATTATTACATTGAACTCGGAGAGAATTGATAGCCCGCTGCGTATACTTAACTCACAGATTACACGTATACATTGTTTTACACCGAGCAAATCTGCGGGCCAACATGTTGCAGCGGACTGCCATCGCCCCTCCTTTCTCTTTCAATATCACTGTTATCCTTCAAGTCTTCGGTAACTATGTGGCCAAGGTACTTGAAGTACGACACTCTCGTAAGAGCTACCCCGTTAAAATTTACTGGTGGAACACAAGCCACTTTACGTTCCTTCGCTTGAAACACCATAAGCTCGCTCTTCCTTACATTATAAATAAGGCCATGTGATTCCGCAAACTGCTCACAAACTAAGATTAATTTTCTGAGAGCAGCAATTGAGGGACTCAGCAGCACCATGCCATCAGCGTAACTGATGTTATTGATACAGTGTCCGTCAAGAGAGCATCAGACCCGTGTGCTGCTGACTTCCACTATCAGACAGTTAATGTATGCTGCCAATGTTAAAAACATGTCACTATCCACCACGACACTATTTTAGCACTCGTAGAATGACTTCACTCGTAGGATGACTTGAGGGTATTAGTGTTCTGTGGACTTGAGCGAAATCTCCCGCGCTCGGCACCTACACCTACACTGAACTTTATACTGCACAAACAAGTGGCGGATAAACGCTCCGCTAAGTGACGCAACCTCTCGCACACTCGATCCAACCGGCACTTCATATACTACCGACAAACATAATAGTCTGTGGTCAAACAGTCGCACAGAGTAGAGATAGTAGCCATAGAATTTTAAAATGTTGGCAACATATAATTACTATGTACTTAATTTCAGTTGATTTCAAATGTTTCTTTTTCAATAGTCTGTGGAGTGTATGTAAAGGCAAAAAAGCGTTTACTTTTCTTTACATTTTGATGTGCAGTTAAAAGTGAAATACAGTAGATATACAAACTTAAAAATTTAATGAAATGTGGTCGAATTTCGATTACTATGCGACTCTAGTATCATATAAAATATAATATATTCCTATTTATATTATATTTCTCTTCATATATTATAATGGATTCAATTAAGCTTAATTATAAACTTGAATTTTAATTAAGCTTAATTTACTTGTCACTTGTACAAACTTATTTCTGTCACTTGTAAAATGAAATGAAATTATGTTGGAAGGTTTTTTATTAGATAAGGCTTTGATAAAAAAATAAATAAACGAGGAAGCCTTTAACCCGCATTATTATTTTTATGTAAATGAGGGCCGTCTAATCCGAGCTTAAAAAAATTGCACGTTTCGGTCTAGCGCTTAATAAGACGGGCGTCAGATTTAGCATAAATCTCGTTTCTCGTGATAAGAGGCCTGAATTGAATTACGTTATTACGTGGGGTTGGACGCTTAGGTAATAATTTGGAACACTTTTAGTGCGGAATATCCACATCAATAATGCATGCCCTTTAACTCTCAATACCCACAGAGGTGATGTCGGTTATAGAATTCTTGACAATAGTATGATATACCTAACCTAAACTTTATTCGGGTAATAACACATGAAATGATTATTATTCTTAAGAAGTTATTAACAATAAGTATTTTGGCGCGTAACAAACATTTATTCAAGAGTGTGACTCCATTTTCTGAAAAATCGCTATTTCGTTTTTCCTATCACGGTTGGGAAATAATAAGGGTTAAAAAGGGAACAGAAAGATTAATATTTACATTTTATACACTTAACAGTTTGTTATCTAATTATGTTTTTAAAATAAAACACTAAGTATATTTTATTATTAAATATATATTTTACCTTTTAAAATTAAAATTAGAAGTTAATGGCGAGATAAGAATTCAGTCAGACAATGATACGTCTTTTTGTCAATAATTAACAAAGGCAAAGAGAAAAACGTAGAGATCAAAGTGGGCTGAGATTAATTAATGAATTTTGTCGACATCATTTATAACAAGCTGTGAACGTCTAGAAAAGGTTTACTGGGAAAGTTTCGTAAAGTGAGTAGAATTTTGCTACTAAACTGGTTCCTTCGAAGTTTTTGCAATTCAAATTTAGAGAGACCAAAATACTTATAAATTGTGATACTAGGTACGCTTTAATTGATTTTATTTATTTATTTAAAAAAAAGAAGTTACTCCCAATTTTGGATTTACTCCTGTATCGTGGGAGCAGTTTACATACATAAGATGTACAAGGACAAACATCTATGTATTGAATAAAACTAATTTTACGGATTACATCGCGTTTAATCAACTTATTTTTATTAATTCCCGACGTTTCGGGTGCTTTACAGCACCCATGGTCACGGGGGACTGAGGTGATTGACGTCCCGATGTCAGAGTTAATCCGGAGTACCTTCAGCTTTTTAATTATTAATTTTGGTCCGATCTACGCAGAATGAACTAACTGTGTCTTGAAGTTGATTAAACGCGATATAATCCGTAAAATTAGTTTTATTCAATGTGTAGTGTTCGCGTAAATATAAGAAATCATTAAACATCTATGTAATTAAAAATCTATGTAATTAAAACGTTAAAAAAAACGGGAGTCTGTTATCCTAAAAATCTAAATAGAATATATAATTTTCTATTAAAGAAAAATGTAAATTTTTGGTACATATTTCTGAATTCTGAATCAATGTTTACAACTACGACTACTTCTACATTGTATTTACTGCAGGTTACAGATGACTACGGGCACATGTTAGTTAGAACGAGTGAGTGCGTTAACACTTGTGACAATAATATAATAATCCGAATCCTCGATTTAACGAAAAAGGCCTATGTGCAGCAGTGAACTTTAACGGGCTGACGAATAAACTTTAAGCCGTATTATCAATTCAAGTTGTCGGATACCAGAGCAAGTTCGCGTATTTTAAATTTTTTTCTACTTTATTAATCTGAACGTGTAGTAGCGATGTAAGAATATACACTACCCCATATCGTCCCGTGGATGTAGTAAAAGTAAGGCAACAGAGGGAAACATACTAGGTGATGTGCAGCAGCGTTTTCCTAATAATTACAAAAAATAATTGTTAAGAGCCGTGGTAGCTCAGGGGCTAAGCGCTCGCTGTAAATTTCACAGTACGCGAGCAACCCGGGTTCGAACCTCTCCGGCACCAATGAAATTGTTCATTGAGTGCTGATTTACCACGTGCTCGGTGGTAAAGGAAAACATCGTGAGGAAACCTGCATGTCTGAGAAATAAGAATTAAAAAATATTTCGAAGACATGTGAAGTTCGCCAACGCGCATTGGGGCAGCGCGGCGGACATTTCCTTGCCCTAAAACCCTTTCAGAAATGAGAGGAAGCCCATGCCCAGCAGTGGGATGTATATAGGCTGTAACTTTACTTTTAATGAAAAATCAATTAAAAAATACTCCGGTTGCCGACCCACCTGCGAAGCGTGGCAACTATGGCAAATCTTATTATATATGTATATATAAAAGGCAAATCTGACAGACTCATCTATCAACGCACAGCCGAAACTACTGAATGGATTTCGCTGAAATTTAGCATACAGACAGTTGTAATGACGTAGGCATTCGATAAGAAAGGATTTTTGAAACTTCGCCCCCTAAGGGGATGAAAAAGGGGTTAGAAATTTGTATGGAAGTCCGTCATTTTTAGAGCTAGAAGCCTGAAACTTTGTTTTTAGGTTACCGATTAGAAATAAACAATTACGTATTCTAGGGTTTTCGAAAATTCAACCCCTAAGGAGGTGAAAAAGGGGTTGAAAGTTTGTATGGGGAAACAAGATTAGGTAAACTATTTTATTCGAATCTTCACAGGAGTACTCCTATCAATAAATGAGTAAACAATTGTTTCAGGCTCTTTCAGAATTCAACCCCTAAAAGGTGGAAAAGGGGTGACAAATTCTGAAAATCAACATGGGTATCGTTTTTATGGTTTATCGGGTCGCTGATTACGAAAACAACAACTATTTCAAAATCCAACGTAGCAGACGGGAAATACCTACCATCATCCCCTGTGGGGGTGCGATGTGGTTGAAATGTCAATATGGGTGTCGTTTTATGGTTTTTTGAGACGTTAATTACGAAAATGGCATCGATTATGGTTTGAAACCAACATGAATGGAAGGATGGATGGATGTATGTTTGTATGTAAAAATCATCATGGGTGACTTGGGTATCATTTTTAAGGTTTTTGGGTCGTAAATAACGTAAATGATATTGATAAATATTTGAAACTTAATTTATTAGATTAGAATAGAATATACTTTTATTGCACAAAAACATAAAAGAAAATAGACCAGAAGATTTGTACAAAAAAGTTGCACAAAATTACACCTGAACAAAAAAATACTAATTTAAAAATTAAAAAACAATGAAAATAAACCACCAAACCAAATATTTTTTAAATTAATAAAATGGCAAAACTAAAAGAAATACTTAGGTTATATACCTATTTTGTATTGATCTTCAAGTTCCAATCCCTACCAATAGATGGCGTTGGTATCGTTTTAGAACGCGGTAACGTTGTGTTTTTTCGAACTAATATAAAGTGAATGGTGAATGAGCGCTTCAACCTGTACCACATACGGTACCTATTCACTATTAACGGATATTTGACTAGACTTAGACTTTATTTGCTTGCTCACGGTTTAAGATTTGCTTCGTGTTTCGGATTAGTTGCTTGTTGTTTTCTTACAACCACTGTTCAAACTTGGAATTCGATTTGCTTTGTGATTAGGTATTGTTGATAGAAGTATTTTTTCTCACTGATAAAATGACTACAGAAACTCTTAATATTAAAGGAAAAATGGAAGAACATACTGTCGTCCCCATTATAGGTGACTACGCCTGTTTGTTTCATGCTCTTTCATTTTTAATGTACGGAACCCAAGAAAATGCGATGGTGGTGTGTTCACAAATTGTTAGATTTGTGGTAAATGATTGGCCTAGGTTTTCAGTTATAACCCACGACAGAAATAGCGATAATTATTCAACAGCAAAATGACTATTCAGCCGATATGTTAAAAATGAAACTTACGGTGGACTTTGTGAATTGGTAGCTGCAGGATTAATATTTCCGTTTCGGTTTGAAGTATATCGAAACGGTCTGCTATACATAGAGTCCGGAACAAATATCTGTCTCGTAAGGCGATTACGATTTAGCCATGATTTATCTAATGGACATTTTGACTCCTATCTGCCTATTGTTGCGAAGAAAATTACACAGCGTCGCATGGAGGTACCTGTCGAAGAGCGTGATCCTTTTTCAGAGCTTGACCATTTAATTGTTACATCTTTTGTAAACAGTGAAATATTATCTCCAACCAGCGGAACAGATCTATCTGTATCGTCGACAATAAAATATGAAAAAAAGAAAAATAAACGAAGATCGAGATTTACTAATTACACAAGAAAAAGTCAATTAAAAAGTGCACAAGAAAAATATAGGCAGAACAAGCCAGATTCAAATCGTAAAGCTGTGTCCGCTTATCAGAAAAAAAATCACGATGTACACAGGCAAGCTGTTGCAAATTACCAAACTGCGAATCCACAAGTGCATAGAGCAATTCAGTCACGGTATGAGGAAAACATTACACAGCGTTTATGGAAAAACAAGGTCCATTCCGCTATGGAGTATGACCCTGATATTGCTTATAGAACTGACAGCAGTTCACAGCCTTGGGTTCTATGACATACAAGTGTCATTGGTGCAATGCGCTTAAATGGAAGGATGAGACACCTGGTATGTGTTGCGGCGCTGGAAAAGTGCAACTTGATCGGTGGAAACAACTGAACCACTTTTTAGTTTGATTAATGATCTACACCCAGATCATGACCATTTTATGGGTAATATTCGTAAATATAATGCGTAAACAGGTAACAGCAGATGGTTTTTCACTGACTTTTAAAGTACAAGGCCAGGTTTACCATTTAATTGGAAATATATTGACAGAACCCGAACATGACGCTCAGTACCTTAAAATATATTTTGTAGGTAAAGATGATCGAGAAGCAAAGATTCGATGTTCTAAATTTCCTAACTTAAAGCCAAATTTAATCAAACAATTGCAGAATATGCTGCATCAAGTTAACCCTTATATAAAAGATCTGAAAAGTGCCCCTCCTTCAGAGTCATACAAAGTTGTCATACATGCTGATAAAAAACCACCAGTAGAACATAGAGTTAGGTATAATGCACCAACTACAAATGAAGTGGCTTTAGTGTTAGTGGATCGACAATTTGATCGAAGGGACATCATCCTCGAGAGCCCAAGTATTTCACTTCAGCGTATTAGTAAGATACATCGAGCATATGATGCGCTACATTGATGTTTTGCTGGGGGGATGCCATCATCCCCCCAAATTCGGGATCGCGTTGAGGTATGTTGATTGAATACCCATGTATTCAATCAACATACCTCAACGCGATCCCACAACTAAGTTGCCGCTTAATAAAACTGTCTCTTCTGCAAGTTTCTATTCGTATAGAATAATGATTAAGGAAGGAGAAGATAACTATTTAGTCAACTATCGTGCCCTTTTTAGTCAATATTTGGTGGATGAATACGCCAAAATAGAAACAGAGAGATTAAATTATATCAAAAATAATCAAGCCAAATTACGTGCTGATAGTTACATCCATTCAAAAGATGCTATTGGACGACAAGACGCAGAAGCCAACCAACTAGGACAAATGGTTGTCCTTCCATCATCTTTTACGGGGGAACCTAGGTATATGCACGAAAGAACACAGGACGCTATGCCTATGTTAGGAATTACGGCCGGCCTGATCTTTCTATCACTTTCACATGCAATCCTCGCTGGGACGAGATAAAAGAGCAATTGCTTCAAGGACAACAATCTCATGATAGACACGATATAATTTCGAGGGTGTTTCGACTAAAGGTGAAAAAGATCATGAACTTATTGACAAAGGGCGAAATATTTGGTGAAGTGCGATATTATATGTACTCAACGGAATGGCAAAAGAGATGTCTTCCACATATTCATATTCTTTTATGGCTTCACAAACGTATTACTCTGGATCAAATCGACAATATAATTTGTGCTGAAATACCGGATCCCAAACTTGACCTAGAGCTTCACGAAATCGTTAAATGTAATATGATACATGGTCCATTGGAACTTTAAATCGAAAGTCACCATGTATGAAAGATAACATGTGCAGTAAACGATACCCCAGGGCTCTCATAAGGGAAACTCAAACTGGTGAAGACGGTTATCCGCAGTACAAGAGACGTTTACTAGATGACGGTGGGTTCTCTGTTGTTATCAAAGGCACAACTAAACAACAAAAAAGATAATCGCAGGGTAGTCCCTTATAATCCAGTATTATTAAAAAAAAATTACGCTCACTTAAATGTGGAATATTGTCATTCGGTGAAATCAATAAAATACGTCTGTAAATACGTAAATAAAAGTTCAGATCAGGCATCGTTTGCTTTAGAGAATGAGAAGGATGAAGTTAAAAACCTAGACCAGTGGAAGATATATAAGTTCATCAGAGGCAGTATGGCGAATCCTTGAATTTCCCATTCATGAGCGTTTCCCTCCCGTAGTTCACCTCGCTGTTCATTTGGAAAAAGGGTAAAAGGTTTATTTTAATGAGCAAAATCTGAGTGAAAGAGTGAATAATCTTCCAACAACCACACTCCTATCCTTTTTCGATTTGTGTAAAGTGGATAACTTTGCAAAAACATTGCTCTACCTAGAAGTACCTGCATACTACGTTTGGGATAAAAGAAAGTTCCAAAGGAGAAAGAGAGGAGCAAACGTTGAAGGCTGGCCAGGGGTCATAAAAGAGCACGTTCTGGGCAGGGTTTATACTGTTCATCCAAACAATACAGAATGCTAGCACCTTCGCATGCTTCTTCATGAGATCCGGGGCCCAATTTATTTTGAAGCGTTAAAATCTGTAGACGGTCATGTATATTCCACGTTCCAATCAACGTGCAAAGCTCTCGGCTTGCTTGAAGCTGATCAGTATTTGTTCGCAGCAATGGAAGAGGCAGCACTTTGCCAATCACTATAAATGATTCGGGATCTTTTTACGATTATTTTAGTGTTCTGCCAAGTATCAGACCCTTTAAGCCTTTGGGAGAAATTCAAAGAATACCTATCTGAAGATTTTAAAAGGCAATTAGAAAGACAGGGAGATGTGAATGTAGAGCACATAACAGATGTGGTATTTAACAAATGCCTTTCGGTAATAGAAGATGCCGTATTAGCGTTGGGTGGTCGGCTACTAAAAGAGTATGGGTTACCTCAGCCAAGCAAAGAACAACAATTTGAAAATAGATAGTTTCATAAAGAGACAAGTTACGACTTAGCATCATTAGAAAACACAGTTAAAAATAATGAAGGATCACTGAATGGCGAACAAAAAGCAGTTTACAATCAAATTAACACAAAAATTGATCAAATGAGGGTGGAATATTCTTTTTAGATGCTCCCGGTGGAACAGGCAAAACATTCCTCATAAATTTGCTATTAGCAATAGTTAGAAGTACTCGCGGAATTGCTCTGGATGTGGCTTCTTCTGGGGTTGCAGCTACACTGCTTGAGGGTGGACGAACTGCTCATGCTACCTTCAAATTACCACTCAATTTAACAACAGCTGATACTCCCATTTGTAATATATCGAAACAAAGTAATTTTGCTGAAGTATTAAAACATACGAAAATAATAGTGTGGGATGAAATAACCATGGCTCATAAGGGTGGCCTAAAGTGTAATAAAAAGCTGAGAGGAATTCCATCTTAGTCCTCAAAGGTAAAAGCGCATCTGAAGACAACTATTTGAAAAACCATCATAATAATCATAAAAAATGGTTATGCGAAAAAGCTATGCCGACTCAAAATAAATACCAAGCAGCGTCTCTCTACAAAAGTAGTAGTAGGAACAATAACTAAAAATTAAAAATTTTGCACAACCGACTTCAATATATATTATTAAGGATAACTCAAAAACTATTAGTCAGACCTTGATCAAATTTATATGGAACCACATGAGAAGCACCAGCTTTCAAATAAAAAGAATCATCAAAATAAAAATAATAACATAAAAAAATACAATCTAATTGAGTACTTCCTCCTTTTTGAATTTTTATACGTGGTAGAGCCATGCTGCAGCTATATTAGTAGTATAGTTATAGCCCGAATGGGTCGGCTCGACCTGGGAAGGACCACGCTCTCACAGAATACCAGCGTAAAATAGCAGCTTAATGCTGCTGTGTTTCGTATGGTGAGTGTAGAGAACCGGAGACCCTTTTTACTGGAGAAGGGGCATTCCATCTTAGTCCTCACGGGTGACAGCGCATCTGCATTTTGATTCTTTATCGAGGATAGATGTAGATGTCTATGTGTCACAGCAACCACTTACCATCAGGTGGACTGTGTGCTCATTTGTCACCCTATCCTATATAAAAAAAGGCAATACTAATACTGGTTGAAATTCTAAATTTTCTAAACCCTCCCCTGCCTTTGCTACGTAATTTAATTGTCGGCGTCTCCGACATTCTCAAAAAGCATACTTTACGGTTCGTACGTAAATATATTAATTATACAATATTTCCAGTTGTCTTCGCTATCCTAATTATTATTAATATTCATATACTTTACACTAAATTATTAAATTATTGAAGTTGAAAATACATCCTCTTATATTCATGTTCATCTTATATCATTTTCTATCAACTTCAAAAAGGAGACGGTACTCAATTCGGCTGTATGTTTTTTTTATGTGTGTTACCTCATAACTTTTTTCTGGGTGAACCGATTTCGATAATTCTTTTTTATTTGAAAGCTGGTGCTTCTCATGTGGTCTTATATAAATTTGATTAAGGTCTGATTAATAGTTTTTGAGTTATCCTTAATAATATATATTGAAATCGGTTGTACAAAATTTTTAATTTTAAATTATCTTATTCCTGAAATGTTGTAATCGATTTTTCGCTTTTGTATAGAGAAATTAGATTCATCATGCATAACTACATACTTATAAAGACCTGAGTCTACATGTGAGCAAGTGCCAGGAACAAAGATCGCAGTTTGTTCAGCTTCACATTCACGTGATCGGAATACTAACGTATCAGAAGATAGAAAATATAAAAGTTTTTAAAAAGAATTACATTGCTCACAATTCAATATTCTCATAAGTTTGAACGCTACATTGTATAATTTAAATCGAAATTACATTAAAAAATACATAAGAGTTTTACTTTTATCTTACAATTGAGGTATAAACAAAATCTTTAGCTGTAATAATAATGTTGTAAAACATCACAAACGAAATTTTGGGAATTGAAAGTGTATGACAGCGAAACCAAAAGACCCCCTTTTGGTTTCGCTGTCATCATATTCAAGTTATGGGACATTCCATCTTAGTCCTACAGGAACTGGAATCTTATTAGTTAGAGATGCTGGATTATTATTTAAATGTGTATATGAGCGTGCGAGCGTGCGGACGTACGTACGTGCGTGTATGCTTGTGTGCGTGCGTTGTGTGAGTGGGAGACGAAAGGGTTGATTTGGCCGTCAGATTTTTTAAAATACCATAATATAATCATCACTGCATATACTGCTGAACATAGGTCATATTTTGTCGTATTTGCCACGCTTGTCCGGCAGGTTTTTATTATTTTAATTTTAAAAATACATTAAAAGATAAACGAGCTTTTCAAGCAAAAAAGGCAACATGCTCTCCTATCCTTTAAACTAGGCGAGAAATTATGCCAGTGTTACATTATTCTAGACAAAATAGGAATACAAGAAACCTAGCATAACGCCAACTCATTCGCCATTTTACTAATAAAGAATAATAAAGGAAATAGAAACTTGATTAATAATAAAATTTTATGATCATTCTGTGCTTAACATAAACTCAGACCGCAAGAGCAATCGCTGCAGCATTCTCTCGGAAATACACCACTTCATTTTGCAAAATAGCTTTTATATAGACTTTCAATTTAACTCCGTATTTGCACTGAAAATTTTGCCTTGGAATGAGCATGAAACCTTTTGTCCTTTTACTGAGATTTTACTAATAAAAGGTTTTAATATTAATGCTTTCTCCTGTATCACGCGTTCGTAGAATCTGTTTAGATAGTTCTAGACCTACTAGGGATAAAGATTGTAAGTCTATGTTACATAGAATTTACGCTCTCTGCCCATGATAGTCATTAATTATTAACTCCATTAAGTAAAGGCATCGCTAGAGCCTGAAGCAAAAGCCTATTATAAAGCTCATTATATCCTTAATAGACTGGTTGTTTAACTCGATACAGCGTTGTTCATGTTAAGTTAATGACTTCGTAAATCTTCAAACGTTAATTTATAACATATTAACTTTATTTTGACTTTGTATTTTTTTATGTGATTGTATAGTGGCGGTATAAAAAAGATCGTGTAGTTGCGGGGTAAAAGGATCCACTACCCTGTATCGTCCGATCGGGTAACGTAAGAGGTGACAGGGGGAAACAAGCCAGGAGATGGGCAGCAACGTCTTCCTCATAACAACTCGAAAAAAAAACTGCGGTTGCCAAACCGCCTGACAAGAATGGTGACTACGGCAAATATTTTCCTTATGAAGCAATTTATGGGGATTTTGGTCTTACATTGCCACATATTCGAATCCCAAATTTAAGCTAATGATTTTTCTAATAGAAAAATGTTTGAACTTTAACAAAGTAGTGAAAACTTGGAATAAGCTCAGCTCAGTTTAAATTCATACTACTCAATAGGGTTCTCTATCTAAAGTCCGGGTTTATGATATAATTATAAAATGTTTAAATTATTTAGAATAATAGTAATAACAAATGTATTTATTCGCTTAAAACACGATACTATAAAGATCTCAGATTATATCTATAATCTGAGTTGCACATTTATTGCTTCTTATAGATCGCATGCGAATTTAGCATAAAATATTACGATATAAAAATGTTTAGTTTTAAAATAATATGATTAAATTTACAGCTATAAACTTAATTAGCAAAGCCACTAGAAGGTTTTAGAATAAACATTTCCAAAGCTGTAGTTTAAAGTTCGTTCCACGGAATGGATATTAACTTGCTTTCATCTTATGTCTTTCTGGTTCAAAAATTTTAATCAATTTATTTGCTTGTTTTTGCACTTGCATCCGATGACAATGCAATAATACGGTGGCCCTAGAGCTAATTCAATGAAGGACCATCCGTGTCCGGCTGGTTCTAAAATCGCCTATATAGGCTTATTTTAAATTTAATAAAGTTTAATTGATTTTATATTTAATTAAGTTTATCCTCATTGATTTATTTGTACATACCTAGTAAATGGATAACAGTACATTATATCTATTCTAAGAAAAGTCTTGATTAGGCTTTTTGTTTAGTATAACTTCAATGAATTTCAGCGTTATAATCAATTTTTATTTTTATTGCCTAGGCCACCTGAATACGATCCAAAGATAGGTGTATGATTTTTAAATAATATGTATATAATTTATGACATACACTAAAGTAAACACAATATCATTTAAATAAATATCTTGAATGACATGTCATTATACACTTCGTTCGTTATAAACATGTAATCATAATTACCTTCCAGAATATTCTTCTGCTAGATGTAAGTCTGTCAGAGGGTTTGGCGAATGCAGTACAATAAAAGCTATTTATTGTAATAAAAGGAACAAGAGATAATACATAAATTCATCTCCCTCGTCAGTTTCCCTCTGTCGCCTATTACGGCACCCTCGGGATGATATGAGGTAATCGATTCTCTAACGCCGCTCCTATATGGCAATGATTGACAATCATTACTTAAATTTTATTGGCGAGTAACAGCTAGTCTTTACAACATCAAGTCTCTGTCTGTAATATTGAAATAAGTGGCTTCTATCGGCCCATCTCGCTTCTGAGCTACGTCTATAAGTTGTTTTCAAGGGTCATCACGAATAGACTCGCGCGAAGATTCGTAACGAAGAACCCCGCAGAGAACCAAGGTCACCGACATAGCCTTCCGTATTTGCAGGCTGATGTGGCAATGGGCTGGTCACATCTGTCGCAGAAGCGATAACCGTTGGAGTAGGCATGTCATAAAGTGGAGATTGCGTTTAGGTAAACGTAGTGTGAGACGCCCCCTAGCTAGATGGAACGACGATCTGCACAAGGCGGCTAGCAGCAACTGGATGCGTGAAGCCGAGAATCATGTTAAGTGGCGCACCTTGGGAGAGGCTGATGATGATGATGATGATGGCTTCTATAAAGCTCAGGGTGTTATTTGCATGTTATTAAACAACCATTTTTAAAAACTTTGTTTGTCTGTCTGTCTGTCCGGGCTGTCTCTCTGTTATCTTCGGAATGGCTAAACTGATTGTGATGAAACTTTACGAACAGATAGAGAGCAATACCAGGAGGGCTACCAGGCTATATTTTATCCGAAAAACTTGAAGATTTAAAAAACTAAAAGTTGATAAATTAAATGGTCTTTGATTATCTTAAATCTAAATAAAGCCACATTAATAGATCCAATCTAGGCGAAGCAGGCGAGAGTCGCTAGTAATAATTAAAATAATAAGAAAACTTTTTGAGCTGCACTCAACTCGAATGAAAACGGAAATACGAAAAGTAAAAATATTATTTTGTGTGCACAAAAAGAAAGAATATTTTAATAGAGTAGCGCTCCCAAATCTAAAATATGCTGCGAGTTGAATATATTATGTTAAATCACTTGCAACCTCTGTTCGCATTTTGAAATCTTCTCCAGTTGAAATTTATATGAATGTAAGTATATTATGAATGCAATATATTATTTTTATGAACAGCAGAGTAGCGAACAACCTACTCTACTGTTACTATAATAATGTCATCCACACCGAATTTCGGTCACGGGAGCCACACTTATCGAGACCATAGAATACTATAATACATACAGAGACTATCCATCAGCGCGGGACAAAATAACTATCCGTCAGTGCACAACTGTGTGCGCAAGCACGGGTGCACTCTCTATTCCCTCACTCTCATAGTCCGGTGGGATGGCAATCTGACACGACAGAGAGAGATCTGGCGTAGAAACAACGGCTTTACCTGCTTTCCAAAGCATGGTAGTGAGACACCGCTAACTTCCTGACTCCAGCTGCTACTAAGAATTTCGAGACAGCAACACTCAATAACTGATTTCTGACCCAAACCAGCATTCGAACCCGGGACCACATGAACAGCAGTTGCGCTTACGATAACCAGACAAACGAGGCAGTTAAAGATGTTTTGTTATCCTTTAGAACTAAGGGTCTGTTGTTATACTGGCTGGCTTTTATCATTTAAATCACCATTAGGTATGCTGCTGTTTAGTTGCAGCAGTAGCCACGCTGCATTGCATAATAGCTGCAGCACGAATGGATCGATTTGACCGCGGGAAAAGGGGTAATTAATATATGCTCGAATTACAAATTATGTATTATATAAAGTAAATAATAATGATTGATGTACTTTTGTTCTGATAAAACAAATAAATTATTAAATCATTTTATAAACGTTAGATTTAAAACATATTTTCAGAAGAATACGGATGATATGATGTATGCGCCTATGGGACACAACTTGTACTTAACGTTAAGTAAACTGTGTTAGTGTTACTGATTGTCACCCCTCCTACAATATGACAGTGAACAAAATTAAAAACCTATAATCGACACTTCTCACTCTGCGCTTGGGCTCTGTAGTCTGTGTCGGGCGAGTTCGCTCCCGTCACTCCACTTTCTTAGATCATGCTTAAGATTAACCATCGTCATATAATACACCGCCTTACTTGGTGCTCTGTGTTTGGTTGCTGACTTGGTGTTCTCACTGTGTTTTTTTATAGGATAAGGATGACAAACGAGCACACAGTCCTGATGGTAAGTGGTTGCTGTGGGCCACAGACATCTACATCTATCCTAAAAAAAATCAAAATGCAGATGCGTTGTCACCCGTGAGGACTAAGATGGAATGCCTCTTTTCCAGTAAAAAGGGTCTCCGGTTCTCTACACTCATCATACGAAACACAGCAGCGTTAAGCTGCTATTTTACGCTGGTATTCTGTGAGAGCGTGGTCCTTCCCCGGTCGAGCCGACCCATTCGTGCTACAACTATACTACTAATATAGCTACAGCGTGGCTCTACCACGTACACGAAGTGTGCGTGCGCGAAGCACGTCGTCCTGGGAGACAGCAGTCTCACTGTGTTGTTATGAAGTATATCAGACGCTTGTTGTGTTGTCAAGTACGGTTTGTGCGTAACTTTCCTTCCTGTCTTTCTGGTATCGGCAACCGTAAGTAGAGTGAAACACACCCGCCGCCTCAGAGGCGGCTATCGTTTTAATTTTTGTGTTGCTTGTTGCATAAGCCAACAGCTAGGTACACATCCTACCGTACCAACGCGCTAGGTGTATAGGTGTTTTTCGTAGGCACACACCTCCCCCACTGAAAGGTGGGGGAGGTGTGTGCCTACGAAGTGTGTTGTTTGTTACTACTACCAGGGAGCCTTTCATCTAAGTTTTTTCTATTAATTATTATAATCAAACCCATAAGAGTTATACCTTTTTGGATAGCTGAAAAAACACACAACAATTTTATAAGCACATCTGCAGCATATCTACCATAGACTTTTTTTAATATTCCTGAAAGAAAAATATACTTTTTACGAATTTATTTGTTTTTCTAACCTTCAATCTACGACCACGACCCAATTTGTTTAGTTACTTGCAATTTTGGTGTTGAGAATAATAAAAAAACTTATTTACTACACAAAAATTGAAAAATCAAATAAATTAGAGGTACTAATTACAAAATAAATGGACAATAGACAAAAACTTCGTCTATTTTATGAAAAATGTGCTGTCTAGTAGCATAACCAGACGACCTGTGCTGTCTAGTAGCATAATACGACGACCTGTGCTCTCCAGTAGCATAACAAGATGGCATCGATTACGATCGACGAACTCGTCGACTTTTTCAGTCGTGCCTGCCCCGACTTACGGACCCACTACCCCCGTATCCATGGACACAATTTACGAAGCCGCGTCCCCCACGCCTTCCGCGATGTCCACCGGCGGATCTTCTCCGGTCTTCTCTGATGCCGATTCAGGCTCGGACATGGAGACCGACACGCGCGTCCCGCTTAAGTCCGAAGACGAAGGCTTCACCCTCGTTCAGGGCAAAACACGCAAACGCGCAACCCCCAAAAAGGCAGCCGAGCCTAACTTGGATTTAGATTTGTACCTTGTCATTCTGGACCTGTTTTCGGAAGGCAAGGAGGTCTTTAACGTTAGGCGCATCTGCAACGTAACGGGGATTGCAGTCGAAGCCCCCCGAAACAGGGGCATCATTGGCCAGTGCCACCGATGCCAACTTTACAGCTACTCGGCCAGAAACTGTTATGCCAGGCCTAGGTCCGTCAAGTGCCTAGGTGACCCCGGCACCACTGACTGCTTCCACACGCCTGAGACGGTTGAACCTCCATGTTACGTCATTTGCCGTGAAGAGGGACACCCAGCGAATAATCGCGGGTGTTCCAAAGAGTCGCGAAGGAAGCAGCGCGGGGGTAGAAGCCGTCCCGGACGAGCGGGCCAAGCCAGTGTGTCTCGCTCTCGGCTATCCGCCCCAAAACCTGCACGTTTTCGGTGCCCACTCCCTCGTCTCAAATCGCCACCAAGCCCGCCCCTGTCGCAGGGGTCTCCGTGCAAGGTGCTAGCCCTCCCGCACCTGCCGTACCGAAACCCAACGCTTGGGTGAGTCCCACAAGGATCGTCTTCATTCGCCGCTGACTTCTCTCTATTCTGCCGCTTTATTAGCAACATCAATGTTGCTGAATTATCTTATAAGATAAGCTCAACGCCACGATTAAGCACATAGGACTTATCAACGCAATCTGGTCTTTCCAGTACGCTTAACCACCTCACATAAATACCAGAATGGCAGCACGATCTTTAAGCAGAATAAAACCACGCTCTCTGACTGTCGCGTTCTTCAACGCCAACGGCCTTAGATTCCAAAAAGACGAGATTGCGCTCTTCCTGCGCAACCACGATGTAGACGTAATGTTAGTGCAAGAGACTTTTTTGAAACCTAGCCATCGCGATTCTAAAATCGCAAACTACATCTTAGTTAGAAATGATAGGTTGACCAGTCGTGCAGGCGGCAACTTGATCTACTACAAAAGGTTCTTGCACTGCGTACCGACGACCCTCCCCCGTTAACTAACATAGAAGTATCTATATGTAAAGTAGCCCTCTCTAGCCATCCGCCACTTACGTCATAATAGCTGTAGATCTTAACAGTAAGTATTCCTCCTGGAACTCGCTTACAAACAATCCAAATGGTAATGCATTGTTCGATCTCACGGAGCGACTAAAATTTGATATTATCGTGCCTGAGAATTTTACCCACTACCCTTTCGCTACCAGTCAACAACCGCACATCCTTGACGTAGGGATACTCAAAGATGTCCGTTTGTCGATAGCATCGATCGAAACTATTTTAGAAGTCAACTCTGATCGTAGACCAGTACTATTGCAGCTGGGCCATCCTGCAGGCGAGGTCCTTCAGACCAAAACCATCGTGGACTGGCGTAAGCTCGATGTCAAACTCGAGTCTACGACCTGCCCAGCACTTAGACAAAATCCCAGACAAAAAAGACACGCCAGAGGAGGCCAACGTGGCGATTAGCCAACTATCGGCCCACCTCACCTCTACAGTTGAAGAATACTCTCGTAAGGTTCGTGTGTCGAGTAATCGACACTGAAAGCTTCCGAGTGATATTCAACAGCTAATCAGAGCAAGGAACGCGGCCCTAAGACAATATGATCACTATCGTACTGTAGACAACAAATTTTGACTGTGCAACCTCCAAAACGAGGTGAAAGGCGCCTTAAAGTATTTAGATATGACAAGTGGGATAATATGCTGGAAGATATCGAGCCATCTCAAACTGCCTTCTGGCAGTTAACTCGAGCTCTGAAAGTAGAACAATCCTCATCTATGCCGCCTCTCATTAGGCCAGGAAACCCCGATCCCATCTTTGACGACTCTGAAAAGGCCGAATGCCTCGCGGGCAGTTTAGAGAGCCAATGTACTCCCTTTAACGAACCTACAGATCCCGCTCACCTTGCAGAGGTCGAAGCGGAGGTCGAGCGTAAGTCTGCACCACCACTTGTGGGCGACCCTTAATCAATTTTCTCAGCACACTGGGGAAATTTTACGAGCGACTCATATTGAATCGTCTCCGTAAATATGTCTTCACAACCAAACTTCTTCCAGACGAGCAGTTCGGCTTCAGACCCGAACACTCGTGCACCGATCAGTTACATCGCCTCACAGAATACATTCTGAAAGGATTCAACCTCCCTAATAGAAGTCGTGGAACCACCATAACCGGTGCCCTCTTCTTCGATGTCGCAAAAGCGTTTGACAAAGTCTGGCACGACGGCTTGCTTTACAAGCTGTAAATACTCAACGTGACCGATAGGCTCACCCACATCATCAGAGCCTTTCTTGCCAATCGCCACTTTCGCTATCGAATAGTGGGTACTCGCTCTACAAAGCGTCCCCTCAAGGCTGGAGTCCCACAGGGCTCCGTCCTCTCCTCACTACTCTTAACACTCTTCACGAGTGACATCCCGAAGTAGTGAATACTGCTCTTTTCACAATAAAAGAATCCTCACCGAGAAGCTCCAAACAGCCGTAAACCGCTTAGGCGATTGGATGCTTTGAAAAGTGTAGCAATACATTTTCAAAGGATCTCCACTTTCAATCAAACAAAAACCATTTCAAGTCAAAACAAAAACCCTAAGAAATCGTAAGGTACGATCACCCTGTACGGCCGCCAGATTGTATGTTAAGTTAAAAGGGCACGATGTAATATGATTAAAATTGCAATAGTATTAATGAAAAATATTTTGAAAATCTGTAATACATTTATTCATCTTTATTTTTCGATAATTATACTATATCGAATTAGTCTGTTCTTAGCAAACAGCTCTGCACTAGGTGTTTACTAACAAGTTTGCCAATGGAGTTAGGAACGAGATAAATTAGACAAAGTTTCTTATAGCATTACGATTTAATTAACCCCCAGTTAAATATAATGCTTTTATGTATTACATAACTATCTTATATCATCGTAGATCATACTTATAGTTTTTTTGAATGTCTTATAAATTAAGAAATATGTTATAAATAAGGGAAAATAAGTTATTTTTATTTGCTTTATTTTACTTTCATCTCAAGAAAATATGTTTGCACGGACTTTGTTACCAAATTTTTGCTTGAAATTTTCGTAACGAACTTACAGCCCACCTGATGGAAAGTGGCTACTGCAGTCCATGGATATCTGCAACCAACTTCACACAGAGAAGGTTACAGATGCGTTGTATACTAAAGACTAAAATTGAATGCCTCTTAGTCTGTAATCATATTGCTCTCTGTACCCTTCAGAGCAGGACGCAAGAGTGCCAGCTCTGTTTGGCGGCAAAAATAGGTAAGAGGGTGGTATCTGCCCAGACGGACTCTTAGACAGAAAAGGAGTCCTAACCACCTAGAAATACTTATGAAATGACACTTGAAAGTATAGGATATCGTTAAATTAATACCTAATGTTTATTGCTAATTTATCACTAGCTCATCAACGACGAAAGAAACACACAAACGATACGAAAAATTGTCTGATATAAGGACACAATTTGAACTTGCCCACACCGCAGTAATTGGTAGTATTTAAAGTAAAATTGGTTTGTAAAACATATTGTATGATTAATTATTTCCCGCCAGCAAGTTTTGGCCACATACTCCCACAACAGCTTACATACAGCTAACCTGGTTGCTGCGGATGTCCTGTAGGCTATAGTTTAAGGCCCCTACCCCTACCTATTTAAGTGGCAATTTGGAGAACGAATGTGCATTCCATCCACCGTTAAGCAACGTTGCAGCGATGCTCGAGGAGCTACAGCCAAGGCTTTATTGCGGTCATTGTAAAGTTGTGAAAGGAATTCAGCACAAATGTTTTGCCATTACCCCCTGGAGCGCCCGTCTAAACGCTGCAGAATCGTTCTAAGCACGAGCCACTGTTCGGAAAGCAAACGTGATGCCTTTGTTTAGGTGTATTTTGAAATCAGTCTATTTTTGTCAGATATTGGTATTATTCTATATTGCATGCTGTAAGCGCTAAGCGCGCAGGTATGTTCTACTAGGGCCTAAAAATTAAGATTCCAACGTTTTGTCGCATGAAATCGTATCTATCAATCATATTGTACATATAAGTGATATAAAAAGCACATTGTCAGAAAGATAAATGATTGTTGAACTTATTAATATTTTTTTTAAATCGATTAATTGATATTTTTACATAAAAAAGGGGTTTTAGTGGCTTATGGTGTGGATTTATCAAGTCCGCATGGCTTCGTAAACACGATAACTTTTGAAAATATCAATTGTTCAACTCAATCTATTTTTAAAACTCTTCATCTATCATGTGGGAAGCCATTGAATGTAAATAGCAGTTTAATTTTGTTTAGTTTAGTTATAATTAATTTTTTTCGGCTGCGAAATGTCGAAATATTCGGTGTTTTAGCAGCTTTGTATGAATTTATTTTTTACTAAATAGAGACTGCCTCACTCACTCAGTTAGTTCGGCGTCAATCGCCGTTGTGAGTGGACACTATATCGGTTGTTTAAAGTGGCTCAAAAAGATCGCTGTACAAATGCACAGAAAAACCAAATTTCTTACATACTTGATAATAATCAGAGATTTTTATTACAATATTTTAAAAGCACAGAATAAATAATAGTAGTACGTACTAAAAGTAAGTAGGATGTAATATTTATACTTAAATACGTCTCGGACTTTATGGAGTGACCTGAATGATGATATGATGATCATATGAGCATTATGAGTCGTGCACTTTTGGATTTTCCAAACTTTTTTAAATTGAAGTTTGACATAAAATTATCGGAAAATTGGAAGTATATTACGGTTATTAGTGAAAACTTGTGTGTTTTTAAACTACTTTAAAAAATTCCGTATAATCATGTTATACGTAATTTTTTTAAAGCGCTTAGGGCATGCCCAATTGGATTTACCAATAGTTTTTAATTAATTTCAGGCCTCATTAATGATTAAATAATTTTGCGTGCCGCGTAACCTATATCCGACATCTTCTGATAATGCGTCCTCGTTTTTATTCCAAATCTGAAGCGTAGCATTAAGGTTAAGCATGTATGGTGTTATTATTTTATATAAATACCTACTTATCTATACGCGGAAAATAAAAAACTACAAATTATTAATATTTGGCGTAGACTCTATAGTTATGCTATGACTATAGCTTGTGCCCGTTCGTTTCTCTTTTATCGGCATAGCCTACAGCCCCGTACGTATGTACCGTTTGTACCGAACTTGGCCCCCTTTTCCTATTAATATTTTGGTGGAATTATAATTGGTTTCTTGGTAAAGGCCTAACGGTTTCAATTAAATTTTGTATTTAGATAATGTTTTACTTTCTAAGTTTACATAAACTTAACTAACTTTTACTTTCTAAGTTTATTTACATAGGTGTGTGGTCCCTAAAAATTATAATTTATTTCTTACAATTTAAACACGTTGCATCAGATTATAAAAAGTAGTTTTAATTAATCTCACGTCTAAACTACAGTCTGCTATAATAAAGAAGTCCCGTGAAAAATAGGCTAACTTAAATGAGAAGAATGGAATTACAGTGAAAATGACAAATTTCGCAGACTGGCGCCGCGGTCAAGGGACGAAAGAAGTCCCTTAGTTTTAAGCCCGAGACTATCAATAAACCACGTTTTTATATAAGACCGATTTTTACTACCGCTGTCCAAGTTCGAGCTCATATTCAACCTCATCAGTCATTAGTGGAATCAGGTAAAAATTCAAACAAGCAATGCGAATTTAAGATATCCATACTTTTATTTTAACCATTCTGTCATAAAAAAAAACGAAAATATTATTCCAAGAATTTTGAGTAAATTATTTCAAAAGAGCCTTTCATGAATCGTTGGCAATGAAACCTTGATTGTTATCAATTAAGCTGCGAAATGTTTTGGAAACCATTTTGAAAGTCGGTTATTTACGTTGTCTTTATTAGGAGGAATTACGTTGTCTTAATTTTCCTTCCGCGGCGAAGTAGAAGCTTCCGCGGGGGCTTGATTTTATTACAAATAAACCTTTTGTCATCGAGATCATATTATTTATATATTTTTTCCTTATTGAGCATAATATTGTGCAGAAACAAAAAGTGTGTTTCACGAGGTATCGTTATACGAGGTAGAGCCATGCTGTAGAGTTATATGGATGTAGGACATCTTAGTAGGCTCGAGCAGAGAAGGATCACGCTCTCATAGAATATCAAATAGCAAGATAGCATATAAAATAGCAGCTTAATGCTGCTTTGGTTTGCATGGTGAGTGTAGAGAACCGGATACCCTTTTTCATCATCATTACAGCCCTTCACAAGTCCACTGCTGAACATAGGCCTCCCCCACGGAACGCCACAAAGCACGGTCCCGAGCCACCTGCATCCATTGACTTCCCGCATGTCTTACCAGGTCGTCACTCCATCTAGTGGGGGGACGCCCTACACTTTGCCTGCCGGTACGAGGCTGCCACTCGAGAACCTTTCTTCCCCAACGGTTGTCGGTTCTTCGAGCTATATGGCCGGCCCATTGCCACTTCAGCTTACTAATCCTTTGGGCTATGTCGGTTACTCTGGTTCTACTGCGGATATCCTTATTTCTAAGTTTATCACGCAGAGAAACCCCGAGCATAGCCCTCTCCATAGCTCGCTGAGCGACTTTGAGCTTCCTCAAACGGCCAGTAGTGAAGGACCACGTCTCAGTTCCATATGTAATCACTGGCAACACGCACTGGTTGTACAATTTAGTTTTGAGGTTTTGAGGTATGCCTGAAGAGAAGATGGGTCGTAATCTCCCGAACGCTGCCCAGCCGAGTTGAATCCGTCGATTGACCTCTCGGTCGAAGTTGGGCTTACCTAGTCGGACCATTTGTCCCAGGTAAACATATTCGTCAACAACTTCGAGCTTAGTGCTCCCAACAACTACCGGCATAGGTGTGACATGGACATTAAACATGATTTTTGTTTTGTCCATGTTCATCTTGAGACCTATCCGTCGGGAGACACTATTGAGGTCATTGAGCATAGTGCTTAGGTCCTCCAGCGATTCTGCCATAAGGACTATATCGTCGGCAAATCGAAGGTGAGTGATGTACTCGCCATTGACGTTAATACCGTATCCTTTCCAGTCCAGCAGCTTGAAAACGTCTTCCAATGCAGCGGTGAAGAGTTTCGGGGATAAAACGTCACCCTGTCTTACACCTCTCTGCAGTTGGATAGGTTTCGTACTCTGGTTCTGTACTCGGATAGCCATCGCAGCCCTACTGTACAAACACTTCAGCACCTCTATATACCGACAATCCACTTGTCACCGCTGAAGGGACTGCAGCACCGCCGAAATTTCGACGGAATCAAAGGCTTTCTCATAGTCCATATACGCCAGACATAGTGGCAAATTGTACTCTTCGGACTTCTGTACAATTTGCCGAAGGGTATGTATGTGGTCTATGGTGCTAAAGCCTTTTCGGAAACCGGCTTGTTCGGGAGGCTGGAATTCGTCGAGTCTGCATGCGAGACGATTCGTAATGACTCCCGAAAACAGCACGTAGACGCGGCTCAGAAGGAAAATCGGTCTGTAGTTCTTCAAGAGAGCGTTGTCGCCTTTCTTAAAGAACAAGACCACCGCACTTCTGCTCCACGCCTCCGGTGTAGTGCCTCCATGGAGGACGGAATTAAAGAGCTTCTGAAGGACTACAAGTACCGGTTTTCCACCCGCTTTCAGAAGCTCCGCTGTAAGTCCATCCTCGCCTGGGGCCTTGCCGTTTTTAAGGTGCTGGAGAGCCATTCTAATCTCGCTCAGACTGACGTCCGGAATATCATCGGAATAGTGTCGGATAAGACTTGCTCTTAGATCGTTACTCACACTTGCGTGGCTCCAACGATGATGTGTACAGCTGTCCATAGAACCTCTCAATCTCACTCAAAATCGCTCGGTCTTTAGCTTCGACAGTTGGCTCTTTCTGACAGACAGATCTCTAGCAAAGACTTTGGAGCCCTGGTTCCGCTCGATCGCTTCTTCAATACGAGCAGTATTAAAGTTGCGTAAGTCCCGCCGCATGCATTTGGAGATATGTCTGTTCAGTTGTCTGTATGCTATCAAATCTACTAAAGATTGCAGCTTCATTTCCCGTCTGACAGCCATGAGATTAAGAGTGTGATCGGAGAGTTTTTGTGTTCTTCTGCGGCGGGTCTTACAAAACTTAGCTCCGACCGCATGGACAGTTTCCACGAGCTTGTCATTCATATCGTCCACTGCATTGCAATCTTCTAGGCACTGAAAACGGTCTTGTAACTAGAGCTGAAAGGTTTCGGGACTTTGGATTAGAGCACGAGGGGGACGGAGCGTTGACTTCATTAGACGACACCTCTCCAACTTAACGTTTAGATTCAGTGTGCCTCTAACCATTCGGTGATCGCTACCAGTTTTCACCCTCGCGATCACTGAGACATCACTGAACAGTTGGCGTCTAGTCGTCATAATGAAGTCAATCTCATTTTTTGTCGAACCGTCGGGGCTCGACCAGGTCCACTTCCTGTGGGGCCGCTTCTGGAAGAAAGAGTTCATCATAGAGAGTCCCTCTTTCTCTATGAAGTCGGCCAGCTGCTGGCCCCTTGAGTTCCGTTGCCCTAATCCGAATTTCCCCTCTCTTCGGACATCGGATAATCCTATAATATTCCAGCGTAACTTGTCTATCACTTCTTCCAGCTCCAGGATCTTCTCATCAGTCCTCAGAGTGCGTGCGTTATAAGTTGCCAGGTCGAGTCGTCGTAGGTGGCAACCGAACCTCCACCGGAGATTCTTAGCACCCCCTGACTCGCCGTTACCATGGTCGCCACCGTAGCCAGGAATAGCGGGGCCGCCGGGGACTGGGGGCCGTCTCTTCGTAACTGTCTTCATTGGGGGGTATATTGCCGTAGTTGCCACGCTTGGCGAGCGGGTTGGCAACCGCAGTTTTTTTTATTGTTATTTGCTGTTATCAGAAAGATGCTGCTGCCCATCTTCTGCCTCAGTTTCCCTCTGTCGCCTCTTACGACACCCACGGGAAGATATGGGGTAGTGGGTATTCTTACCCGCCACTACACGGGATACCCTTTTTACAGTATACGAATATAAACACGTTGCGTCAGATTACAAAAAGTAGTTTTAATTAATCTCACGTCTAAACTACAGTTTGTTATAATAAGTCCCGTGATTAAGTGATATAATCGATGCCCTTTGCGTAGATCTCGTTTATGTCGAAGAAGATCAAGAATACAGGTATACTAATGGACTAGATAATATTTTGTAAAAATCAATCTTGTTGGTCTCGAGAACGGGATACATTTTGAAAAGTTTACACAGAAATTGAATAACTGAATTAGTATTTCATCTTAGTCCAAAGACTCCTGTGTCACCCGACAAGGCATCTGCATTTTAATTCTTAATCGAGGATAAATATAGATGTCTATGCGCCACAATATTCATTTACCATCAGGTGGACTGTGTACTCGTTTGTCACTTTTATTCTAAAAAAAAATCAAGCATATGGTAAGCTGATGTTATGGCCCATAAATACCTTTATCTGTGTGTATCTTCAATTAACTCATATAATTTTTACTTCAACCGCGCGTAAACGTTACGCGCACTCATTTCCATGTTGTTAATCGAGCATATTTATAAAATTTACTTCGTTTTCTTTCAAATAAGATTCATTCATGAAGAATATTTAACCACGGTTACCTCCAGATTAAATTTTTAATCTCCATTTAATCTCCAGATTAAATTTTTAATCTGCTGCCGCCCGGGGCCGCTAGAGTCAAAAAGCGACGCCACCACCCCACTTCACCCCCACTCCCGCATTTTCGATGGTATTTTAAAAATATAAAATTGCCAAAAGTCTTGTTTATTATTTTATTGTAAAATAAATAAAACATTATTATCCTTGGCATAAGTGTGTTTGTGTGTACGTATTATCTCTTTTTTCAGAACTTTTTATGCTACATACAATGCTCGTCATTTTAATCAAAAGTATTTAGTAAGTACTAATTTTCAGAAGATTTGTATATTTAAAAGTTAATTTGGAGTCTGACTTTCGTTCCCAAATTGCCACCCTCTAAAAACTGCCGTCGCCTCCCTTGCTACGGTACTTGATATTTTTGTGACGTTTAAATATGAAACGTTTACATTTGAAATTTTCATCATTTGCCATAATAATAAAATAATTTTCGGCTACTTTTACTAAAATTGTTTTACTATATGAAAGCAAGATTATTTTGGCATGTATACGTCCAAATGTCGGTTGAATCTTTTCTGCGTATCTACGTCCAATTTTCTTCTATCTATCTAGGGTCTATAATTCAAGTTATAAATTATAACTTGAAAGGGCACGATGTAGCATGATTAAAATTGCAACATTATAACATAATGAAAAATATTTTGCAACTCTGTATACATTTATTTATCTTTATTTTTCTATAATGCTACTTTATCGAATTATTTTGTTCTTAGCAAACAACTCTGCACTAGCTGTTTACTAACAAGTTTGCCAATGAAGTTAGGAACGAGATTAATTAGACAAAGTTTCTTATTGTATTACAATTTAATTAACCCCAGTTAAATAATAAGGTTTTTGGTATTACATAATTATTACCTTATATAATCGTATTTAACGATCATAATTAAGAAATATATTATAAATTAGAGAAAATAAGTTATTTGGATTTACTTTAATTTACTTTCATCGCAAAAAAATATGTTTACACCGACTTTGTTACCAAATTTTTGTCAGAAATATTCTTAATGAATTTAAAGCCTACCTGATGGGAAGTGGCTACAAGCAGAGAAGGTTACAGATGCGTTGTCACCACTAAAGATTAAGATAGAATGCCTCTTAGTCTGTAATCATACTGCTCTCTATACCCTTCAGATCTCAACGCAGCAGAACCAGCACTGTTTGACGGCAGAAATAAGTATAAGGGTGGTACTTACCCAGACGGACGCCTAGGCAGAAAAGGAGCCCTAGTCACCCAAAAATGCTTATGACATGACACTTGTAAGTGTAGCGTACCGTTAAATTAATACCTAATGTGGGTTGCTTATTTATCACAAGCTCATCAACGACGAACGGAACACACAAAACACGGGACATAAAATTGGCTGATATAAGGACACAATTTGAACTTGCCCAAATCGTAGTAATGGGAGGATTTCAAGTGATATTGATTTGTAAACCGCATTGTATGATTAATTATTTCTTATGGTTGCTACCGACGTCCAGTAGGCTACAGTTTAAGGCCGCGCGCTTATACAACAATAATCCCACATAATTTCAGTGGCAATTTGGACACCGAATGTGCAGTTCGTCCACCGCTAAGCAACGTTGCATCGATGCCCGAGGACGGCCAAGGCTTTACGAGGATTGTGGTCATTGCGAAGTTGTGACAGGAGTAAGTTCAGTAGAAATGTTTTGCCATTACCCCTTGATGCGTCGAGAAAAGAGAATGAGTGATGCCATTTGATTAAGGTGGATTTTTAAATTCACTGCGGTACGGGCAAATCGAAATCAGTCTATTTTTGCTAGATATTGATATCATTAGCACACTATAGCTATGCTTGGACTATGGCTTACGCCCGTTAGTTTCTTTTTTATCGGCAAAGCCGACAACTCCGTACGATCATACGTGCATATTATACATTTTAGTTTGTTTTCTTTCAAATAACATTCATTCTACCCATTTGTTTATTTCTTGATTTTGCTCCAAAAATTATTTAAAATATTATAGGATGGCAAGAAGATCAAAGAGTCCAATTTCCATAGCAGGTGATTAAAATTGTGATATTTTCAAAAGTATTATGTTTATTATCAAATCGATATATTTGTGCAAATTCAATAAAGAATCACGCTATCGTTATACTGGTATTTCCTCGGTCGCACCGACCAATTCGTTCTGCAACCATAATAAATTTCAGCGTGGCTTTACCGTTTACTGAAAAGATGTCTTAAATTTTTAGGTAGCCCATTCCAGAGGCTAAAAAAGCAAATGATGAAAAGGGAAATAGCATGATGAAGTTGGATAAAGGAGTCAGTCTCAAAAGAATGGCAATATCGGTAACATATTCAAATAAAGCTGCAAACGAATCCTAACATGCCTATTTTAGCGAATGTGAATTTTCATTCGTCACGATCGATTTACTTAACAATCTGTCAAATGTGTCAAGTGTCAAGATGTAAGGATAAGCGTGTAGAAGTTATGATATGTTAAGGTAAGTTGGGATAAGTATGGTGAAGTTCGGATAAGATGGGATACAATTGGTGAAGTTAAGATAAGTATGGAAAAGTTTAAATAAGTTTGGAAAAGTTAGGATAAGGTAGGATAAGTTTGGAGGCTAAAACCCTTTTTCTTTACAAACCGTACAGTTGTCACTTCACGTAAAACAATTTTAGGCCGTTGAAAATAACTCAATAGTATTTTAATCTGTAAACGGTTATTAAAGCAATTTTGCACTGCCAAACGCGTTGTAAGTGAAAACGAAACGAATTGTAAATATAGAAATAAGCAGTTCCATATTACCGTCATACCACGCGTACAGCATTCTACTGGATAAGATTTTGAAAAGTAAATTAAAAAGATTATTTTAAAACATAAGGGGTATACGAACAGGAGCAAAATGAGGTGATGTACTTATATATAAAAATACGGGCCGTAATTACTGCTTTTAAGTACTATTTCTTGCGGCTGAATAGAGCTCATTACAGCCTAATTGCTGTCTTGGCTTCTTAAATGTTAAGATTTTTTTCTTTAAGTAGCGATTAAAATAAAATTTGTTTCAAGGAAGTTCTTTTTCTCGAAATGGATACCTATTTAGAGAAAATCGATTTGAAGTACTCTTCGTCGCTTAAAAACATTATAGATATAATTATATGTCTCTTTTTTGTGTCACTTTTTCGTTCCATCGAGTTTCAAATCACAACGATTCTAATGAAGTTGTCACTTCAAAAATGTTAATAAAAACTTTATTTGTGCTAGGTATTTTGTTATATTTAAGGTTTGAAATGCAAATAAACTTGCTTTGATGCATTATTCTTAGTAGTAATGTACGTCGCATTAAATGATCCGGGTGTTGTTAAATTAAATTTAACTGCTATTCCGTCTCTTACAGGACACGTAATATTATGGCGGTGAAGCTAGTTTGTGGCAGTTCAAGTTTATTGTTATACGGTGTTGATTTTGTTTGTAAAATAAATTTCTACTTACAACTGTCAAAACGGTAAATAGGCTTTTATTAAGTTATGTCAGTGCATTTGACCATCTTTGAGTACATTACCACTATGAAGGCCTAAGTTCAACCATGGACTTTTGATGGGCAATATTAAATGAATGAATAAATCAAATAGATAGCCTTTTTAAAATCCGCTGCTCCACTTTGGCGGTCTCAGTTAAGCGCCAGCTGCCAGGTACATTACTCGGAAGATTTTTCAATGCCCACGCCGTATAGGCTGGTTGGTTAGTTGCCGTCGCATTGGTAAAGGTGCCCCTCATTATTACCGCTTATGAAATTAGTGTTCAGCGTTTTTATTTGGTAGATTTTCCTATGTGTAGTCATAGTCTCGAGCGGCAGATTTGAGGGGTGGAATTTTGAAATAAAAGTCAATATCCGCCTTATATTTTCAATAATGTCAGTTAAAATCTCAGAAATGTGAAATCTTATCTGTTACTAAATATTTTCATTAAAATATTCCGAACACCTAGCGATAATTTGCACACACATGTTTACCTAGGGTAGAGATTATTAGTATGAAAAATATGTTACGAAATACAATTTTAATTTTTTCATGCAACGTCACTGAAGGCGACCAGTCTCAACGTAGATTATTATTTTGCGCAGGAAAGGATAACAGTTTACGAGTGTGCGCTCAAGCACAGGTGCACTCTTTATTACCTCATTCTTATAGTCCGATGGGACGGCAATCCGTACGACCGGGGAGATATCAGGCGCATGACCAACGGCTTTACTTGCTTTCCGGGGCACGTTGGTAGAACCGATTTAATCGAGGTAAGTAATAAACAATGAATTACTAAAAATCGAAGAATCCGATTGTAGTGATCTAAATAGTAGGTATTTATACCTATGGAATTATCGTTCTGCGGTACTGGCCATTTCAAATGAAAATAATTTTTCTTTGGCTAAGAATTCTGATTTCGAATTAATTTTATTTTAAAAACATGGAATACTTTTTTCAAAATAAGTCATTTGTTTATTGATTAGCGTTATATTTTCATTGCATTTGAATCTTTTTCGTCATCATGGATACGTTAAAAATTCGAGTAATTATAGAATATGTGCGTACCGTCGTGGCAGTAACGCGGCACAAGCGGCACGCAACATCAACGACGTTTACAGAGCGAATACTATTGTGGAAGCTGATGATACTCAATCTACGGCCGAATTAGCAGCAGTTTTCGACGTTAGCATAAAAACAATATTGATCCATTTGCGTCAAATTGGCAAGGTAATAAAGCTTGACAGATGGGTGCCCCACGAACTCCAGCGCACCAGCGCGAAGTACACGTCGAGACGTGCCTTGCACTGCTCAACAGGCACATAAACGAAGGAATTTTGAACCGCATTGTTACATGCGACAAAAAATGGATTCTGTTTGACAATTCCAAGCGCTCAGGAAGTTGGTTCGATCCTGATTCAACACCTAAACAATGCCCTAAACGAAAACTTACCCCTAGAAAAGTAATTGTCACTGTTTGGTGGTCTAGAGCTGGTGTGATTCATCACCGCTTCTTACCAAACGGGATGAGCATTGCTGCATATGTGTACTGTGAAGAACTGAAAACAATGATGGGGAAGCTCACACGTCTCCAATCAGCTTTGGTCAATCGCTCGTTCCCGCTGCTTCTGCACGACAACACGCAACCTCATACTGCACAAGAGATGGTCTCCAAGTTACTAGAGCTGGGGTTGAAAGCTCTTTGTCATCCGCCATACTCACCAGACCTTGCTCGTACAGACTTCTACTTTTTCTGGAATTTAGAAAACTTTATGTTGGGAAAAAAAATTCAATTATCCGAGAGGCAGTACAAAATGTCTTTAAAGAATTTGATGCCTCCCGTTCAGCTGATTTATTCAGGAAGAACATCAATAAACTGCAACTGCGTTGGCAAAGTGGTTACTTTGATTAATAGAAATAAAAAATATACAAAGAAAATTATGTTAACTTGTTTCATAAAAAAACGGCAATTTCATAGGTAAAGACCTAATAATATAAGATACACTGTGAGCAAAACTTTGTTTGAAGTTATACTGATATATTCACAAAATTGAGCGTGGACGAAATTTCGATACCACACTCGAAACTTTGGTTACTACGTATGAATTCGACCTCCTCCGGTATTACTGTAACACACGCCGACTTTGTATTGAGTTTTGCAACTGTCGTTGTGAATAAAGAAAGTTCTTAAATAATTCCAACAAGCATAGATTAATTTTAAAATTTTAATACGTACAGACTTAGTTTACAAGAAGCGTAATTACAAAATGATACGAGAAACATTTTGTTAATTTATAGTCGCTATGTAGCGGTGACGTAAGATAATCCACTACCCGATTAATATCATGTCGAGGGTGTTGTAAGAAGCGATAGAGGGAAACTGAAACAGGAGATGGGCAGCAGCACCTTGCGTGTCAACTATGGCAAATAAATTCAATCGATACTGTCAAAAGCGTTTAATTTACATAGTACGTACAAATATATAGGACAGCTCAACGAGATTTACTTAATTGTACCAGTGCGTTTAAATAAAACAGGTCATATGAATTGCAAATAAGACTGGCAGGAGAAAATTTAAATAACATTCTTTTATCTAATATATAAAAATTAATTTTTGTTTGTTCGTATTGGGCGGATTTAAAAAAGTGTACCTAAGTTAAATGAAGGTCCTAATTTTTTATGCATTTTTTTCAATGTGTCGTTGAATTCATAAAATATATTAGTTGATTTTTAATAAAATGTATAACATATTTGAATAACTGCTATAAATTAATTATAATAAGTTAATGAAATTCAGTAATAGGATTTTGGGTTCCACTAAATAACAATTTAATATTTAACACAGTGAATTAAATAAAACGGGTTCATTGTAAACCATTTTTTTATTTATATAGTATATGTTTATAGATGAAAAAAATTAAAATTTACTTCTGACCACGGAATCAAAAATTAAAATAATCGTATGTTTATATCCTCTGACAAACTTGTTGACTAATCAGTTGCATGTTTTTCTTTGTAACTATTTAAATAGCCATTTATTATTGTTTTGTCAAATAATTTTACGGAATAACAAACTTGTTGTCTTTATAACAAAATTAAAATATTATTAACTGAACATGAAAGCGAAAATAAACCCTTACTTTTGGATTTTTGTTAGTGGGGCAGTCAATCATTGGAACGTTGAAGATAGTCAGTGGAAAAGTAAGGTCTTTGATTATAATGAAGGTTTTTTTTGCCAATTTTAATTTCTTTACAAACATATTTAAATTATTTGCTTAGTTAAATATATTAACTAGGAAAATTAAATATGCTTCTTTAATCAAGACAATACAAAACTTTTAAACTATTACATATATTTAATTTAGATTTGCCAATATGTATCTGTAAGATATCGTATCTGTTCTTCTCTTAGTTCCTTTTTCAGTACGACATTCTCTTTTACCAGCAATACATCTGCTGATATCGTCATGTAAGTAGAAATTTTCTAATTCGTTTTCAATTTTATGATTTTTCAAACTTACTTTACGCTTTCTTATTCAATGTTTTTTTTATTTCTCAGACATGCAGGTTTCCTCGCGATGTTTCTTTTATCGCTGAACACGTGATAAATTAGCATTTAAAATGCAATTAACAATTTCATTAGTGCCGGATGAAGTTGAACCCAGATTGCTGGCCTCCTCTAAGCTACCACGGCTCTTGAAAATGATACAACTACTTATTCGGAAAGTCGTATTTATAATGATTACCTATAATCGCTAATGTTTTTTCATCAAGATATGTAATGCAAGTTATATTAAAATGCGTTTTTCAGGGGAGATTATTAAAGCAAAGTATTATTAGTAGATATACTTGAATTTTTTTCGATTTTAAACTGAATGAAATTGAAAACCATTAAAATTCTTACTATAGTCAGTCATGTTACAATGCACTACAAAAACAAATAAAAAATCTGCATTTTGTTTAGTTTTTAGTTTAAAAATATTTGCGTCTATTTTAATTACACAATAAAATATAAAAAATGCTAAGTGATACTAAAGGAATGCTTCGTTATGCACGCAGCTTTATCGTTCCACTATGTAACAATTTGCTCCACTAACTATCATTTTTAAAATAATTAGTCAGGGGAATGTAACGAAACTCCGACAGCAAACATGTTTTCTTTATTATTTTCATGACTCGCAGTTATATCAATGAAAGAATGCAAGAATTTATGAAAATATTAACCGGCTGATCGTAAATTACTATAATTAAGTACTAAAAATGTGAGAAATTGCTAAATTACCTTAAAAAGCGCTGCTAGTCACTGGAATATATTTTGTGCTCACACATACTCGTCCTCAATGTAAATCGTTGCCAAGATGGGGGATGGCCAGTGAGATGTTTGGTAATGTGGCAAACGAAAAATCTTTTATCTAATTTAGTATATTTTCTTCAAACCATTTAAACTCGCGTTAATCAGGGGTAAATTCCACCCGGTAAAATTCTGAGACTTCGATTTAAAAAATAATTAAAATAAATGTGTTGTTTTACTTAATTGTTGTATAGCTTTTTCGAAAATATATGGTTTAAGCCGTCTAATGATGTTATTAGATCAATTCACATACTGATATCCTAACTGTTATTCCACTTTGAATGTCATTACTTAACGAGGAGACATGGTAAAAACTAGTTTATTGGTATCTTTATTACAATATAAAATTATAAATAAACATATAAACAGTGAAAAAAATATATCGAAATTATACCAAACATATGCTCAACTAAATGACGTTAAAAATATTAGGTTATTTCAATGGTTTAAGTAAAAAAAAAATCGAAACATAAAGGACATCGAAAAACTTAAGGTACACTTTTTAAAAAATATGCCCATTTTATGCGTCGCCATACCGGTTATCAGATTGCGCTAAAACTTTGTCAACTTATTCCTTGCACTTGCGCGAAGGTTATAGGCAGTACAATTAAATTACACTAGGTAGTACTCTATCTTACCGACAAATTTATTTGAAAGGTATATCATCCAACTTCAATGAATGTTTTATCATTTATCAAACAATATACATAACTCTTCCAAATTTAAAATGATATTTCCACCATTGTTTCTTCTGCGGTAGCAACGCGCCTGGTACCAGTAGTAATAAAATATTTAGAGAAGTCAAAAAATATTATGTATAATACAAGATTTTTTTCAATAATTTTCCGAGTCTATTTTAAAGGCTGTTACCAACTTTCCGTCATTGCTTGTCTATATATTAATATGAAGGTTTGTACTCCTTTTTAAGCATATTGCACGCACGGAAGAGTATGAGATTTAGCATAGTTTAAAGTTATATGGAAAAGGTGTAGAAAGCTGAAATTTATATGTAATATGGGTTACAAATACATTAAATTAAATTAAATAAAACATTAATTGTTTACGTTCATACTGCCAATGTCAAACACATAATAGTCTATGGTTAAACAGACGCACAGGGTAGAAATTGCCGCCCTAAAATTTATTATGTATGATAATATTTTTTTTAAATGATAGAATTTTAAAATATTGCCATAAAATAATTATCGTTTGATCTCTTATTTTAGTAATTCAAAATCTGTTAAGTGTATGTCAAGGCAAAAAAGCGTTTATTTTATCTTATTTTTTAAAATATGTATATACTAATACATACTCGTAATATATTAAATACATTTGTTTTATATATTAATGTGCAGTTTAAAGTAAATCACAGCTTGCTTAATATACAAACTAATAAATATAATAAATTACGGTCGAATTTCAACCACTTAATGACCCTAGTGGTCATTTTATTTTTAAAATAAATGAACGTATATCCAACAATTTATATTTGAGTATCTGTATAATTAAACCCTCAAATCAAATAAAGTTCTAAATAGTATTGTGAAAGCTATTCTGTTGTATTTTAACCACTTGAATGTAGCGTAGCGGCACTTATTTAAAATATCTTTGGAGTTTTTTTAAAACTATTATAAGCTAGTGCTTGACTACTATTCCACCACACGGTAAGTGGTGATGTAACCGAAGATGGTTAGTACAAAAGCACAGTGACTTAGCTAAATAAAAGCCTGTTCCTATTTCCATATCATAATGTCGTATGTTATTTTGCTATGGGGGCACGCGACTGACGACACTGTAATTATATTTATTTTACAGAAGAGGGCCATAAGACTAATCTATGATTTAAAACCTAAAGAGTCGCTCCGACGAAAATTTAAGGAAATTAATATATTAACTTTGGCCTCTCAATACATTTCATCATCATCATCATTACAGCCCCTCACAAGTCCACTGCTGAACATAGGCCTCCCCCAAGGAATACCACAAAGCATTTATGACAATGTAATGTACGTACACAAAAATAAAAGTAGTTATACAAAAATAAGTGATATTCGTTCTGTAAATACTAGGAACAATCACAAGCTAGTAGTACCAGTTACTCGACTCCACCGAGTCAGTAATTCATTCTTGGGGTGATGTATACGCTTTTACAACAAAATCCCAGAAAATATACAAAATTTGACCTGCTCAAAGTTCAATAACTTTATTAAACAAAGTTTGTATAAAAAGGGTTATTATAATATTAAGGAATTTATGGATGATAATAACCCCTGGGAATGAGGTGATCGCTACCAAGCTATTTCTAATTTGTTTTGTGTTGTTAATTGTGTAACATACATGATTGTAAGCTGTTATTTAAAAAAGTCCTGCAGGGTTTCTTGCAGGACAGAGGTTTTCTTCGAACCAGTGGTAATTAAACAAAAGTGACTTTCAATAAGTATTATTTATAATCTATATTGAATTAAAAGTTTCTGTTTCTGTTTCTGTTCTATAATGTATATCGACAAAAGTTTTCTTTTATAAAAGAGGGGGCAAACGAGCAAGCGGCTCATCTGACGGTGACTACCGCCGCCCATGAATAAAGAGCGTTTTCAACAAAGTTTAGTTTGTTTGTATTAATTTATAAAGTCAAGATTAATACTCAAGAAAATAAGGAAAATCTCACAATAAAAAAGGCTATTTTCAGCTTTAAGCTGTTGCGAGCTAATGAAGAACGAGTAAATTAAAATTTTATGATAAAATAGTTCAACTTAAGCGTTATTTGTTAAAATTCTTTCTAGTTTGATTACAATTTTCTAATTTACAAAAGCGTGTATTTATGGTTCAGTTTTTTTTAATAATAATCGCTGCAAAAGAGCACACAGTCCTCTTTTGCATTTAGCACCTTATAGTACGTGGATGTTGTGGTCCATATACATCTATCTATATCTATCCTCGATTAAGAAACAAAATGCAGATGCGTTGTTACCCTGAGAACTAAGTGGAATACCTCGTTTCCAGTAAAATGGGTCTCCGGTTCTCTAGACTCACTGTACGAAACACAGCAGCATTAAGCTGCTATTTCACGCTGGCATTCTGTGAAAGCGTGGCCCTTCTCAGTTCGAACCAACCCATTCGTGTTACAAACTGCAGCTGCAGCATGGCTCTTCCACTCAAATGGTAAAGGATTTTGTTATAAGGTGGTTTATTTAAATGATTCTTATTGCATAGACCTTAAAATAAGTTAATAAAGGATGGCTATGTACCTATATTTATAAATACACTACAGGGTACAGGCTCCTCTCAGTTCCACCACGTTGCCCCAATGCGTGTTGGCGAACTTCAAATGTGTCTTCGAAATACATTTTCTAATTTATCAGACATACAGGTTTCCTAGCTATGTTTTCCTTCACCGCTATGCACGTGGTAAATCAGCACTTAAAACTCCAATTAAAAATTTCGGTGGTGCCGGCGGGGATAGAACCCGGGTTGCTCGCGCACTATGATATTTACGGCGAGAGCTTAGCCCCTGAGCTGCCGCGGTTCCTAATTTCTTTATTTTAATCTATTAGCTATTTCAAACCGATAATAGTGCTATAATTCGAATACAGGAATTCAAACAGCTGCTTTCATTTATCCGATAATACATTTATATTAAATTTACATTTTCGCTTATAAACCTGTATTTGCTCTTGCACTATAATATATCCTATGCAGATAATAAGATAAAACTATTGTAATTGTTTGGAGAAAAGGAGTCCACTGGCGAGTTTTATTTTGCCGCTTTTTGTTATAAGGTCTGTACTTTATTTCTTGTGGCGATGGCGGTGGATGACTTTCAATTCAAATTTATTTTAAGACAGAAATCCTTGAGCGTGGGAACTTTTAATAGAACACCCACATTGATATTTTCTAGTCACACAGACACATCGCGCAGTGTTAGTATACGCACCCTGGACATGAATAAATTATTTAGGTGCTTCGCACAAGTTACATCTTCATCACGTGTTCGTCTTCGTAGGATTTTCATGAATGTCACAGAAAACACGAATTGTATGTAGCCATTTGCAATTTATTCTATGCCATTTGCTTGTCACATAGCGAAGTCCGCGAGCCCGTGGTAAATAGCCTACGGCAAAGGGTGGGGTCAGAGTGTACGCTTTCTAGGTAATATGTTAACTATTATTTTTTATTTATTTTTTATTAAGAAATTAAAAAATTATCAATATTTTGTGTGATATGGGAAATGTGGGTTTCATAGATGATCTTTAATTAAAAAATAAAGGTTAATACGGATTTAAACAATCACAGTGGTTTGAACAATTTATACAGTATGTAACAAGCAACCCGTTGGTCGTTTCAGGGAGGTGTACACATAGGCATGCCAATTATGATAATGAATTTTTTTGGTTGCTATAAATGATATTTTAGTGTTTCTAATCAGGTAACTTACAAAATTTAATATTTCTAAAAATGTTATTTGTGTCTGAACTAAACGACACGTGGCGACATAGCTACGGTCACTGTGAGGTCTCTGACACGGCCGTTACAGTATTTTTTCAAAGCGAGCCGTTGCGCGGCGCGCGCACCCATAAGATTTTTAAGATTACCATAAGATTTTTGTGTGAATAGTCCCCTCAACAGTATCTTTCAAGATGGGGAATCATATCTTATATGTTGCAACCATTGCGGCTATATTTTACTGACAAGGAGAAATAATTTACTTAGTTCAATAGTTTACATAGTCTTAATTCGTGTTTTTTTAAATATATGGATATATGTTATGGTTTATACAATAAAGTATAATAAAAAAATCTCATCTAAATTTATATATTATTATAACATTAGTGCGAAAAACGAAGTATAATAGTTATTTCCAGTAATTTTTATCTAGATACAGTTATTCTCAGAAACTTTAAATTTAAAAATAATAGAAAATAATAATGAAAATATTTATTAATTATGCGTTGGCAGTTTATCAAAATTCCATATCGCTTCTTGAATACCTAATTATATTAAATATGTTCATATTTATTTTATATTATAAAATATCTTACAAAAATCATTTTATGAAGTCACTTAACGAGAAAAATTCTTAGTTCCGCTACGTAGATGACGATGTTTTGACGAGTTCTAACAGTTTCTATAATTATGTTGAGATGAAATATATATTTTTCATTAATTCATTACGATCTATCAAAGTCAACTACTGAACATAGGCCTATCCAACTGATAACCTCATAAGGGGGTATTTGTCATAGTTTCCACTTTTGCCAGGCGGGTTGGCAACCGCAGTTTTTTACTTTGTATCCTATAAACCAGAAGTTGTTGTTAGGAAGATGCTGTTGCCCATCTCCTGGTTTCCCTCTGCGGCCTTTTACTACACCCACGGGATGATTTGGAGTAGTGAATATTCTTTCACCGCCAATACACATTGTTATTGAATACTTATATTATAAACTTCCACTTTATTAATTAGAGATCTGGGAAAAATATTTAAAAAAAGGTTGTTTGAAGCATAAAATGTCGTGATTAATTTCAAACTTGTAACTATTTGTATATATTTGTTGTAAATATTTTATATTATATTTTTCAGTGAAACTTTATTCGATAAAGAATATGTAACAGAAATAAGTTTTTAAATAGATCCACATCAAAAGAATTTTATAAACAAAATAAAATTATTGAGCGTTTCGCGCGCTCCTCAAACTCAAACCCGTTACCCGCTCGTCATCGTAGACTTAAGTATAGGAAAAACCCCAAAATTTACGCGCACTTCTTGTGATCGCAAAAGTAGCGTGCTGACTGACTTATTTTGAGCCCGTGTTTTCTACCGACTTCAAAAAGGAGTAGGTATTCAATTCGACTGTATGTTTTTTTATGTGTGTTACCTTATAACTTTGTTCTACGTGAACCGATTCCGATGATTCTTTTTTTATTTGAAAGCTGGTGCTTCTCATGTGGTCCCATATAAATTTGATTAAGGTCTGACCAATAGTTTTTGAGTTATCCTTAATAAAAGATATTAAAGTCGGTTGTACAAAATCTTTAATTTTAAATTATTTTCTGCCTACTATTCAGTAGTGATTTAAAAACATGGAAAGTTTCATAAACATAAAATTTTGTCACAATTCAGTTGTCAAAAAAGATATAAAATAAGGGCTGTTTATCAACGATCGATAACAAATGACTATGTTAATTAAGGTTTTTGTATTTTCTTTACATGCATTTAACGCGTTGAGAATAATACTCAGTAATAATTAGTAGATTTTGCAAACTATTAGAATAAAAATACATTTAAAAAAAAATACAAAAATCACAACAAATTCCGTTGATTAAGAAAATATCAAAATTATGTTGCAGACTACAGTCGCTTTGCCATGCACACAGCAATAAAGTCGAATGTTCGGAAGCATCAACTACCAACCAGTAGTGCATGAGCGCATATAACTCCAAAACGATTTGTCTCCATCGAGGCCTGTGCCCAGCAGGCATATAGGCTGTAACTTTTACTCAATTCGACTGTATGTTTTTTTTATGTGTGTTACCTCATAACTTTTTTCTGGGTGACCCGATTTCGATTATTCTTTTTTTATTTGAAAGCTGGTGATTCTCATGTGGTTCCATATAAATTTGATCAAGGTGTGACCAATAGTTTTTGATTTATTCTTAATAATTTATATTGAAGTCGGTTGTACAAAATTATTAATTTTAAATTATTTACATTACGAAATTAAGTAACCGTCTTGAGTGATTTGTGTCCGATGTCTTACTCAAATAACAAACGAGAAATATTTTAATATGTTGATATGTCTTGGAAAATGATGGATTGGCCGTGGTGGATCGGTCAACCGGCCGGCGCGATCACTTGTTCTCACACCTTTCGACTTTTATCTCTGTGGTACGTTTAGGCTGTCCGTAGTCCGTATTTCAAAAAAACATGTGATACCGAGGCGGAAATGAGTATGCGAATAGTCGCAGCCTTTGCAAAAATAAAGTCTGAAATGTCTGTTCTGCAATGCGTGCGCTCAAACTTTATAATATTATAATCCGGTGTCGCAAGTGCATAGAGGTACAAGGCGGACGTATTTAACAATATCTTCGTGGTCGTCAAGTAGACATTAGAAAGTAATGAATTAGTTTCTTTTTTTCTCTGTGGCAACCCCGGTAACAAGTAGTTAAATAATTTGCTCCCAAATAATTTCGTAAAAATAAATATTGTAAGTGATAATTTCCACCTCAAATTTAAGTTATAGTTGTTAATTACGAACAAATTGTATTGTGTAATAAATAAAAGTAGTATATATCTAAATAAATAAATTTTTAGTGTCTCAACTTAAACTGACAGCAGGTAACGAACATCGTTTAAAAGTTACTGTAATTCTTGTTATCCCTTTTAATATTTAAAATATTATATCTCTTAAGAGTTGTTGTTGTTTTCAGATTTCATTTTGAATTGTTTTTTTGATAATTTAATTTCAGATCTGTAATTAGAGTCTTACAATTAGATGTTTGCTTACTCTGCTCCCTTGATTTTCCATCTCTGTTTTCTTTTACTATTTAAAATACATAGTATAATGAATACTCGCAACGCCAAGACGCGCCAGATGGAGAACCAACTTCATCTTGCGCTCCAAGAACTCAAGGCGTCCAGGGAGCAGTGTGAGCTGTTACTTAAAGAAAGGGATGACAATGAAAAGGAAATAATAAGTATAATTTCGAAAAATACACAGTTGAAAAGTGATATGGTAAAGTTACATAGAGACTATACAGATATTTTAAAGGAAAGGGATCAGCTCCAGGGGACAGTCGATGAGTTTGACCGATGCAGCAAAGAATATGAGGAAGCCCTCAGATTAATTGCTGCATTGAAATCTGATTAACTGAAGCTAATGAGCTGATTTCACAATTTAAACAATACATTGATAACTTGCAAGCATTTGAAACTCAGTCTGTTCAATGAGCTCGTTGAATGTAAATCTCATAAAACGTTTCAACCCTCCACAACAATAGATTTAACTGATGAATCTGCCACATCAAGAACAACAGAATGGATTACAAGCACCAGAGAAATTAAGAAAATATATAAAATCAATAAATATATTAGGAAAGTGCAAAATTTGTTAAAACTAAAATGAATACTAAAAATTATAGAAATGTATATAAGGAAAAGCAAGAGTTAATTAGTAAACTTAAATTATATTCAATTGAGGTGGAAAACATGAAAAATTGTTATGAGACTGAAATAGAGTGTCTAAATTCAGCAATTTTATCACTTAAAACCTCATTACAAATTATGTCAAATAAATATAAATCAGCAGAGAATGAGATAAAAGAACACATACTGGCCATGGATAATCTGGTAAAGTCATCTAAATATAACGAGGAACGTTTTGACTCCTTATTAAATATCAAAATGAATATCAGCGCTCAATGCCAGGTTCTTTAAGGACAGTGTGTATTAATAATATGACAAGCAGTAATACTTCATTTTCTTTACCTACACTCTATGATAGTACCATAACAAAGCAGATAAATTTAAAAAGTAATTCATATAATGAAAAAAATAATGTTATTGTGTATTAATTGTATAACTCTTTAAAAGGGCAACAAATAAGTAATTACTGCATGCCTGGAGCATCATTCAGTGATATTATGAATGAAATTTCAACTGGTAAATTAGCCCTAATAGTATATTAATAATTTTTGTTGGGAGAAGAGGCAAGAATGGACAAGATTCAATTATTAAAATATATTGAATATCTCAATAACATAAATGTGCATAAAGTTATCTTGTTTACATTGCCTTACATAGAGGGGTGGCCACAGGAAAAGAAACTAAGATATAATTTAAATTTATTAATGCATAATTTGACATGTAATTATAATAATTTAAATTTGACATTTAATTGTAAGAATAATAATGATAAATTTCATTTGATTGATATTAATAATTTAACTAAGAAGTTTTTGACAAGAGATAGGTATTACCTATCAAAGTATAGTATAAGACTGATAGCAAATGTTATGTTTTAATTCAGCCAAGGATTTGACTACCCATACATCTGCTTCTATTGAGTAGTATAATGACTTTACATTGAATTTGGAATCAGTTCCAAGTAGTTTAAATTAGAAAATGAGACAATAGAGGTAATCTCTAGCAATCATAGTAACAATTTAAATTATCCAGAATGTAGCCCACAAATAGTTAATTGTATAATTTCTCATAAAAACAATCATAAAAATTGTATGCACCTGATGCATCAAAATGTGCAAGGCATGTTGGGCAAATAATTAGAAATAGAATTGTTTTTAAAAAGTAACAACATACATATTTTTTGTATTACTGAACATTGGTTAAAAGATTATAACTTTATGATGTTTAATTTCAGTAAACACCAGGTGGTCAGTTTCATTAACAGAGAAAAAAATTTACGTGGTGGCTCCTTAATATTAGCTAATAAATTATTGGTAAGTAAAGAACGTAAGGATATTGTGCGCCTCTCTGTTGAGCGAACTGTAGAAATGGCATGTGTTGAGTACGAGCACTTCATTGTAGTCAGTGTTTACAGACCCCCACATTCTATGTATGATTTTTCATAAAAATTTTTTTGGGGATGAAGCTGCTCGCGTCCATAGGATCCTGATTCCTTACACGTATCCCCTGGGTAATGCTAAACGAGTAGTACTACATACTGGTGGTAGGTTGGTTCTCTACTAGTGAGAGGCCCGGCCGAGGGTTAGTTACCACCCACCTGACAAAGACATACCGCCAAATTATGCAAATCGTGTTCCGGTATGATGTTAGGTGAAACCCATTTCTTAGGGAGAATGGGTCTGGACAGTTGCGTTGCGCATACGAACCGGTTGCGACGCGGCCGTTTCTTAGTGTCAGGTGCCTGGTTATGGAGATTAGCGGGATCCGAAGAACGGTTGCACCGCTGGCCGACCGTAGATAGTTGGGGGCCCAATTAATGAGCCGGCCACTCTTGAAAGGCTGCTTCGCCATCTTACGAAAAATCCTGGAATGGCTCCACCATGCCGGTTGACGACCTGAGGAGAGGGTCTGGTGGCGATTTCCAGGGGGGTTCACGCGTCTCCATGCTAAGTACCATCGATGCTGTGACTCTGTTTGCGTCCCTAGGTTATATGTGTGACGCCTCGTTCAACTGCCATTCTCTCAACCTATTCACTCCCACCATTTATGAAAAAAAGGAAAAAGAAGAGTAAGTTTGTACAGCGGTTGCACTCCCTCGCCGTCAAAGTGCACCTCACAAACATCCGAGGCCTGCACTGTAATCTCAATGCAGTCCATTACCACCTTGAGACTGACAAGCCGCACTTACTCTTCTTGACTGAGACGCAGGTCAGATGTCCTCTAGATACGGCGTACCTTGGCTACCCTGGGTACACATTACAGCATAATTTCCATCAGCGCGCCGGAGTCTGTGTTTACGTCCGCAATGACATCTGCTGTAAGCGTCTCCGTCACCTTGAAGACCCCACTTTCTCTACGATCTGGGTATTGATAGACATAGAAATATGGATAAAATTATTTATTCTTGTGTCTACCGATCGCACAGCGGTGACCAGGAGACAACTAGGCTGTTTGAACACCTCAGTGAAGCCTCTGATGTGGCTCTAAATTGGTACCCTAATGCACAATTGGTTTCTCTGGGGGACTTAAATGCCTATCATCAGGGCTGGCTGTTCCCATACCAGAAGACCGACCACGCTGGGAGAGAGCCGTGGAATTTTGCCTTGTCGCTGGGGCTCTCCCGGCTGGTACAACAAGCGACTAGGGTACCTGATGTGGATGGGCACACAGCCAACTGCCTCGAACTTCTGCTGACGACCGATCCAGACAGGTAGGATGTTCAGGTTACCTCATCCTTGGGAACTTCTGACCAGTGTCTGGTGAAACCTGTGTCGTTATATTCCCCACCTAACTACGATTTCCACGTGCCTATTGGTGGTAAAACTCGCCCATGGTTCAACGCCGAGTGCACTCGTGCTGAAAAGCACAAGCATATGGCGTACTTATCCTGGGTCGATTCTCGAGACCGCAAAGCTCCGGATGTTAGCCTTACGAAGAGAGCCTTTAACCAAGCCGCCAAGTCCTGCAAAAAGACATTACGCCAAGCCAGTTTCGACCGCATTAAACACATCGGTACAAAGCTCTCTGTGAAACCATCTGGCAGTAGAGCTTTTTGGTCTCTCGCCATAGCGATCGAGACAAACTTCTGTCGGTCAACACTGCCTCCGCTGGTAAAACCAGATGGCTCACTGGCGCATGCGCCTAAGGAAAAAGCGGATTTATTTGCTTGTCTTTTTGCTTGCAATTGGCGTCTGGACAGTAGCAACAGCGTACCATTTCAATTACCTCACTGTGGTACCTCTATGTCAGAGGTCCGTATCACCAACAAGGAGGTTCTTAAAACCTTGCGAAGTCTAGACGTGAACAAAGCTAGTGGACCTGATGGTATACCAGCTATAGTCTAAAGGTCTGTGGACCTGAGTTGTCTCCTGTGTTGACACGCTTGTTCAGCCTCTCATTTTGGAACTGAAATAGTGATTAAATCTTGGAAGCTGGCCAATGTGCAGCCTGTGCCTAAAAAAGGTAGCCGTACCGACTGCCAACTATCGGCCAATTTCAATTACCTCCATACTCTGCATGATTATGGAGCGTATATTGAATGGCATACCTAGAGCAAAATGATCTCCTCAGTGATTGCCAGTACGGGTTTCGCCGAAATCGATCAACTGGGGACCTTCTAGCGTATGCCACTAACATATGGGGCAAAGCCCTCGAAAACAATGGTGAAGCACTTGCTGTTTCCCTCGATGTTTCGAAGGTCTTTGACAGGCTTTGGCACGCTAGTCTATTAGGCAAGCTTTCAGCGTACGGCTTATCCCCTGGCCTGATTGGCTGGGTGAAGGACTTTCTGAGTGAACGGTCTCCAGGTCGTCGTCAATGGCTGCTCATCTGATGCTGTGGCGAGTTACGCCGGTGTTCCTCAGGGGTCCGTTCTCTCCGCAACTCTCTTCCTGCTGCATATAAATGATCTGTTCATTTCCGGTATCTATGGGTATGCAGACGACAGCACAGTTGTAGAGAGATACCAACCAGGTGCCCGGGCCAGTCGGGATCAAATCCAGTCAGAAAGAGAGGCTATAGTTGAGCGTGTTAGTCTCAAAATACAGGCAGTCTCTGAATGGGACGATGCCAATCTCATGATATTTAACGTCTCCAAAACACAAGCGTGTCTTTTCACCGCAAAAAGGAGCCCGCTCATCTTGGCTCGTACTTTCCGGAATGTTTCCTTGGAGAGTACACTGACCGCCTTCAGTTGTTAGAGGTTGAATTTTCTCCGAACCTCAACTATGGGCGGTTCATTGAGTTCTGAGCCAAAGCAGCCGCATGGAAACTTGGTGTCCTTGCAAGGGTGCGGCGGTACTTCACGCCGGGGCAGCTTTTTACCATATATAAAGGGCAAGTCCGGTCGTGCATGGAGTACTGCTGTTACATATGGGATAGTGCTGCAAAATGCCACCTGGCAGCGTTGCACTCAGTGGAGAGACGTGCTAAGAGGCTCATTGGTGACCTTGATTTGGTTGAAACCAATCTTGTCAGCCTCGAGCACAGGCGCAGAGTAGCCAGTCTCTCGGTATTCTATAGGATGCATTTCGGTGAGTGTGCCCAGGAATTACACGCTTTAATTCCTCCCTCTCCTTTCCACCATCGGACTACCAGGCGGTCGGCGGGTCTTCATCCCTTTGTTGTCGATATTCCACACATTAGAACCAAACGGTTGGCTTCATCTTTTGTAATGTGTACAGCAAAGCAGTGGAATAATTTGCCGGCGTCTATCTTTCCGTCCGAATACAATCTGGGCGTCTTCAAGGCAAGAGTGAACGGCTCCGTGGCGCAGTGGCTTAGCAATGAGTTGTTGCGCTGGGGGCCGCGGGTTCGAATCCCGCACGGAACAAGTATTTGTATGGCCTACAAATAATTGTTCCGGGTCTGGATGTTTGTCCTCGTGCAATTTATGTTTGTAAACTGCCGCCACGATACAGGAGAAAATCCTAGTGTGGGGGTAACGTTTTTTTAAAAGAAAAAAAAAAAAGAGTGAATAGGATTTTGTTACGCTAAGACAGTGCTATTTACCATCTAAGGTTGCATCACCACTTACCACCAGGTGGGATTGTGGTCAAGCACTGGCTTATAATAATTAAAAAAATTATTGTTTTGAAAAAATAATGGAGGATGTTTTGCTTAAACTAAATAAACAGAATAAATCTGTCGTCGTATGTGGAGACTTTAATATCAATCTTCTTGAAACTTCTTCCATGAGTATTAAGTTTAGATCATTGCTCAAATCATACAACCTTGTTAATTTGTTCTTTGAGCCAACACGTGTTGCAGGGCCTAGTGCAACTTGTATTATATTTTTACTGATGTTGAGCCCTAACATAAATTAATTATTCAAAATTTAAGTTCTGGTCACTGTGGACAGTTAGTCTCGCTACCTTACATGCACGAAAAACAGAAAGTTAAGAAAGTTGTGCTTTTTCCAATAAATGAACATCGCTTAGAGAGATTTATAAGTAGTATAGTCAAAAAGCTGCCTTTCCTTCCATATAAAAACCATACTAACTATTTATATGGATCATTATTGAAACTAATAAGTCATGAATTTAATAAAACATTTTCTTCTAAAACACGCTCTTTAAGCAGTCGCAAATCGTTTAATGAGTGAGCGACAGTAGGAAGCGACCATAGGAGTAGACAAAAGTTATATGACCTTTACAATGAAAGATTATAAAATAAAAGTGTTTCATTTAGAGAATATGTAAAAAAATATACCAAAATATTTAAAAGAGTGTGTTGTGCAGCTTTTTGTTGTTGTGCAGTTTTTATATTTAAGAAACAAAATTAAGAATGCCTCTAATAACATTAAAATGACGTGGAGTATAATCAATAGTGAAACTGGCAAGATGAAACTACACAACTCAAACATTCAATTAAATTTTAACAATAATTTGACAAAATCAGATCAAGACGCTGCAACGGTTTTTGAACAATATTTTACCGACATTCCGATCTTGACTACAAAGTCATTCAATTCCTCCCCTGCTGTCGCCGAGTCATTACTCAAACAAAATGTAAATGTCTGTAAAAAAGAATTTGCATTTCATAGAATATTATCCGGTGATATTGTGAAATATTTCAAAAATATTGATATTAAGAAAACAGCAGATCTATGGGGGATTTTTGTTAGAGTTATTGCGTCTATAATAGATGCGATCACACCCCAACTTGCTAATATTTTCAATGCTAGTATCGAATCTGGTGTGTTTCCTGATTTAATGAAACATAGTAAAGTTATATATTTATTTAAATCTGGCATTACATTGGACCCCACTAATTTTAGACCTATTTCTGTACTGCCAACGCTCAGTAAAATTTTTGAAAAAATTATTCTAGATCAATTGATAAGTTTTTTTAATGTAAATAAATTACTCCATAACAATCAGTTTGGACTTACAAGGGGTCTCTCGGCAACTGATGCCGGTGTTGAGCTAATCCAACATATTTTCTCTGCATGGGAAAATTCAGAAGATGCTATATTTTGTGATCTTTCCAAGGCTTTCGACTGTGTTCACCATGAGACATTAATAAGGAACCTACATCATTATGGTGTAAAAAATATAGCGCTTAAACTTATTATGTCATATCTAAATAATAGAACGCAAACAGTTGTTATTAATGGATGCAGTTCTTTCGGATCGGTAGTATCTATGGGTGTTCCTCAGGGCTCAGTTCTTGGCCCCTTTCTGTTCTTAGTTTATATTAATGACTTACCTTACTTGGTAGGGAATAACCATGATATAGTATTATTTGCTGATGATACTTCGTTGATTTTCCGACTAAAAATGCATTATTGAAAAATGACGAAGTGAATAATGCTATATCAAAAGTAGGACACTGGTTTAACGTTAATAATTTGCTTTTGAACGGTAATAAAAGGAAATGTATAAAATTCACTTCTAATGTTAAACAGGTTAATACCAATGTCCTTTTAAATGGGGAGGAGCTGGGCCTTGTTGAATCCACTGTTTTTCTCGGAATTACAGTTGATGCGAAACTTCAATGGGATCCTCATATATATAAACTAGCTAGCAAACTTAGTTCTGCAGCATATGCTGTAAAAAAGTTTAGATGCCTTACATGTGTTGAAACAGCTAGATTAGTATATTTCAGTTATCTCAATAGCATAATATAAACATATCATATGGAATCTTGCTATGGGTTAATGCGACTGACATTGAAACTATTTTTGGTTTGCAAAAGAGAGCCATAAGAGCAATTTATAACCTAGGTCCGAAGGAATCCCTTAGAGAAAAATTTAAAGAAATAAATATATTAACTTTGGCCTCTCAATATATTTACGAGAATTTAATGTATGTACACAAAAACAAAAATAGTTTTATTAAAAATAGTGATGTGCATTCTGTAAATACTAGGAACAAGCACAAGTTAGTTAAACCAGTTACTTGACTCCAAAAAGTCAGTAATTCCTTCATGGGGCAATGTATACGCTTTTACAACAAAGACCCAGAAAATATGTAGACCTTTTCTATCAAAAGGTTTAAATTATTTATTAAGCAAAACTTGTCTAGTAAGGGTTATTATACTACTAAAAAGTACATGACTGATAATAACCCCTGGGATTGAGGTGATCGCTGCCATGCTTCCAAATGTTTTCATAACAATTGTATAAAATATTATATTGTAAATTGTGCTTTTTTAAAAATAGTTCCGCTGGGTTTCTTGCTGGTTCTTCCCAGGACAGAGGTTTTTTTGCAAACCAGTGGTAAAAGTAAAAAATGACTTTCAATAAGTATTATGTATTGTAATCTATATTGAATAAAAATGATTCTATTCTATTCTATTCTAAGTAGTGTTTGTGTATAATTATCACAATCGGTCGAAGTCAAATTTTAAAAGTTGTGATTACCAAAGTGTTATGTGACGAGTTCACGCCGTGTTTGATGTACGCCGTTGCTGGCCGCCGTGGTTTTCTGCTTCGCTTTGGCTTCCGTCATCGTTCCACGCAGAGGTAATCAATCCACACACAATTTACAAAAATTATTTTATTTAAATTTAATTTGATTATTTTTATGTTGAGTTTTCTGAAGTAAAGTTATTTCTATACGTTTGAATACTGATTCATATAACGTTCTTAACGGGAACCACAGAGTTCTTGTTACATACTCGTATTATATTTTGTCGGCACTAATGATAAGCCATAACATCAGAAGACATGATAACTGACTAGATAACTTCTACATTATAAATATTAGTTATCAATTTAAATTTAACTACTGCAATAATAACCCGGGCATAAGGTATTACTAAAATAACCTAAACGTCATCGTAATCGGATAGTAATTTCAACAAAGAACCCGACGAGTCAATCAGGACAGGACTGTTCCAGAAGGTCTGAATTGATATTCTATTCTATTCTACTCTACAATATAAATGTCAAATGCCTCGCTTCACTTTATGCAAGACGAAAAGGGGAGGCACTCAGAATATTTATTTGTATATTCGTAACGCGACTTTCATAATAAACATGTCAACTACAAACGTGAAAATTAATTTTGTTATTCGCAGATTTGGCAAACGTTAGTATTGAATAATTTTTTCTTTTGTTACTGACACATTTTTGCGTCAAGATTTATTGATACGCTAGATCTCTGGCTTCAAATAAATCCTGCTATTTTCCGCGAAATATATTTATATCCGCGTCAAAAATACCAATAGTACCATATTATTCAATGTCAAATGTTGCATTTCATGTAGAAAAGAAAGCTCAGTAAACTCTATTTACCACATTTATTCATAGGTAAATATTCATATTTCATAATTCGCTTGAAGCTATTTGTAAAACAATATTTTCGCAGAATAATTGTGGTAAAATTTCTGACAATATGACTGGACTGCCTGAAACGGACAATTTTTTATTGTTTTACCTTAATTAGGCCTATTATAAAATAAACGACTACTTGGAGGACGTATGTAAATAAAATTCTTTCTGCAGTAGTGAGGGCTGACTCAATGAAATAAATTGTAATACTAAAATAATATATAATTTATAATAGCAATTCCATTCTATTATTAAACTTAAACTAAAAAGAAACAGAAAAATAACAAATACTACGGAGTTTTTCGGTTCTTCTCTGTAGAAGTAATAATATATTCTTTGGTAGCGATCTCACTTTTAAAACCGGTGGATATATCGTGTCTTGTCGTCTCTTCCTGTATTAATTGTCTTGCGAGTACAAATAAGGTAATAAAAATTATATATTTCCATGTGAGTACAGAATACTTAATAGTACAAAAAAAAATGACTTACTCAACTACGGTCTTAAATTAATGCGCCCCAATCTTACAAATTTTACATGACACAACCTACCGTTGTCAAAATATACCACTCTGGGATCAATGTTTTTGTTAGTTTTCTTTTAAAAAAATTATGATTCCATGTCACATTTTATATATATAGTACCTGATAATCTAAACATGTAAATAAAATTAAAGTGACTGTCGGTTATATCGATATAACTGCCTTTTATTAAACTGCATGCTATTTAGACATGTATAACATTTCAAAAATTTTGTCTGTCTGTCTGTGTATTCAGGTCAGGAATAGCTAAACCGATTGTAATGAACTTCACGAACAGAAAGAGAGCAATATCAGTAGTGATCTAGGTTATATTCTATCCGACTTGGAGATATTTTTGAGAAATTGAAAAATTTATAAAATAAGTGATCTTTGATGATTATCTTAAATCTAAATAATACCATCTATAGGTCCTTCCCAGACGTGGCCAGGGCGTGTCGCTACTTTTATAAATAAAATTAGTAACTGCTTTAATGTTTTGATAGATAGTTAAAATGCATCTCATAAAATGAAATAAGTAAGAATGCCACAAATAGTTCTATGATTATGTCCTGCACTTTTTTGTCTTTCAGATATTATCAGAAATTATCAACTTATAAACTGTAACAGAAATACAATCATTGTAAGTAGCCTGTACGAGTAGCACCAATCAGACCGTAATAATATCAGAGTAAGGCTTGAAGCAATGTCACAAAGACGAATAGTTAACACATCCAAATCTGTATCCTCATACGAAGGCTTGGATAAGAATCCGAAATTCAATGTACAAGTGATCTGCTCATCTATCTGTGGACACCTAGAACCGACATTAAACAAAGGCCACACTTCCACTGACAATCAAAACTTTTTTTTATGTGATAAGGGTGATAAAAAAGCACACAGTCCACCTGATGGTAATTGGTTGCTGTGACTCATAAACATCTTTATCTATCCTCGCTTACGAATCAAAATGCAGATGCGTTGTCACCCGTGAGGACTAAGAAGGAATGCCTTGTTTCCAGTAAAAAGTGTTTCTAGTTCTATACACTTCCCATACGAAATACAGTAGCTTTGAGCTTCTATTTTACGCTGATATTTTGTGAGAGCGTTGTCTTTCCCCGGTCGAGTCGACCCATTCGTGCTACAACTGCACTACTAATATAGCTGCAGCGTGGCTCTACCACGTAAGACTACGATAAAATATCTCATACACTGTATAATATAGTTTAAATAAAATAAACCTACCCTTGCTTGTAATAGCTTAGGGTAGACAATTCAACTTCAAATCAAATTTGGAGAAATATATTTAAAAAAATAATAATTTTATGAACAGTCGAAGCGGTTTAAGTATACTCACGTAAACTGAAGTAAGAATCTAGAATGAAACGGAGACTCTTTTTACTGGATACGTGGCATTCCATCTTAGTCTTCAGAGGTGACAACGCATCTGCATTTTGAATCTTAATTGAAGATAAGTTTAGATGTCTTTGGGCCACAGTATCGACTTATCATCAGATGGACTGTGTGCTCGTTTGTCACTCTAATTCTATAAAAAAATAAGAAAAGAGACTTTGCAAATTATGTGTTACGATGAGGAGTAAGACGTACGTACATTCTCATTTTTTAATGAACGCCCTTAGTATTTTAAAAGATGATTAAAGTCTTGTAGTCTCGAGCCGCGTAGACATCAGTCTACCAATATCATTAGAGTAACAGAAAAGTAAAAAGTTAAGTTACAGCCTATATACGTCCCACTGCTGGGCACAGGCCTCCTCTCATTTCTGAGAGGGTTTTAGGGCAAGGAAATGTCCGCAGCGCTGCCCCAATGCGTGTTGGCGAACTTCACATGTCATCGAAATATTTTTTTTTGATTTGCATGTGGTAAATCAGCACTTAAAATTGCAATTAACAATTTCATTGGTGCCGGTGGGGATCGAACCCGGGTTGCTCGCGTACTGTGAAACTTACAGCGAGCGCTAACCATCTGAGCTACCACGGCTACATGAAACTTTACTACATGGAACACGGTAACATGCCGTTAGCAAAACGGAGCACTTTTGGAATCATATCTGTGTCTGCTTTTGTGTCTGTCCATCGTTCACAAAGTTTCAGGGAATGTCTCTCGTAGATGATTGCAATTTTGCCATACTTATAATATGCAATTACTTAGTTACAGTCATGAGATTCATAATTCGAAGATTTGACTTAAGAGGCTAGATTAGGGGAATAAAATGGGAATTTTATTCCCCAAATCTAGCCTCTTTGTGAATAGGTGTAAGCTATGAAAACGGGTCCGTCCCAAAAATCTAACTATTTCAGAAAATATGAAAGTTAGCTTAATAAATTGTAATTTGTTTTACCTTTCTCCTTTATCGATCCTTAAAAGTCCACTGCTGGACGTGGGATTCTCTCGTTGTAAGAATAATTTGCGTTAATCGTCACGCTCGGCAGGCGCATTGACGATCTCCATCTGCCAGACGTCTCGCACCTTTGACGCTGTTCCGTCGTCGGTCTGAGTATTTTACGTCTGACTTAATCTCCACTGACTGTAATTAATCGTAACCTACAATGGCTCATCGATTACATAAAATAACAGTATTAGTAAATACAGATTGTAAGGTACTTTGTAAGTGTTTTTATACTATTTATACGTGGTAAAGCCACGTGAGACCTATATTTATAGTAATTGCAATAATGGGTCGGCTCGAACGAGAAAGGACTACGCTCTCATATAATACCAATGTAAAAACAATATTATTTACCGCTGTGAATCGGATAGTATTTTCAGTAGTAGTTTTTTACCATACCCACGTGATGAAATGGACGATATGGATAGTACTTAATGGAGAGATACTTACGCAGCCATCACACGTCTGTTTTAATCTCATTAAAAGTAAAAAATGGGAATTAGCAGCCTACATACGTCACACGTTTACTAGACGATGGGACTCCTTTTCTGCCTCCTCCTTTTAGACTCCTGAATGTCTGGGTAGAAACCACTCTCTTACTTATTTGTGATGCTAAATAACAGTGCAGTGCTGCGTTACAGTCTGAGGGGTATGGAGAACCAGTATAATTTCATTGGCATTTTATCTTAGCCCTCACTACCACTTACTATTATAAGTTACAGCCTATATACGTCCCACTGCTAGGAACAGGCCTCCTCTCATTTCTCAGACGGTTTTAGAACAAGGAAACTTCCGCTACGCTTCCCCAATGCGTGTTGGCGAACTTCACATGTTTTAGAAATATTTTATTCCTATTTCTCGGATATGCAGGTTTGCTCACAATGTTTTCCTTCACTGTCGAGCACGTTGTAAATCAGCACTTAAACTTGCAGTTAACAGTTTCATTCGTGCTGGTGGGGATCGAACCCGGGTTACTCGCGTACTGTGAAATTTTTCAGCGAGCGCTTAGCCCCCTTAGCTACCACGGCTCTCTTAGCCCCTAAGCTATCACGGCTCTTACTATTAAATGGCTCACTTACTATTTAGTGGACTGTATATTAATTTATTTTCATTACTTCAATTTATAAAAAACACTCCTTTCATTACTGAGAGTGTTTTGGAGCAAGAAAGGGCCCATCACTCACACCCAACACACACAGAACACGACATAGCAAAATCCCATAAGACATTATGCTGTGGAAATAATTGAAATAAACTAATCTAGCTGTATCGAAACTAGTGAGACCTCTAATCGTTTTTTACAGCATAAGCTGCAGAGCTTAGCCTGCTTGCTAGTTTAGATATATGGGGTCCCCACTGAAGCTTTGCATCGAGAGTGATGCCAAGAAAAACAGTGGATTCAACAGGGCTCAGTTCTTCCCCATTTACAAACATATTGGTATTCAGATTTTTAACATTCGGTGTTGTAAATTTTAATGATATAATTATAATGATGAATACACACATAGTCAGACAGATACAACGACAGACAAAAGTTCCAAAATCACTAAAAAATAACTTTTCCGCAGATTTATTATTAGCATAGGTAACTCAAATAAACATATTACAACTGACACGTCACGTGATTTATAATGAAATGTAGATACTGCCGTTTTGAACGTGAAGAAAGAGTCATTCTGTAGCTAAACTATGGCTGTAGTACGAACGGATCAACTGTATCGATAACGGACTTAGACTTAGAGTTAATATCGAATATGTACTTACTTTATCTTACATTTTTAGTAACTTAAAATCATAGCTAATTATGAATTAAGTTAACTATTTTTGGCGTCCTTTGGTTGACACTTTCAAATCACATAAATTGTTTTTCAAGTTAAATAAATAATAATTACTAAATTAGCATTTTAACGCCGGATGCCACTTAGCGTCTAGAGCTGCTGCTCCTCTCGTTCTATTCCAGGCACATCGTAGCTGTACCATATAACAAAAACAAAATGTAATGTTAGAGTCCCGTAACCTAGCTATCAAGACTCTTTATGTAATTATTTTTGATCCAGATAGCAAGCTTCTAGCGCTCTTGCAATCTTATATTGTTAATGAATGACTGGATTATAAAAAATAACGACCGCTTTAGTTTCAGGATTCAAATCTCCATTACGTTAATGATACAAATTGTCTTCCAGCACAAGTCTTCAGGTAGTTGCAATAGTAAAGAGACAACTAATTTAATAGTAGTTCTCTGTCTACACTACTACTACATTAGTAGCATAAAAACTATTTATCAAATAGTAAAAATTTTAATTAAATCAAAGCAAAAGTCATAATTAGTTTATATTTTGTCGTTAGGGATACTAAAATAAGCATTTCCATAGATACAAAAGAAATATCGCTGTCGGTACTTCATTAATTTAATTAAGAGCATGGCGGCAGGTTTTAATTGGCGTTATGGCTCAAACGGGTAAGCACATCGACTATAGTGAATATTATGACAAATGCTGGACTATTTTTTTAAATTAATTTTCTGTAGACTTGTTTAGTTCACTTCTGAACATATTCAAGAATGTGCCAACAGCAAACATTTAAACAATTATTTTCGCTTACATTCTGTCGCCAGAGGCACGTCGGAGGCAAACTGAGTAAACCACATGCAGTTGGGCTTGAAATTAATATTAAACAAAAAGGTTAAGTGTACTTCGTCCTCAACCGCAATTTATTTATTTTATTTTGCAGTTGTTTTACTTTCTCCTTCAGGCTTTCTGCAATTGTGACTATGTTGCCTGGTCATTTTCCGTGTCCATTGTCCACGGCCTATAGTGAAATATTGAATTGACACAAAAATTCATTCCATTTTAGTGACATAAGTTAAAAAAAAATTAAAACTTATATTTGAACATCACCATCTCCGTTCACGCCAGACGGCGACGGGCAGCATCCTCAAAGGTACAATATCAATCTGCCTACAAAGTGCGATGATCTCTGGCAGTGACCTTTTACGGGTTGCTGAATAATAATAATAATAAGATTACCTTTTTGTTCTGCGAAATCCCAGGCCAGAAAAAATTCTGAGATTTTTCACTAAAGAACTGACCCAGGTGATTTTCAAGTTCAAAGGAAGAAAAATTTAAATCTAACAAGCTATTTCAAGCTCTCCGAAGGTGCACCTTCGGAGAGCTTGAAACACCTTGAGCTCAAAAGAGTACGGTAGATGTATCAAAAAATGCCAGTTAAGTTTGCAAAAGATTCAGTCGAGTGGGCAAATTTACTTGTTTTTTAACATTGTCTTGACGGAAAACGATTTCTTTTTTATTTTCTAATTCAGCTTGCTTGCTCGCTATAATTCACTTAGTTGTAAATAGTATTTTTAAGAAGTACCTAGGAGTTATATTTTCAGGTTCATAGCTCATAAAAAATGCTACCAAATACATATTATATACTGTGTGATAGGACAACTTTTCTGCTTTGGAGTCCATCTGGGTAGCTACCACCATCTTAACTATTTCTACCGTCAAATAGCAGTGTTTCGTCCTGGAGAGTATAGAGCCAGTATAATTACAAGCATTTCATCTTAATCCTCAATTAATAATGTCAATGCATTTGTAGCCTTCTTTGTGTTTTGTTCCTCGTCTTTCATTGGCTCATTGACACTTCAACTAACTGATCCGTTAGGCGTCCCCTAGACGATCAATTATATAGCGCAATATTACGAATTGTGCAATATTATTGACCGTGTAGGGTTAATATTGAAGATTGCGCAATGATGGAACAAAAGTTTGAGCGAGTTTAATTTTTATTGCACCATATTTTTCTATTGCATCGTGTAGGGTCAGTATTGCGCAATATTTTTTAGTCTGTGTTTCGTCTTGACAAGGAGAAAACGCGAGAAAGAGAATCCAAATGTTAAGAAAAGGGAGTTTATCGTCGAATGTATCCAATTGTACACATTCTTTGCTCTTGACATTCCACAGAGAATTGCCGTCTCTGTGGAATGTCAAGAGCAAAGAATATCATGACCGTGATAAAAAGATGCAACAACACTATAGCTGCAGCTAAATCTTGTGCTAAATGTTGCTTTACGCGCGGTGCACACGGGATTAATACTATTCTCCGACCACAAACTACTAAGAAGTGCTAGCGCATCTCCGACTGAACACGAAAACATTGCGTAGTTCATATTATTGTGCAATATAATTGATCGTTTGGATTCAAAGCGCCTTTCAATCTTATTTTACAATAAAATGTATTGTACAATGTTATTGTAGGTCTAGGGGCCGCCTTAGGCTATGTCAGTTATTCTTGCTCTTCAAAATCTCTCAAAGAAATTCCTTCTCTTACCGTCACTTTCATTTAACGCGGATATATTTACGAGATTTGTCTTCAACCTCCGCCGGTTTTGGATACGTGAGCATTGTAAAATAAAAATTGTTATCACATACTTTCAAAACGTAAAATGGTCATTATTGCCACACATATAATAATATCTCTTTTTGTCTCTAAAGAATTCTTGCCCTATGTGAAATTATCGTGTAATCGGTTTGAAAGATGCTAGCAAATTATTGTACTCCTTTGATATACGTATTACTAACAACAAAGCAAACCGTTTAGTTCCAATGCGTGGAATTTCGAAAGGAAAGGGAAGGAGACTTGCCGACCGTCTGGTTGGCCGATGATGGAAAGATTTCTGCACAAATCAAGCATTACCCTCCCAATCAAGTAGCGCTACGAGAAATCCAAATATCCTACTGGTAATAAATATTTCTAATAATTCACGTTTTTTTAAAAACAGATTATAAATGTGTATAAATGTTAAAATTTAAATTACATAATATGAGCAAGATAAAGTTCAACGATATTTAACTATAACAACCAAGTGATCAGATACAAAAAGCAAAGGAAAATTTAAAGTTGCGAAATTTTCAGAAGAATTTAAGTTGCCGAATTTGCCTTTGTAACAGTTCACAAAAGCAATTTTTATGTCAAACACTTTTACAGATCGTGTCTCAACTCAAAGCGAAATGCTGTATGCGAGTTTTTGTAAAAACTCAGCAAAATTTGAGTGGACGAACCCTTCTCAACACATTGGACATCGTGCTTTATCTATCTACATCAGAAACTAGATTTTTATAGAATTTCATAAATAATATACGCCCAATATAGATCAACATTTGCTTGCAAAATTGAATTAATTCGATTTTTGTCGATACGTATAAAGGTTATGACTTAAATATTTTTATTATTGTATACTTATTTATTGAAGGTTTTATTTTTTATCTTCGTAACATTTTGAGAAGTATATGTTGATTAGTGACGTGAAGTTAAGGCAATTTTCGATATCCCAAATTTAAGTAACCGCATACCTTTTTCCTTCTAGCAGTTTTTTTTTATAGAAGAGGCGGCAAACGAGCATGTGGTTCACCTGACCAAGGCAAGCAGGTACGTTGCCGGTATTTTAAAAAGGAGTAAATTTGTTTCTTGAAACAATTATATTAGGATTTAGGTATTTTATTATATTTAGTTTTTGAAGTCGGCTTTAACTTATTATTAAAAGTGTAATTTTTTGACCCTTTTCAGTGGAAGGAATATCACAAACAAAAGGAAATAACCAGAATGATGTCGTCTAATCAGTAACATTAAACAGGCGGTTCATTGAGTCCAAGGCTAAAGCAGCTGCAAGGAACCTAGAAGTCTTTAAAGTTGTAAATATTTACTTTGCAAACATCCGCTTAATAAAATAAAATGATGTGTCTTACCTAGTTTGAAGAGCACCTCCCACCCTCCCTCAATTGCGTGCACTATCCCCGTCACCACTAATCCCAGCACCACTACTCCCAATACCACTACACTAGGAAAGACACACCACCGATGACAATACGACACGTGTTTCGCCTCTACACGAGGCATCCTCAGGCGATGTAGACTCTGCGGTGGCTGACCGCTAAGTGAGCGGCGAGCCAAAAACAACTGCCATTTATACAGCCCGCTGACGCAACGGCTCCCTACCTAAGTAGCGAGCGACTGCGTCATGCGATAATACTGTCCTGTTATTAGAGAGCAGGCTTAAAGATATTTAAGAGAGGTGAGTTAGAAACGTTTCTTTGTTCATTCAGCAGTGCAATGTTACTATTATTATTTTTTAATATCTCTAACTGTTCCAGCACACACAGTTGCAGCCCTTTATTACATGTATGTAAGACTTTAAAGGAGTGGTCGTTGGCTAGGTTGTGTCCAGTGTCCAAAAGATGTTTAGCAAAATGGGATTTATCGGGATTGCAATTCCTGTACGCGGCTAAATGCTCTTTATAACGTGTCTCGAAGTTGCGACCAGTCTGACCCACGTAAACGGCGTGGCATTCGTCACAAACAAGTTTGTAAATACCCGACTTTTGACGAATATCTAACTTATCTTTATTATTACAGATATTCCTAAGAGAATTGTTTGTTTTGAACGCCACATCGGACCACCGCCTCCACCATCGGACAACCAGACGTTCGGCCAGTCTCCACCCTTTCGTTGTTGACTTACCACGCATTCGAACCAAACGGTTTGCTACATCGTTCATCATGTGTACAGCAAGGGAGTGGAATAAGTTGCCAGCATCTGTCTTTCCATCCGATTACAATGTGGGTGTCTTCAAGGCAAGAGTGAATAGGCTTTGGTTAAGTTATCACCACTTACCGTCAGGTGGGATTGTTGTTAAGCGCTGGCTTAGAATAACATATTTAAAAAAAATGAAAACTTTATATATTTTTATGTACTTATCTTTATCTTTATTTGTCAATTTTTTTTCCAAATTTATGTAGGACTTGAAGTATATCACAAGTCCGCTGCTGAACTATTTGCTATAGTTGCTACGCTTGGCAGGCGGGTTAACAATCCCAGTTTTTTATTTTTTAGTTGTTATGAGGTATGCTGCTGTCCATCTCTGTAAGCTGTTCCCCGATTTAAATCACGAGTAAAGTTGTGTATCGTTTTTTGTGCAATCTAAAATATAGATATGCTTAGAATAATTATACACGAGTAGCAGAGTGAGTGATGAACAAATGCAAAACCCGGAAAAAATTACTCTATTATGGGACGATGTAAAATATTATATCATGTCCACTCGCATTTTTTTCGTATTATAGTGTCTAAAATAGCTGTCTACAGGTGTTTGCAAGGTTTGAAGTTTTATTCGTTGTTTGTTTTATTGTTTACTAGTATTAAATATTGTACTAGTAGCAGTAATACACGTACATATGTCAAATATCCAGCCCCGTGTCGAAGGTGTAAGATATCTGGTACTGCGATCCTCAATGTGCCTGCCAAACGTGACGCTTAAGGCAAATCCTCCAATACAACCCCATATCCATCAGTGGACTTTTGACAGGCTGATGACGAAAAGGACGTAGATATAATAACAACATACCGTGGTCGTATTTGCTCTGAGGCTAAGGGCTTGCTATAAAATATTACACATCATGCGTGCAAACCAAGTTCAATCCTCTCCGGTACCAATGATATTATTAAAAGCTATTGTAATTAACTACATGCCCAGCGGTGAATGAAAACATCATATTATGAAACATAAATACTACATATCTTCTTTTTTTATTTATCCGCCTGTAAAAGTTCATTGCTGGACATAGGCCTATTCCGTTGTAGAGCGGATTTCCAAAGATATTCGTCGCTCTTGGCGGGAGGTATTTGATACTGTTCGCTATTGTCATTCTGGATATTTTACGCCTGACGTAAAGAGATGGTTATACCACTATCTATCGAAAGCCATCAGATGTTTTATATTTAACGAATGGGTTGGCTCGGGCTCGATAAAAGAGCAGCTTAATGCTGCTGTGTTTCATATGGTGAGTGTAGAGAACCGGAGAAGCTTTTCATTGGAAGTGCGGCATTCCATCGTAGTCCTCAGGAGTAACAACGCATCTACGTTTTTTCTTAATCGAGGATAGATGTAGATGTCTATATGCCACAGCAACCAATTACCATCAGGTGGACTGTGTGCTCTTTTATCACCCTTATCCCATAAAAAACGTTTTGATTGTCAGTGGAAGTGTGGCCTTTGTTTAATGTCGGTTCTAGGTGTCCACAGATAGATGAGCAGATCGCTTGTACATTGAATTTCGGATTCTTATCCAAGCCTTTGTATGAGGATACAGATTTATTGCAGTATGTATTGCATTTCTCAATTTGAAGGGGGAGGATTTGAATCGCCATGCTTGACAGTCTGACTGGCGATCGTAACACCAGACGCCTCACACCTTTGCTGTTGCTCACAATAACAATCTGAGATACCAGAGAAATCGCAGGTATTAACTTGTTTGCTACTTTCATATAACAAAACAGTTAAATTTATTTATCATTTTAGCACACCTGTAATTAAAAATGACTAGCAAGGAACGAAAGAAAAAGGTTATAATGTATTAATCAAGTACCTAATACTTTTAAAATAACTAATATTAATTGCGTGAAGAAAACCAAATGGTTGTAGATGTAGTAGTAAATATCATTACAATTTTCAGTCCTAAGTACCCATGAATATTTTAAGATAGCTGTAAAATTTATTCTTAGGGTTCCGTATCCTAATTGGGAAAATGGGGACCCTTATATGATAGCTTTATTTTTCGTCCATCCGTCTATCCGTTATTCAAAGTCCTTTTTCCAGGAATTGGTTGGAATTGTTACCTTAGAAGTTTAAAAAAATCAAGTTTCAAAGTCAACGCGTTCATAAGATACAGCCAGTTATTTAAATATTCAGATATTCGCAAATTCATTCATGAAGACCTAAAGGGTACTTTCCGTTGATCCAGAATTATAAAATTTAACAAGAGCAAGGCATAGCACAAGTGGTGGGAATACTTCGAAAATTTTTAGCATATGTGGAAGCTCAAGGTCACTCAGCGAGGACTATGCTCGGGGTTCTCTGCGTGATAAACTCAGAAATGAGGATATCTACAGTAGAACTAGAGTGATCGAAATAGTCTAACGGATTAGTAAGCTGAACTGGCAATGGGCCGACCATATAGCTCGAAGAGCCGACAACCGATTCGTAGTCGGCTCTTCGAGTGTGGATACCGGTAGGCGAAGTGTAGAGCGACCCCCCACTAGATGGAGTGACGACCTGGTAACACATGCAGGAAGTCGATGAATGCAGGTGGCTCAGGACCGTGCTTTGTGGCATTCCTTGAGAAAAGCCTATGTTCAACAGAGGACTTGTGCAGGGCTGTAATGATGATGATAATATTACTTAAATAAAATTTTATGTTATTGCTATTACAAACTTACATTTGCCGTTGGAGCATCGTCCGTAATGTTAAATAATGTATGGAAAATATTTTTCCAACGCAGAGCTTAGTTTGTCCTTCAATCCAACTTATATTTTGATTAGCAATGCTACGTAAGCAACCTAACCTTTGCCCTATGATGCCCAGGATGGATGAAATATCTACAATCTACATACATAATTAAATTTATACGGAACCCTCAGAGCGCGAGTACTCGCATTTGTTCGGTTTTTTAAATAAAAAGCAAATAACGCGAAATGAAAAAACATTCAGCCAGACAGTGCTACCTCGGGTGAAACAATTTCCTCTTCTTTCAGTTTGTTCCGGAGAACTGTCAGAGTTGAAATGGTTTTTTTTATTCAAGCAGTTTGAGCTTTAATTTTTTCAACTAAAATATACTACTTTACTCAGTTGTCATTTCCAAATTATACACAATTTTTATCAGTATGTTTTGCCAAGGATTTCAATTTCTTTCTTTTAGATTAATGTTTTATAATTAGTAATATATAATACAAAACGCTCCACTAGTAATTCATAATTTCATTTTCGTGGCGAACTCTCAAGACGCTGGGTAATCTAATTAATTATCTCGTAATTACACTTTACCACAAGGTGACATTTTTTCACGTCATGTTATATCAAGAAGCTGTGTAACATTTAATATTTGAAGCGATGTAGGGAGTATTCGTTATTATGAGCAGTAAAATCTCATATAATATTTACAGTAAGCCCGTAACGTACGATGAAACGTCTCACATGTACCTTAGAATGTTCGGAATTAGTTATACTGACAAAATGACTTAACCTTCAGTATATAGAGTATTGTGTATACTAAAAAATAATTTCAATCGCTTCCCTACAAACAATTTCTGAGGAGAGGTATCAAGTTAAAATTAATGTCAAGTAGGTCAACAATTACTATGGACTGTACCATAGTAATTGTAAGAAAAATTAAGTTACTCAATCATTTGTATATATCGCATTTATAACATACGGCAATATATGTCACATATTTAGATACTCGCAAACTCACTCACCAAAACCTATAGGGTACTTCCCGTTGATTTAGAATTATGAAATTTGGCAAGAAAAAATAAGGTTAGCGAATTGAGATGCGTATTAGATACTACACTTATTGAGTATGTAAAGTATTGTCTATGTTAAAAAATACTTTCAACCGTTTCCCTATAAAATATCTGTATACACAATATATTCATACAGTAATTGCATAAAGTAGATTTTATGATTTGTTAAACTATGATATAAGATTTTAGGTTTACCGTGTAGGGGCGGTGTAAGAATATCCACTACCCCATGTCGTCCCGTGGGTGTCGTAAGAGGCGACAGAAGAACTTTTTAGTAGCAGCAATATCAGCGGAGATTGAACTCGGTTTTTTCGTGTTCTGTAAAATTTACGACGAGCGCTTATCTACTAAGCTAATAGGACTTCTTGAGTAGATTTAATTTACAATTGTTAATATTATAATAAAATGCTGAAAGTATAAATATTAAAACAATAAAAACTATTATAGTCAAAAAGTTTAGTTGAATCTATACTGCCCTGGATTTGATTATTGATACATCTTTGAGTTTAGAGTTCAGTTTTTGAGATGGTGACGGAATTTTAATATATCATAAAGAAAAAGATATGAAAACTATCAGATTATAAAAAATAAAATAATATAAGACAGGATAAGAGAAGCTGTCAAGAAAAAAGACGGAGGAAAATAACCAAGGGTATAGAATAGAATACAATCATTTTTATTCAATATAGATTAGAGTACCTAATACTTATTGAAAGTCATTTTTTACTTTTACCACTGGTTCGCAAAAAAACCTCTGTCCTGGGAAGAACCAGCAAGAAACCCAGCGCGACTTTTATTTTTAAAGCACAATTTACAATATAATATTTTATACAATTGTTACGAAAACATTTAGAAACAGCATGGTAGTGATCACCTCATTCCCAGGGTTATTATCAGTCATGTACTCTTTAGTAGTATAATAACCCTTACTAGATAATTTTTGCTTAATAAATAATTTAAACCTTTTGATAGAAAAGGTCTGCATATTTTCCGGGTCTTTGTTGTAAAAGCGAATACATTGCCCCATGAAGGAATTACTGACTTTTTGGAGTCAAGTAACTGGTTTAACTAACTTGTGCTTATTCCTAGTATTTACAGAATGCACATCACTATTTTTAATAAAACTATTTTTGTTTTTGTGTACATACATTAAATTCTCGTAAATATATTGAGAGGCCAAAGTTAATATATTTATTTCTTTAAATTTTTCTCTAAGGGATTCCTTTGGACCTAGGTTATAAATTGCTCTTATGGCTCTCTTTTGCAAACCAAAAATAGTTTTAATGTCAGTTGCATTAACCCATAGCAAGATTCCATATGACATGTTTATATTATGCTATTGAAGTAACTAAAATATACTAATCTAGCTGTTTCAACACATGTAACGCATGTAATCTTTTTTACAGCATATGCTGCAGAACTAAGTTTGCTAGCTAGTTTATATATATAATAGGTAATATGAGCGATTGGACAAGCATAATCTTAGACTTTGTGGGGAGAAAATGTTTTAAACGATACAGAGAACGTTACGTGGCAATGACTTTACGACGCACTTCAGAAACCTGAGTTCACCAATTCAGCGTGCTATCAATGTGTAGGCCAAGATTTTTACAGACTTACTGAACGGCATTGTAATCCCATTGTAATAAATAGGAGGTAAGTCTGCAAGATTAATCTTGGCTAGCATCCTTGAGCTACCCACCAGTATAGCTTGGCATTTCAAAGGATTGACCAACACTCCATAACGAGTAGACCAATCTTTGATAGTTGATAAGTTGTTATTTAATTTTTTAATCCCACTATGGATATTCCCAATTTCAGCTTGCACGTATAGCTGAAGGTCATCGGCATATAGGTAGATCAATCGAAGATGGAGGTAATAAAGTTTATAAAAATTGAAAAAATTATAGGAGAAAGAATACCTCCTTGCGGCACACCAGCTTCTACATCACACAGACTGACTGCTGTCGACCGCGAAGATAAGATGCAAACCATTCCAATGCTGTAGGGCAAAATGTAGATGAGACAGTATGGAAAGAAGGATTTCATGATCAACTGTGTTGAAAGCATTTTAGAAATCAACTAGTACCAGTACTGTTACTTTTTTTCTTCCATACCTTGTCTAATATTGTCTGTGACGTTAATTAAAGCAGTATTGGTACTATGACCAGGGCGAAACCAAGACTGATATATACTCACTAGGTTATGTTTCGAAATAAATGTAGAAATTTGCTTGTAAACACAGTGTTGTGTTTGCAATAATACACGTTCGTTAGCGAGACAACAACTGATTTATTCCTCTCATAACTACCTACATATACCATAATACAAATACCCACAACATCTCCCCTTATTAATAAAGATACAATATCATCCATCCCCCTTATATAAAATAAATAACTGAAACAAACGAAATTTCTTATAACTCTAACTTAAAATTTATTATATTTATACCTTAAAATTAATTAATTAAGTTTTCATGTTGAGTCGTCGGGCCTTACTACGTGTGAGAGGGTGTGGCCATGGTGTGGATGCCTCATTATTATTATCATTGAGTACATTTTGAGCAATTTTATTTTCACATAAACTAGAATTCTCGTTACGCTGATTTATCTTATCAGGGCTTTGTTGTGATTTTTTGCATTGCACAAAATTGCCACCCTCAATTTCAGTGATGAAAATATCTTTTTATATTTTAAAATCTTGACTTGAGTAAGACTTAAATAAATGACGCCTATTGCGTCGGATTGGTCTTCCTAGCTTATTATTTATTACATATGAACGAGGAGTATCACCTTCACCTATTACAGTAGCGGGAGTTCTTTTCTTACCATCTATACATATTACTTCGTCACCAATGTTAAGTTTAGGCAACGGTTTACAATGTTTATCATAGTACATTTTGACTGCTGCTGTTTTGCAGCATTGTTTTAAACGTAGATGGGTCTACAACTTGTGGTTTTAGTAAATCCGTACAAACTGGTAATTTACAACGTAATCTGCGACCCATTAATAATTGCGCGGGAGAGTCCAAACCATGTCTCGGAGTATTTCTGTAATTAAATAAAGCAAGTTCAAAGTCACTATTCCCCTTAACAGCTTTAATTAACAAAAAATTAACGGTTTGCACCGCGCGTTCACTTTTTCCGTTAGCCTGTGGATAGTTTGGAGATGATGTAATGTTAGTGAAGCCCCAATCTGTACTAAAACTAAACTGCTTGAACTCGCGACTAGTATATTGAGTGCCATTATCACTTATGAGTATTTCAGGTATACCGTGTCGTGAAAATATTTCCTTCATACCGCGTATAACCACTTGTGATGTAATATTTTCTAATTTTTTTACCTCAACATAACTAGAGTAATAATCAACTAAAATAAGATAATATTTCTTTCTATATTCAAATATATCAGACCCCACCTTAAACCAGGGCAAATTAGGAATTTCCACTGGAATCATGGGTTCTTTAGCTGGTGCGTTTGAACTCTCCCTGCACACCGAACAACGTTTCACATACATTTCTATGTCACGTGACATGCCTGGCCAAAATATAACTTGTCTTGCGCGTCGCTTGCACCGATCTATACCTAAGTGCCCTTCGTGCACAATTTTCAACATATCTGTTCTCAGGGAACGAGGAACTAAAACAACATTATCTCTAAATATGACGTCGTCTACCACATATAACTCATTTTTTAAAGACCAATATTTTTTAAGATTTTCTATTACGTTATACTTATCATTAGGCCATCCTAATTTAATATAATTTAGTAAGGTACATAAATCAAAATCTTTTTCGTTTCATTTTATCAGTGTTAACTTGCTATTTGAAATTGGAATACTGTTTACAATTAATTTTACTTGATACAGAATTTTTTATCTAATTTATTATCTAATACTATGTCTGGAAGCGGCGCGCGAGACAGTGCATCTGAAATATACATATATTTTCCTGGTTTATACTTAACGACTAAGTCATAGCCTTGTATTCTGAGCATCATACGTTGTAAGCGGGCTGGGACGGACATTAATGGCATTTTAAAGATACTTTCCAAAGGTTTATGATCTGTTTCTACGACAACATTATTTTTTGCAAAAATATATTGGTGAAATCGTTCACAGGCGAACACAATTGCTAACAATTCCTTTTCCACTTGTGCATACCGGCGTTGCGTATCTGTGAGAGTTCGCGAGGCGTATTCGACCGGCCGACCACCCTGCAGTAGTACCGCACCGAGTGCATCGCGAGACGCGTCTACCGATAACAAGACAGGCTGAGATACGTCGTACAACGCCAACACTGGCGCTGTGCAAACACATTCTTTTAATTTTTCGAATGCTGTCTGCTCACTAATTTCCCATCGCCAACTACTATCTTTTTTTAATAAATTCGTTAGGGGAAGAGCGCGATCAGAATAACGCGGAATAAATTTCGATAAATAATTAACGGCTCCCAAAAATCTTTCTAAACTTTTTCTGTCTGAGGGTTGAGGCATCTCAGAAATGACTTTTACTTTATCAGGGTCGGGCCTCATACCGTTTTTATCAAAAATATGTCCCAAGTAAGTAACCTCTTCAACCGCTATTTTGCATTTCTTTTTATTAAATTTTAAATTAATTTCTCTAGATCTTTGTAATAACGCAACTAGTCTTCTGTCGTGTTCATGCTTGTTCCGTCCCCAGACAATTATATCATCTATAAAACTATCTGTGCCCTCTAAATCTTCTAAAAGCTGCCTCATTTTAGCGTGAAATACTTCGGATGAGCAATTAATACCGAACGGTAAACGAAGAAATTGATATCGACCGAACGGTGTGGCAAATGTACACAAGTCTGCACTCTGCTCATCCAGTTGTATAGCCCAAAAACCTGAGTTGGCATCCAAGACGGAAAAGAAGCGTGCTCCGTGTAGCCGCGCTGCGAGCTCCGACACAGTGGGCAATTGGAAATGCGTGCGCCGCACTGCACGGTTAAGTTCTCGTGGGTCTAAGCACACGCGAATCCCGTTGTCCTTTTTTGCAACTAGAACTAGTGGATGCACCCATTGAGTTGGATGAGAAACTTTTCTTATTATACCTTGGTTTTCCATATTTTTAAGCTCATCTGCTAGACGTTCACGTAAACTTAACGGAATCTTCCTAAGATTACAAATCACCGGAGGTACGGATTCGTCTAAAACAATATGATACTTTCCTGGAAGACACCCAATACCACTAAATAAGTCATCATAGTCTGATATATTAATTTCATGAACTCGTTTGACTAACCCTAACTTCTCACACGACTGTCGTCCCAGCACGCTGACAATGTAAATCGGCAATCGCAAACTTTAAATTATAACAAACATTTTATAAAAACATTGTAAATAGCAAACGCCTCTTACTGGTATTATATTATCACTATACGATTCTAATTTAATACAATCATTTTTTATTATATTGGAATCAAAACCCAGTTGCAAAAATCTTTCAAAAGATAAAACATTTATATCCGCCCCCGTGTCCAATTTAAAGTTTTCGATACCCTTCTCAAAATATAATGTTTCGAACCAGCCATCTGAAGAACTTTCTTGACCATTTATGGTTGATGTAAAAAACGATTCACAATCAATAGAACGCGTAACATCTTGATTTTGCTCAATGTCATATACACGGTTTACACCGGCCTTATTAATATTTAAATTCTGCTTACATACCCGAGCAAGTGACCTTGTTTACCACAAATGAAACACGTGGCGTAAACGGCCGGACATCGAGGCATTGCACAGCGCTCGAGTCCACAGCGCGGGCAGCGCAGCGCAGGCCCGTGAGGCACGGCCGGCGCCTGTGCGCTGCGCGTTGCGTTGTCCTCTCCTTTGTTTGACACTATCTACCTGCACTACACTAGCACACATACTACTAGTACTTAGCTGACGGCTACTCTCTTGCGAAATTTCTTCGGCCTGGCACAACTTCACAGCTTTGTCCAGGTCTAGGTCCTCACATCTGAGCAAACGGTCCCGGATTATTGTGCTATTTACACCACACAATTCGATCCTTTATCAGCTCTTCTTCTAAAGTAGCAAATTTACAATTTTACTCAATAAATAATTTAAACCTTTTGATAGAAAAGGTCTGCATATTTTCCTGGTCTTTGTTGTAAAAGCGAATACATTGCCCCATGAAGGAATTACTGACTTTTTGGAGTCAAGTAACTGGTTTAACTAACTTGTGCTTGTTCCTAGTATTTACAGAATGCACATCACTATTTTTAATAAAACTATTTTTGTTTTTGTGTACATACATTAAATTCTCGTAAATATATTGAGAGGCCAAAGTTAATATATTTATTTCTTTAAATTTTTCTCTAAGGGATTCCTTCGGACCTAGGTTATAAATTGCTCTTATGGCTCTCTTTTGCAAACCAAAAATAGTTTCTATGTCAGTCGCATTAACCCATAGCAAGATTCCATATGACATGTTTATATAATGCTATTGAAATAACTAAAATATACTAATCTAGCTGTTTCAACACATGTAAGGCATCTAATCTTTTTTACAGCATATGCTGCAGAACTAAGTTTGCTAGCTAGTTTATATATATAATAGGTAATATGAGCGATTGGACAAGCATAATCTCAGACTTTGTGGAGAGAAAATGTTTTAAACGATACAGAGAACGTAACGTGGCAATGACTTTACGACGCACTTCAGAAACCTGAGTTCACCAATTCAGCGTGCTATCAATGTGTAGGCCAAGATTTTTTACAGACTTACTGAACGGCATTGTAATCCCATTGTAATAAATAGGAGGTAAGTCTGCAAGATTAATCTTGGCTAGCATCCTTGAGCTATTCACCAGTATAGCTTGGCATTTCAAAGGATTGACCAACACTCCTTAATGAGTAGACCAATCTTTGATAGCGGATAAGTTGTTATTTAATTTTTTAATCCCATTATGGATATCCCCAATTTCAGCTTGCACGTATAGCTGAAGGTCATCGGCATACAGATGGTACGATCAATCGAAGATGGAGGTAATAAAGTTTATAAAAATTTAAAAAGTTATAGGAGAAAGAATACCGCCTTGCGGCACACCAGCTTCTACATCACACAGACTGACTGCTGTCGACCGCGAAGATAAGATGCAAACCATTCCAATGCTGTAGGGCAAAATTTTGATGAGACAGTATGGAAAGAAGGATTTCATGATCAACTGTGTTGAAAGCATTTGAGAAATCAACTAGTACCAGTACTGTTACTTTTTCTTCCATACCTTGTCTAATATCGTCTGTGACGTTAATTAAAGCAGTATTGGTACTATGACCAGGGCGAAACCAAGACTGATATATACTCACTAGGTTATGTTTCGAAATAAATGTAGAAATTTGCTTGTAAACACAGGATTCCAAAATTTTGGAAAGAAAGGGTAGAATAATATGGCGAAAATGATTGGGAAGAATGAGAGTAGGAATTTTTGGGAGGGGCTTTATAAAAGCACTTTTCCAAAGATTGGGGTACGCACTTGAATCAAGGGAAAAATTTATAATATGGGAAATTGCCGGAAGAAGGTGCTCTAGTAGAAATACTACCATGTGTCTACTAATCTCATCATAACCCACCGCCTTGGACTGAATTGCTAAAATAGACTTTTTGACATCATCCTGAGAAACAGGAGAGAAATTAAAGGTAGGTATGTTAAGAATTTGCACAGAAGCAATGGAAGCCACAGTTTGAGATTGAATTGTATGCTACAGAATTCATTGTTGTTACAGAAGCGAAATGTTGGTTGATTTCATCAAGTGATAGAGAAGGACCACAATCCAATGTAGCTGGCCTGCAAAGACCTAGATCTAAGAAATTTCCATACTTCGGCGGGAGAAGAGTTATTAATACAATTATAGAAATATCGGCGTTTAGCTGCCCGTACCATTTGATTGCTCCTATTCCTGGCTGCTTTAAAAGACGACCAGTTTTCTTCAGTACGTTCTCTCTTAAAACGAAGAAAAGCTCGATTTCGTCTAGACATTGCCAACTTTACGCCCTCTGTCATCCATGGGGCTGAGGGACGCTTTAATCTAACCTTGTGAACTGGGGCATGAGCATCATAAAGGCTGAGAATATTTTGGTTAAGGATAGAGACTTTATCGTCAACGGTAGGTGCTGCAATGAATGGGGCTAGATCGATATTAAGAGCGTCATCCCTTAGCTTGTCAAAGTCAGCTTGGCTGAGTTAAAATATAAATAATAAGATAGCACATTTGCTATCACTTATACTATACTATTTGTCTTATACTATACTTGGATAGGTAATACCTATCTCCAGTCAAAACTTCTTAATTAAATGATTTATGTCAATCACATGAAATTTATCATTATAATTCTTACAATTAAATGTCAAATTTAAATTATTATTACATGTCAAGTTATTTATTAATAAATTTAAATAATATCTTAGATTATTTTCTTATGGCCACCCCTGTATGTAAGACAATGTAAACTTATCATGTTTACATTGACTTACATACAGGGGTGGCTTTATTTACATTTATTAAGCTATTAAGATATTCAATATATTTTATTTTTATAATTGATTTTTGTTTGATGAGGTGTTTGTTTCTGTAAGATAACGCGTCGGGTCACAAGAGCAAAGTTTGCAATGGATGTTCTTTACAAATACGGCTTCAAGCCATTCGTTTTTCCACTTTAGAGTCTAACCTTAGCCCCCAGCGACATTTATTTATTTCCATCTGATAATATTCAAATCAAGGAGGCTCCATTTTGAGGAAAAAGATGCGGGTGGAGACCAATCTGGGTTGCACACGTTCTATGCAATGTACATAATATATAGATTACATAATATAAGGAATGAAGGTTTAGAATCAAAGATCTGGAAAAACAAAAACTTGTTTGTCCACTAAAAATTAAACTTCAGTACGTATAAATATATTCGGTAAGATAGTTGTGGGCGTTGATATATTCAACTTTCTCAGGTGAAATAATACTGCAAAAAGCAATAAGAAACTTTGTCACATTATTCTTGTGGGTAAATTCGCTGCCTCCAGGAAAATTTACAAGTAGATTGCTCTGCCTCGGTTCTCTCGGTCCACATTCATATATGTATATAGGCGGGCACATTATATTTTATACATAGCTTCGAATTAATTTTGCAGGTATGTAAAATAGGATTAACTTTATTAAATTTAAATTCTACTTCCTCATCATCATCCCGTAAAAGTCCACTGCAAGCGATTGGCCTCTCCCGTTGAAGGAAAGATTTGCATTGATCGTCACGCTGCTGCCCGTCATCAATTTAGATATTTACATCTGCCGTAGACGAGAAAGTATATCGATATCTATCGAGAGCCATTTCATATTTATAGTTGCTTCTTACGACACTCACGCGACGAAATGGGGTAATAGATTCTCAATAAAGTCGAAAACTGCTGCTAATTCAGCCGTAGATTGAGTATTATCAGCTTCCACAATCGCCTTTAATTCGACCAAAGTTTTCGGACGACCACGGGGTTCAGTTTTCAGGTAGAAATTTCCAAAACGGAAGCGGGAAAACCAGTAACAGGTGGTACGTTCGTTTGTAGTATTCGCTCCGTAAAAGTCGTTGATGTTGCGTGCCGACGACGGTACTCATATTTTATAATTACTCGAATTTTTAACGTATCCATGATGACGAAACAGATTCAAATGCGATGAAAATATAACGCTAATCAATAAAAATATGATTAATTTTGAAAAAAAAAATTCCATGTTTTTAAAATAAAATTAATTTGAAATTAGAATTCTTAGCCAGTACTGCAGAACGGCAATTTCATAGGCAAGACCTATTATCATGCAGGCAAAGTTTTTATTCAAACTACAATAATTAATATGAGATATTTTGCTTTTATTTTTTTCTGTCCTGTTTTCAAAAATGGAGCACTTGTCGGTGATTTAAACCTCGTCTCGGTGTCGTCTGGTAGTCATATAACATAAATGGTTTAAATTCGTCAAAAATACATAAAACGTGCAATATCCAAACCTGAGTGTAAATAAAAATAGTTCGGAAAATCCAAAACTGCACGTTTCATGAGCGTTTTATTTAATTTTGATGAAAAAAATAAATTACGAAAATAAATCGATTACACAAAGTATAAAATCGATATAGGTTGTATGATACATTTGTTCTTTGTCTATCAAAGGCTAAAAAAAGTATGAAAGCGCCTTAATTTTTTAATAGCAATAAAATTTATAAAACATGAAAATCATTTTATTAACAAACGACGACTATTGATATGAAATAGGGAATCAGTTGACGTAATTCTGAAGCTATTAAAAAAAACCCAGTCTCGATACGTCAATTTTTCGGGAGTTATCGTGACCATATACAAAATCAACATCCCAACGCAATGCCCACGTAAAAAATTTTTTAAGCCGTTTTTATCAAATTAGCAATATAAAATGGTTTATCAGAAAATATAAGATGGATTAATTAGAGTGTTTTCTTGATATACGGCTACTCATAGTATCGTATAAGTGCAATATGGTTATGATAGAGTTATTTTAAGACCACAAAATTGCGTGACCTTTACGTGTCGCGAGTAATACACTACCTAATAACGCTTTGCGTTATGAGGCGTGCAATAATTAAAATTCCGCCTTAGGAATTAAACTTCCCGCTTACCGGGAAGTTAAAAAAATCATCATAATATGAGATTTGAATTAAAAGCTCTTTCAAGTATTTTAAAAATATTTTGTTAATATTTTAGTTTTATTAGGAAAGAAAAAGAATTAAAATTCATAATAAAGTTAATTAACAATTCTAAGCTGATTAATCATAATTCATTATAATTAAAACAATTTCGCCGTTTTTAAATTTTTGGTTTTCGGAAGCCTATTTTCACTTATGCTTTGCGATTAATAAGGCTTATAGTTGTGCGCATTGTGATCCAAACTAAACAAAATTTCAGCTCAATCGGTTGAGGATAACTGCTTTAAAATTCAGTTGCAAGATTTGACCCTAACTAACAGTACATTGCAAGTTCAATAAAAGCTTTTAAAAAAGCTTGTGCTGCAGCATGAAATTGCGAAATGGAGCGGTCTCTCCGAGGCAACTCGAGTGGCTGTGTACACGCTTGCTCTTAATGTAACCGAAAATTAAAAAATATAAGTGCTGTTATAGTAGATTCAGTCTTTTTAATAAAATAGAATGTGAATGTAAAACTTAGTATAGTCTTAGTAACCAAATAAAAGTCAAAGTTAAATAAACACATGTGTACAGTATTTGTTCTTGATTCAGATGCTTGGCGGTGAAGGAAAATAACGTGAGAAAATCTGGACGACTGAGAAGTAAAAATATTTCGAGTACATGTGAAATCTACACCATTGACAAGCTGTGCCTTTTTTTTACATGGGGAAATGCCTACGCATACCCTTCTCGTGGGGGCAAGGACGGGTTATATCGGACTCACACCGACTAAAACAACCTCATATTGTTCCACCTTCGCTGCATATTGGCAGGGCCACGGGAACGCTTTCGCACACATCCGCGGCCCCACCAGCGCTGGCCGTCCCATGGCAGCCCCTTTTCGGGGGAGGACCTCTCCTCCCCATTTTACTTCTCAGGCAAGGCGCACCAGGAACACAAGGCACGCCCCCTTCCACGGCCTCCAACTTCACCTGCGTAACGGGGCCCCCCGAGTCCGATACGCGGAGGCCATGGGGCCAAGAAAATCGAGCGCACAGTAGCACCCGCGTTCCCGACTCCAGCGGCGGATCTGGTCTCTGGCTCCGCCGCCAACCAAGTTTCGGCCGCGGACGGTAGGGAGAGCGGCGCCTCGCAATACCGACACTACTCTCCCCCCGCGGCCCCAACACCACCGCATCAACGGTGCGGCCCCGTCAGAGTCGCGGAGGATAGGGCGAGTGGCGCATCGCTATACCAATACTCCTCTTCCTCCGCGACTCCATCTCGGGGGATGACAAGCTGTGCCTAGCCGTGGTTCATAATATATGCGGACTGTCACTTTACTAAAATAAATTGGTAGCGTATTTAGCCAGAAAAAATATTTTCATAGGTAATTATTTACTTTAAATATGAATGTGAGATTTCTATATTTTTTTTTGTAAAAATAATTATTGAAACACACATCCAAACTAACTCTAAGATGAAACTGTCTCATAAAGATATGATTGTCCTTTAGCTGTACCACATGATTGTGTATATTTTCCATTAAACGCTAATCTATAGTATAAAGCCGCGTATCGATTACGCGCTCCTGGCGCGCGCCATGAATGACCGCGCCAGAGCGGCCCGCTCCACGTTTGAGCGCTCCAACGAACAATTTGACGCGCGTTCCAAAGCGGTATCCATTTCGCGCGGCTGGAGCGCGCGCCAATGTTCGACCTCTTGGAGCGCATAATCGATACGCGGCTTAAGTCTGCTCTCACAGAAAGATTATAATATTTAAGGAGTTTAAGTATAGATATGTATGTGTTTTCTGTATACGATTAAGAAATTTCTATTTATATAGCGTTTGTATTTATATATAAACTTTTTTCCTATATAGTTCAGTGTCCCTTCAGAATATTTCCTACAAGGGTGATTGAAAAATATATATAAATATAAAACCTTATTGCAATGTTATAATGATTATAATGTCGCAAAACTATTTTTTATTCCTAAAATAAGGTTACATTTAATACATTGTTTTATTTTAAGCGCAACGGATTAGTAAGCTGAAGTGGCAGGGAGATGGCTATATAGCTCGAAGAACCGACAACCGATGTGCAAAAAAGGTACTCGAGTGGTAGCCTCGTACCGGTAAGCGAAGTGTAGGGCGTCCTCCCTCTAGAGAGTAACGGTCTAGTAAGAGATGCAGGAAGTCGATAGATGCAGGTGGCTCAGGACAGTGCTTTGTGGCATTCTTTAGGGGAGGCCTATGTTCAGCAGCGACCCAAGATGCCAGGCGCTTCGTATTATAATTTTTGTTTCATCGTAATTATATAATAATTATAATACGTAATAGTAGTTTTTTCCAATGTTTTTCTTTTGTTTTCAAAAGAAAGAAAGAAACATTTTATTTTGCCACAGACCATTGACGTTCGAGGTTTAACGTATATTTATATAAATACATATATTTCAAGGTAGGTTTTTACTTAAATAGTTGTATTCGCATTATAGGATAGGATAGGCAAAGTGATTGCTTTTATTGATGCTTTTAATGTCGAAAGTTTAAGTATTCTGTAATTAAGAGAATTTATGGAATTCTTTTAGAATATTCCTGAATTTTGGTATAACAAACTGGTTTTATGAATTTGTTTATAAAATTACAAATAGGAGGTGTTTTTATTTTTGTTAAGCTCTTTGATAAGCAGTCACGTGTCATTTCAATTTTTCATCAATATTTCTTGTGATTTGTGATAAGAAATCTGGCACTCAATGCAAATATATAATAATAGATCACTTCTTAATCTCAAACTAGCTAGCTATGCAGTAAATTTTTCCTGGCATTATTTTGGAAGTTTAAATATTTTATAGAGTGTATAGTAGTTTGTAGCAGTGATAACGTAAGAATTTCTTGCGAAACAAAATTTCAAAAACATAAAATATATGGAAAATGGAGCCGAATTTTGTTTCAATTTAAATAAAATACGAGTACGAAACTAATCGGAATTTATGTAACGCTTTTTTGCTTCTGGTTTTGTGAAAATGTCATCCTCTACTGTATGCAATAAAAGGATAAGGTATTTCAAAAATAATATATTATATTTACTTGCTCACCTATTGAAGGTTATTAAAGGAAACCCTCAAGATGCGAGTCCTCTCCGTATTCATCCTTTAGCAGTCAATTGGTTCGCAATTGATATCAAATCACGAGTGTTACTTTTGCTATTTGTCATATAACATATATATTAATATGATACTTATAATATATTATTGCTAATATAAAATTGAATGTGCTAAATGTGTGAATATAACATTTTTTTTACTTGTAGTTTTTGTGTTATAAAATGCACATATTTGCTATGGCTACCGATAAAAGGCAATATACCATCTCGTTAGACATGCCAAGGTCAAACGTAAAATACCCAGATCGGTGACGGGGAACAGCATCAAAGTTGCTAGATGTCTGGTGTTGCGAGTCTCAATCTGTCAGCCAAGCGTGACAATAAAAGCAAATCCTTCCTAAAAGCCTAGATCCAACAATATAATAAATTTACGGACTGATAAAATAGGAGTAGAAGTAGAAGAAGAAGATCTCTTCTTCAAAAATCTCTCTAAATAAATACACATTTATGTAGGTATATTTCAGTCTAACAATATATTATTCGCAGTATCAAAGTAACAAATGTGTGTTCGTTAAATAACTTCTGTTAAGTAAGCTTGAGCGGAAGTACGACGTTGCGGTTGAATGAATTAGTTTCATTACTGACGTGGTTACTTTATAGAACGTTGTAATTATTGCGAGCCAATGTACTGCAAGCTGCCGAACATGGTTGTTTATAATATAATAGTGGCTTTTTAAAATTGGACTGAAAAGAAATGTAATAGTGGTAAATAAAAATATATAAAAATGACGTTTCATAAGTAATAATCTATATCTATACTTATAATATTATAATAAAGCGGAAGAGTTTTTTTGTTTGTTTAAACGCGCTAATCTCTGGAACTACCAGTCCGATTTGAAAAATTCTTTTTGTATATTATAGCCAGATTTATGTGAAATAGTATAGGCTATTCCACATGAATTAGGCTATACCTCTCAGCTAGCCTTAAATATGGATTTTTGATAAGCAAGTCAGAAGAAAAAGCGCCCCCGAAATGATTTATCCGCTACGTCCATGTTATCCGCGTACGCTGGTGTTATGGTTAGTGATACGTAAATATAATGTTCAACAAAAATATAGATCTTTACTCAGTCTAAAAAAAAGTCCGCGATATCATATGTCTATTTCTTATACATAAGCCACAATTAGGTATTTTGTGACAAAAAATATTGAAAATTAAAAAGTGATTTATGAGCTTCTAAGCGAGGTTAGTTGAATCATTATAGCTAAAATAAATTCGAAATTAATTGATTACTTTTATCAATCTCCCGGTTGAGCGTAACAATGATTAGTTACATCTTTATTTCTGAACTCTTTCATTTCACGTCGCTATGGTATTTTGAAAATTTAATTGATTAATAAGTATAAGAGGTTGATAGCAAATTTATCAAGAATCATTTCATGCCTACACACTTTTCATGTATCGTGTACGGTTTTTTTAAACTGGAAAAAACCGCGCTTCGCGACACTTTCTGGGACGGGGGGAGGGGCGCTCAACCGGGAGGGAGAGGGAAAGTAGATAAAATTTTACTTTGCTCTATAACGTACATATGCCGTTAGATAAAAGTAATCCATTAATTATGACAATTTTTTCATTCATTGCTATCAAATAAAATATTTGATTGCAATTATAAAATGCTTGAACTATATTTCATGTCATGTCACGCGCCACGGACACGTAACGACGCGGGTGAAACCGCGGGGCACAGCTAGTAATATATAAAATCAACAATTGAATGTTTGTAAAATTCGTCTTCTATACGCATTCTATACGTATAATATGGTAAGTTGTTGTCTGCGCGCCCTCGAAGGTTTGTGTCAAAAAATGAGTATTTATTTGTTCGTCTTTTATACGTAAGATCATTCATAATGAAAATTTGCAAGATTGCAACGTATGCCCAGCACAGCTAGTATTGAATGAAAATAAAGGGAGGGGGGGATATCTATAGGGAGGCCTTTATTTATCCATGGGCTATAATAGGCTGTTATGATGATTACAATAATATGTATAGCTCTCTTTAAAATAGACGTTAGACTACACGACAACACAACTTTTTCACCTGCACGCGGTGCTTGCTACAAAGAAGACAATTGAATATCACAGTAACCTAAAAACAAACTAAAAGCGATTGTCTAGTAGTTTTCACCGGTATTATAAGTTAAAATAGTGCTCTGGTCAATAATTAATAGTATAAAAGAAAGTTGTAGGTACTTTCAGCATTTATAGGTACTTTAAGGTTGATGGAACATTTTTTTAGTAGTTCGTTCTTCTTTATACGCATTTTATTTCATATTACATTAGCCAATTCACGAATATGAAAAGAACTTTTTTTTCAGATTTTATGATTCCGGTTACATTTTCATAAAATCTTTAGGCCGTTTACTATAGTAAAATGGTATCTTTTATGTGTAATTAAATTAAGTTACTAGTTTCTAGTGGGCCCAAAAACGATTGTCTCCTATGCTCACTCAATAAGCACTGGAAGGCGACTGATGATGGAAAATCCATTCAGAAATGAGTAAAATTTCACACATTAATGATTACCACTATAAGAGAGTCAGCTTCGTGCTTATGAACCAGCTTTATGAATATAAACAAGTCATTCAAGTAATCATGCACGCGGACCTATGTCCGGCACTGGACTTGAAAAAACTATTTGTGATGATAATTATGATGAATTAAACAATATAACAGTTAAATAGTCATGTTCAAAATGAAGATGTGATGTTGGTTTTCGACTTCTATAAAGATCCTAAGTAAAAACTTATACACATAGATTCTGATTCGTTCGAAATTATGACGCGATATGAACAACGTTAAGTTAAAATGGTGAGCCTGACCCAAAAAAAAAAAACAGCAATTTGTGTTTTTGCACGAATGTTTATTTATTTATTTATTTATCCTTTATTGCAACACACCAACTAGGGGTTACAAAGGGCGGACTTAATGCCCTATGGCATTCTCTACCAGTCAAACCGACGAAAAATGGAATAAATAAAGATGTTGGCAGGTGCAAATTAAGGATAATAATAAAACATAAGTTATAATGTTGACACCAACTGGTATTTAAATAAGGACCCGAGTCAAAAATAGAAAACATTACATAGTGGGTGCGATATAATTAATAGAATCAGGCGTTACTTTGCGGAAATCCATTATATTAAAGTTGGTAAAAATTACCTTGCGTACATCTGCTCGATAAAATAAAATGATGTGTCTTACCTAGTTTGAAGAGCACCTCCCGCCCTCCCTCAATTGCGTGCACTATCCCCGTCACCGTGACCGCTAAGTGATCTTAGCGGTCAGCCACCGCAGAGTCTACATCACCTGAAGATGCCTCGTGTAGAGGCGAAACACGTGTCGTATTGTCGTCAGTGGTGTGTCTTTCCTAGTGTAGTGGTGTTGGGAGTAGTGGTGCTGGGATTAGTGGTGACGGGGATAGTGCACGCAATTGAGGGAGGGCGGGAGGTACTCTTCAAACTAGGTAAGACACATCATTTGTTATCGAAACGAATAAAATAATCTAACTTTAAGTGCAATATAAGTTAAAATACAATAAAAAGCTTAATACAAGCTTGTAAATATCAGTTCAAGTTTAATTTTTTATTCTGAGAATTCTCAATATTTTTATTCTGATGGTGCTACTTTTTCTCGTGCTTATCCTAACCTTACCTTTAGGCTAAACACGAGGAAAAGTAGCACCTTCAGCTTCAGCTTCAGCTTTTTATACATGGTAGAGCCACGTTTCACCTATATCATAGTTGTAGCACTAATGGGTCGGCTCAAGGAAGGAGACCCGAGGAAGGACCATGCTCTCACAGAATACCAGCGTAAAATAGCAACTCAATGCTGCTGGTTTCGTATGGTGAGTGTAGAGAACCGGAGAGTCTTTTTACTGGATAGGAGGCATTCCATCTTAGGGTTCAGGGGTGACAACGCATTTGATTCTTAAACGAGGATAGATGTAGATGTCTATGGGCCACAGCATCCACTTACCATCATGTGGGCTGTGAGCTCGCTTGTCACCCTTATTCTATAAAAAAGCAGCTTTTTTGATCGTTATAATTCAAAGTTTTTGTCAGTTTTTAGACTTACCCTTACTTTTTACAAGTCGCAGTCCTACAGCGCTTCAGGAAATAAGATGGGTTTCAATTCATATGCTAGATAGAAAATGTTTCATATTTCGTAATGTTTAAAAAAAAACAAAGTTTCGACGATCCAACCAACTTTTCAAATCAAATCCATTAATTTCAATGAAATTTAAAACACGCAACTTTATACAGATGTACCCTGAGCATACAACGAACAAAATACGTGACAGCTTACTAGAAAAGAAAACCGTTTTATCTTTGAAATCCTGACTCAGGAACAAACTGAAACGAGAAGAAATTGTTTTATTGGATAAAAAAATCCCATTGCCTAGGTAGATTTCTCTACTTTATTTGCAGGAATAATTATTAGGTCCTTACATATGAAATTGGCGTTTTGTACGGGAGGAATATAAAGTCAATTTTTTTTTGTAAAATATATTTAATTAATCAAAGTATGCACCGTCGTTATCTATGCACTTTTGCCATCTTATAGGTAGTTCAATGATCCCTTTACTAAAAAAGCCATGGGGGCGAGAATCAATAAACTCTTTGAAGGCGGTTTGGACTGCCGCATCGGAGTTGAATTTTTTTCCTTGTAAGAAGTTGTCCAAATTCCGGAAAAAATGGTAATCTGTTGGAGCAAGATCCGGGGAGTACGTTAGATGTCGCAGACATTCCAATTGTAGCTCATCTAACTTAGTGGTTGTTTGTTGTGCAGTGTGTGGTCTTGCGTTGTTGTCAAGCAGCAGTGGCCTAAAGCGATTGACCAATCTCGGTTGTTTAGCAGCTAGTTCTTCCTTCATGGTTTGTAGTTGCTGACAATAGATATCTGCCGTAATCGTTAGGCCAGATTTTAGAAAGCTGTATTGAACGACACGGACGCGAGTCCACCAAACACTCACAAGTAACTTTTCTGAGACAATTTTCGTTTAGGGCAGGATTTGGCTGGGTCTCCAGGGTTCAGCCATTGCGACGAGCGCTTCCGATTATCGTGCAGTATCCACTTTTCATCACAAGTAATGATTCGATTTAAAATCCCTTCATTATTGTGTCGGTTGAGCAAAGTAACACAGCAGTCGACGCGTGTTTGCAAGTTCGATTCACTCAATTCATGAGGTACCCATCGTTCAAGTTTTTTTACTTTCCTGATTTGCTTCAAGTGGATTAATACAGTTTTATCACTTACGCCGAAGCCTGCAGCTATCTCTGAAGTACTTTGTGATGGATCCGCTTCCACAATAGCCTTTAATTCTTCATCTTCCACTTTGGTCTCCGGCCGTCCACGAGGTTGTTTCTGAAGGTCGAAATTTCCAGAACGAAAACGTTGAAACCAAAAACGTACCGTGCTTTCTTTTGCGACACCAGCGCCGTGCACATCATTAATCCTTCGAGCTGTTTCTGCAGCACTGGTGCCACGGTAGAACTCGTACTCGTAAATATACCGATATTTCATGTTTTCCATTGTGCGGTAATAAGCGACGCCAAAGAATACAATAATGAGGAAAAAACAAATGAATGACTGTTTTCAAAACTCAAATGTACCAGCTAAATGAATTTATAAATTTGAATTTGGAATTCTTAACCAAAGAGGAGATATTTCAGATCAAATTGGTCAGTACGACAAAACGCTAATTTCATATGTAAGGACCTAATATTACTTATTAATTCATGAGCAGAGTATCAGGATAGTTGGCGATTCAACACTGCGCAATTCACCAAAAATTTTATTCCTTACCGGACTTCTTCGTGGAATCCGATACCACCAGAGATTTTTGCTGGTGCCTTCAAGAAAAGAGTCTGTTCCTTTTTAAAAGGCCTACAACGCGCCTAGAATTCCCTGATGTTGCAGTTGTTCATGGTTCACGTAATACGAAACCTAAATAATTGGAATTATTAAGCGACAGATTATACAGGAAACATTTATATAATTGGTTAAAAATTAAAAACTTTCATGTCTTAAAATATTTTTTTTTCATAGTAATTAATTAATATATTCATATTAACAGTTTAAAATTATAATGCATTATAATCCACTATTGCCGGCGGTAGTCACATAACATCAGGTGAGCCACATACTCGTTTGCCCCCCCACTTATAAAAAAAATAGTAGAGGAAGCAAATATATAGTCAAGTACATATTCATGTAAATAGTCAAGTACATACTCAAGTACATTGATAAGTACGTATTCAAGTTCATAGTCAAGTACATAGTTAAGTACATAGTCAAGAACATAGTTATACTCGTGTACATATTCACGTACATAATGATGTACATAGTCAAGTAAATAACTAAGTACATATTTAAGTACATAGTTGAGTTCATAGATAAGTATATAGTCAATGTCATGTTAAAAGTCAAGTACATATTCATGTACATTTTCAAGTACATAGCCAAGTATATATTGACGTATAAAATCAATTTAATAATCATAACCTCGTACATAGTCAAGTACATAGAAAAGTAAATAATGACGTAAAGTCGCATATCCAAATCTGCGCTAGCCTGCAGATTACCACTCGAGAAACTTTCTTCTACATTGATTGTTAGTTTTATATGGCCGGCTAATTGCTTTCAGCCTACTAATCCGTTGGGATGTGTCCCTTCCGTTACAATGTACTCGTATATGTGAAGAATGTTTCAATATTTTGTTAGTTCAATCACGCATACAAACCTACATAATATACGAATTTAAATGAAATTTGGCACACAGATAGAGTATGTCCTGATAATATACATATCTTTTTACCATAGGAAAATAAGTAACTGCAGAAAAATTATCATGCAGGTTGTTTTTGTTTTCACGAAGGCGAGGGAGATGCTATTAAAAAAATAATTTCACAGTAGCAGACTTTTCTACATTATAACATAAAAACTTACGTGCTTATATCAGTTATAAATATACAACCCATAAGAATAGTTTTGTTGCAATTTATCAATAATATTTCTGCAAAATTTTCGCTTCAGCTACTTTTATTTCAATAATATATGACGTGAATTCTCTAAATTCAAAGACTCGCCTCCACAAAACCTCAGTGGAATGAAAGTGAAATATGACATAAAAGTAATTTATTAACGTGAAAACAGTATTTTTAGATTTTATTATCACGAAGTCGTTTTCGTTCGTTTCATTGTCATCATATTTATTTTTAACTAGCTGTTACCCGCGGCTTCCCCCGCATGGTCAATGGGAAATGAACTATCCATTGCTTTTTGAATTGAAAGAAAACTGAGTTTTATAGATTTGTCAGAGATGCAGCCATTAAAAGGAAACTGAGCAAAATTGATTCGTCAGCCTATTTAAATATTTTGAAACGCAACGTATAGGAAAGCATGAAAATAGCCTGTTTATTCCAAATGGAAATTGGATATTTTTTTAATTAAAGGAAACTGAGCATAATTATCCGTCAGGGATGCAGACTTTTGAAACGAAACTGAGCTAAATTGATTCGTCAGAGATGCAGTTTTCTGAATTGAAAGGAAACTGAGCCAAATAAAAGATCCGTCAGAGATGCAGGCTTTTGAGTTGAAAGGAAACTGAGCTTAATAGGTCCGTCAGAGGTGCAGCATTTGGAATAGAAAAGAAACTGAGCTAAATAGTAAATTTTGAATTGAAAGGGAGGATCTGTGGGAATTCTGATTAAATGATTGTGGGAATTTTGGAAAAAAAAAACTAACTGAACACTATTTTAAGACGCTACTGTACACAATGATATATGTTTTTCCATTCGGGGAAAGAATGTGGAGATTCTGGGCATTTGACACACGCGAACATGCTACATACAGCTGACCATGAGAGAAGCACGGTTTTTCTAATTTGACCTCCGCTACCTGTAACGTTTGTCCTTGCGCTTTATTAATTGTCATTGCAGAACTGAGCAATAGGAACTGCAACCTTTGAATTGAAAAGGAAGATCTGTGGAATTATAGGGATCCGTGGTATAATAACATTTTCACCTTTTCTACGCCTGTCAAAATTGTAGCACCGATTATGTTCCGTCAAGATGTGTCACGCAGCCTTGTCCGTTACATAACCGAGGAGCATCTAAATTTCGCATTAGTATGACTGGGACGCCTAATTTTAATTGAAGCTTATGTGAGGGCACACCTGACAACTCTAGAGAATTTAGAAACTCTACGGGATATGAAGTGCTCTGTTCTGTGTCTATAACTGTGTCTACTGACAAATACTCTGTTATTTCTCCTGCTACTTCGCTTAATATATCTGAATTTATTTTGTTAACGCTCTAATTTTTTGGTGCAAGAATCGCCCTTTCAAATAACCATTTGTCTTCATGCATGTTGTTCGTTAAATCTGAATAAACGCTCGCAATTAGTTCGGAATGACTCTGTACTAAATTACAAAAATCTCTCGTCAATTTAACGCAGCCCTCAGCATCCGTTTCCAACCGCCCATCGCCAATTTTTGCACAAATGCACTCTCATATTCGTAGTTAAACTGAATTTTGTCACCTTGTTCCATAAAATAGACGACTTGAGGCATGCTTTAATTTCATCTGCAGTTCAATTCCCTTTTGAATGACAGGTAAAGACAGGTAAAGTTTGGCGAAAGTCACCAGCCAGTAAAACCACCATTCCTCCCATTACATCGGTATTGCTGCGCAAATCCTGGAGCGTTCGATTTAGTGCTTCTACAGCTTTTTTATGCGACATTGTACTTTCGTCCCACACTAAAAGTTTGCATTGTCGTAGCATTATACCTCGTGCACTATTTTTGCTAAAGTTGCAGATCGGCGATTCTTCCTGGGCTAGATTTAGAGGGAGTTTTAAAACAGAATGTGCAGTGCGGCCTCCGCTTAGCAGCGTGGCGGCTATACCGGAGGAAGCTACGGCCACAGCAATGTTTTTATCTTTCCGTACTTGCGCTAATAATAAATTTAACAAAAATGTCTTCCCAGTTCCTCCAGGGGCATCTAAAAAGAAAAGTGCACCATTTCCAGATTCAATTTGTCCTAATACTTTGTCAAAAACTCGTTTTTGTTCGGGAAGCAAGCAGGGGTACAAATTCGGCTACTTGCTGCTGCAAAGCTGGTATATCGTAGTTTGTTTCACGTATAATTTCATCACTTAGTTCATTTTCAGTTGTTCGCTGAGGGCTTATCATTCCAAAGTCGCTTAATTTTTTGCCTACCATTGCCATTACTTTATCTTCAATTTTTCCAAGTGCTTCATTATAAATGTGTTCATTGTATGTCATGTTCGCGTGTGTCTGCTGTAACCTCGCAAAATATCTTCCGCCATGTACTCTTATATTTGTCTCACAATTTATGTGCATTAGATAGCCCGCAAGATGATATGAGAGTTGCATAAAGATCCCTAATTTTGGCTGGTGACTGGCACTGCACAGCTTCCTCCATGGTTTCATCCCAGTGATTATCGTTTTCTAAAAGATGCAGAGCTTCACATGCTTCTTTATAAGTTGCATTCCTGACCGTTGACAGTTTTAAGGTCTTTATATCCTGTAGGACCCCGAACATGGTGCAGCAGCAATCGTAAACAGAAACATTCAATATTAGTTACATGGACGGTATACACACGACCAAGGGCATCTGATCACTTTACACCAGGCAATTTGCAACAGGCGCGCCTTGAATACAGCGTTTCCACTCCTTCCTAGATGTGTTCCAAGTATAATAGCGGGGACTTTAGAATATAACAACGTTTTTGCAAAGGGTCGGTTTGACAAAGTTGAAAGAAGGCAGTTGTGTAGTTTTGGCGGTGATGCAATTCGTTCTTGAAATTTCTTTCGGTGAAATATACACGCTCCATTTTCTAAGTGCACAGCAAGGTGAGTAACTGTTGGGTGCCTTTCGTGTAAAGGGAAGCCAAGGAGACGCCACGCTGCCTCGTTACTGCTGACATAACGCCCTGCTTGAAAGGTCTGTACTTCATTAACGGGATTTGCCTCACCTTCACTCCTGAGATTAAATTAGCTTGGTCGCTTCCTTTATTTATGTACTTACAGATATACTTGATTGCGCGGAGAGCTACATGCTTCTACATTAATGTGGGCATTAAACATTTTACATAGAATGGGCGAATACGGAACAATCCAGCTGTTATCTAAGGTTTCGAACGCTCCAGAGCGAGATTTGATTCTAACTTTCCTGCCACCATCTTCGGGGGCTCTGCGTCTGTATAAAGGGTAGCCATTGTCATTGTGCACTTCTTTTAATAGCTGTTTAGGGAATTTCTTTGTACATTTTCCTTCTTTAATACATGGCGATATTGAATTTCGTGCTCCACATGGACCGTGAATCATATATCGGACGATGGTATCATACAATTCTTTATCTTGCTCAGGTTCCGGAATCTCGGCGCTTATTATGTCGTCTATTTGGCTGGGCCGCAACTTCTCTTTAAGCCATATTAGAATGTGGGCATGCGGTAATCCTCTTTTTTGCAATTCAATTGAATACATGAAGCACTGCACCTCTCCGAAAATTTTCCCTTTGTTAATTACATACATTAATTTTTGTACTTTTAATCTAAATACTCTAGCAACTAAATCGTGTCTGTCAGTACTTTTTTGGCCCGGCATTAGCTCCTCGGTTATTTCTTTCCATGTGGGATTGCAAGTAAAAGTAACAAAAAGATCAGGTCTTCCGTAAGTTCGTACATAGGCGAATGCGTCTTGTGTGTACTCATGTAGGTAGCGGGGATTGTTAACGAAAATTGAGGGCAGAATTACCATTTTACCTAAATCTCTGGGGTTTACATTGGCGTCGCTAGAAACTGCATCTTGTAAATTTATATAATTCTCAACGCGCAGCTTTTTTTGATTTAAAGATATATAACGGAGACGTTCACTTTCTACCTTCACATACATGTCTACCAAAAATTGATGAAATAATTGTCTACACCGGGCTAAGAGGTTAAAATCATTTTCTCGCAACATCATATGATACGCATAAAATCCATACATGATACTTTTTTGTTCGGAGTAGGCTCCTTTGTGACCGGGTTAATGAGTGGAATTTGAAAATGATAACCCTCTTGTCCTTTGCAATAAATCAATGGGTATTGCAGAGCGTCATAAAACTTGTGACGCTCTGCAATACCCATTAAAACTTGTGTATCGGCTACCCGTTGCAATGTATCATCACGTGCTCGCAAGACAATGTGTCGTGAAGAAAATTGATCACCACTAATTACGGCTGCTAATTCGTTTATCAAAGGTGCATTGTAGCGCCTTCCATGCTCTCCTCGAGGGGTCCGATCTGCGTGAATGGCGACTTTATAATCCTCTTCAGGTAGGTTTTCTAAAGCAGTTTTAAATGTTTTGACTAATATGTTACGTTCATGCAAGAATCTTTGAATTTTGAACACTGTGTCTCTCTCAACTCCCTGGATAAATTGGCAGCGACGGTCTACCTCAATTTCTTCGTCACCCATAAAATATACTTGTAAAAATTTATGCTGTTTGTTTTCAGCTGGAAAAAGTGAACCTTTTCTATGATAAATTTGCCCTTGCACCGTAAATGTAGGCGAAAATCCCGGCATTATTATTTCCCGGTGAACTCCGAAGGACGTCATTTGAAAGCATGAGTTATATTTCCGGATCCTGTTTAAAAAGCGCCGTGACTCATTAGCATCATATAAAAAGAGAGTTTTCAAAGGTTCTTCTGGTTCCCCAAGTAACGGAAGAGACACTTTGCCATTGGAACAGCACATGCCTGCGGTCTCATCTTTCCATTTTAAAGCGCTGCAAAATCGACACGCCTTGTCCATCAGTCCGATAACAACTAACCTGTGATTTTTATAATCAATCAACGGATCATAATTGAATGCTGCGTCATTAAAAATCGACCAATTGTTTCTTTGAAAATTTTGTCGACGTTCAGCTTGGAGCTATGCATTTGCATCTCTTCGCGCCTGTGTCTGTTCTGGTGTTTCAGATGCCCTTATAGTAGATTGACGTTCAGCTTGCTCAATGAGTCTGTGTTGAGTTTCATCAGGTGTTTCCGCGGCTCTTAAGGCGGCCTGACGTTCCGCTTGTTCGAATAGCCTTTGCTGACTTTGAGCAGGTGTTTCAGTAGCTCTTAAAGCAGATTGACGCTCTGCCTGTTCAAGACGCCTTTGCTGACTTTGATCAGGTGTTTCAGTAGCTCTTAAAGTAGCTTGACGCTCTGCCTGTTCAAGACGCCTTTGCTGACTTTGAGCAGGTGTTTCAGTAGCTCTTAAAGTAGCTTGACGCTCTGCCTGTTCAAGACGCCTTCGCTGACTTTGAGAAGGTGTTTCAGAAGCTCTTAACGTAGCTTGACGCTCTGCCTGTTCAAGACGCCTTTCCTGACTTTGAGAAGGTGTTTCGGAAGCTCTTAAAGCAGCCTGACGCTCTGTCTGTTCAAGACGCCTTTGCTGACGTTGAGAAGGTGTCTCAGATGCTCTAAAAGCCGCCTGACGCTCTGCTTGTTCTTGCCTTCTCAGTTCAGCATCTTCTAAAGATTCTAGCGATCGAGCTAATCTTTTCGCTTGTCTTTGAGAAGATACTCTTGAAAGGCTGGACTTACGTTTGCGAGGCATTATGAAGTAAGAAAAAACCTATTTATAAAATAACGTTAAAATACCTAAAAGGAATAAAATTTCCTTTTAAATATTTTTTTAAAAGCAAATCCAAAATATCTAAAAGGAATAAATATTCCTTTTAACTATTTTTTAAAATCAAAACAACAAAACCAATTCAAGACACAACACGAATCCGAAAATGATAGCCAAAAAAAATCGAATCAACTTAAACCAAATCACAAAACAAATCGCAGAAAACCGGAATCGAAAGCAGTAGTCAATGTAAATATAACCAACGAAAAAAGAAGTAAGTGTATAGGTACCGTATACACTATCTATACTATTAATATTCCTTTGAAATATTGTTAAACAACCTAAAACAACGAAAACCAATTCACGATTCTAAATAAACAAAATCCAAAATCAAAGCCAGAGTCTAAATATGTATAAAGGAATACCAACCAAGTCAACAAAACCGATCCAAGAAAATACACAAATCCGAAAATGAAAGCCAATATAAATCCATTCAACCCTAACCAAATCACAAAGCAAAAAAACAAACAACCGAAATCGAAAGCAGGTAGTCGAATAAGCTACGAAATAGAAACAATTTAAGCGTATAGGTACCGTATGCACTATAAGTTGACGCGCGGCTCAACGGCGGGTGTTAAGTACATGTCAGGAAACATTTCGTTACCGCGTTTTAAAAACCTAGTAACGACATCTAGCGGAATCAATTTAAACTACGTATAAGTTAGTTAATAAGAACTCTCAAACAATATTTTTCTTATAATTTTGCACAATTTTTCTTATTGTAATACCGATTCATTCATAACCACATATAAGAACTGTATTCATTTCCGTTCAATAAATATTACTAAGGCTTATTAAGGCTTACTAAGAACTGTTTCTACCATTGTTAAGTAATAGTTAAGGGTGAAAGCGTGACAGGTGATGATAGTATTTCTGATTCATACTTATAATCACGCCTGTAACCCTTGCGGGGTAGGCAGAGCATCAACGGATTACTTAATATAGTCTGCGAGGTTATCGCCTATTCTGTGAATTACGATGCACCAAAACGTTTGAAGAAAATCAGCTGGTGAATTTTATGTTTTTATCGCTCTCTTCCGGTCCTGCGTGGAAAAATACAGATCCATACATTTTATATCTTAATTTTGGTAAAAGACATAATAATCCAGATATTCTGACCTTCTGTGTTCGTCCATCGTACCGTCGTCCGTCTTGTAGAATCACGGTGGCGCCACCTAGCTGAATTTAATTTTGCAACATATCCGATTTTCCCAGGAATGATATGTTTTCCGCTGAAAAAGTAGCCTATGTCACTCTACAGCCACCGAACTATCCCCATACAAATAATCATGCCATGCCGACGCTCTGTTGCGACGTGAAAGAAGGACAAACTTGTGCAACATATTCGATTTTCCCACGGGAACGAGATGTTTTTCCGCGGAAAAAAGTAGCCTATGTCACTCTACAGCCACCGAACTATCCCCATACAAAAAATCATGCCATGTCGACGCTCTGTTGCGACGTGAAAGAAGGACAAACAAACAAACAAACACACTTTTGCATTTATAATATTAGTATGGATTCTTTTTATTAAAGGTAACTAGCGTACATTTTATATTCTTCCTAAAATTTGTACCGGTGTTTTTTTTTAATTACCATATTGTGGAAGAATGTACAAAAATTGCCGCCTAATGGCGGCGTATGACAATCCATCAATTTATTTCAGAAAATTGTAATATATTATAATTTACAAAGGAAAATGCACAATATATTTTATTTTTTAAATTGTAGCTGTAAGATTAGATCGCTTGCCTAACTCCTTAGTTAAAGAGATTGGATACGTAATCAAATATTCAGTCCCTTTCTAACAAATAATACTATTGTGCAATGAGATCCCGTGTGTCTATTTGACTTAAGGTATGGTCTGAGTGAAAAGCGTTCGACGGTAAGTGAGGTGTTTGTAGTGACAATGAAACAACGGAGTTAAGATGGCAACTGTTTTTATTAATAAAGGCGGTTTCGTAATATATAATATTTAAGACTACCCACAACACCTTCCCCTTAAAGAATAAGTTTTTAACAAAAATGATCTATTTAAAAAAAATAATCTTTCGAAGTAAGACATGAATACAAAACTTACTCTAGTACATTTTTTTTATTTTTTTGTTATTTCTTAGCATATTTTAAGACTACCCACAACATGAATTCTCTCGACACACTACACACCTATTTAATATAACCTTTGATATATAACCTTTGATGTCGATGACCCTTTTTACTGGAAACGAAGCACTTGATCTTAGTCCTCAGGGGTGATAACGCATCTGCATTTTGATCCTTAATTGAGATGTAGATGTAGATGTCTATGGACCACAGCATCCACTTACTATCACGTGGACTTTGTGCTCGTTTGTCACCTATATTCTATAAAAAAATAACACAACGAGGGGCAGCCTTGTAACAATAAACAAAGTGTTGGGCGCTCCGCCGCTAGATGGAGTGAAGACCTGGTAAGTGTTTTTTTTAATGAGGGTGACACATTCTATCTGATGGTAAGTGAATGCTGTGGCCCAGACATCTACATCCATACTCGATTAAGAATCAAAATACATATGCGTTATCGCCCGTTGGAACTAGGATGGAATGCCTCGTTACCAGTAAAAATCTGATAGAAACAGAAACTTTTTTATTCAATATAGATTATTAACAATTCTTATTGAAAGTCACTCTTTTGTTTAATTACCACTGGTTCGAAAAAAAACCTCTGTCCTGGGAAGAACCAGCAAGAAACCCAGCTGGACTTTTTTTTAAAATAACAATTAACAACACAAAACAAATTAGAAGTAGCTTGGTAGCGATCACCTCATTCCCAGGGTTTATTATCATCCATAAATTCCTTAATATTATAATAACCCCTTTTAAATAAACTTATTTTAATAAAGTTTTTGAACTTTGAGCATGTCAAATTTAGTATATTTTCTTGAATTTTGTTGTAAAAGCGTATACATCGCCTCAAGAATGAATTACTGACTCGGTGGAGTCGAGTAACTGGTATTACTAGCTTGTGTCTGTTCCTAGTATTTACAGAATGAATATCACTTATATTTGTAAAACTACTTTTAAAGTTGGAAAAATTTACTTTGCCAATATCCGCTCAATAAAATAAAATGATGTGTCTTACCTAGTTGAAGTTTCTAATCCCAGCACCACTACTCCCACCACCATTACACTAGGAAAGACACATCACCGACGACAATACGACACGTATTTCGCCTCTACACGAGGCATCTTCAGGTGTAGTAGACTCTACGGTGGCTGACCGCTAATCACTTAGTTTTATTATGTATGTATTTATTAATTATATATTTATTTGCTTTTGCTCGCGGCTTCGCTCGCGTGGAAATAAGTTTTTCAAAAAAGTGTGAAAGGAGGTGTATAAATAGTATATATATCACCGTGTATATTATTTAGTTGTCGCATTTTTTTCTCGCTGTTCATAAATCCTCTACAATGTAGTTGCCTGCTAGAGATCGCTTTTAATATGGCCGCCAATTGCACCGTGGTATATTGTTTTTCTTTTTGTTTTTGTTCTTGATTATTGGTGTACAATAATGTATATTGCTTTCTTGCATTCATTTCATTCAACACGCTTGCCCAGCCCGTTGAGTGTGGACAAATCTTATAAAAAAGCTCTACGTCCAGCAGTGGACAGTATCAACAAATGCTACATCCATCCTAATCCATCCATTTAATTCAAACTTAAAAATAATTTCCAGTTGAATCTATTGAAAAATAACAAAAACATTATTTACGTATTTCACTCTAACATTACACAGAAAAACGTTATTTTTCTTAATGATAATTTGTTGTTTTTAATACTATATTCCTATTTTTTCAAACTTTTCAAATGTGTTCGTTAAAAGATGGTGTGAGAATCATAAAATGCGTTTTAGAAAACTTCTGCATAAAAACCGGCCAAATGCAATTCAGGCCCCGCTTTATTAAGGTTCCGCACATAACATAACCAATGAACATTTTACCTAAAAAATTACCTGAAAAATAAAAAATGTTCGTTTGCTTTGGTCACAACTTACAAACAAGAAGTACATTATGAATTGATGTTTTCAGTATTTGATATTCAAATAAATATAGTACATATCGGACAGTAATATCAAATTCTTAACAAGTTTGGTTTTTTAGATAGACCCTGTAAAACAAAAATAATAAAACTAAAACTACAGTTTTGTCAGTTCTACATTTTATTTTTATTTCAATGAGTTTCAATGAGTCTAGTTAATGATACTAGGGTAAGAAAAAAATTTTTTTTTCAGATCCTTTTTGATGTATGCAAAATAATTTAATTGAATTTGTAAGTCGGTCTTTGGTCAAAATCCACCAAGCATAACACCAAAAAAATATTCTTTCAGGTTTGTAACTAATTGTATTTACGAGCTAGAGATCCGTGACATTTGGACGGATAGACGAATAGACAGACAGCAGAATGACATTAATATGGCTTCGTTTAAACCCTTAACATACGGAACCCTAGAACCGTTGAATTCCCGTTGAACCCCTGAATATATATATAAATAAATAAATAAACCCTAAAACAAGCGGTGTGAATGATTTGATTTAACTCATGAATACACTCCTCATGAGCTACGACCGAAAACGGTGTTTGATAATTCATTTAAAATTATAAAATTGAAAATGTGCGGACCATTTAATAATATTGCGTCAGGAAAACATTAAATGTAGAATGAAAAAGCTTTTGTATGACACACAATGAAAAAGTTTGTTTTATTAACGTAACAGAATAAACATTTGTAGAAAGCGTAAAGTTTTGTTATATTTATGTTCATTGTTATAAATATTGCATAAATTATCTTTGTGCGTTGATGCGTCTGTTAGATGACATCGATTCACGTGTACCAGCACGAAGCGTGTCCAGCACGTAGCTTGACAGACACAGCAAACAGTCAAGTTTTCATATCTATTGACAGACGGATGACAGCCACTCACAGACGCCGTCAGATAAAATACAGAGCGTACGCTGACTTTTCAAATTTTTAAGTAACTTTTCGATGTAAGAACCAGCCGAAACTGGTTATGTAGAACAGCAACAGAGATTTCAATTCTATAAATTTTTCATTATCCATGGTGCTAGTTGTCAGTGCGTGTACTTTGGCTATGCAAAGCTATGCAAAGCTCCTATAGGGGGCGCTTTAGTCAAGTTATTAATAAATTATATATTTATGGACCTAAAGGCCTCTTACTTACGGTAATTTAGTGCCAAAAAGAAAATCACAAAATCTGGGCTCGTCAAGTAGCGCTGACGTCAGTACGGAGTGAAACTCACCGCGTCACCTACCGGAAAGATCAGAACAATATCTACCGAGCCAGCTAGTGTTATATAAATAAAAAAAATATAAATATCTATTTCTGGAACGAATGATTTTAAATACGGAAAACTTCCGAAGAACAAATTGCATTGAACATATTATTGTGCCACGATATTATTGTTATCTTAAATCCATCCAGCGGATATCCGATGGTAAAGCACTTGAACCAACAAATAACGCGTCATCATTTTAAAAATAATTTTAACATCTTACCTTTTCTTGTTTTCTCTAGTTACAGATCATTGCTGGACGTAGCCCTCTACCATTATTTCCGGAACCGTCACCCTTGGCAGGCGGATTAATGATCGCAGTACCAGTCCAACGGCTGAACCGATTTTGATAGGACTTTCAATGGCAGACAGCTGATATTATAAGGAGTAACTTAGGCTACTTTTATTTCAGAAAAAGAATTAGGGTTCTGGGCAAGAAAATTAAAAACCTAAATTACACGCGGGTGAAGTCGCGGGGAACAGCTAGTACTTAATGGTTTAAACCTACGTAGTAATTTGAAATTTTATTAATATTCCTTAAAACTTACAGAAAAATATTTATAATTTGTAATATTCGATAATCGCGACAAGACTTTGTATTTCATATTTAGATTTGTATTGCGGAAAAATGTCAAAATGAAACTACGTTCAATGCAAAAACTTGTTTCAGTACTTCAAAGACTTCTCAAGAATAAACTTTGTCTGCTTAACTTTATTCCCACAGGGGCTTGTTCTGTGAACTTGAAGCATATTTCTAGAAGCTTAGCATTAAAACTGTAGTGTAGTGGTGTAAGTACCTAAGTAGGTTACCTTATAAAACTGTCTTGTAGTAGGTAAGGAAGCATTAATAAATTACGCAGTCATCGAACAACACGTTTTTCATTAATACCTGAGCTCCCAAAATTACATGGCGACCCTACCAGGATGTGCGCTGCTACAATGTAAGCGCAACGCCGGGACCTGCATAGAAGATAAAGTAATTTATTGAAAAAAATAAACACATCAATATAAATATATGATAATAATATAATAACAAAGAGAACATACTACCGGATGTGACAAATAAAATTTAAATTATGAATATAAGAAGAGACTACAATTTTACTTATATTTAAAGAAGATTTTTGAAGACCAATTTAATAATGACAAGGACAAGGAAGAACCAAGAAATGACAAACAAAGAAGAAATGAAGAAAGACCTGAAGAAGAAATTATCTTGATATGATATTAATGGAGAACTACGGGAACGTCCATCACTGGTATAGCTTATAGTCCACGAGCAGGGTATGTTTCCATGATTGGATGATGGTACATAGAGGTCACATCCTTCATTGGATCATAGTGTGAACTTAGTTTTCCTCTGTGATAATTTTGGAGTCCTTTTAAAATGATTTAAACGTAGACCTCAAGGTTGTGCGCAAAACCCAAGGTATAAAGTACCCGCGTGATAAATATCATGAAGTAAAATATAAATGAAGTGAATTAAAACTCCAATTTCCGGTATCTAAATAATAAATAAATATATAAGTGAATAGAAAGAAATAAAGCTAGCTAAAGGTCAAAAATAACAAGAAAAAAAAAATACGTACAGAATTATAAAAAAAAATAATAAAAGGCTTAACAATCGAAAATAAGGAATAAGGTGATCCCCGACCAAATCTATAAAGTTAGATAGGTAATTATTTGCATTTCTGTATTAGGGCTCTTAATGCTATCCAAAATGCTACTAACGAGTTACACATGTAATAACTATAGGGATCGATGCACACAACTACACGTAAACAAAAACAAAATATTATAATATTAATCAAATACAATAAACACGTTTTCGCTTAATTGTTTACCACATTTTATATGAATTTACGAGATTTTTTCATATTTAGGCACATTGATTCATATTTGCAATAACACTACCTTAAATTTTTGTTTATGTAAAATTTGTACATTTTAAACTAAATTAGGTATATTATATTGCTTACTAAAGTCAAATCAAAATAATAAATATTTGTTAATGTACCTATGTAAAAGTATTATAAAAATTGAATGTAACCATCTATATTTAGAGGCATAAACTATTAGGCAAGATAAATTAATTTTAATTCACGATATCATTTTAATGCATTAAAACTACCTTTATACGACGTAATCAAAAAAACGTTCCCATAAACGTACTCAGAAATTTAAAACAAAGGTGTCCCAAACCGCTTACGCGGCTGGGATTGTAAGTTGTATTTTGATCCCTGTTGTTAATGATTGTAATTATGTTGCACAAGGAACGCCGTGTAATATTAAAGGATTATCATATGCTGCCGACAAGTGGTCACGCAGGTATTAGGCGTATGATAAACAATATAAAGCAGAGATATTACTGGCCAGGTATAGAAAAAGATGTAGGTATATGATTTTGTTAGCTGTTTTGACCAATGTATTAGGCAAAAATATTTTAAACATATTAAAGAACCAATGGTCATCACAGATACGGGCTATTCCTCTTTTGATAGAATTTATGTAGATTTAGTGGGCCCATTAGTTAAGGATATAGATAATAATTCGTATATATTCACACTACAGTGTGATCTGAGTAAGTATGTAGAAGTTTATCCTCTTAGAAATAAAGACACTATTTCAGTAGCTTCGGCGTTTGTTAATAATTTTATCCTAAGGTACGGGATCCCCCGACAAATTATATCTGACCGGGGTACTGAGTTCGTTTCTTGTGTGATGAAAGAGGTATGCGATATTTTAAAATCAAGCAATTAACATCAACAGCATACCACCACCAATCAATAGGCAGTCTAGAAAACACACATAAAAATCTAATTTCATATTTGCGAATCCTAACTATAATAATCACCCACAAAATTGGAGTGTATGGCTATCCTACTGGAGTTTTGCATTTAATACGACAGTACACACAGAAACTAAATATACGCCATTCGAACTCGTTTTCGGAAAACCTTGCAATTTACCCAATAATTCAACGACCGAGATAGATCCTTTCCTATCCTAAACAACTTAAATATAGATTACAAAAATCGCAATATGACGCAAGACAAAATTTATTAAAAAGTAAAATAATAAGAAAACAGAAATATGATAGCTATACCAATCCTGTTACATACAATGTAACAGGATTTAACACTACACTAAAAATATCTTTATACATGTACTATGTATAAAGTTATTTTTTTAGTGTGTGCTAGTATTTACCTAAATATAAGAAATTATGGAGAAAAGATAAATACCTTTTTTATAGAATAAGAGTGACAAACGAGCACACAGTCCACCTGATGGTCAGTGGATGCTGTGGCCCATAAACATCTACACCTATCCTCGGTTATGAATCAAAATGCAGATGCGTTGTCACCCCTGAGTACAAAGATAGAATGCGTCGTTTCCAGTAAAAAGTGTCTCCAGTTCTGTACACTTAGCATACGAAACACAGCAACATTAAGCTGCTATTTTACGCTGGTATTCTGTGAGAGCGTGGTCCTTCCCCGGTCGAGCCAACCCATTGGTGTTATAACCATAATATAGCTGTAGCGTGGCACTACCACGTTGGTCTGGTCTACCAATTTTGCATATTAAATTATGTTATATGTAAGCAATATTAATTTTTCGTTAGATCAATTTCGTAACTCCTATACATTCAGGCAGTTTTAAAGTTGAAGTATTAAGACTTAATATTATACTGTGGGAGACTGGTGCTTAATCTAGGCTTTACGCTTGTATTTCAGGACGCCAGGTTTCCGCGCTTTGGTGGTTAAAATACTTTTATCATGTACATGTACCATATTTCTAATTTATATCATCTCATGTGTGTCGTAAGAGGCCATAGAGGGAAGCTGAACTGAGATGGTAACTATGACAAATAAAAAAAAAAATGCCCCCCAGAGGCAATCTATGGGGAGCCTATTTCAGCAGTAGACTTTTGATAGGCTGTAATGGTAACATATAATTATAGTTTAAGGGGTTAACTTTTATTAGTTTTATAATAAAAATTAACGCCTTATAATATTTTTGTCATATATTATGTATATTTTATCTAAGCCATAGCTTTACGCCACCAAAATAAAATAAAGATATATTATTATTTTAGTACATCTACGGATGACTTGGATATAATACTGAGTACACCCTGTAAATGCTATATGTTTTAATTTTAATTTGAGTAAATTGATTTATAATTTTATTGAATCGTTTGCAAGTTAAACTTATTTTAATATTGAATATTTGGTACCAATAAACATGACAACACTTTTCATCTCTATGACTTTTTAAATAGTCAAACACAGAAAGAAAAATTATCCGACATTAGTTTTAAAATATAAAATTTTTCTTTAAAGTTTTTCAATCGAAAAACACATCATATTATCTAGAATACTTTGAGCTGAGATTTTTCATTGAAAACGGTTGAAACATTTTCTCGCCACCGCCCGTGATAAATAAAATGTTACAATGAGACGTTTTATGTTTGCAAGAGTTGAATAAAAGAAAACGTTGCATTGAAATTCGTTTTTTTTTAAATGATAGCACTGCAAACAGTTTGAAAATTGTGCAATGCTAAGTTGTTCAAAAACTTTACAAAATTGTAAATTGAACTGAAGTAAAACAATTGAGTATTATACATAGCCTTAAAACATTAATGTAAATAAGATGTCTAATCTTATTAATTCGCAAAATAATCAATGGGCTTAATTAAGTATTAAAATAATTGTAAGATTGCTGATTATAAGATCCAGGGTTCGAATCCCAGGTCGGGCCAAAAAATTAGTTATCGTTAAAATCAGGTTTTCTGTTAAAAAAATCTCAGTAGCACCCCGGAGTCAGGAACTTGGCGGTGTTTCACCCCGTGCCTTGGAAAACATGTACAGCCGTTGGTCCTGTTAGATATCTCTTCGGTCGTGTCACAAAGCTGTTCTATCGGAGTATGAAAATGAAGAAATAGAAAGTGCACCTATGCTTATGCATACACTCGTTATAAACCATTCCTGCACAGATTCAGTCTGAAGGACATTATTATTAATACAGCAGCATAATGGTTTATAAATCTTTCTATTCTGTAATGTTATGCCGATATATATATGTCTGTTCCCGAGACATTTTTTATCGATTTTCGATTCTAGAACACTGCGGGCCTAATCCCGCCGTAGTTAAAATTTTATCCATTTTTAAACCAATAATAAATTTAACTGTTCCTTCCTGAAGATAAGTTTACAATATAACTTGACTATAAAATGTCTAGTAATTGACGACTCCGTAATGCAGTGTTTATAAGCGTAAGTTACTTATTTTTGCGGCGTGGCGAGGCCGCGGTTTCGAATCCCGCACACAACAAGTGTTTGTATGGCCTACAAATAATTGTTGTTGAAAAATTCTACTGTAAGGGTAACGTTTCTTAAAATTTTTTTTTTGATTTTTAGATAATAGAGATTTGATTAAGGTTAAAATTTTTCTACAGTTTCAAAATATGCGGCGGATTGAATTTCGTTGAAACATTACGTTTGAGCAATGCATATTTTTCTAGATTTCTTTTGATTACCAAATCGGTCCGCCAACGCTTACTGGAGTAGTGCGACGGAGTAATCGCTTTATATTCTTCTCATAAAAAGAGAAGGTGGGAGGGAACCCAGTAGTGGGACGTATATAGGGAGTAACCTTACTTTACTTTACTTTTAGCCAACTTAAACTTTATACGCTTTTTTTTTGCACAATAATTCTTTTACTGTTTCTCGTTATCGTTTTACTAGAAAGAAGTTTATATCAAAAAATTCATGTAGCTGTAAATAGCCAATTAGGGGTGGCCAATATAATTTTACAGGGCCGAGGAACGAGTTATGACCTTATAGAATTTTTATCTTGAACTGGTGATATTCCTTAGACCACTCAAAATGGTATAATAATTATTCTTTTAATGAAAGTATAAACCAACTTAAAAACAAAAAATACACATAATAGCTGCTGAAGTCGTTTTGAATATAAATTATTTTATTTTTATTTTGAAGTCGGTTTGTACTTTTAATTAAAAGATTAATTAGTTGAATATAAGATTCCTAATTTTTTTAAATAATGTTGTTGTAAAATATATTTCTATATATAAAAATCAATTGCTGTCCGTTAGTCTCGCAAAAACTCAATAATAGCTGGACCGATTTCGGTGAATTTTTTTAGGTGAAATTGGTCCCTGGACCGTTTAGATTAACAATTGGACCCGCAAGGTGGCGTGTTGTAAATATCCAGAAATCACATGTACGAAGCCGGGGCGGAACGTAAGTAATTTATAAGAAAACAAACGTTGTAATTATATTAATTTGAATTGTAAACATAATTAATGAATGAAATACATAATTATATTTTAAGGAGCATTTTCAAGGTTTATTTAACTTTATTGCAATAACTCGTTATAATATAACTGTATATAAATTGTAGTGAACAAACTCCGAGATATTTTATAAATATGAAGGCAACGTGAAGCAGAACGCTACAAACGTGGCCTACATCGCATAGTTTTAGCAATGCTGGCCTACATGCTTGGTTAGAGAAGACAAATGGCTATTGTTGCTTTAGCAGTTTACTACGAGTTGTGTTTAAGAACAAAAAGATAAGAAGTATTTTTATTTAAGTTACCAACTTTAAAAATATTGGTCATTGAATTATGTATTTTAATATTTTTAGCTCAATAATGGTAGTAACGCTGCAAGCGAAATACTGTTTTATAATTAACCCACAATAATTGTACTACTGGATGTAGGCCTCTCCGTTAGTAGGAGGATTTGTTTTTGTCATAATCGCTACGTATTGTAGACTGATTAGCCAGCGCAGCACCTATGGATGGATATACGGCATTAACTGTCGGTAGTCCTAAGATATTTTTGGCATTTGACTGAACTAAATGCATTTGTGAGCTACACAAATATTTTTTGGTAGCACACAAGCTAATTTTTCACCTGCAGCTACTACCTAATACAGCACATTGATAAAATATTGGGAACTTATTAAATGTCTCGCAACATGGAATGATAGTTGCTCTCTGACCCTTAAAACTTTACCAGAGCAGTGATTGAACTTCCGCTTGATGACAAAATTGGGCTAGAATGGTTACACTAACTCAAAAGGATTCCTAGGCAGAAAAATCCTTCTTGTCAAAACGTTATTATATAATAATATTTAGTAAGATATCACCCGCTACCGTTGCCGCTCCAGCCTCTCAAAAGTCTACTGCAGAACATAGGCTTCCCCATAGATTTTAAATATCATGTTTTTTTTTTTTACTTAAGTTACTCCTACACTGTAAAAGTATAGTTACAGCCTATAACGTCCCACTGCTGTTCACAGTCCTCATCTCATTTCTGAGAGGGTTGATTTTGTTTACTCATTATAAACCAGTGCTTGACTACAATCCTACCTGGTGGTAAGCGAAGATGAAGTTTAGACACCTGGTAAATTGTACTGTCCTAGCGTAACAAAATCCTATTTAGTCATGCGACATAATAATAAGTAATTGATTAATAATAAGATATTGAGACACCCAATGTAATCGAACGGAAAGACAGATGCCAAATTACCAAACTTCATGTAGCCTGGAAATATTCACCGCTGAGCAAGAGGTAAATCAGCACTTAAAATTGCAATCAATAATTTCATTTAAGCCAGCGGGGTTCTAACTCGGATTACTCAAATACTATATAATTTATAGCAAGCACTTACTACCTGGGTTATCATAGCTCCTTCCCCAAATTGTATTTGGACTGGAAGACTGATATCATTCATTCATTCAATTCCAGTCCTTTGTTATAGGCATTATAAATTAATGATGAATGTTGATGGTAATGGAGAACAAACCTAAATCATCCCTTGTTTCTTTAACCGTATTTCCTTTAACTACGAGTATGATAAAAATTTCCTTTAACTACGAGTAAGTTAAGGTATGCTTAAAGTAGTATTGAAAAAATTGTTTGGAGATAACAAAAACTTTTTCATAAAAATGTTTTTAACGTTCCATGACAAACTTTATTAATGCACACATAAACTCACATGTGGATTTTGTAAAGAATAAACTCAGACCAATAAAAAACTGTTTTGTGTTGTGTTGTTGTCCTGCTGTAATACAGGACATGCACATTTTTTTTTCAAAAAATTTACCGTGTAGTGTCGGTGTAATAACATCCACTACCCCATATAATCTCGTGGGTGTCGTAAGAGGCGACAGAGGGAAACAAATCAGGATATAGTCAGCAGCGTCTTCCTAATAACGACTAAAAATTATAACTGCGGTTGCAAACCCGCTTGCCAAGCATGGCAATTATGACAAGTGTAACGGTAAAAAGGCTTAAGACATAAACGTAAGAAGATGCAATGTTTAATAACAATTGCTACTGCGGGACTGTGTAAAGGTTTTTTTATAGATATAGTTTTTTAGTTATTATATAGAAAATAGCTGGCTGTCTCACTCTATATTCCTATTTGACGTTTTATAAATTTGTATTTGTAGTTGTATTAGCTTTTTTATGAATGAACCCGTAACTGCTAAAGTAATCCTACTTATATAATATTATAAACGTGAAAGTTTGTGAGGATGTATGGACGTTTGTTACTCTTTCACGCAAAAACTACTAAATGGATATTAATGAAACTTTACAATTATATAGCTTATACATCAGAATAACACATAAGCTATAATTAATAAAGATATTGTGTTAATTAGCCAAAATATAACGATAAATGTTAAGTAAGTCGGAAAAAAACACGACGTTTGTCTGAACACGCATCACGCAAAAACCTGTGAACCGATTTGGATGGGACTTTCACTGGCAGATAGCTGATGTTAAAAGGAGTAACTTAAGCTACCTATATTTTAGTCGTTTAGTTTTAGTTTAACTTTTATTGAAGTCGCGGGGAACATGCATATTTTAAATGGCAATAACGTAATTACCAAGTTACGTTAAGTTTTTCGACTGGGAAAATATTAATACGCCATGTAATTTAATCGAATGTAATACCTACTATGAAACGTTATCAAGTTAATTTAAACCTAAGACGTATAAATTATAGTTTAAATATAAAAGTGCTCCAATTGTATAATTTTGAACATATTAGGTAGTCTGAAATGTGCATGTTGCATAATGATACCAAAGATCTAAGTACTGACATAAGTTGAAAACTAGGACCAATGTATTCAGAGTTTATAAAAGTGCTAAAATGTTCAGGATAGTAGAATGTAGTAGTGTGTAGGGTGTAGCCACCGTAATTACTTCTTGACCTAATGGAAACACTCGTTCTATAAGGACGTCATTATGTGTAGTAAAGTTGTCACTCCTCTGTCGACGCCAACGATGGACGACCGGGAGGTGCCATTCTAAAGGATGGCAACGTCGACATCTGTCGAGCTTGTTGCCACACCGGTGAATCACTTAGACATGTCATCTCCCATTGTTCGGTGCTTTTCAACTCTGAGTATCTGCGTAGACCTACCACCTAGTAGCCAGGATACTGCACCAAGTGCTCGTTCTGAAGTAGTTTTGTGGATCGCATTCTGCCATATAAAAATAATCTTCGAATCGAAAATCGCCGCTTCAGGATCTATTGGCACCGGGCCATTATCACAGAGGGACAATGCGGGCCAATAAAGTTGATATTTTGGTGATAGACAGAAAACAATTAAGGATATTTTTGGTCGAAATTACCATTCTTTATAACGAGAACCTCGTGAAATCTTAAACAGGTAAGAACACATAAATCTGGATATGGCTCACAATGTAACCGACATGTATGCAGTAGGCAGTGCTCCTCCGCTTGCTTTCGTTCTCAACCTAACTCTCGGTCGTTTAATCCTCCCTGCCGAGGGCCGTCTGGTTAGGTTTTTTATATATTTTATATAGTGTATTAATTCTATTTGATAATTAATTTATTTCATTTATTTGTATCATGTTTTATCTATTTATACATAGTTATATATCCCTGAACTATAACTATGAGGCAATATTTATGAGAAGGCCTTTGTTCTTCTGTGGACTTTTGATAGGCTGTTATGAATGAATGAATATAATATATCTCAACCAGTAGAGAGAACATGGTAAAAAAATCACTGATCAGTGATTTTTTTTATTAAACTTGATATTAGACTTTACAAATAATCTATTTCGTGGAACTGTTCGCCGGCAAGATATTGGAAAAGCTTTCAATTACGTACACAGATGTATATTCTCGTAGTCCAATTATTCACAGTACCAATTATACCGATCCACTAATCGCTTAACTGCAGTCCGCAGTTATTGGATTAGCTTAATTAGTGGAACGTTCGTGTACGTTGACGACTGCAATCTGTATTCCATCGTAAAATAAAATCTTTGGTCATTAACGCAAACCTCTTTTAAGCCACAAATCTATTTTAGTTAAATCTAGTAGGATATTTAAAATGTTTATTTTATTATTAAATAAGGAATACGTACTTTTATTACTTTATTACGAATACTGACACTTATGAAGTACTAACTAAGTACCGACAATTCTATAATTGTAAAAAGGACGGAAAGTATCCATATAAGTTTACCCCACCTTTTCACATTTATGTTCGATACAAATAACGATTTAATATATTATAATAATATATTTAGATTCACTGATTAATATACATCATTCTTGAAACTGCTATGGAGTTTGGCACCCGTTCAGATATCATATCTTTTATAATTCTAAATAAGTTATCTTTCTTATTATTTCTAAATAAATTATCTTCAACATTTTTTATTGCTTTTACGCTTCACTGTTTTCTAGTTTTAATTTATGCTATAAGAATTAAATATCGACAAATTTATTGGTGCAGTTAGTATTTGCAACTAAATACACCAATAACACCGATTATCGTTAATTTCTAGTTTTAAAATTGTTCCCTTTGTATACATCTGATGATCTACCTTGATGCTAAGTAACGTAAACAGTCAGTAAGTTATAAAACTTGCACTTTTTAAACCTTTGTAACTTAAAAAAATTAATATTATTACTTATTGGACATGTAAAATAAGGTATGTGTATGCCTAAAAGTTTTCGAGCTATATGGGGTCCGAAAGTGGCTCGAAAAATATAAACACTGCCCATGCGTCGCACTTTAGATAACGTATTTTGAAATATGATCTTTTACTTAGTCGTCTGGATGAGGCGTCGCTGCATGTTTTCTTATTACTTAGTTTTAACTTTAAAGAAGAAAAACCAGAAAGTAAATTCAGAATAATGAATAATATATTTCTTTTCAATAAGATTAAACATATAGCATTAATAATGTTGTATCTAGTTTCTATGAAAAAAAAAATGGCTACGAAGGCTCATGTAATAAGAAAAATAAAATTTGACGGAAAAACATACCTAAAGTTTGAACAACCCAAACATTTACCTGAAGTTCATATCGCAGTGAGCCTTATTGGCATATAGGCACATCATAATTTTGTCCTGAATAGCGTCAACTTCAGCAATTTCGTAAATTTCACCTTAACGACTTGGGGTCTCATTTAGTTAACGATATAATAAGCTATCTAATAGTTCTCCTTTAAACTACACGAACAAAGTTCGACTTGATACTTCTTCATTAATTACCAATATGAAATACTTTCATAGCATTTATTTATTACTTTTATCGATTTATCTTTATATATAAATAATTCTTCTGTCTGTGTGTATGTGACTCAACTCCTTCTGAACGGCTGAATCGATTATAAAGAAACTTTGTGTGTGATTAAGTTGATTCGAGAATGGTTAAGATTCACAATTGGACCCGGTAGGTGGCGCTGTTATCGAAATCCAGAAGTCACCCGTGCGAAGCCGGGGCAGATCGTTAGTTTTAATGTTTTTTTTAAATTAAAAATGGGCTTGATCTTGACATCCTTTGGCCCGAGGGCAAAGATGAGGTCATATGCACTCGGAAAAACAGACGCCGGCAGGGTATTCCACTCTTTGGCTGTGCGCATTATGAAAGATGACTTAAAGCGCTTAGTGCGGTGCGGATATTAGGAATATCAACCAAGTATGGATGGTAACCGGCAGTGCGTCTGGTACTCCAATAGGAGAAAGAATATGGCGGTATGAGCTTATGAAGCTCATGGGCACACTCTCCGAGGTATAATCTGAAGACCGACAAACAACCAACTTGGCGGCGGTGAGCTAAGCTGTGAAGCTTAGTCTCCTCCAGCTTTTTGTCACCGATAAGCCTCTTGGCTCTGTGTTGCACTGAGTCGAGTGCGGAAAATTGATAATTTGTTGAACCATCCTAAAGGTGATTGCAATACTCCATGCATGTTCGGACTTGAGCTTTGTTAAAGTTAGAAGCTGTCCAGGCGTGAAGTATCGCTTCACTATGTTTAAGATACCCAGTTTTTTGGCCGCAGTTTGTGCTTTCGACTCATTGTCAGCGCCAAAGATGAGGTTAGCACTCAACTGTATGCCGAGAAGCTCGAGATGATCTGTAACCTCTGCAAATGTACCTCGGAAAGTTGGAGTCAGATCAAACGGACTCCGTTTTGCGGAGAACAGACAAGTCTGTGTTTTGGCGGCGTTGAAATTGACCAGATTGTTATCACGCCACTGGGAGACAAGGCTTTGAGTGAACGTATTACTGCCCATCCGTTTTTTGCATTGGACATGAATCTCTAATAATCTTATGTAATATATAATAAATATATGTAATATATAATCATTGGTGCGTCTATTAGTGATCGTAACACTTTTGAACGCCTTGACCGATTGAGGTCATATTTAAACTATATTTTTGCTTTACTATGCTTGGACCCGATAGGAGACCCATGTAAAAAGTCCGAAATGAATTCAGAGTGAAACTCACTGCGCCATCTACTGGTATGGACAAAACAATATCTGCCGGGCCAGCTAGTATTATACAAAAATATATATTATTATTATATAAAAATATATAGTTAGTTTTATATTTTTGTAAGCCAGATTATACAGAACATAATTATTTCCTACGATTAATGCTTTTGTGAAGTTAATATTAGGTCCTTACATATGAAATTAGAGTTTTGTCGTACTGACCACTTTGATCTGAAATATCTCCTCTTGGTTAAGAATTCCAAATTCAAATTGTTTTGGTTTCAACGCTTTCATTCTGGAAATTTCGACCTTCAGAACCAACCCTGTGGACGGCCGGAGACCAAAGTGGAAATGAAGAATTAAAGGCTATTGTGGAAGCGGATCCATCACAAAGCACTTCAGAGATAGCTGCAGACTTCGTAAGTGATAAAACTGTATTAATCCACTTGAAGCAAATTGGGAAAGTAAAAACTTGAACGATGGGTACCTCATGAATTGAGTGAATCGAGCTTGCAAACACGCGTCGACTGCTGTGTTACTTTGCTCAACCGACACAATAAAGAAGGGATTTAAATCGGATCATTACTTGTGAAAAGTGGATACTGTACGATAATCGGAAGCGCTCGTCGCAATGGCTGAAACCTGGAGACCCAGCCAAATCCTGCCCTAAACGAAAATTGAGTCAGAAAGTTACTTGTGAGTGTTTGGTGGACTAGCGCCGGTGTCGTTCACTACAGCTTTCTAAAATCGTTTGGCCAGATTACGGCAGATATCTATTGTCAGCAACTGCAAACCATGAAGGAAGAACTAGCTGCTAAACAACTGAGATTGGTCAATCGCTCTAGGCCACTGCTGCTTCACGACAACGCAAGACCACACACTGCACAACAAACAACCACTAAGTTAGATGAGCTACAATTGGAATATCTGCGACATCCACCGTACTTTCCGGACCTTGCTCCAACAGATTATCATTTTTCCGGAATTTGGACAACTTCTTACAAGGAAAAAATTCAACCCGATCCGGCAGTCCAAACCGCCTTCAAAGAGTTTATTGATTCTCGCACCCATAGTTTTTTAGTAAAGGGATCAATGAACTACCTATGAGATGGCAAAAGTGCATAGATAACAACGGTGCATACTTTGATTAATTAAATATATTTTACAAAAAATTGACTTTATATTCCTCCTGTACAAAACGCCATTTTCATATGTAAGGACATAATATATATATTCACTTCTTTTTCTTTAACTTCAAAAAAGGAGGACGTTAACAATTCAACTGTATGTTTTTCTGTATGTATGTTACGCGATATCTTTATCAATTGTGAACCGATTTTAGTGATTATTTTTTATTAAATAACTATATCAGGGATGGTCCCATATAAATTCCACCCCTAATGATAACAAAAATAGAGGATGAAATTTTCAATGGAACTACATATTTAGACGACATTGAGATTGTGATATTCTTTAGTCCAATTAAAAGGGTAAAAAACTAACTATTAAAAAATTACAAGCTGACTTCAAAAAAACTTATAGGTATAAAATAATTTCACATTCTTAATTTAGGACTTTATTTCTTATGAACTAAAAAAGTAAAATTATTTTATTTGAGCTTCCTCATATGGCCAGCAGCAAAAAAGGACACCGTATCTTATTCCATATTCATTCCTGACAATATGCACTGCTTATTATACACTCTTGATTTCAAGGTTTGAATTTACGTGACTAGAAGATGTATCGTAATCTCCCTAAAACTTATAATAAATTGTTGGTAATTAACAGTTAACTTTGCAGTGGAAAAACTAATTTTCCAATGACTCACGATTGTCTACATCACTGCCGATGCTATAACTGCAAGTCTAATGCACTAATTCCGTTGTTTCCTTTTGAGATACGGAACCCTAAAAAAGTTCAGTTGAAATCAGAACCTTTAACTCTAATGAAGCTTGAGTAATTTATTTTTATAAGATAGTAAAACTTCTTCTTCATCATCATCAGTCCGTAAAAGTTAATTTCTGAGCATGGGATTCTCACGTTGTAAACAAATTTTGCTTTTATCATCAAGCTTTTCTGGTAGATTGACGATCTCAGTACTTGACGTCTCGCAACTTTGACGCTACTGCCCGCTCCCGATCTATGTATTTTATTTTTATGTCTGACGTAAGCGAGATGGTATACCGCCATATTTCGGAAGCCACAAAACTTTCTGCCATTTCCCATAGTGGCCTCTTACTACACTCATGGGTCGAAATAGACTGATAGATTCTCTAACGCGACCACAACTAGGTAACAAACGTTATAATTAATTTTTGTACTACAATATTTTGCGATTCAACCTAATTGAAAATCTTTTAATTAAAAATCGCATCTTGTATATCTTTTATAATAGAGGTCTATTAAAAATATGGAAAACAGAATCATGGACTGATGAGAAATCAAAGCTAACTTACTAGCCGTAGTTTCGAATTCATAAGACAGCTTTGATCCACCCGATACCTAAAAAAGGTGACGGGTTCAGACCCGTCCACCTACAGGCCTATCGCCATCACCTTCTTGTTCTCCAAAATTATGGAATCCATTATAAACTGCCAGCTCTTGGGGTACCTTGAGGCCCACTAGCTGATTAGTGACCGCCAATACGGTTTTCGTCGGGGTTAATCAGCTGGTGACCTTCTGGTCTACCTGACTAATAGATGGGCGGAGGCAGTAGAGTCTAAGAGGCCCCCCTTGACCAAACTCCCCTATCTTAGAATATAAATCAAGAAAAATTAAGAGTTACGCTATAAATTCAATTCAATTATGAACCGATTTTAATGATTATTCTTTTAATAATTGAAAGTATAACCTATTTACTTCAGGAGTAATCCGATATAAATTTGAGGAAAAAATTCCTGCCCTAAGTCTGATGATGTTTCAAATGTAACTATTTACACGACATTCTAGTTGTGCTTATGATATTCCTTAGTCCATCCACTCAAAACGGTTAAGGGCTTCAATTGTTCTTTGCACTTTCTCCTAGCACCGACTTCTTCTTATGTGGCAATTACTTTATTCTTCTAGTTCTTTGAGGTCGGCTTTTAGTTTTTATTAAAAGTGTAATTTTTATAACACCACACAGCTATTGCCTTTTTTGTTTTCACTTCTTTGAAAATCAATTGAGAATAGATAAAAGTACAAACTAAAAGAAATGCATAGTACTGTCTCATTAACAGGCCGTAAACATGCTAAAACTAGACATGCGTCCATCCTTAGATTTTACGTTATTTCAAAGCTTGGCACTAGCCAGTAGGACTGGAGACCGCATTAAAAAATGTCACAGTTATATTTAAAATTTACTTTTTTTATAGTATAAGAGCTAGCGCGCACTGGTGATTTTTGTCAACGTGACTGTTTCGTCACTCATATCAAGTCCGTGGATATGTATGAAGATGCGCGCATGTTACGACGTGACAACTGGGTGACATTTTTGTACGCCGACCGGCGAACAAGCCCGTGACGAAATTGTCACCACGCCGTTTGTTTTTCATAGCAGCGCGCTCACGGGTGACAAAATTGTCAGTCTCCGGGTCGTTCCTTCGCTATTTGCATTGTGAACAGACTTTGGCGCGTGCAAAATGGCGTCACCACCTACGCAAAACATGAATGTTCATGAAAACGATCTCTCATTCTCGATATATCAATCTCATTCTAATACTCATTCGGAAATATCGAAAAAAATTATTTGAATGTTCTCGAAGTTTATAAAACATAGTGTAGAACTTTCCACTTATTAGCCTGTCACTCCAAAGGGAGTGTACCCAGTAATTTTTTAGCTTTTTTTCTCCTTAGTCTGATGAGTTCACAGACAACGACCGTCTCTTCGAAGTCCATGTCGGCAAATGACGCTTCGATTTCAAAAAAAATTGTCCATGTCACCCTTCGTGAGCGCACTCCGCTTTGGAAACGTGACGTGACACTGACAAAAACTTTAATGTCACGGTGACAAAAATTACCAGTGCGCGCTAGCTCTAAAGATGACAAACGATCGCGCAATCCACTTGATGGTAAGAGGATGTTATAGCCCACAGATTTCTACATCTATACTCGTTTAATAATATAAATCTAGGTGCGTTTTCACTCCTGAATACTAAGATAAAATGCCTTGTTACCAGCAAAAGGGTCTTCGGTTCTCTACACCCGCCACCACCGAGAAATCTGGGAACAGACATTAAAAAACTTTAGTGTCGAATATAGAACCTTCTCGTTTTTTAACTCTGTTAATTTTTTTAACTACTACAATTTAAAATATTAAATATATTAAAATAAATTTTTGTATTTTTTTATTCAAACATTAAGTGTCATCATTTCTTTCTCGTTCACTTTATGAAAATACGTAATACACGAAACAGCTCTCAGAGCTTAGCCTAATCCAGCGCCTGATGTTCGACACAAGACCACTTAGTAAGAGATTTACGAAAAGTAGAGATTTACGAAAATTGCTACCATTTTTTTTATTTGTCTCTCACATCAGATAAAAACATTTTGGCAACATTTGAACTAAAATGCAAGTGAGCAAAATAAGCATAGAAATTAAAATAATTGATAAAAGATGACAAATTCTCTTATACCTATATAAGTATAAGAGAATTTGTCATGACACACAATACATATTTATCATGACACTCTAGATCAAATTTCGGTTTATAGTACTATTGCCGAGCAACTCATTGTAAAGAAATGAAACGTAGCAGCATCGCATACCTCACCTCAGTCTCCTCTCATTCCTGAGAAATTTTTGGAGCAATTAGTCGGCCGTGCTAATCCAGTGCACATTGTCGGATTTCACATGTGCTTGAAATATTTTATTCCCCGGACATGTTTCCTCACAATGTTTTCCTTCACCGTCAATCACACGGTAAAACAGCACTTACATTGCAATTATCAATTTCATTGGGGCCGGCGGGGATCGAACCCTAGTTGGTCGCGTACGTTAAAATTTCCAGCGAGTGCTTGCAAGTTGTACTATAATCTTAAAAGAACCTTCGAAAGATTTTTGTTATATATACATACATAAACACTCACGCCAGACGGGTAGGCAGAGACTACGGACTTCCATTTGGCACGATCCTGACACACTTCTCTCGCCTCCTTTACATCCATATATCTACGCATACACGCTCGTTGGTTAAGGGTACTCCTAATCTGGCCCATTTTCAATATATCGCCAATTTGGTCGATAAACCTTCGTCTAGGGCGTCCCTTCCCGACTCTTCCGTTCACTTCTGCAACATAAATTTGCTTTGTCACTCTTTCCTCGTTCATTCTTTCTACATGACCAAACCAACGAAGCATTCCTTTCTTAATCCTGGTCAAAACGTCATCTTGCAAACCACACTTTTCTCTTATCACACTATTTCTCACCCTGTCATTCAGATTCAGCCCTAGCATACTCCTTAATGACCGCATTTCTACAGCATTTATTCTACTCTTATGCTTCTTCTGCCAGACCCAACTTTCACTACCATACATTAAAGTAGGGACTAACACAGCATTATGAATTGCCAAACGTGCCTTTTTTGACACATTCTGACTCTTCACAATAGCGTGTAGAGCCTCATTCACTCTATTTCCTGCGTTCACTCGTCGTTCTATATCCTTATCATATCTACCATCCCTGCTAAATAAACATCCCAAATATACAAACTCATCCACTTGCTCAATCAACTCCCCTTCTATTCTTATTTCACATAACGTTTTACTTTCTTCTCTTTCAAAACCATCACTTTCGTCTTACTTGCTTTCACTTTCATACCCCTTTCTTTTAATGACCAGTTCATTAAAGTAACCATCATTTGCAACTCGGCCACCGACGATGCAAATATGACTTGATCATCGGCGTACAAAAGGCATTTGACGGTTAACTCACCCATTCTCAACCCACATTCTTCAACTTTCAAAGTTTGCAAACAACTGTCCATAAATAGGTTAAACAGCCACGGGAAGGTACACAGCCCTGTCTGACACCTTTTTGGATGCCAAACCAGTCCGAGTAGACCCCGTTGATCCTGACACAAGCACTAGAGTCCCTATAAAGAGACCTTAATGCCTGTATCAAACCAGCGCTCAACCCAAATGAGTTCAGTGTTTGCCATAACACATTCCTGTCCACTCTGTCATAAGCCTTTCCATGTCCATGAACGCACAAAAACTTTCTGGTTTTTGCCAAAACTTCTCCGCAATCATGCGCATGGAAAAGACTTGGTCCGTACACCCCATCCCATTTCTAAATCCAGCTTGCACATCCCAAATTTTTCCATCAATTTCTTCTATAACTCTTTCAATTAACACCTTAGCATACAGTTTACCCACAATGCTAAGTTTAATGCCACGGTAGTTTTTACAGTCCTGTTGTGACCCTTTTCCTTATATATTGGGACTATAACGGCTTTGCACCAGTCTTCCGGTACCCGCTTCAGTTCCCAACATAAATTAAACAAGGTGTACAGCAGGCCTGCCACCACTCCCTCCAGCCCTTGGCATTTCGAGTGATACTCTATCATAGCCGGCTGCCTTACCTGCTTTCATGCTTTTTATTGCTTTCATTATTTCATCTACTTATCTCCTATCTCTCCACTTCTTTCGAATTTCTATTTCACTTAATTCAGACGACTCTTCACTCATAAACACGTTTTCAAAGTATTCCTTCCATCTCTTTAAATTAGAGACTTCATCATTCAGCATACAGCCATTCTCGTCTCGTATAGCATTCATTCTAGGCTGTATTGAATTTCCCCTGGCAGTTCTTACGAGTTTCCAGAACATTTTAATATTTGCTTGGAATTTATCAGATATCCTTCTATCATTCTTATCCGTTCTTTCTTGCTTTTTCCTTTTAACAACTTCTTTTACTCTCTTATTTATACATCTAAAGTCTGCTTTTTTTTCTTTCAATCTCATCAATCATACCGCTAGAATTACCAGCTTTGGTTGCTAGTAAATCTAGCCATGCTCTCTTCTTTGCTTCAACTTCCATCCGTACCTCATCATCCCAACACAACGTATTATTTTTCCTTTCATTCGTTCTCTTAGTTACACCACATACTTCGGTGGCTGCATCCACCAAACCTTTCTTGACATTATACCATACAGTCTCCAAGCCTAAATCTTTCATACACAATTCATCCATACCACTTATATTTTCTCTCAGTCTACATTTGAACTTCTCTTTTACACCTTCATCTTGTAACCTCTCTATTCTTATACACTGTAACGCAGTGGTAGACACAGATGTCCGATGCCGCCAACGCTTGAATAGACCATTAATTCGGCATAAGACCAAGTAATGATCCGTCCCTACGTTGGACGTACCGGGCGGGTAAACCCTTGTATCTACCACTGCGCTCCTCATTCTTTCATCCACAATTATGAAATCTATCATGCTTCTATCATCACCTCTTTCCATGTATACATGTGAATCCTCTTATGGCGAAAGAAAGTGTTCGTCACAAAATATTCTTTTTCCACACATACGGTGAGGAGGTCTTCACCATTCTCATTTATACTTTCATCGCCAAACGTTCCTAATATCCTTTCATAACCAGACCTCTTCAGCCCAACCCTTCCATTAAAATCTCCTAATATAATAATATTTTCATTTACCTTACATTTCATCAACACCATCTCACCATGTCCCAAAACTGCTCTCGGATATAAGTGGGCTTAGACATATCTGGGGTACACCTAGCAGAAACAACTTTGCCCACTTCATCTGTATCCATAGCAGCCTTGGGCTTAGACATTCATACTCTTTCACACATTGATCCATTCTTTCTGAAAGGATGACACCGACTCCCTGGCATGCCCGCTCGGTCTCGTCTACACCAGACCAGTAAGCCGTATACATGCCATGTGCACTGGCATCCTTTCCCTTTCGTTTCGTCTCATTTACACATAACACATCTATTCCTCTATCATTCATCATTTCGCATACTTCATCCATCTTATCATTCATTGCTCCACATACATTCAGCGTAGCCAGACGGGCCTGCAATCCACTTTTCGCCCTCCGGGAGACAGAACGTGACGGGTGGCGAACCTCGTTGCCGGTTTTCCTCCCGGAGATTCTTCGCACCCCTGCCCCATTAAAGGGGCGCCGGGAATTCGGGGCCATTTCTTTTAATTGCTGGCTCATGGTGCGAACTAACGGTTGGTAGCTTTATACGGCGAGGAGCCGAGTTTATACTTTCGGCTTTGTCGCTCGTTTAGCACCAACCGGGGGACACGTGTAGGGTGGTTAGGTGGTCAAAGTCTACGGACGCGAGCGACTCATCCCCCATTTTTGTTATCAGAGTAATATATTGTTTACATAATTAGTTCATCGCACGTATTATCCATTTAGTATGCAATATAGGGATGAACAAGAATATAATATTATCGCAAATGGAAACCTTAATGTCTTATTCGACTTTCATGACATTAATACATACTAGGTAAACAAGTTATTCTTCCGACCCAATTTGATAATAGTAAAAACATAATGTCTGGGCATGGAATTAAAAAATTTATTTTCAAGACCTATTGGAGTTAAATATTATATAAAGATTGTTACAAGTATTAAATAATATGTTTCAAAATGTATAGAATTGTCTTTCTACACTACATTAAAAAATAGGCAATCACACAAATTTTAACTACCCATCTTTTCAATATAGCTTTGTTTGCTGGTTCAAAATAAGAATTTACTCTTTTTTCGGTCAATGACATTTGAGTAATCTATGTCTACGTATGTGACACTTAACAGCTGGCAATTGACTTCAATCTATGATTCATCGTCTTTTAAATATTGAAAGCAAAGACATTTAAGTAGTAGTAATAGACCGGACATCAGCAACAAAATGGTAACCTCTTACTTATGTCCTATAGGATATATTTCGGATTTGTGTCATTTAGTCTTAGTGACATCGTCAAAAGCTCAAGACGAATTCGTTTCCTAAATTAAAAAAATATTTTTATAGAAAATATGCCCGATTATGCATTAAGGTATTGTAAGTCCCGATATGTAGCAAAAACTGAATATGATTTCGGTTTATTATCGCAAGTACAATGTATATTTATCCCATAATTTTTAAATTTAATTATTTCTGGTAGATTGTTCTAGAACATTTATCATTATTGTGGAAAATATTATACAGGATGCAGATTTAATCATCTACAATATTTAAGGAGGTGAAACAGTAAACGATACTATACCCATTTAATAAAGAAATCGGGTGGGCCTGTGTCGGGGCACACGGCTGTTGGTTTTAACGTGAAACGTCTATGTCAGCCAGTACAACCAGTCAACAAATTGCAGATGCGTTGCCGGCCTTTTAAAAGGAGTAAGCTCGTTTCTTGAAGGTCCCTAAGTCGTATCGGTCCATAAAAATCGCCATAGTGAACCGCCAAGCATCCAAATGATGTGGATGGTAACATAAGTTTTGTCGCGATGTATGTTGGTGAAATTTGGTGGCTGGAATTAATCCGAACAATTCCTCAGAGCACTCCCCGTGGTAAATACGATAGAAAATGCAAAGGGATGCAACATCTCTACGCAGCGCCAGTGAATCCAGCCAATCAAAGAGAGCTCGGTCGTAAGTTGCAAACGGTGTGCAGGCATGAATTACTGTCCCGCTCTACTGAGTACGCTAAGTTTTTTAGAAGCCAATTTAGCTTTCTCTTCCAAGTGACCATGCTACTGTAGGTCATTCGATATGTCAACGCCGAAGATTCCGCTACTGGGTGCGGCAACAAGGGAAGTCCTCTGAAATTGAGGAGATACGACAAAGGCGTACATTTTAACGGTAAACGCGCAAACTTGTGAATTTGTATAACGATTTATCGTGTATAGATAGTGCCATCAACGAAGACGCGCCCCACCTATTTTTCCTAATCGTTTATAGTATAAGTGTGCAAGCTTCCGCTAATGTTTGAGTATTATCAGTACACACTGATTACCGTGCACGAGCACATTACAATGAACAGATCAATCAGGAGAGAGCATTACGGTCAAAGGGAAGGATGCTCTACTTGAATTTTATATTTTTTGATGATTTTAGGTGTGGGTATTATATGTGATTATTAGTTAATACATACATATACATACATATAATCACGCCTCTTTCCCGTAGGGGTAGGCAGAGACCACTTCTTTCCACTTGCTACGATCCTTACATACTTGTTTCGCTTCGTCCACTTTCATTATTCCCTTCATACATGCTCTTCGGTTTAGGGTACTCTTGACCTGGCCTTTTTTCAAGACGTTCCTGATTTGGTCTAGAAACGTTCGCCTAGGTCTACCCCTTCCAACACTTTCATTCCCACTCGCCTTATACACTTTTTTCGTCAATCATTCTTCATTCATTCTTTCGACATGGCCAAACCATCTCAGCATACCTTTCTCAATTTTTGTCACTACATCTTCTTTCAGACCACAACGTTTCCTTATCTCACTATTTCTTATCCTGTCACTCAATTTAACTCCTATCGTACTTCTTAACGCTCTCATCTCAACTGCATTTATTCTGCTTTCATGTTTCTTCTGCCATACCCAACTTTCACTTCCGTACATGAGTGTCGGAACCAACACCCCCTCATGCACAGCCAAACGAGCCTTGTTAAACACCTTCAGACTGCTCATAAAGGAGTGCAAAGCTCCATTCACCATGTTTCCTGCATTCACTCTTCTTTCGATATCACTCTCACACTTTCCATCTCTTGTAAACTTTGAACCCAGATACACAAAAGTTTGTGTATTAGTTAATATACGATAATATTACCACTTTTATAATAGGGGGAAATTATAAACATAAATAAAAAACGTGAAAAAGTTTTATTGAATTTTATTAAGAAATCGCAATATTTCAAATCTTCACTCACTCGTTTCAGAAATGTCTGATTCGGAGTCCGATGTATCAGCGACATTTATAATAAAACTAAAATCAAGATCACAGTGTCTCATGTACTCGTCTTCTATTTTTTCCACGTACTGACAAGTATTGAACTAGACATCTTTATTTACTCGAGCAAAGGCTTCATTTAAAATGAGCATAATTGAAGTATAATTCTGATTGATATTGCGGCTAGCAACGTCGTTTTTTACAATACCCCAAATGTTTTCTATAGGGTTTAAATCTGGATGGTAAGGAGGCAGCCGAAGCACTGTGAAACCATGATCTTTTAATAAATCGTCAACTTTGTACTTGCGGAAGTTTTCTTTGTTTTTTAGTATAAGTTCATAAAGTTCAGGTTTTTTGAAGCTTGGTTCAAAATAGATATTATTTGCATTCAGCCAAGTCTGCATGTCTAATTTATTGGAGTGAGATGTCGGTATTTTTTCCGAAGTAGAGTTATGATAGGCTGCATTATCTAACCACGGCATCATTTGGGAGATTTGGTATTAGTTTCTCCTGTAGCCACTTTAGGTAATTTTCTGTGTTCATGTTGTCATGGTAGTCTCTGGATTTGATCTCTGTTCTGTATGTCAACAACGCATTGGGTACAAAACCTTCTACACTTTTAAATTTTGTTTTATTTTTTCTTTAGAATCCTTTTCGGCCCAAGATTTTTTTTGCACGAGGTTGGTGTGAATATATGATTCATCTGTGTACACTATAGGTCTACCTTGATTACGAAAAGACTTTACCTGTTTTAAATATCTTAACCTTAACATTTGAATATCATGTCTTTCGGTTAACACCTTCCTATTATTCTCAGTTCTTCTCCATTTATAACCAAGTTTATGTAACAATCTTCTTAGAGTTGTTATAGATCCATTAAATTGTAGACGGTCTTTCAAAACATTATTCAGTCGTGATAATGTTGAAAATTGATGGTGTTCTGTATGATAGTTTTGGATAGTTCTTCGAACCACACCAATGTGTGAGAACTATCCAAAACTATCTATATTATAACTATATTAAAACTATCTATATTAAATTCGTCTAAATTAATTTTTTGTGGTCTAACTCTTCTTTTCTTCACAGGTGACGTAAAAATGGTAGCACTTGTGCTTATTAAATTCGATTGGGACGTACTTGCTTCATTTTCAGACACAATATCCGCTTCCGTAGTCGGCTCTGTTGTACGCTCCGTACTTGGGACTATAACAACTATCGCATCCGTCTCTTTAGTTGTATTCGATTCCATAGCAGGTACTGTAGTTAGCTTAATTGTGTTTGTATATGCCTTCCTTCTTTCGCTTAGAATTGTAGTCACTGTGCTTTCATATACTCCAACAGACTGTGCGGTTCTCCATCGCGCATCAGTGAGTTTTTCTGCGTAATTATTATTTGCTTCTTTTTTCATGAAATCATACACTTTAGAAATAATTTCTCTTGCCTAAAAAAACATTAAATCTAACAAGTACAGTTCACATTTTTAGAACTTACAATTTTTGTAAACAAACGGTGTATTTATAATCTAAATAATATAATCACAACACACTATAATCTAAATAATATAATCACAATTTTCAAAATTTATTTCATGTGTAACTACTAATTTCTAAACAATGTAAATAATATATACATACCTGGCTTTTAAGTACAACACACTGAGATTTTCTCGACATTTAAAAAAAATTTAAGTAGAACAAGCAACTTTCGTGAAGAGTCTGGATTTGTGCAACATGAACTGTACTACTGGCTGACGGCTCGCGACTGACGCTCGGATCAAACTCCCTGCCGACTGACCGACCAATCATATGCTATTCTTATAGCGTCTTATAGACCTAGTGACGTCATCCAAGATGCCACCAATGTGAATTGATTCTTAGTTATTGGAAATTAAATATTTTATTTCATGACATTTCATTTCATTCATGACGTTATTCATGACTTAAAAAGTTTATATGATTTTTTTGGTGTAATGGGAAAAGCATGCATATTCCCTATTATTATATCGTAAAGCATTACAAACTTAGTAACCTTCAACAACATCATCGGTACTTTAATGTCGAAACGGTAACATTCCTAAAACGGGTTTTTACCTTACATTTATTAGCGTCATCTACTGGGGAATAGCTGAAATGTTTTCCTAATAAATATTCAGCGTAGTTTTGCTAAGTTTAGGTAGAGGGCATCACACATGCGCGAGCTCAAAGTTTTTGTATGCAAATGTCCCCTATGTCCGCTCTATAGTATATATATATTTAAATCTCTTTGATTGAAAGTTTATTGGTTGTTCGGAAAGTAATTTTGTTTTTTAATGAAAATGAACGACGATTTTTTTAGTGAATAAATATTTTATTTAGTTATAGATTGCCCATCTTTCGGGCAGCAGCATGATTCCACGCTCATAAAATTTTTGTTCTTTACTGGCAATAGACTGATCCAGGCACTTTTTGACCTCCTCATTTGTAGTAAAGGTTTATATCTTATCGTTTAAAACTTTTGTGGAGCCCGAAATAAACAATAATCTATATAAATAACCCAAATAAAGAAAAATATGGTAGGTGTGGCAGTATATCTCATTCAAGCTGTAAAAGCTTTTGGCGGGTTAACAAACTTGTATGAGGTTTCGCATTATCTTGATGGAACACTAAACGTTTTCTATTGATCAATTCTGGCCTTTTCTGTTTAAGTGAATCATTCAAATTGTCCAACTGATTACAGTACACTTCAGAATTGATCATTTTGTTGTCAGATAGAATCTCAAAAAAAAAACGATTCCTTTGAAATTTCTCCAAACAGATAGCATCATTTTTTATAATGAATATCGGCTTTCGAAGTGCTTTGAGCCGGTTTTGCTGTAGACAACCCATTTCTCGCCTGCAGTGATGATGTACTTCAAAATTAGATCATTTTCGTGACGGCACAAATTTCTTTCAGTAAGAACATGAGAAACCCATATGTCGAGCTTTGAGGTTAAACCTAGGCATTTAAAATGATCATGAACGGTCGAATTCGATAAATTTAATATTTTATCAATCTCACGAGTTGTTATTCGCCGGTTTGCATCAATTAATGATTTTGTTGTGTCTTCATCAGCTTTAACTGGCCTTTCAGACTGAACGTGGTGCATCTTTAAAATCAAAATTGCCAGTTTGAAATTTCGCTAACCAGTTTTGGCACTGGCGTTCTGTAAATACATTATTGCTTGGACAGCATTTTACCTTTCCTATTCCGAAAGGGTACCAACCAAAAACTACTGCGTGAAATCAATCGAACCTTTTCACAAGCATGCCTTGATATATGAGCTGTCAAAATATATAATGGTGCATAACCAACCAGTGTGTATTTGGCTGTGAAAAAAAAAGTTCTTTGTTGAGAAAAAACTTTCCGAAACTTTCCGAACAACCTATTAAAATAACAAATCAATTAATCATTTAGAGCCAGTAAAGTATACAGGTACTTAATTCACAGAACGTTCGCCGAGACCTCAGGCCAAGACTACGCGTTCGTGACACCTATCATTTGCCATAATTAGTGATGGTCAATAAGTACGTAAAGTCTTTTAAAAGTTTCACTACTTGTTCCCTGGCTTGTTGTTTATTATATTTATTAATATTAGACAATTTTAAATATAACTAGCGTAAAGAAAATATAATTTTTGCGATATACGAATTTATTTATAAAAAGCAAATCATAAAATAATATATGTATATGCATACTACCCATGCGTTTAAAGAATAGGATTGAATATGGTGTCGCCTATATTCACTTCTCGCCCGCACATTGTCGCTATCTATACTTACACCCGCCGGTAAAGACTGGAAAAAAACTACGTTGCGATATGCGTTTTTCGTACTTTCTATAACTTCAGTCCAATTGTCATTGGAATCAATGATAACGAAATGCCAAAAAAACTACAAAAAAGCGTTTTAAGTTTATTTTACAATTATTGTTGATTTTGTTTGTTAATATTTTTGTATAAAATATTTGCATGCTATTGAACCATGAGTAATTATTTTTAAAATTTTCATTTGTCTGTCTGTCCGAGCTAATCTTCGGAATGACTGAACCGATTGTAATAAAACTTTACGAACAATTAGAGATTAATACCAAGAGTGACCTAGACTAAATTTATCCGAAAAATTTAGAAATTTTATTAAAATAGAAATATTGATAAGATTAAATAAATGGTCTTTAATAATTAACTTAAGTCTAAATAATGCCACATTAATAGAATAGCCAGTTATAAATGTTATTTTAAATTTAATGTACCCATGAGCTTCATTAGCTCATACCGCTATCTCCATTTTCCTATCAGAGTACCAGAAGTACTGTAGGTTACCGTCCATACTAGGTTCATATTCCGAATATTCGCACTAAGCGCTATAAGTCATCTATTATAATGCGCACAGCCAAGGAGTGGAATGCCCTGCCGGCGTCTGGTAACCTCTTCAAGGTGCGTGTTAAGAGGCTTCTCCTGAGCAAACTCGCTCCATCGTAGACCTCATCTTTGCCCTCGGGCCAGATGGAGGTCAAGAGTGAGCCTAGTTTAATAATAATAAAAAACCTACTTGCGTAAACAATTATTTTGAAATATTTTCCCATTCATAGAAAATTTCCAATTAACTGAATAATATAACGTTATAACGATATACCGTTATTAGCGGCTTTTTGCTATTGGTACTGTGCATGTTGTCGGTACGGGCTCGATGAGCCGCCATTTCTAATCCCATTCTTTATCCGTACGAACAGTAAATGAAACGAATATAAAAGCATCAACAAACTTAGTTAACAAATTCATAGTTAGCTTTTACCCGACTATTGCTTAAAAATGTCTTGTGTTGCAAGAAAGGTTGCTTGTCTTACTTTTATTTTGGTGTTTTTTTTTTAATAAAACGGTTTAGAACTACAAATTATACAGAATTTTTGAAATACATAATTTTACACAGTTCTTTGTCATATTACATAGTTATTCTATAGTATGATAAACAGATTACGTTTCAATTGCATAGTATCATCACTATAGAATATACTTCCTTTTTTTGCCCTTTCTATTTTGATTACTGCTGCACCGCATCTTGTTTGTCTATATCTGTTTAGCCTAATGGTTGATTGGGAGAGAATGCCCTATGGCATTAAGTCCGCATTATGTACAACTTTGTGCATGAAAGTTTAAATAAATAAATAAAATAGCTCGAAGAACCGACAACCGATGGGGAAAAAAGGTTCTCGAGTGGCAGTCTTGTACCAGCAGGCGAAATAAAGGATGACACCCTATTAGATTGAGTGACGACCTGGTAAGACATACAGGAAATCAATGGATACAGCTGGCTCAGGACCGTGCTTTGTGGCATTCCTAGGGGAGACCTATGTTCAGCAGTGGACTTGTGAAGGGCTGTAATGTTGATGGTTATAAATGCTCTTGGTCACATCTAATTTTTAGCGTTCACCATTGACGTGTTATAGACTGAAATTATGGAATATTTTTGAGTTCCAAACAAGGACTTTCAACTTTTTATTTAAAATGTTTTTTAATCGTGCATGCTATGCATATTAGTGCCTCGGGCTACTAGGCCCGCTGTCCCCCCCGCCCCCTCCTCTCATTAACTGAAATTATTATGTATTACACTGTTCATCGATTGTTCACTCCATCTAGTGGGGGGCCGCCCAACACTTCGCCTACCGGTACGAAACTGCCACTCGAGAACCTTTCTTCCCCATTTGTTGTCGGTTCTTTGAGCTATATAGCCGACCCATTGCCACTTCAGATTACTAATCCGTTGGGCTATGTCGGTTACTCTGATTCTACTGCGAATATCCTTATTTCTAAGTTTATATACTACTATAATACTGAGACTAGGTGATGGATTCTCATACGTGCGGTATATACTATTGCCGGCCGGCTTATTGACTGTAGTAGCCTCTAGCAGACAGAGGGCAATGGCACTGAAGTAATAAGTATAACTGCAAAATTTATAGTTATAATTTTGCAGTTATATAATATAATATAAATATATAATTATAGTTAGACAAACAATCTGACTTTCCCGAAATAACTAATAGATTATTATATTTATTGGTCTGATGTTTTAATTTGAATTTCCGCAAATAATGAAGACTGAACAGAGAATAGAATACAGAACTTTAGAAAAAAGTCATTTTTAAATTCGGAAAACCATTTATAACTTAAAATTAAAGTAACAACAGCTTGTAGATGATCCATTGCAAAGCACATACTCGTATTATGTCTTCTTCGTCATTTTATTTTACATATTATTTAGCCGTTACTGTTAATTTTCTTAAATTATTATCAAGTGATTTGCTTTTTAGTCGACTTTAAAAAAAGGAGCACATTCCCGATTCGACTACGACGTTTTTTTGTTGCATGTATCTTATGCTATACATTCCTCAATATGTTTTAATGTAACTGTTTAGACGCCATGCTATTTGTTTCCTTGAGCTTGTTATATTTTTAGTTGACTTTTAAGTTAAGTAATGAGTCACCAATTTAAGTGTATTAAAAAGTAAAACCAAGGTTTTAGGGTATATACGTCTAGCTTACGGATACGCACTAATTAGTTATGATACTTAAAGAACTAAAAAGTATTAAATAACTCCACATTATATCTTCTGAAGTCGGGGGTTTAAATTTCTTCTGATAGTCTACGTCTTTCATGCTTTTGGTGGAAATTATTATATAAGATAATTAATAGAAGGTACATATTATATTAAAGATGTTAAAAAATAACTTGCCAATATCTGCTTCGTAAAATATAATGATGTGTCTTAACTAGTTTGAAGAGCACCTCTCGACCTCCCTCAACTGCGTGCACTATCCCCGTCACCACTAGTCCCAGCACCACTACTCCTAACACCACTACACTAGGAAAGACACTTAGCGGTCTGTTTTCTGCTCTTGTATATGTATTTCACATTTGTAATTGAAAATGTATTTATGTGTTATATTATAGTCGACGGCGGCTAATGTAGACGGCTCCATGGCGCAGTGGCTTAGCAATGAGTTGTTGCACTGGGGGCCGCGGGTTCGAATCCCGCACGGAAGAAGTATTTGTATGGCGTACAAATAATTGTTCCTGGTCTGGATGTTTGTCTTCGTGCAATTTATGTTTGTAAACTGCCTCTACGATACAGGAGAAAATCCTAGTGTAGGGGTAACGTTTATTTAAAATAAGAATAAAAAAATAGTATTTATCGAGTATATAATTATATTTATGTCGTATTTTCTAATAACTTACGTACACTTTTACCCTTTCTCACAGGTAATTATAATTATCCTCTGTAAACTAAACAGCAAACCACATGTAAATAACAATATAACTTATATTAATATAAGCAAAATTTATTATAAATGTTCTTATAAAATTCATTATATACAGTTTGGTAAAGTAACAATGTGCGAAAGTGCCTTTGTTCTGATGCACAATGGATACATCACTCAATTATGAATATAAATACTGATGCTCGTAATTGAGTAAAGTCCAGTAGAATACATTAATGTGCTATATGTATGTAGAAGGTCTACATTTGCTTTCAATTTAAGCCTATTTTTAACTGATTCGAAGGTACATAATTAGTATTACATACTTAATACTCAAATAAGGCGTTTAAAATGGATTATAATTTTTATAGATTTACAAGTACAGTTTTTGAAATTTGATTTAAATAACTAATTCGTTTTTTTTACAGATGTAAAGGTGACAAACGAGCACACAAGTCATTTGATGCTAAGTGGATGTTATCGCACATAGATAAATTTATTGAATAAAACTAATTTTATTACGTTTAATTTTTTAATTACCGATGTTTCGGGTGCTTACAGTATGTAAACCATTAAATACATCTATCCTCATTTAAGAATCAAAATAAAGATGCGCTATCACTCTGAGGATTAAATTAAATACCGCGTTACCAGATCAAAAGGTTTTCATTTCTTGTCATTTATCAAATGGAACAGAGCAACATTATGCTGCTATTTTACGCATGTCTCATGCTTGCTAGCATTAGAATAGCTCTACGATAAACAAAGTTTAAGCTTGGTAAGTATTCAGAGTAAAAGTAAACTGAACATGTATATATTAGATTTAACTATCAAGTATTTTCCATAATATATAAAAATACAAAGAAAACAGTATTAAAATCACAAGGGCTGAAAAGAATTTATATTAAAAAACCGGATGTACTAATTTTATTCAACAAACATGGAAAGGTAAACAGTCGGATCGTGAGCATAGTGAATTGAAGAGAGCACCTGATAATTGCAAACTCAAACCAATAAAGGCCTTTTTCAAAAATAAAAACAACTGTTTAATATTTATGGCACACATTGCTCACTAGGAGGGTTTTCCATCGTAATCTCTAAAACGTGGGTTAACGGGCAAGGAGACAATCTTTCTTTCCAAATAAAATAGTAGTTTAATACCTAATACGATATAATTCACAAATAGAATAACTTTATTACAAAATTACTAAAGATGGCCGCAATGTACTTAGATTAAAACTATGACGTCCACGATTACCTGGATGCGTGCCTGTTCGACGGTTCACGACAAAGTGACCTTTTGTGAAGTCCTTTACAAGATGGCCTTTCCAGTGTCCGGTGTGTTACGTCAGAGCTCCTGATCTGTTTCATTCCGAAATTGGTTGGCCATAGACAAGGTTAAACTGATGAAGTTTGTGGTACTATGGAGCCGTTTTTCTGACGCATCGTCATATTATTGATTTTACGGCAAAGGTATTTCTGTATTTTATTACTTTTTAGATGTAATAACTTTGTCGTCTAATGAAGTCAACGCTGTTCCCCAGTGCTCTAATCCAAAGTCCTGAAACCTTTCAGCTCGAGTTATAACTGGTTTCAGCGCCTAGAAGATTGCAATGCAGTGACGATTTGAATGACAAGCCCGAAAACTGTCATGCGATCGGAGCTAAGTTTTACAAGACCCACCGCAGAAGAAAGCAAAACTTTCCGATCACACTTTAATCTCATGGCTGCTAGTCGGAAATGAAGCTGCAATCAGTAGATTTGAAGCATACATACAGGCAACTGAACAGACAGATCTCCAAATGGCGGGACTTACGCAGCTTTATTACTGCTTGTATTGAAGAAGATCGAGCGGAACCAGAGCTCCAAAGTCTTTGCCAGAGATCTGTCTCCCAGAAAGAGCCAACTGTCGAAGCTGAAAACCGACGTGGCAGCATCGTTTCCGGGACACCTGAGATTTTGAGTGAGATTTAGAGGTTCTATGCACATCTTCGTTGGAGCAACACGTGTGAGTAATGATCCAAGAGTAAGTCTTATCCGACACTATTCCGATGATATCCCGGAAGTCAGTCTGAGTGAGATTAGAATGGCTTCCAGCACCTTAAAACGGCAGTCCCGGACGAGGATGGAATTACAGCGGAGCTTGAAAGTGTGGAAAACCGGTACTTGAAATCCTTCAGAAGCTCTTTAATTCCGTCCTCCATGGTGGTACTACTCCGGAGGCGTGGAAGCAGAAGGTGTGGTGTTGTTCTTCAAGAAAGGCAACAATGTCTCTTGAAGAACCACATACCTATTTCCTTTCTGAGCCGCGTCCACGTGCTGTTTACAAGAGTCATTACGAATCGTCTCACACGTAGACTGACGACTTCCAGCCTCCCAAACAAGCTGAGTTTCAAAGGCTTAGCACCATTAACCACATACATACCTTTCGGTAAATTGTACAGAAGACCGAGGAGTGGTTTGCAACTATGTCTTGCGTATGTGGACTATGGGAGTTTTGATTCCTTCGAAATTTATGGTGTTGCAGTCCCTTCAGCGCTGTTGACTGTTATTATATCGAAGTGCTGTAGTCACAGAAATGTACCTTATTATTTAGATTTCTGTGGCTGTAGTGTTTGTACAGTAGGGCTACGATGGCTATCCGAGTACAGAACCAGAGTACGAAACCTATCCAACTGCAGAGAGGTGTAAGACAGGGTGACGTTATGTCCCTGAAACTCTTCACTACTGCATTGGAAGATGTTTTCAAGCTACTGGACTGGAAAGGATACGGTTTTAACATCAATGGCCAGTATATCACTCACATCTCGATTTGCAGATGATATAGCTTTATGACAGAATTGCTGGAGGACTTAAGCACTATGCTCAATGACCTCAATAGTAATTGATTAGCCCCGTGGCGCAGTGGCTTAGCATGACTTGCGGCGCTGGGAGCCGCGGTTCGAATCCCGTACGGAACAAGTACTGTATGGCCTACAAATAATTGATCCGGGTCTGGATGTTTGTCTTTGTGCAATTTATGTTTGTAAACTACCTTCACGATACAGCAGATCCTAGTGTGGGGGTAACGTATTAAAAAAAAAATAGTGCCTCCATACGGATACGTCTTAAGATGAACATGGACAAAACAAAGATTATGTATAACGTCCATGTCATACATATGCCGGTAGTTGTTGGGAGCACTAAGCTCGAAGTTGTTGACAAGTGTGTTTACCTGGGACAAATAGTCCGACTAAGTAAGTCCAACTTCGACAGAGAAGTCAATCGACGGATTCAACTTGGCTGGGCAGCGTTCGGGAAATTACGACACATCTTCTCGTCAGGTATACTTCAAAACTTGAATATGAAACTGTACAATCAGTGCGTGTTGCCAGTGATGACTTATGGAACTGAGACGTGGTCCTTTACTGCTGGCTTATCCGCAGTAGAACCACAGTGAGCGACATAGCCCAACGGATTAGTAAGCTGAAGTGGCAATGGGCCGGCTATAGAGCTCGACGAACTCGACAACCGATGGGGAAAAAGGTTCTGAGTTGCAGCCCTGTACCGGTAGGCGAAGGTAGGCGACCCTACTAGATGGAGGACGACCTGGTAAGACATGCAGGAAGTCGATGGATGCAGGTGGCTCAGGACCGTGCTTTGGCATCTCTGGGGAGGCCTATGCTCAACAGTGGACTTGTGAAGGGCTGTAATGATGATGATGATGATGATGAAAATATCTTTCATTGCAAAGTAAGTTAAGTTATAATGACGTCTGCTGTGTATAAATTTACATTTTAGAAAACCATTTTAAATGTAAATTAACATGAAAATCAACTGTAATTTTTTTAATTTTCTTAATAATTTTAGTAAACTTTCAAAAATTAATAAACATGGCAATTTCATTCATCTATAAATCTATACGTAAAAATAAAATTGAAGTGTCTGTCTGTAACATCGAAATAACTGCCTTTTGTTGAGCTGAGAGGGTTATATGCATGCCATTAACACATGAATAACCATGTTTAAAACTTTGTCGGTCTGTCTATCTTGATTAATTCGGAATGGCTGAACTGATTGTACAAAACTTACAAACACATGGAGAAAAAGCCAGGAGGATCTTGGCCATATTAAGCCGAAAATCTTGAAGAGCTTTTTTTGAAAAAAAGAAAATTTATAAAATAAACGGTCTTGATTATCTCCAAATAACGCCACGTTAATAGATCCCATCCAGGCGAAGCCAAGCGGAGTGATTCGCTAGTATTGAATACAAATACATTATATTACTTTATTCATTTGCAAAAAATACACACAGACTATAAGACTTTTACTGATTTTATATTAATTTGTTAAGATACTTGCAAATGACGGATATAGGTTCTAGGACACCTGATTTGAAACTAAATTTGAAATAACCCTAAGGGATTTTATGCAAATGCCCTGAAATTTTACGAGGGTTTGAAGTTTTAGATTTTAAGGCAGTTTTTCATGATAAATCGACTAAAATGACAAAATTTTAAGCTAGACCAGTTCTCATGGATTTTTTGCATAATCAACTTAATTATAAATGAAAATAACTAAAAAATATTAGACAAAGTGACGTCCCTCCGCCGAAGTAATACCAAACGAAATGACGGAGTTTCCGCCAAGGCCCTATTTCTGGATGGTTTATAAAATAATCACGAAGGGATGGATCATACCTTCTAACCCAACCTGTCCGAGTCGGGGTGCCTGTGTCCCGAGCTCGCTGCTCGCCTTGCACCAAATAACGCTTATGACGTGTACCAAAAAACTGTCCAAAAAATCCTGAAAACTTTAAACCCCATAAAATGTTATGGTGTATTTACGTCAAAATCTTTTAGGGATTTTTATGTTGCACTAAGAGTAATAAATACCGATGCCATCCCAATCGGGGTGTCTAGAACGGAACTCTACCCCAAATCACTTATTCAATGTATTCAGGTCAAACCAAATCGGCTTTTAGAGTTCTTTGCAATTTATGTTACAGATCTTAAGCTATCTGCATTGCAGTACTGAGAGATGTGTATGTACGAGTTTGTACTGTGCAGCTGTACAGACTACGAATATGTTACATATTTCAGTACGTCATCGAACTGATAGATGTTTAATTGTTTTCGTTTGCATTGTACAAAAAGAAATAAAATAGATAATGTAATAATAATATACATGGATCTGAAACGTGGTCTTTCAGCAGGCCAGGCTGAGGAAGCTCAAGGTCGCTCAGCGAGCTATAGAGAGGGCTATGGGGTTTCTTTGCGTGATAAACTTAGAAATGAGTATATCCGCAGTAGAACCAGATTACTCGCTATAGCTAAACGGATAATGTGGCAACCGGACATTTTTCTCGAAGAAGCGACAACTGATGGGGAAAAAGGTTCTTGAGGGGCAACCTCGTACCGGTAAGCGAAGTGTAAGGCCCTAATAGATAGAGTGACAACCTGGTAAGATATGGAAGCTATGCATTCCTTTACTATGTCAGCAGCGGGTTTGAAGAGCTGTAATGATGGTGATAATGATAATTATATAAAGATAATAATTTAACATGTAACGATTTTAATTATATTGATGGCGATGATGATGACGTCATCCGTAGGCGATAAAAGCACTTGCATTTCATATACTATAAATCTCGGTCATGCCGCAATTTTTTTTGTAAAATTAACGATAACAAACATACACAGAATTCACCTGATAGAAAATGGGTGTTGTGGCCTATAGGCTCCAAACATACTACTCACATATACAAAAAATGCAGATAGATGCTTTGTTATCCTGAGGACTATGTAGGAAAGCCCCGTTATCAGTATATAGAGTCTCCGATTCTCGTCACTTAGAAAATATTATTTTTTATGTTGCTATTTCACGCTGGTGTTCCGTGCGAGCATGGTTCTGCCCCGGTCAAGCCGAGCTCTTTTCGGAGTATCTTAATTAAGCTTAATTTGTCTCAGTTGGGGGAGGCCTTTGTTCAGCAGTGGACGTTTATCGACTGTAATGGACGGATGGATGAATGATCTTAGGTCGAAGCGGATCTAAGAAAAGCAATCACCGAAAATGGGTCATATAATATGAGATTTTATTAAACCCATCTTTTAATCCTTATCAGGTGTTTAATAGACCCCATTTTACTGTCGGTTCTGGTAATAATGGCGCGAGATGGTAACACAGAAAATAGGGTATATAAATACTATAGCAAAAATTATACTGCTTATCGAAATAAGCAACAATCTAATTTTAATTTTGATTAAAAACAATTAAAATTAAACATTTTTCAGACAGTTAGAATTTTAAATTATTAGAATTCTTAAAGGTATTTTCAATCAATTTTAACAATTCATTGATAGAATCCAAATATTTTAAACAATCAGTAAAAGTAAACATTAAAGAATTCTATAAATTGACGCGGTTTATATGTACTTACTTCATTTATATTATGTGTGTACAGATAACATGAAAAACTATTTACAAATTTTGTATGGATGATGTCTCTATGTCTCTGATACGCGATGACTAAAGACATTTAAGTAGTAGTAATATTTAACCTTTTATGATAACGCATTCCATAAAATGGCTTTCTGTACACCTGCTGGATAAAGTAAAAGAGTTATTTTAATGATTCAGCACACTATTCAATATGAAAATACGTAAAATATTTGCTATAAATGTCAATAATATGACCGTTAAGTATAGATTAATAATGTATATAGGTATTGTATGGTACGTGATAAAGCTGCTATTATAGCCATAGCATATTATGGCTGCAGCACAAATAGGCTGGCTCGATGGTACAGGACCACGCTCGTATCAATGATATTTTAATATGTATACATATCATTGGCTACACGCACACAGTGAATAAAATGCAGATTCATTGTCACCCCTGAGCACTGAGATGTTGTTATGATGGTTCTGCATAACAATTCAAACTTTTATTGTTATATAAATGGGAACTTTCCAGACAAACACAGCGCACACTATTTTATCCATATTCATTATAAAGACGATACATAGAGTGGATGGGAGAATTTGTCCATAATTTTTCATATACAAACCTACTGTCCTGTCGATAGGTCTCAAACTGATACAGTAAAGTCCATACATAAATACTAAACCAAAATTTCATTGACTCTTCATAAGATTCACAGTATACTAGTGTGAGCATCACTGACGATGAATTTCAAGAAAACATGCCAATAGGATTATTCTTAGAAAACCTAGGCCAAAGTGGACTAAGAATGTTGCTTGATTAGATGATGTAATACGGTAAACTATTCAGGGTTATTTTCAAACAGTATCCAAATCTTATATTTAAGTTCAAATATATAAATAATAATATACCGTTATTGTCAGCTGTTAAAAACCTGAACAAAAATGCATCTAAGGAAAATAAACTAAATACGTCACATGTTAAATTGCCAGGAGATAAATGACCAATATTTGTTTCTGAAACTTTAAATATGAAAACGCAAAAATTGTTTTTCCTAGCTAGGCAATTCTCATCCGTGGAGAACTGTTCGTACTGTTGGACATCTAGAGGTCAAGTGTAACTTAGAAAATCGGATAACGGCCCTCTGGTACGGGTCAATTCTGAAGCAGACTTGAAAAGCTGACGATAAAAGCCGATTGACTAGCTGTACTGTTTTTCTCAATAGCTTTGAGGTTTAAGTATTATTCTGCTATTAGTTTTAATTTTTTTCTAATTTTTTTCGTTTAATTATTATGTTTAAGAAACTTAGAATTATTTTATATGTTAACTTTTGCGTTTCAAAACAAGAACCGTTTTCAGTATAATAATGGTTGGTATTGTCATATTCCATAACATTTATTATTTTCATCTACATACAAACGTTCACACACACACACACACACACACGCAATCAATCACAAATCTCATGTTACAGCTATCTAAGTCAATTTTAATTTTAAACCGGCCTATTTTATGGATAAATAATAATACAAATTATATTTTTCGATTTTATTAATAATGATGACCAACAAATAGATAGTCTTAAGGTTTCAGCCTCATACTGTGCCTTTCCAGAAGATTGTTAGGATTTCATACCCAATCCCGTAAGTACTTTTAAAATAATTAGTCAAAATATTAGTGTATCTGCAAATATATCTGGATTACAAAAATTGCTAAGTCGTCTTGGTTTTAGTAACGATATTATAATATCACAGAATGTAGACTAGCATCTAGTCCATACCTTAAATATTTTTTTTGTTTTGTGAAAAACGAAAAATCCACACTTAGATTTTCTGTATAGTTTACATACATAAATTTCACAAGGACAAACATCCAGACTCAGAACAATTATTTGTAGGCAACAAATACGTGTTCCCGTGGATTTTGAACCTGCGCCCTAGCGCAGCAACTCATTTCTAAGCCACTGCGTCACGGAGCCGCATCTCGTATATCATTGGATGTTTATACCAGCTACATATAATATGAACCAAAATGACGGAGTTGTAGTTTATATCCGAAAAGATCTAAAGAAGTATGTGTTACAGGACTTAAATTCAAAACAGCTACTGTTTTACAGATTTTAATTTGTAATTACTTGGGTGTATTATTTAAATACAGGTCTCTTCTACAAGAGACATAAGTGAGTTTATTAATTCACTAGACCAAAACCTTACTAACCTATCATCGTTGAGTACTACAGTAATAATGGGTGACATTAATATTAATATATTACCTGACAATAATGATATTATGGAATCTGATTACTTGAATTTTAAGTCATGGACTCTTCCATCCCATACTTATACGAGTATAACTCATTACTAATCATCTATAGACCATTAATCCTTAAAATCAAGTTAAAGGCACCCACGATTGTGACTGAATCCACTGTCACAGATCATAAAACTACAACATAAAACTTTAGAAAAACTGCATGTTTCTTATACACAAAAAAAAGTCTCAAAAACTAATTTTATTACTCTGGATAAAGATATAATTACACTAGATTTTTCGGAAGTATACAATCTAACTGACCCTGAGGCAGCTACGAACTATTTTGTTAGGTCATTAGGGAGAGCTGTAAAGGATAATACCAGCATTGATTCAGTACCACATCGTTTACAAATAAAAGTAGATTAGATTACGCAGAGTGTTAAGATGCATGCGAGATCGTATGCATATAAAACTTGAAATACTCACCGACAATGAAGTAATGAAAATAAACAGATTTAAATATATACAGGGTATTTTGAAACGCTCCCGAAAACGAAGACAGATGATAGTACTAAGGATACCTATGATGATGGGTCAAAAAATCTGATCCTGAGGACAAAAAATCTTTTCACAACGTTTTATTAACTTTATTCACGCTCCATCATGTTATTACAGTTATTTGAAACGATATTTCACAAAAAAAATCATGAAAATACTGAAACATAAAACCAGCAGTGGAATTACTGAATTACAATCAGCTGACTAGGGTTAATGCGAACGCCGAATTGCGCAGCCTGCAACTAGCGATGGTACCACAATACCTAATAATTTACAACACTTGTCTAAATACCTAACTTATCTACTTAACTCACTATTTGCCACTGTGCTTGTCTCCACGTAGCCACTTTAATTGAATTACAGGTAAAATAAACCAAATAACTGGTTCGATTCCTGCTAATGAAAAAATACTTAAATAAAATGTTAACAAGGTTAGAGTCATGCTTTTTATCCATTGTGTAGGTATGTTTATTATTCTGATGTATTCAGTTATGTACCTATTCAGATCAGTTCAGTACTGTTATTTAAAAAAATAGGTTAAATAAACCAAATAACTGGTTCGATTCCCGCTAATGAAAAAATACTTAAATAAAATGTTAACAAGGTTAGAGTCATGCTTTCACATGCTTTTTATCCATTTTGTAGGTATATGTTTATTATTCTGATGTATTCAGTTATGTACCTATTCCGATCAGTTCAGTACTAAGTTATTTAAAAAAATTAGGTATGAAACAGCCACCGATCCTCCGTGGCCTTATGAGATTCTTCAAGGCACCTAACATGTTGCCGTTTTCACGAGCATTATAAACGTACCTACGCGTTGCATTATTAAAAAACAAAAACACAAATCAACAACAAGAACAATATCATTAATTAATAAATAACAAGTAATAACGACAATTTAATAAAACAATTGAACTATCGCTCGTGATAGTCAACATGAACTGTTCTCAAAACTAAAATTATTAATCAATCCCACCAAAACTGCGCACATTGTAACGTCCTTGAAGCATGTAAAATGTAAATTTCTAAAGCGCGAGGCGACATGAAGCAGCGTGTAATGAAAGGAAGGGTAGAGGGTGAGTATACCTAATGCATTGTTTCGTACCGATCTTTTGTAGTTCAGAGCCCGCGAGGATATTGACCCTATTGTCAGCTGATTTTTTAAGTTTCACTGGTTTTATGTTTCAGTATTTTCATGATTTTTTTTGTGAAATATCGTTTCAATTAACTGTAACAATGATGATTTGCTTTTTAGCCAACTTTAAAAAAAGGAGCACATTCCCGATTCGACTACGACGTTTTTTTGTTGCATAAGACATGCAACATGCTATACATTCCTCAATATGTTTTAATGTAACTGTTTAGACGCCATGCTATTTGTTACCTTGAGCTTATTATATTTTTAGTTAATTTTTAAGTTAAGTAATGAGTCACTAATTTAAGTGTATTAAAAAAAGTAAAAACCAAGGTTTTTAGGGTATGTACGTCTAGCTTACGGATACGCACTAATTAGTTATGATACTTTAAAGAACTAAAAAGTATTAAATAACTTCCACATTATATCTTCTGAAGTCGGGGGTTTAAATTCGATAGTCTACGTCTTGTCTTATGCTTTTGGTGAAATTATTATATAAGATAATTAATAGAAGGCATATTATATTAAAGATGTTAAAAATAACTTCCAATATCTGCTTCAAAAATATAATGATGTGTCTTAACTAGTTTGAAGAGCACCTCTCGACCTCCCTCAACTGCGTGCACTATCCCCGTCACCACTAGTCCCAGCACCACTACTCCTAACACCACTACACTAGGAAAGACACTTAGCGGTCTGTTTTCTGCTCTTGTATATGTATTTCTACATTTGTAATTGAAAATGTATTTATGTGTTATATTATAGACGGCATGGCGTAGACGGCTCCATGGCGCAGTGGCTTAGCAATGAGTTGTTGCACTGGGGCCGCGGTTCGAATCCCGCACGAAAAGTATAGGCGTAGCGTACAAATTGTTCCTGGTCTGGATGTTTGTCTTCGTGCAATTTATGTTTGTAAACTGCCTCTACGATACAGGAGAAAATCCTAGTGTAGGGGTAACGTTTATTTAAAATAAGAATAAAAAAATAGTATTTATCGAGTATATAATTATATTTATGTCGTATTTTCTAATAACTTACGTACACTTTTACCCTTTCTCACAGGTAATTATAATTATCCTCTGTAAACTAAACAGCAAACCACATTTAAATAACAATATAACTTATATTAATATAAGCAAAATTTATTATAAATGTTCTTATAAAATTCATTATATACAGTTTGGTAAAGTAACAATGTGCGAAAGTGCCTTTGTTCTGATGCACAATGGATACATCACTCAATTATGAATATAAATACTGATGCTCGTAATTGAGTAAAGTGCGGTAGTGAATACATTAATGTGCTACTATGTATGTAGAAGGTCTACATTTGCTTTCAATTTAAGCCTATTTTTAACTGATTCGAAGGTACATAATTAGTATTACATACTTAATACTCAAATAAGGCGTTTAATATAAATTATAATTTTTATAGATTTACAGGTACAGATTTTGAAATTTGATTTAAATAACTAATTCGTTTTTTTTTTACAGATGTAAAGGTGACAAACGAGCACACAGGTCATTTGATGGTAAGTGGATGTAATCTCACATAGATAAAGTTATTGAATAAAACTAATTTTATTACGTTTAATTTTTTAATTACCGATGTTTCAAGCGCTTAAAGTATGTAAATCATTAACATCTATCCTCATTTAAGAATCAAAATAAAGATGCGTTGTTACTCTGAGGATTAAATTAAATACCGCGTTACCAGATTAAAGGGTTTTCATTTCTTGTCATTCATCAAATAGAACACGGCAACATTATGCTGCTATTTTACGCAGGTCTCATGCGTGCTAGCCTTAGCATAGCTCTACGATAAACAAAGTTTAAGCTTGGTAAGTATTCCGAGTAAAGGTAAACTGAACATGTATATATTAGATTTAACTATCAAGTATTTTCCATAATATATAAAAATACAAAGAAAACAGTATTAAAATCACAAGGGCTGAAAAGAATTTATATTAAAAAACGGGATGTACTAATTTTATTCAACAAACATGGAAAGGTAAACAGTCGGATCGTGAGCATAGTGAATTGAAGAGAGCACCCGATAATTGCAAACTCAAAACCAATAAAGGCCTTTTTCAAAAATAAAAACAACTGTTTAATATTTAAGGGCACATTGCTCACTTCAGGAGGGTTTTCCATCGTAATCTCTAAAACGTGGGTTAACGGGCAAGGAGACAATCTTTCTTTCCAAATAAAATAGTAGTTTAATACCTAATACGATATAATTCACAAATAGAATAATCTCTATTACAAAATTACTAAAGATGGCCGCAATGTACTTAGATTAAAACTATGACGTCCACCGAATACCTGGATGCGTGCGCTCCGTTCGACGGTTCACGACAAAGTGACCTTTTTGGTGAAGTCCTTTACAAGATGGCCGCCTTTCCAGTGTCCGGTGTGTTACGTCAGAGCCCCCGATCTGTTTCATTCCGAAATTGGTTGGCCATAGACAAGGTTAAACTGATGAAGTTTGTGGTACTATGGAGCCGTTTTTCTCGACGCATCGTCATATTATTGATTTTTACGGCAAAGGTATTTCTGTATTTTATTACTTTTTAGATGTAATAACTTTGTCGTCTAATGAAGTCAACGCTCCGTTCCCCCGTGCTCTAATCCAAAGTCCCGAAACCTTTCAGCTCGAGTTACATAACTGGTTTCAGCGCCTAGAAGATTGCAATGCAGTGGACGATTTGAATGACAAGCCCGTGAAAACTGTCCATGAGATCGGAGCTAAGTTTTACAAGACCCACCGCAGAAGAACGCAAAAACTTTCCGATCACACTTTTAATCTCATGGCTGCTAGTCGGGAAATGAAGCTGCAATCTTCAGTAGATTTGACAGCATACAGGCAACTGAACAGACAGATCTCCAAATGCATGCGGCGGGACTTACGCAGCTTTATTACTGCTTGTATTGAAGAAGCGATCGAGCGGAACCAGAGCTCCAAAGTCTTTGCCAGAGATCTGTCTCCCAGAAAGAGCCAACTGTCGAAGCTGAAAACCGACGTGGCAGCATCGTTTCCGGGACACCTGAGATTTTGAGTGAGATTTAGAGGTTCTATGGGTGCACATGTTCGTTGGAGCAACACGAAAGTGTGAGTAACGATCCAAGAGTAAGTCTTATCCGATACTATTCCGATGATATCCCGGAAGTCAGTCTGAGCGAGATTAGAATGGCTCTCCAGCACCTTAAAAACGGCAAGTCCCCGGACGAGGATGGAATTACAGCGGAGCTTCTGAAAGTGTGTGGAAAACCGGTACTTGAAATCCTTCAGAAGCTCTTTAATTCCGTCCTCCATGGTGGTACTACTCCGGAGGCGTGGAGCAGAAGTGCGGTGGTGTTGTTCTTCAAGAAAGGCAACAATGCTCTCTTGAAGTCGTCCACGTGCTGTTTACAAGAGTCATTACGAATCGTCTCACACGTAGACTCGACGACTTCCAGCCTCCCAAACAAGCCGGTTTCCGAAAAGGCTTTAGCACCATTAACCACATACATACCTTTCGGTAAATTGTACAGAAGACCGAGGAGTACAATTTGCAACTATGTCTTGCGTATGTGGACTATGAGAAAGCCTTTGATTCCTTCGAAATTTGGGCGGTGTTGCAGTCCCTTCAGCGTTGCCAAGTTGACTGTTATTATATCGAAGTGCTGTAGTCACAGAAATGTACCTTATTATTTAGATTTCTGTGGCTGTAGTGTTTGTACAGTAGGGCTAGCTACGATGGCTATCCGAGTACAGAACCAGAGTACGAAACCTATCCAACTGCAGAGAGGTGTAAGACAGGGTGACGTTATGTCCCTGAAACTCTTCACTACTGCATTGGAAGATGTTTTCAAGCTACTGGACTGGAAAGGATACGGTTTTAACATCAATGGCCAGTATATCACTCACATTCGATTTGCAGATAATATAGCTCTTATGACAGAATTGCTGGAGGACTTAAGCACTATGCTCAATGACCTCAATAGTAATTGACGGCTCCGTGGCGCAGTGGCTTAGCAATGACTTGCGGCGCTGGGAGCCGCGGGTTCGAATCCCGTACGGAACAAGTACTTGTATGGCCTACAAATAATTGATCCGGGTCTGGATGTTTGTCTTTGTGCAATTTATGTTTGTAAACTACCTTCACGATACAGCAGATCCTAGTGTGGGGGTAACGTATTAAAAAAAAAATAGTGCCTCCATACGGATACGTCTTAAGATGAACATGGACAAAACAAAGATTATGTATAACGTCCATGTCACACATATGCCGGTAGTTGTTGGGAGCACTAAGCTCGAAGTTGTTGACAAGTGTGTTTACCTGGGACAAATAGTCCGACTAAGTAAGTCCAACTTCGACCGAGAGGTCAATCGACGGATTCAACTTGGCTGGGCAGCTTTCGGGAAATTACGACACATCTTCTCGTCAGGTATACCTCAAAACTTGAATACGAGACTGTACAATCAGTGCGTGTTGCCAGTGAAGACTTATGGAACTGAGACGTGGTCCTTTACTGCTGGCTTATCCGCAGTAGAACCACAGTGAGCGACATAGCCCAACGGGTTAGTAAGCTGAAGTGGCAATGGGCCGGCCATAGAGCTCGACGAACTGACAACCGATGGGGAAAAAAGGTTCTCGAGTTGCAGCCTCGTACCGGTAGGCGAAGTGTAGGGCGACCCCTACTAGATGGAGTGACGACCTGGTAAGACATGCAGGAAGTCGATGGATGCAGGTGGCTCATGAACGTGCTTTGTGGCATTCCTTGGGGAAGGCCTATGCTCAACAGTGGACTTGTGAAGGGCTGTAATGATGATGATGATGATGATGAAAATATCTCTTTCATTGCGTAAAAAGTAAGTTAAGTTATAATGACGTCACCTGCGTATAAATTTACATTTTAGAAAAACCATTTTTAAATGTAAATTAACAAAAATCAACTGTAATTTTTTTTAAATTTTTCTTAATAATTTTTAGTAAACTTTCAAAAAAAATTAATAAACATGGCAATTCTCTATTCATCTATAAATCTATACGTAAAAATAAAATTGAAGTGTCTGTCTGTAACATCGAAATAACTGCCTTTTGTTGAGCTGAGAGGTTATATGCATGCCATTAACACATGAATAACCATGTTTAAAACTTTTGTCGGTCTGTCTATCTTGATTAATCTTCGGAATGGCTGAACTGATTGTAATAAAACTTTACAAACACATGGAGAACAAAGCCAGGAGGGATCTTGGCTATATTAAGCCGAAAATCTTGAAGAGCTTTTTTTTTGAAGAAAAAAAAGAAAAATTTATAAAATAAACGGTCTTTGATTATCTCAAATCTAAATAACGCCACGTTAATAGATCCCATCCAGGCGAAGCCGGGGCGGGAGTGATTCGCTAGTATTGAATACAAATACATTATATTACTTTATTCATTTGCAAAGAATATACGTAGACTAGAAGACTTTTACTGATTTTATATTAATTTGTTAAGATACTTGCAAAATGACGGATATAGTTCCGTTCTAGGGACACCTCCGATTTGAACCAAAATTGGAAATAACCCCAAAGGGATTTTTGGCGCAAATGCCCCTGAAATTTTTTACGAGAGTTTGAAGTTTTAGATTTTTAAGGCAGTTTTTCATGATAAATCGACTAAAAATAACAAAATTTTTAAGCTAGACCAGTTCTCATGAATTTTTTTGCATAATCAACTTAATTATAAATGAAAATAACTAAAAAAAATATTAGACAAAGTGACGTCTCCCCTCCGCCGAAGTAATACCAAAGTCTAGTCGACGGAGGCCCCGCTAAGCGGGGCTCCTATTTCTGGATGGTTTATAAAAAATAATCACGAAGGGGATGGATCATACCCTTCTAACCTAACCTGTCCGAGTCGGTGCCCCAAGTCCCGAGCTCGCTTCGCCTCTTGCACCAAATAACGCTTATGACGGGTACCAAAAAAAAAACTGTCCAAAAAATCCTGAAAACTTTAAACCCCCATAAAAATGTTATGGTGTATTTACGCCAAAATTCCTTTAGGGATTTTTTATGTTGCACTAAGAGTAACAAATACCCGATGTGCCATCCCAATCGGGGGTGTCTCTAGAACGGAACTCTACCCCAAATCACTTATTCAATGTATTCAGGTCAAACCAAATCGGCTTTAGAAAGCGTTCTTTGCAATTTATGTTACAGATCTTAAGCCATCTGCATTGCAGTACTGAGAGATGTGTATGTACGAGTTTGTACGTGCAGCTGTACAGACTACGAATATGTTACATATTTCAGTACGACATCGAACTGATAGATGTTTAATAGTTCTCGTTTGCATTGTACAAAGAAGAAATGAATTAGATAATGTAATAATAATATATATGGATCTGAAACGTGGTCTTTCACAGCAGGCCGTATGAAGAAGCTCAAGGTCGCTCAGCGAGCTATAGAGAGGGCTATGCTCGGGGTTTCTTTTCGTAATAAACTTAGAAATGAGTATATCCGCAGTAGAACCAGATTACTCGCTATAGCTAAACGGATTAATAAGCTGAAGTGGCAATGGGCCGGACATTTTTCTCGAAGAAGCGACAACCGATGGGGAAAAAAGGTTCTTGAGGGGCAACCTCGTACCGGTAAGCGAAGTGTAAGGTGGCCCCCAATAGATAGAGTGACAACCTGGTAAGATATGCAGGAAGCTATGTGGCATTCCTTTACTATGTTCAGCAGCGGGCTTGTGAAGAGCTGTAATGATGGTGATAATGATAATTATAGTATAAAGATAATAATTTAACATGTAACGATTTCTTAATTATATTGATGGCGATGATGATGACGTCATCCGTAGGCGATAAAAGCACTTGCATTTCATATACTATAAATCTCGGTCATGCCGCAATTTTTTTGTAAAATTAACGATAACAAACATACACAGAATTCACCTGATAGAAAATGGGTGTTGTGGCCTATAGGCTCCAACATACTACTCACATATAAAAAATGCAGATAGATGCTTTGTTATCCTGAGGACTGTAGGAAAGCCCCGTTATCAGTATATAGAGTCCTGATTCTCGTCACTTAGAAAATATTATTTTTATGTTGCTATTTCACGCTGGTGTTCCGTGTGAGCGTGGTCCTGCTCCGATTGAGCCGAGCTCTTTTCCTAGTATCTCAATTAAGCTCATTTGTCTCAATGGGGGAGGCCTATGTTCAGCAATGGACTTTTATAGACTGTAATGGATGAAAGAATGGATGATCTTAGGTCTAAGCGGATTTAAGAAAAGCAATCACCGAAAATGGGTCATATAGTACAAGATTTTATTAAATCTATCTTCTAATGTTTATATGTTTAGTAGACCCCATTTTACTGTCGGTTCCGGTAATAATGGCGCGAGATGGAGACACAGAAAATAGGGTATATAAATACTATAGCAAAAATTATACTTATTATCGAAATAAGCAACAAATTTTAATTTTGATTAAAACAATTAAAATTAAACATTTTCAGACAGTTAGAATTCTTAAATTATTAGAATTCTAAAGGTTTTTCAATCAATTTTAACAATTCATTCATAGAATTCAAATATTTTAAACAATCAGTAAAAGTAAACATTAAAGAATTCTATAAATTGACGCGGTTTATATGTACTTCATTTTATATTATGTGTGTACAGATAACATGAAAAACTATTTACAATTTTTGTATGGATGATGTCTCTATGTCTCTCTGGATACGCGATGACTAAAGACATTTAAGTAGTAGTAATATTTAAATCTCTTTGGCGATAACGCATTCCATAAAAATGGCTTTCGTACACTCCGCTGGATAAAGTAAAAGAGTTATTTTAATGATTCAGTACACTATTCATTGGATATGAAAATACGTAAAAATATTTGCTATAAATGTCAATAATATGACCGTTAAGTATAGATTAATAATGTATATAGGTATTGTATGTTTGTACGTGATAAAGCCAAGCTATTATAGCCATAGCATATTATGGCTGCAGCACAAATAGGCTGGCTCGATGGTACAGGACCACGCTCGTATCAATGATATTTTTAATATGTATACATATCATTGGCTACACGCACACAGTGAAATAAAAATGCAGATTCATTGTCACCCCTGAGCACTGAGATGCGTTGTTATGATGGTTCTGCATAACAATTCAAACTTTTATTGTTATATAGAATGGGAACTTTCCAGACAAACACAGCGCACACTATTTTATCCATATTCATTATAAAGACGCCATAGGGAGTGGATGGGAGAATTTGTCCTTTTCCATAACTTTTTTTCCTATATACAAACCTACTGTCCCGTCGATAGGTCTCAAACTGATACAGTAAAGTCCATACATAAATACCAAACCAAAATTTCATTGACTCTTCATAAGATTCACAGTATACTAGTGTGAGCATCACCGACGATGAATTTCCAAGAAAAACATGCCAATTGGATTATTCTTAGAAAAGCCTAGGCTAAAAGTGGACTAAGAATGTTGCTTGATTAGATGTGATGTAATACGGTAAACTATTCAGGGTTATTTTTCAAACAGTATCCAAATCTTATATTTAAGTTCAAATATATAAATAATAATATACCGTTATTGTCAGCTGTTAAAAACCTGAACAAAAATGCATCTAAGGAAAATAAACTAAATACGTCACATGTTAAATTGCCAGGAGATAAATGACCAATATTTGTTTCTGAAACTTTAAATATGAAAACGCAAAAATTGTTTTTCCTAGCTAGGCAATTCTCATCCGTGGAGAACTGTTCGTACTGTTGGACATCTAGAGGTCAAGTGTAACTTAGAAAATCGGATAACGGCCCTCTGGTACGGGTCAATTCTGAAGCAGACTTGAAAAAGCTGACGATAAAAGCCGATTGACTAGCTGTACTGTTTTTCTCAATAGCTTTGAGGTTTAAGTATTATTCTGCTATTAGTTTTAATTTTTTTCTAATTTTTTTCGTTTAATTATTATGTTTAAGAAACTTAGAATTATTTTATATGTTAACTTTTGCGTTTCAAAACAAGAACCGTTTTCAGTATAATAAGGGTTATGTATTGTCATATTCCATAACATTTATTATTTTCATCTACATACAAATGTTCACATACACACACACACACACACGCAATCAATCACAAATCTCATGTTACAGCTATCTAAGCTTTCTCAATTTTAATTTTAAACCGGCCTATTTTATGGATAAATAATAATACAAATTATATTTTTCGATTTTATTAATAATGATGACCAACAAATAGATAGTCTTAAGGTTTCAGCCTCATACTGTGCCTTTCCAGAAGATTGTTAGGATTTCATACCCAATCCCGTAAGTACTTTTAAAATAATTAGTCAAAATATTAGTGTATCTGCAAATATATCTGGATTACAAAAATTGCTAAGTCTTCTTGGTTTTAGTAACGATATTATAATACTCACAGAATGTAGACTAGCATCTAGTCCATACCTTAAATAATTTTTTTTGTTTTTTGTGAAAAAACGTGAAAAAATCTCCACACTAGGATTTTCTCCTGTATAGTTTACATACATAAATTTCACAAGGACAAACATCCAGACTCAGAACAATTATTTGTAGGCAATACAAATACGTGTTCCGTGCGGGATTCGAACCCGCGGCCCTTAGCGCAGCAACTCATTTCTAAGCCACTGCGTCACGGAGCCGTATCTCGTATATCATTGGATGTTTATACCAGCTACATATAATATGAACCAAAATGACGGAGTTGTAGTTTATATCCGAAAAGACCTTAAAGAAGTATGTGTTACAGGACTTAAATTCAAAACAGCTACCGTTTTACAGATTTTAATTTGTAATTACTTGGGTGTATTATTTAAATACAGGTCTCCTTCTACAAGAGACATAAGTGAGTTTATTAATTCACTAGACCAAAACCTTACTAACCTATCATCGTTGAGTACTACAGTAATAATGGGTGACATTAATATTAATATATTACCTGACAATAATGATATTATGGAATCTGATTACTTGAATCTTTTGGCTAGTCATGGACTTCTTCCAGCCCATACTTATATAACTCATCACAAATCATCTATAGACCATGTAATCCTTTAAACCAAGTTAAAGGCACCCACGATTGTGACTGAATCCACTGTCATAGATCATAAAACTACAACATAAAACTTTAGAAAAACTGCATGTTCCTTATACACAAAAAAAGTCTCAAAAACTAATTTTATTACTCTGGATAAAGATATAATTGCACTAGATTTTTCGGAAGTATACAATCTAACTGACCCTGAGGCAGCTATGAACTATTTTGTTAGGTCATTAGGAAGAGCTGTAAAGGATAATACCAGCATTGTTTCAGTACCACATCGTTTACAAATAAAAAAGCCGTAGATTACGCAGAGTTTGTTAAGATGTATGCGTAACAGAGATCGTATGCATAAAAACTTGAAATACTCACCGGACAATGAAGTAATGAAAATAAACAGATTTAAATATATACAGGGTATTTTTGAAACGCTCCCGAAAACGAAGACAGATGATAGTACTAAGGATACCTATGATGATGGGTCACAAAAATTCGATCCGAGGAAAAAAATCATCTTTTCACAACGTTTTATTAACTTTATTCACGCTCCATCATGTTATTACAGTTATTTGAAACGATATTTCACAAAAAAATCATGAAAATACTGAAACAAAACCAGCAGTGGAATTACTGAATTACAATCAGCTGACTAGGGGGTTAATGCGCGAACGCCGAATTCGCGCAGCCCGCAACTAGCGATGGTACCACAATACCTAATATTTACAACACTTGTCTAAATACCTAACTTATCTACTTAACCTACTATTTTGCCACTGTGCTTGTCTCCACGTAGCCACTTTAATTCGAATTCACAGGTAAAATAAACCAAATAACTGGTTCGATTCCCGCTAATGAAAAAATACTTAAATAAAATGTTAACAAGGTTAGAGTCATGCTTTTTATCCATTGTGTGTAGGTGTTTATTATTCTGATGTATTCAGTTATGTACCTATTCAGATCAGTTCAGTACTGTTATTTAAAAAAAATAGGTTAAATAAACCAAATAACTGGTTCGATTCCCGCTAATGAAAAAATACTTAAATAAAATGTTAACAAGGTTAGAGTCATGCTTTCACTTTATCCATTTTGTGTATGTTTATTATTCTGATGTATTCAGTTATGTACCTATTCCGATCAGTTCAGTACTAAGTTATTTAAAAAAAATTAGGTATGAAACAGCTTACCGATCCTCCGTGGCCTTATGAGATTCTTCAAGGCACCTTAACATGTTGCCGTTTTCACGAGCACTATAAACGTACCTACGCGTTAGGCATTATTAAAACAAAACAAAAAACACAAATCGTAACAACAAGAACAATATCATTAATTAATAAATAACAAGTAATAACGACAATAATTTAATAAACAAAACAATTGAACTATCGCTCGTGATAGTCAACATGGAACTGTCTCAAAACTAAAATTATTAATCAATCCCACCAAAACTGCGCACATTGTAACGTCCTTGAAGCATGTGTAAATGTAAATTTACAGCGCGAGGCGACACGAAGCAGCGTGTATGAAAGGAAGGGTAGAGTGAGTAGTATACCTAATGCATTGTTTCGTACTGATCTTTTGTAGTTCGATGCCCGCGAGATATTGACCCTATTGTCCGCTGATTTTCTTTTTAAGTTTCACTGCTGGTTTTATGTTTCAGTATTTTCATGATTTTTTTTGTGAAATATCGTTTCAATTAACTGTAACAATGATGATTTGCTTTTTAGCCAACTTTAAAAAAAGGAGCACATTCCCGATTCGACTACGACGTTTTTTTGTTGCATAAGATACATGCAACATGCTATACATTCCTCAATATGTTTTAATGTAACTGTTTAGACGCCATGCTATTTGTTACCTTGAGCTTATTATATTTTTAGTTAATTTTTAAGTTAAGTAATGAGTCACTAATTTAAGTGTATTAAAAAAAGTAAAAACCAAGGTTTTTAGGGTATATACGTCTAGCTTACAGATACGCACTAATTAGTTATGATACTTTAAAGAACTAAAAAGTATTAAATAACTTCCACATTATATCTTCTGAAGTCGGGGGTTTAATTTTCTTCGATGGTCTACGTCTTGTCTTATGCTTTTTGGTGGAAATTATTATATAAGATAATTAATAGAAGGTACATATTATATTAAAGATGTTAAAAAATAACTTGCCAATATCTGCTTCGTAAAATATAATGATGTGTCTTAACTAGTTTGAAGAGCACCTCTCGCTCTCCCTCAACTGCGTGCACTATCCCCGTCACCATTAGTCCCAGCACCACTACTATTATGTCCTCTGTAAACTAAACAGCTAACCACATTTAAATAACAATATAACTTATATTAATATAAGCAAAATTTATTATAAATATTCTTACAAAATTCATTATATACAGTTTGGTAAAGAAACAATGTGCGAAAGTGCCTTTGGTCTGATGCACAATGGATACATCACTCAATTATGAACATAAATACTGATGCTCGTAATTGAGTAAAGTGCGGTAGTTCATACATTAATGTGCTATACTATGTATGTAGAAGGTCTACATTTGCTTTCAATTTAAGCCTATTTTTAACTGATTCGAAGGTAAATAATTAATATTACATACTTAATACTCAAATAAGGCGTTTAAAATGGATTATAATTTTTATAGATTTACAGGTACAGATTTTGAAATTTGATTTAAATAACTAATTCGTTTTTTTTTACAGATGCAAAGGTGACAAACGAGTACACAAGTCATTTGATGGTAAGTGGATGTTATCGCACATAGATAAATTTATTGAATAAAACTAATTTTATTACGTTTAATTTTTTAATTACCGATGTTTCGAGCGCTTAAAGTATGTAAACCATTAACATCTATCCTCTTTTAAGAATCAAAATAAAGATGCGTTGTTACTCCGAGGATTAAATTAAATACCGCGTTACCAGATTAAAGGGTTTTAATTTCTTGTCATTTATCAAATAGAACACGACAACATTATGCTGCTATTTTACGCAGGTCTCATGGGTGCTAGCCTTAGCATGGCTCTACGATAAACAAAGTTTAAGCTTGGTAAGTATTCCGAGTAAAGATAAACTGAAAATGTATATATTCGTTTTAACTATCGAGTATTTTCCATAATATATAAAAATACAAAGAAAACAGTATTAAAATCACAAGGGCTGAAATAGAATTTATATTAAAAAACGGGATGTACTAATTTTATTCAACAAACATGGAAAGGTAAACAGTCGGATCGTGAGCATAGTGAATTGAAGAGAGCACCCGATAATTGCAAACTCAAAACCAATAAAGGCCTTTTTCAAAAATAAAAACAACTGTTTAATATTTAAGGGCACATTCACTCACTTCAGGAGGGTTTTCCATCGTAATCTCTAAAACGTGGGTTAACGGGCAAGGAGACAATCTTTCTTTCCAAATAAAATAGTAGTTTAATACCTAATACGATATAATTCACAAATAGAATAATCACTATTACAAAATTACTAAAGATGGCCGCAATGTACTTAGATTAAAACTATGACGTCCACCGAACACCTGGATGCGTGCGCTCCGTTCGACGGTTCACGACAAAGTGACCTTTTTGGTGAAGTCCTTTACAAGATGGCCGCCTTTCCAGTGTCCGGTGTGTTACGTCAGAGCCCCCGATCTGTTTCATTCCGAAATTGATTGGCCATAGACAAGGTTAAACTGATGAAATTTGTGGTACTATGGAGCCGTTTTTCTCGACGCGTCGTCATATTATTGATTTTTACGGCAAAGGTATTTCTGTATTTTATTACTTTTTAGATGTAATAACTTTGTCGTCTAATGAAGTCAACGCTCCGTTCCCCCGTGCTCTAATCCAAAGTCCCGAAACCTTTCAGCTCGAGTTACAAAACTGGTTTCAGCGCCTAGAAGATTGCAATGCAGTGGACGATTTGAATGACAAGCCCGTGAAAACTGTCCATGCGATCGGAGCTAAGTTTTACAAGACCCGCCGCAGAAGAACGCAAAAACTTTCCGATCACACTTTTAATCTCATGGCTGCTAGACGTGAAATGAAGCTGCAATCTTCAGTAGATTTGACTGCATACAGGCAACTGAACAGACAGATCTCCAAATGCATGCGGCGGGACTTACGCAACTTTATTACTGCTTGTATTGAAGAAGCGATCGAGCGGAACCAGAGCTCCAAAGTCTTTGCCAGAGATCTGTCTCCCAGAAAGAGCCAACTGTCGAAGCTGAAAACCGACGTGGCAGCATCGTTTCCGGGACACCTGAGATTTTGAGTGAGATTTAGAGGTTCTATGGGTGCACATCTTCGTTGGAGCAACACGCAAGTGTGAGTAACGATCCAAGAGTAAGTCTTATCTGACACTATTCCGATGATATCCCGGAAGTTAGTCTGAGCGAGATTAGAATGGCTCTCCAGCACCTTAAAAACGGCAAGTCCCCGGACGAGGATGGAATTACAGCGGAGCTTCTAAAAGTGTGTGGAAAACCGGTACTTGAAATCCTTCAGAAACTCTTTAATTCCGTCCTCCATGGTGGTACTACTCCGGAAGCGTGGAGCAGAAGTGCGGTGGTGTTGTTTTTCAAGAAAGGCAACAATGCTCTCTTGAAGAACTACATACCTATTTCCTTTCTGAGCCGCGTCCACGTGCTGTTTACAAGAGTCATTACGAATCGTCTCACACGTAGACTCGACGACTTCCAGCCTCCCAAACAAGCCGGTTTCCGAAAAGGCTTTAGCACCATTAACCACATACATACCTTTCGGTAAATTGTAGAGAAGACCGAGGAGTACAATTTGCAACTATGTCTTGCGTATGTGGACTATGAGAAAGCCTTTGATTCCTTCGAAATTTGGGCGGTGTTGCAGTTCCTTCAGCGTTGCCAAGTTGACTGTTATTATATCTAGTGCTGTAGTCACAGAAATGTACCTTATTATTTAGATTTCTGTGGCTGTAGTGTTTGTACAGTAGGGCTACGATGGCTATCTGAGTACAGAACCAGAGTACGAAACCTATCTAACTGCAGAGAGGTGTAAGACAGGGTGACGTTATATCCCCGAAACTCTTCACCGCTGCATTGGAAGACGTTTTCAAGCTACTGGACTTAAAAGAATACGGTATTAACACCAATGGCCAGTATATCACCTTCGATTTGCAGATGATATAGCTCTTATGGCAGAATTGCTGGAGGACTTAAGCACTATGCTCAATGACCTCAATAGTAATTGACGGCTCTGTGGCGCAGTGGCTTAGCTATGACTTGCGGCGCTGGGAGCCGCGGGTTCGAATCCCGCACGGAACAAGTACTTGTATAGCCTACAAATAATTGATCCGGGTCTGGATGTTTGTCTTTGTGCAATTTATGTTTGTAAACTGCCTTCACGATACAGCAGAAAATCCTAGTGTGGGGGTAACGTATTAAAAAAAAAATAGTGCCTCCATACGGATACGTCTTAAGATGAACATGGACAAAACAAAGATTATGTATAACGTCCATGTCACACATATGCCGGTAGTTGTTGGGAGCACTAAGCTCGAAGTTGTTGACAAGTGTGTTTACCTGGGACAAATAGTCCGACTAAGTAAGTCCAACTTCGACCGAGAGGTCAATCGACGGATTCAACTTGGCAGCAGCTGGAAGTTACGACACATCTTCTCGTCAGGTATACCTCAAAACTTGAATACGAGACTGTACAATCAGTGCGTGTTGCCAGTGAAGACTTATGGAACTGAGACGTGGTCCTTTACTGCTGGCTTATCCGCAGTAGAACCACAGTGAGCGACATAGCCCAACGGGTTAGTAAGCTGAAGTGGCAATGGGCCGGCCATAGAGCTCGACGAACCGACAACCGATGGGGAAAAAAGGTTCTCGAGTTGCAGCCTCGTACCGGTAGGCGAAGTGTAGGGCGACCCCTACTAGATGGAGTGACGACCTGGTAAGATATGCAGGAAGTCGATGGATGCAGGTGGCTCATGACCGTGCTTTGTGGCATTCCTTGGGGGAGGCCTATGCTCAACAGTGGACTTGTGAAGGGCTGTAATGATGATGATGATGATGATGAAAATATCTCTTTCATTGCGTAAAAAGTAAGTTAAGTTATAATGACGTCACCTGCGTATAAATTTACATTTTAGAAAAACCATTTTTAAATGTAAATTAACATGAAAAATCAACTGTAATTTTTTTTAAATTTTTCTTAATAATTTTTAGTAAACTTTCAAAAAAAATTAATAAACATGGCAATTCTCTATTCATCTATAAATCTATACGTAAAAATAAAATTGAAGTGTCTGTCTGTAACATCGAAATAACTGCCTTTTGTTGAGCTGAGAGGGTTATATGCATGCCATTAACACATGAATAACCATGTTTAAAACTTTTGTCGGTCTGTCTATCTTGATTAATCTTCGGAATGGCTGAACTGATTGTAATAAAACTTTACAAACACATGGAGAACAAAGCCAGGAGGGATCTTGGCTATATTAAGCCGAAAATCTTGAAGAGCTTTTTTTGAAAAAAAAAAAACGAAAAATTTATAAAATAAACGGTCTTTGATTATCTCAAATCTAAATAACGCCACGTTAATAGATCCCATCCAGGCGAAGCCGGGGCGGGAGTGATTCGCTAGTATTGAATACAAATACATTATATTACTTTATTCATTTGCAAAGAATATACGTAGACTAGAAGACTTACTGATTTTATATTAATTTGTTAAGATACTTGCAAAAATGACGGATATAGTTCCGTTCTAGGAACACCTCCGATTTGAACCAAAATTGGAAATAACCCTGAAGGGACGCAAATGCCCTGAAATTTTTACGAGGGTTTGAAGTTTTAGATTTTAAGGCAGTTTTCATGATAAATCGACTAAAATGACAACATTTTTGCTAGACCAGTTCTCATGAATTTTTTAATCAACTTAATTATAAATGAAAATAACTAAAAAATATTAGACAAAGTGACGTCTCCGCCGAGCAGTAATACTAAAGTCTGTCGACGAGTTTCGCCAAGGCCCTACTGGATGGTTTATAAATAATCACGAAGGGGATGGACCCTTCTAACCTAACCTGTCCGAGTCGGGTGCCCTTAGTCCCGAGCTCGCTTCGCTCGCTCTGCACCAAATAACGCTTATGACGGGTACCAAAAAAAACTGTCCAAAAATCCTGAAAACTTTAAACCCCCATAAAAATGTTATGGTGTATTTACGCCAAAATTCCTTTAGGGATTTTTTATGTTGCACTAAGAGTAACAAATACCCGATGTGCCATCCCAATCGGGGGTGTCTCTAGAACGGAACTCTACCCCAAATCACTTATTCAATGTATTCAGGTCAAACCAAATCTGCTTTAGAAAGCGTTCTTTGCAATTTATGTTACAGATCTTAAGCCATCTGCATTGCAGTACTGAGAGATGTGTATGTACGAGTTTGTACGTGCAACTATACAGACTACGAGTATGTTACATATTTCAGTACGACATCGAACTGATAGATGCTTAATAGTTCTCGTTTGCATTGTATAAAGAATAAATGAATTAGATAATGTAATAATAATATATATGGATCTGAAACCTGGTCTTCCACAGCAGGCCGTATGAGGAAGCTCAAGGTCGCTCAGCGAGCTATAGAGAGGGCTATGCTCGGGGTTTCTTTGCGTGATAAACTTAGAAATGGGTATATCCGCAGTAGAAACAGTTTACCCGCTATAGCCCAACGGATTAATAAGTTGAAGTGGCAATGGGCCGGCCATTTTGCTCGAAGAAGCGACAAACGATGGGGAAAAAAGGTTCTTGAGGGGCAACCTCGTACCAGTAAGCGAAGTGTAGAGTGGCCCCCCCAATAGATAGAGTGACAACCTGGTAAGATATGCAGGAAGCTATGTGACATTCCTTTACTATGTTCAGCAGCGGGCTTGTGAAGAGCTGTAATGATGGTGATAATGATAATTATAGTATAAAGATAATAATTTAACATGTAACGATTTCTTAATTATATTGATGGCGATGATGATGACGTCATCCGTAGGCGATAAAAGCACTTGCATTTCATATACTATAAATCTCGGTCATGCCGCAATTTTTTTGTAAAATTAACGATAACAAACATACACAGAATTCACCTGATAGAAAATGGGTGTTGTGGCCTATAGGCTCCAAACATACTACTCACATATACAAAAAATGCAGATAGATGCTTTGTTATCCCTGAGGACTATGTAGGAAAGCCCCGTTATCAGTATATAGAGTCTCCGATTCTCGTCACTTAGAAAATATTATTTTTTATGTTGCTATTTCACGCTGGTGTTCCGTGCGAGCATGGTTCTGCCCCGGTCAAGCCGAGCTCTTTTCAGAGTATCTCAATTAAGCTTCATTTGTCTCAATGGGGGAGGCCTTTGTTCAGCAGTGGACGTTTATCGACTGTAATGGACGGATGGATGAATGATCTTAGGTCGAAGCGGATCTAAGAAAAGCAATCACCGAAAATGGGTCATATAATATGAGATTTTATTAAACCCATCTTTTAATCCTTATCAGGTGTTTAATAGACCCCATTTTACTGTCGGTTCTGGTAATAATGGCGCGAGATGGTAACACAGAAAATAGGGTATATAAATACTATAGCAAAAATTATACTGCTTATCGAAATAAGCAACAATCTAATTTTAATTTTGATTAAAAACAATTAAAATTAAACATCTTTTCAGACAGTTAGAATTCTTAAATTATTAGAATTCTTAAAGGTTTTTTCAATCAATTTTAACAATTCATTGATAGAATCCAAATATTTTAAACAATCAGTAAAAAGTAAACATTAAAGTATTCTATAAATTGACGCGGTTTATATGTACTTCATTTTATATTATGTGTGTACAGATAACATGAAAAACTATTTACAATTTTTGTATGGATGATGTCTCTATGTCTCTCTGGGTACGCGATGACTAAAGACATTTAAGTAGTAGTAATATTTAAATCTCTTTGGCGATAACGCATTCCATAAAAATGGCTTTCGTACACTCCGCTGGATGAAGTAAAAGAGTTATTTTAACGATTCAGTACACTCTGTTCATCGGATATGAAAATACGTAAAAATATTTGCTATAAATGTCAATAGTATGACTGTTAAGTATAGATTAATAATGTATATAGGTATTGTATGTTTGTACGTGATAAAGCCAAGCTAAATTATAGCCATAGCATATTATGGCTGCAGCACGAATAGGCTGGCTCGATGGTACAGGACCACGCTCGTATCAATGATATTTTCAATATGTATACATATCATTGGCTACACGCACACAGTGAAATAAAAATGCAGATTCGTTGTCACCCCTGAGCACTGAGATGCGTTGTTATGATGGTACTGCATAACAATTCAAACTTTTATTGTTATATAGAATAGGAACTTTCCAGACAAACACAGCGCACACTATTTTATCCATATTCGTTATAATGATGCCATAGGGAGTGGATGGGGGAATTTGTCCTTTTCCATATCTTTTTTTCATATACAAACCTACTGTCCTGTCGATAAGTCTCAAACTGATACAGTAAAGTCCATACATAAATACCAAACCAAAATTTCATTGACTCTTCATAAGATTCACAGTATACTAGTGTGAGCATCACCGACGATGAATTTCCAAGAAAAACATGCCAAATGGATAATTCTTAGAAAAGCCTAGGCTAAAAGTGGACAAAGAAAGGTGCTTGATTAGATGTGATGTAATACGGTAAACTATTCAGGGTTATTTTTCAAACAGTATCCAAATCTTATATTTAAGTTCAAATATATAAATAATAATATACCGTTATTGTCAGCTGTTAAAAACCTGAACAAAAATGCATCTAAGGAAAATAAACTAAATACGTCACATGTTAAATTGCCAGGACATAAACGACCAATATTTGTTTCTGAAACTTTAACTATGAAAATGCAAAAATTGTTTTTCCTAGCTAGGCAATTCTCATCCGTCGAGAACTTTTCGTACTGTTGGACATCTAGAGGTCAAGTGTACCTTAGAAAATCGGATAACGGCCCTCTGGTAAGGGTCAATTCTGAAGCAGACTTGAAGAAGCTGACGATAAAAGCCGATTGACTAGCTGTACTGTTTTTCTCAATAGCTTTGAAGTTTAAGTATTATTCTGCTATTAGTTTTAATTTATTTCAATTTTTTTTTCGTTTGATTATTATGTTTAAGAAACTTTATTTTATATGGTAACTTTTGCGTTTTAAAACAAGAACCGTTTTCAGTATAATAAGGGTTAAGTATTGTCATATTCCATAACATTTATTATTTTCATCTACATACAAACGTACACATACACACACTCACACATACAATCAATCACAAATCTCATCTTAGAACTATTTAAGCTTTCTCAATTTTAATTTTAAACCGGCCTATTTTATGGATAAATAATAATAAAAATTATATTCTTCGATTTTATTAATAATGATGACCAACAAATAGATAGTCTTAAGGTTTCGGCCTCATACTGTGCCTTTCCAGAAGATTGTTAGGATCTCATACCCAATCCCGTAAGTACTTTTAAAATAATTAGTAAAAATATTAGTATATCTGCAAATATATCTGGATTACAAACATTGCTAAGTCGTCTTGGTTTTAGTTACGATATTATAATACTCACAGAATGTAGACTAGCATCTAGTCCATACCTTCCATCATTTTTTTTTGTTTTTCTGAAAACACGTTACCTCCACACTAGGGTTTTCTCCTGTATCGTGGGGGCAGTTTCCATACATAATTTTCACAAGGACAAACATCCAGAATCAGAACAATTATTTGTAGGCCATACAAATACTTGTTCCGTGCGGGATTCGAACCCGCGGTCCTTAGCGCAGCAACTCATTTCTAAGCCACTGCGTCACGAAGCCGTATATCGTATATCATTGGATGTTTATACCAGCTACCATATATAATATGAACCAAAATGACGGAGTTGTAGTTTTAATCCGAAAAGATCTTAAAGAAGTATGTGTTACAGAACTTAAATTCAAAACAGCTACCGTTTTACAGATTTTAATTTGTAATTACTTGGGTGTATTATTTAAATACAGGTCTCCTTCTACAAGAGATATAAGTGAGTTTATTAATTCACTAGACCAAAACCTTACTAACCTATCATCGTTGAGTACTACAGCAATAATGGGTGACATTAATATTGATATATTACTTGACAATAATGATATTATGGCATCTGATTACTTGAATCTTTTAGTTAGTCATGGACTTCTTCCAGCCCATACTTATATAACTCATCACAAATCATCTATAGACCATGTAATCCTTAAAACCAAGTTAAAGGCACCCACGATTGTGACTGAATCAACTGTCACGGATCATAAAACTACAACATAAAACTTTAGAAAAACTGCATGTTCCTTATACACAAAAAAGTCTCAAAAACTAATTTTATTACTCTGCATAAAGATATAATTGCACTAAATTTTTCGAAAGTATACAATCTAACTGACCCTGAGGCAGCTATGACCTATTTTGTTAGGTCATTAGGAAGAGCTGTAAAGGTTAATACCAGCATTGTTTCAGTACCACATCGTTTACAAATAAAACAGCCGTAGATTACGCAGGGTTTGTTAAGATGTATGCGTAACAGAGATCGTATGCATAAAAACTTGAAATACTCACCGGACAATGAAGTGTTGAAAATAAACAGATTTAAATATATGTACTACTTAAATGTCTTTGGTTGAAAAAGACATTCAAAAAGTATCGCAACTTTTGTATTAATTTGCTAAAAAATGTTAAAAAACAATGTGAAATAAATTAACTAATCCAAGCTGGAACAAACAAAAAGCGCCTCTGGGAAGTTATACAAGAAATATCGTACACAAAAGTGACTAAATACCAGCCTCAGACTTGTTAGCCGCTGAAAGTGACCCATTGAAATCGGTAGCAAAATTAAATTCATATTTTGTTGATGTGGGCAAAAATATAGTAAATAAAGTCAATAGAAATAATAATCAGAGTAAAATCAACCCTACTAACTTAAGTTGTAATCAAAATTCATTCGTTCTTTTAAAAAACTGTCATAAGGAAGTCGAAGAAGAGATCCTCTCACTTTGTACTAATTGTTCAGCTGGAGTAGATAGTATCGCTGCTCTTATTTTAAAACATTCAAATTTCAAATTCAAATTCAAATTCATTTTATTCGTTTGCGATATATGGGTTACAATAGGTCTTAATAATTTAACAAAAATACAGCCATATTCTACCTTCCGGTGTGCAAACTACTTAAATACAAGATATTTTTTTTATAATTAAAATGGAAAATTCTGATAATTACACTAATCTAATATAATCCTATTTGTATATTTGCACTACTAACATATTAATAATTCACTAAATAATAATAAAATAAATGTAATAATAAAAAATATAATGTAAAAATAATAATGTCAAAACGAGTGTAAATTATTTTTATTTTAATAATGCCTAACGCTTAGGTACGTTTATAGTGCTCGTGAATACGGCAAAATGTTAATGTGCCTTGGATAATCTCATAAGGCCACTTAGGATTTAGATCGGTAAGCTGTTTCATACCTAATTTTTTTTAATAACTTAGTACTAAACTCATCTGAATAGGTACAGAACTGAATACATCAGAAACATACTCACACAAAAAGCATGCTCTAACCTTGTTAACATTTCATTTAAGTAATGTTTTTATTGCGGGAATCGAACCAGGTATTTGGTTTATTTAACCTGTGAATAAAGTGGCTAGGTAGAGACAAGCACAGTGGCAAAATAGTAGGTTAAGTAGATAAGGTATTTAGACAAGTGTAAATTATTAGGTATTGTGATACCATCGTAGCTGCGGCCGCGCGAATTCGGCGTCCGCGCGTTCATTGACCCCTCAGCTGATTGTAATTCCACTGCTGGTTTTATGTTTAAGTATTTTCATGTTTTTAATGAAATTATCGTTTCATTTAGCTGTACAACATGATGGGCGTAATAAAGCTAATAAAACGTTTGAAAAGATGATTTTTTCCACGGACTACTTTCTGACCCATCATCAAAGGTATCGTTAGTACTATCGTCTGTCTTCGTTTTCGGGAGCGTTTCACAAATACCCGGTATACATATATTAATTCACTCCACAGTCACAGTCCACTATTCGGATGTGCTGACTCGTACATCACAGCGAAGGATTCCAGGGTTTCCCACATTACCTGGCACAATACGAATATAACTCAATTTTGCTCAAATTACCTGGTAGTATTTCGCAATATTTGTATATGCACTTTAGTGTTATAAAGGATGTTAATTATCAACAGTATGTGAAAGTCCAGAGCTGGAAATTAGCCTCTTTAGTTGTAAAAAAGAATTGACAGATAAACAGACAGAAAATTCCAAACCACTTTGAAAAGGAATTGACAGACAAACAGACAGAAAATTCGAAACCACTTTAAAAACACTGATAAAATACAGCATATTTCATACATTTGTAAGTCAACAATATTTTATTCCTCGGAAATGCAGGTTTTCTTTCAACGCTGAGTAACAATTAATAATTTCATGGATGACGGGGATCGAACCCGGGTTGCTCTTAGAAATTTACGGCGACTGCTTAGCCCCTAATGTTACCACGGCTACCACTAGCTACTATTGAATAATCTAGATAGATATCCTATAACTCTGGATTTTGTCTAATAAACAAAACAAGTTTTTCCTTTTCTGAGCTACAAAAACTAATATTTTTGCTAAAAAAACAAAGTCACGTAGCCGCAAGCGGGTTAGAGCCCACCGTGTTTGAAATGTTGATGACGAGCGACACATTAGAATTGCTAATGCTCCCCTTTTCCCCTAGGAAAGTAGAAATCAATAATCAAAACCGTGTGCCTACCACGTGTAAAATTTGAAATATTTTCAAAACCGTATATGAATGATAGTTTTGTACTTTTAGGAGAATCTAAAAATATTTTTCTGACTACAGATCTTGTTTGATTTAATGGTCAACTGTTGTATTAAATTTTTTGCCTATATACGTCTATAAACGATGAAAGTAGTTCCAGCAGTAGTACTATACACGATCCACTGCTAAGCACAAGCTTCCTCTCATTTCTTAGAGAGTTCTTTTACCGTTGAGAATGTGATAAATCAGCACTAAAATTGCAATTAACAATTTCATTGGTGCCGGTGAGGATCAAACCCTGGTTGCTCGCGTTCTGTGAATTTCACGGCGAACGCTTAGCCCCTGAACTACCTCGAGAACTTCGTAGAATAGAACAGAAAGGGTAATTTGTATCGAAGATCAATATCATAGATTATAAATAATAATCGTCGGAAGTTATTTTTCCTATTAGCAAGATCTACCCATTACCTTGTAACTTCATAATTCTATAGAGCCTCGATGCAATGAACTTTGTACTTAATGTGTATGACTTAAGACTGAAAAGGTATTAGTGAAACACTACTATCGAATATGTAAAATAAAAATACTAAAGAAATAAAAAATAAAAAATATAAATTATATTTATATGTATATTTTTATATTTATATTTGAAACGTAATCCTTCACTGCTGGCCGTATAAGCGAGTGATCTATGGATAGGGCTATATTAGGGATTTTTCTGCGTGATAAACTTCGTAACGAGAATATAGGCACTAGGACCAGAGTAAAAAGCTGAACATAAAGCTCGAAAACCGACATCTCATGGGGAAAAAAGGTTATCGAGTGGCAGCCTCCCACTAGACATGCATAAAATCGATGGATCCAAGTGGTTCAAGACCGTACTATGTTGTGTTTCTTGCGGGGGGCCTATGTTCAGCCGTGGACTAGTGATGAGCTGTAATGATGATGATGATGATACACGAATACTTTACGTGGTAGAGCCACGCCGCAGTGCATTAAGACTGCAGCACGAATTGTTACTCTCGACCGTGTAAGGACCACGCTCGCACAATATACTAGCATAAAATAGCCGCTTAATGCTGCTGTTTTTTATATGGTGAATGACAAGAACCGGGGGACAAGTACTGGTAAAGAGGCATTCCATCTTAGTCGAAGATAAATGTAGCGAGTACGCAAGTACACTTTCAAGTCACGCACATTTTTTAACATTGGTATCAGCATGTACTTACCATTAGGGGAACGGGTACTAGTTTGTCACCCTTACTAATTTAAAAATCTGTCATTCATCATATCTTATTTAAATCATGAAATAAAGAGATAGATAACCATATTTTTTCTATCTATCTTTTATATGATTTTCTTAGCATGTTCCTATTTGGCTTTACGGTTCCCAGGGGCGAAATGAAAAGAAAACATAACTGTAAAAAACGTGTTCAACTTTTTCACAGCTTCATTTTCAAAGCCTCTTGAGGCTCAACAAATAGACGATGATAAATCACAATTACAAATACAGTTTTAACATTTAATGTTTTCTAATATAACATTTCTGGTTTCCGTTCCCAAAGCAATTGATTTAGCAAATTCCTAGTGAAAAGTTTGTCTGGGTATAAGCAACCGATATAATTTATTATTTTTATCATAAAAGTACTTTGATTTATTACGATTATAATATCTTAAAATGATTTTTGGTGTAATGGAATTGAAATTACTGAACGTATTTCAGTGTGACTTAAAATTAATGTCTTGAAAATATTTTTAAACATAAAGATTTTTTGAGTTTTTTTTTTCCAAGATATTTTCGCACACTTTAAATTCGAGTTATGAATCTAGTTTTCTTCAAAAATATTAAAAATCGTCATAAGTGGACTGCTTAATATATTTTATCCCATATTAATGAATTACATACTATCTACTCAATTTTCACCTCAATAACGTATGATCAGAATTCTCAAAGCTCAGCGATCCAAGTCCACAAAGCACAAAGGAATGAAAATTAAATATCACATTAAAATTTACTTCAAAGTATTTAAAAAAAGATTAATAACTGCGTACGTATTTATATTTTAATAATTTAGTCTCTTTTAGCATCGTTTTGTGTTTTTTTTTTAAATTATCTTAATATATAATTTGAGTGACTCAAACTCGTGTATGAGCATATACTTCGTATTGATGAATAAAACTTTTCATCAACATGACAACTTCAACTACTGCTGCAATGCACTTCCTAGTGCATCCTGCTAGCAGAAGGTTACGTGTAGCTCTAGCGACTGACTGGTTACAGCTTATCTTAATATGCTAAACTCTACCCTCTCGGAAATGAGTAGAGGCATTTTCCCAACAGTAAATAGGCTATATATAGCTTTACTTCTTTTTCCCAGCTGCAAGCAAATCTTACAGACTGGTGATGAAGACCAGCAATACTTGCTCAAGATTTACGTGGAAAGATAGAGAGATAGAGCCATGCTACAGCTATATTTTGGTTGTAGCATGTATGGCTCGGCTCGACCGGGGAAAAACCACGCTCTCACAGAATACCAGCGTAAAATAGCGACTTAATGCTGCTGTGTTTCGTACGGTGAGTGTAGGGAACCGGAGAGTCTTTTTAATGGAAATAAGACATTCCATCTCAGTCCTCAGCGGTGACAACACATCTGCATTTTGATACTTAATCGAGAATAGATGTAGATGTCTATGTGTCACAGTATCCGCCTACCATTAGGTGATCTGTGTGTTCGTTTGTCACCCTTATTCTATTAAAAAGAAGGTGATCGGCTTTGCACTCGCCAATCCACCTACTGCTAAACAGATATTCGTCACACTGCTGGGCATAGGCCTCCTCTCATTTTCGAGAGGGTTACGACTTGTTTTACTTCAAACGTTTTAAGCAGGCATTTAAAAAACATAAAACACTCAAATCAAGAGCTTCAATCTCATCATTTATATCATATTAAAAACGAGTCAAGTTGCATCGTTGAGCCGCAACCGGCATCAATTTTGATCCTTTGATCCGGGATAAAAACACGAAAGTAAATTGCTTTGACCGAATACGCGATTCATCAATCAATGTTGCCCTAATCAACAAGAATATCGTACCTAGAACACCGTTAGTATTATTTAATTCCCTCTCTATATTTTGCATCTATCAAGCCATGAAATTATCTCAATAGTGAAATCGTTAATTGCACGGCGTTTTATCAATTGTATCTGTCATGAACCGCAGTAACTCTCAGGGGCTAAGCGCTCTCCTTAAATTACACAGTACACAACTCGAGTTCAATATCCGCCAGCAGCAATGAAATTGTTAATTACAATTTTAAGCGCTGACTACAATTTCAACCACATGCTTAGCGGTGAAGGAAACATCGTGAGGAAACCCGCTGGATGCAGTGAGCATATTTGAGGAATAAAATATTTCGAAGACTTCGAGGGCTTCACATCCCACCAAAATGCATTGAGCAGCGTGGCGGACTAATCGCCCTTTAAGAAATAGAGGAGGACCTATAACTGTCCTTTTCTTACAATATCATTATATTTTTTTCAATTTTTGAATTGTCACTCATAATGTGACAGCAAGACCGAATAAAAGAGAAATTGAATATCACTATAACAATTGTACGAACACAATTTACGATCATGCAATAAGATCTGATAGCTATTGTACAATCGGATCACATCGATATATCACAACAATCCAATGCGGTCCACATTAATATCGACTGTATTTGTTTGAACCTCTCAGAGAGGGGATAAATATGTATAGTTGCCAGGCTTGGCAAGCGGGTTGGCATTGTATTAGTATTTATTAGTATTTCGTATATAATCTTTTTTTCAAGTCTATTATTTAATAACAAATATAGTTTGCCGCCGCCTTGTTACAGCCTATTAAAGTCCACTGCTGAACATAGGCCTCTCCTGCCTCATAGGGGGGATATTTGCCATAGTTGCCACGCTTCTTAAGCCGGTTGGCAACCGCAGTTTTATTTTAGTCGTTATTAGGAATACGCTGCTCCCATCTATCACCTCTTACGTCACCCACGGCATGGTATGGGGTAGTGAATATTCTTACACTAACTTAAATAACTTAAAAAACACTGAAATATAGTTTAGCGAAAGAACATAAATAATTTTTGGTTGCTTTTTTTCTCAGGCGTAAGCTTTTCCTCATGTTAATTTTTCTTTGTATCTCTGTATTACGAGGGTAACGCAAAGATAAGCGTAAACGCAAAGTTTATTCTAACATACTTAGTTACAGCCCATATAAAGGTGCGGTAAAATCTAATAAAATCGGAGGTACGTTTTAATCCAGAAAAAATACATCTTTTTTACATCTTATAATGTAGCCGAGCCTGACCACAATAAGCACTAAATTACGTATCGGCTAAAGCTAAAAGAACCGTGATGTAAAATATACTTAAGTGGAAGGGAAAAGAGGAGATCACTTCTCTTTTATATATCTTTATAAAGTATGTGCGAAATATCACGAAAACTAATTCATGATAATGTAAGAAATAGAGATGATTGACTGTGGAACTCTACAACATACAGGAGAGTACGAGCTTGATTATGAAAGTGGTCTCCTTACGTGGGGCAAATAAAATATCGATAAAAATACAACATTTACAAGTAACGCGAAACGCCGACATTTTGGGGATATTCGAGATACAGAGAACTTGTTTAGAGCAGTCTCTGCCATTACTTACGTCCGACCAAATTACGTCCGACTTAATTGACAAAACATCTGTAGGTATATAAATACATAAATGCACCACATAAATATATATTAAATCTTCATTAATGTAGCAACAAATAGGCATCCGTCCAGCATGATACTGCAGTGTAATATCTGTAGCACTGATATTCTGCAGGTGCCCTTAAAAATAACTCCCGAGCACTCACTAAACATGTTTTTTCTTTTTACGAATTTTGGTAGAACCTACTTCAGAGTTTTATGCATCGTATTTTATTACGTTTCGCTTGAAGTGACGACCCACTTTATGTGAGGACTCTTGTACTACAGAAAATTGAAAAGAAAATATTTATCCAAAATGACTAACAAATATAGAAAAGTTAAAAAGTTATAAAGTTATATGTTGGAAGAGACAGCAAATTTCTATGATAACGTTCAATTCAACGTTTAACTTTTAAACTTACTTTGACATGTATTGACATATTTTAATAAAATTTTGATCTACATTGACTTTTACAAGACCTCTATACTGAAGTATACAACATTATATAGAAAATCAGTAAAATTTATTGTTATAGTACAAGATACATAATATACGAGAATGTACCTATATAATAAGACCCACAGTAGATATAATTTAACAAGTTGTTAGGTTGAAATCTCTATTTACTGCTAAATGCTACTTTCGACGTTCGGCGGAATGAGTGACATAGCTGTGCGTTTGGCATACATTTTGAGCGGCCGACACTCATTTTTTTCATTAATTACCGCTTATCAAAAGTGCACTGCTGTGCTAAACCAGCCTTCTTCATAAATTGCCTCATAGGAGTGATGTTTGCTATAGTTGTCATGCTTGGCAGGCGGGTTCACAACCGCAGCTTTTTTTGTGTTCTTATCAATTAAATGCTACTGCCTAAACCTCTTAAGAGACCCAACGGATGATATGGGATAGTGAATTCTCTTACGCCGCCACTACACAGCTGCTTAACATGGCCGATATTCTGGACATTATAATAAAAGAGCGGGTATTTGTCATTTACTTATTGAAACCTTACCCAAAGTGTAGTCTGTTTTTATTAAACTGTAGTAACAAACGAACTTGCAGTCCACCTGATGGTCAGTGGCTACTGCATTCTTTAGACACTTGCAGCCAACTTCAAACAAAGAAGGCTACAGATACATTGTTACCTCTAAAGACTAAGATGGAATGTCTCACAATCTGTAACTATCCTGACTATCTATACCCTTCGGAACGGAACATAGCAGTGCAAGCACTGCTGCTTGGTGGCGGAAAAATATTAGAGAGTGTTACCCAAGCATACTCCTAGGGAGAAAAAGAGTCGTACCACCCACCTAATTAGTCCTAAGTTGAGAGCTTTCTGCGAACCAAACAGAGCGAGAAAAGGACCAACCCTCTTATCACCAGCAGCGACGACCAGTCGCGTATGCATTTCCTTTAGGAACTTCACCACACGTGGACCCCACGGACCGATAGTCTCTACAGCAAATGGCACAAATATCCAGTCATCTCTCAGAAACTCATATTTGCGCCACTTACTTAATTCAGCTGGAAGATACCACCCTGGTTCTAAATGAGGTGCCACTGAGATGAGAAGGCTTTACCTCTCTCCCGAGGGCCCAAATTCATACCATTGGGTCTTCTGCCATCGTTTCTTAATATTATAGAATTTAATAAAATAGAATATTTAAAAAAAGAACAAGAAAATATCATATTATTCATTATTGCGCAATGTAAGGTTGACTCTCCGCAGCTCTAATGAGCTCAATAATCTAATATAAGTCTTAAGGTTTCCACAAGAACCAAAATATCTCGGCGTTCTACAAAGTACAACAAAAGCTTTTAACAAAATTCAGTATACAGGGTTATTTTGAGAAGGTTCAGAATAAGTACCTAATATAGATTAGGTACTTATTCAATGTATTATGGTTCATAACATTAATCACCTATGCAAATAGTGACGAAAAATTAATTAAAAAAATCTCAAACATTCTGTCCTTTTTATCTTTTAAATACCAAATGCGTAGTAATGCATTATTTTAACTGATTTTACTGCGCACGCACACATTCGTAAGGGTCGATCGGTAGGTAAAAACGTTGTTGCCCATGAAGCACATTTAATTTGGGATAATTTAAAATAAAAGTAGAAGCCTTATTTACTCGTATTTTCAAAAACTGCAACAAAGGTAAATTATTATTTATATATTTGAACTTAAGCTTAAAATTTGGCTACTCTTTGAAAAATATATAAATGTTATTTTATTACTCGTCATACTGTCTCTAAATTTATAACAAATATCTTTGCTTTTTTCGCATATGAATAAGTTTAATTTATATATGATTTAGTCGTTTCGAAAATAGTTTGAATGTTTATTTTCTACAAATTGAATTAGTTTTTTTTGTATTTAGTACAACAATATACTTCACCATAGGATTTTGGGATTTAGAAATTCAAATCAATGTTAAAAAATAACAAAACCTCGCGGAGAGGAGGAAAGACCTAGTTAAGCCTCATCGGGCTCAGTCTTTTACTTTTTCTTTTATTCTTCTTCTTCAGCCTGTAGAAGTCCACTGCTAGACACGGGCCGCTCCAGGCCCTGTAACATTTGTCTTAGTCGCCTCGCTTGTCAGGCGGATTTACCATCGCAGTACCAGACTAGGCTCATTATAAGCTAGGACTTACTTGGAAGATTTGATTCCCCACGCAGATTGGAGGTTTCATGAGCAGTAAGCACATGCTCAGTACTTTTGGAATAATAATGCTGTTTAAATCGTTTTTAAATAATGAAATTTAAATTAAAAGTTTTAAGGATAAGTTTTCCGCAATCAGTCAGCAAAATTATTACCATTTACAGTTGTACTATTATACTCACTGCAGTAAAGCTATTGTTTGATATGTAATTCAATTTATTTACAATTAGCGACCCGCCCCTGCTTCGCCTGGGTTGGATTAATTAATGTAGCGTTATTTAAGATAATCAAAAAAAGCCATTTATTTTATCAATTCTTCGATTTCTCAAAAAAATCTCCAAGTTTTTCAGATTAATATATCTTAAATCAATCCTGGAATCGATCTCTATCTGTTTTTGAAGTTTTATAACGTTTGTTACAGCTACCCCGACGATTACTCCAGACATACAGAAAAAACTTTTAAAATGGTTTTTTATGTCTTAGTAAGCTCATAAAAGGCAGTTATTTCGATAATACAGACAGACACTTCAATTTCATTTATTTGTATAGAAAAACTTTATTTTAAACCGGCGACCCGCCCCGGCTTCGCCTGGATAGGTGGCGTTATTAAAGTTTACCAACTTTTCGTTTTTGATTTTTCAAAAAGGTCTTGTTTTTGGATGAAATGTAGCGTAGATCCCGCCTGGGATTGCTCCCTATCTGTTCATAAGGTTTCATCACAATCAGTTCAGCCATTCCGAACGTTGCTTGGGCAGACAGACGGACAGACAGACAAAATTATAAAAAGGTTATTTATGTCTTAGTAGCATGCAAATAACCACCTGCGTTTAATATAAGTCAATTATTTCAATATTACAGATAAACACATCAATTTTATTTATGTGTATAGATGTGTAGATATAAAAAAGTTACTAAAGGGGCTCCTAGTAGGCAATACACGCAGGAAGTCGATAGATGGCTTTGTGGCGTTACTTTAAGGAAGCCGATGTTCAGCTGTAGACTTGTGAATGCTATTGTAATTGTGAAGCTTTATCAATACTTAATTACTAATAAGCACGAGCTATAAAGCTTATTTCACTTGCCAAGTATAGAAATAATACTTACACATTTCACGTTTCGTCGCATTGCTCTAAATGTGGATGAAGGCGGCGCCCCAACAAAGAACTTGTTGTAAGAATTTGTGTCAACGGCTTGGAAAAGTATCGGTTACTTTTATCTTCGCTGGTTCTAGGTTACAGGTATAAAAGGCTTATTGTAACGGCTTACTGTGGTGGTTTAGAAAATGATTTCATTAATATTTTATTATATAACATTAAATTTTTATAAACGCAAAGTTTTTGCACACATCATTACAATAACCATAAAAATGCTATAAAATAAACTTACTAATAAGTCCTCCCAAGATTTATGGTAATCACCGCGTTAGCTGACAAATTACCAAGCGCCTGTTGCATATTTTTAACTATTATAAGCCAGTGCTTGACTACTATACCACTTGAAGTTAATTGGTGATGCAGTTGTTCATGGGCGGCGGTCACTTACCATCAGGTGAGCCGCATGCTCGTTTGCCCCCTCTCCTATAAAAAAAATATATTATATCTTAAATAATTTTCATAAGAAAACAGTAAATGAGTTTTTCCGTATCTCACCACGCGGGTTCACACGCTTGTTGAAATGCTGGGAAAATTTTGTAGCCTCTGATAAATGGTGAAATCTCCAGACCGCCTAGTGGCTTAGTAGCAAGCAGCATCATGAAGTCGGGTAAGAAGTGAGATGGGAGAAGTCCAGTACAGCGATCGTCAATACGGCTTCCAAGCATGACCTTTATGAGAAAACGTCGAATAAGGAAAAGTTTTACTTCTAGCTGAGCACTGTTTACAGATTCACGAGGCCATTTTAAATTTGCGTTTTTGATACGATTGGTTATCTTAATGTTTTATCCCTCGAGCATATGGTAAATACATTTTATCAAACACAATTTAAGTCAGTATTAATGAAAAATTTCTAGGTTTATTAAATATGAAACAGAATTTTTATCTAATGATGGATGAACGCCCTTTTTAACAATATGCCTACTTGACTACACAACTTAAAAGGTCTGTCCAAAACTCAGTGGTTTCTTAGTACTGATAGGTTTTGGGAGCCTACCCCTGATTTTACTATTCTACATCATCAATCTGCAGGATTTCAGCCACGACTTCTACCGCGTAAAAAGGCCTCAACACCTTATCCTTTAACACTCATAGTTTTGTTGTGGTAGAGCAACGCGCCAGCTTTTGCTGTCGCACGGATGGGCCGGCTCGAACCGGGGTGGTACCATGACCTCACAGAATACCAGCGTGAAGTAGTAGTTTACTTCTGCGTTTCGCCTGGTGAGTGGTGAGTGCAGGTGGCCGGAGGCCCAATACCCCCCCCCCCCCTACATGGTAGCGGGGTTACAATATATAGAACACTACCCCAGGAGAGTACCAGTACCCCTGCTGATGGAGAATTCACACCCAAGCTACTCTACTCTTCCTGATCGTGGGTGCTCGTCCAGCCTATGCCAACGCGTACATAGCGACGACCATCCCCGCGTCTACGGGTGCCTCTATAGGTCCCATAGCGGTAATGCCGACACAGACCGACTCATCGACGTAGCACGGAGTCTGCTATTTGGACAAGTCCAAATAGCAGACTCCGTGCTACAACAGGTCCCATCTGCAGAGATTATGATGCTTGGTGTATTTAATGCCCACCACGCTGAATGGCTTGGTTCCCGTTTAACCGATCATGCGGGTAGGTCTGTTTATGAATTTGCCTTGGCATATGGTCTGACAGAACTGGTTACTTCGCCTACGTGGATCTTAGATGTGGAGGATTATCTACCTTCCCTGTTGGACCTTCTGCTGACCTCTCATCCGGACGGATATCGGGTCTCCATCGATGCTCCCTTAGCTCTTCGGCTTCGGAGTTGGCACAGGACTTAACGCGTCTTTTCCGGTACTCCTACTCCCTAGGCATAGTTCCAAACTCATGGAGGACAGCTTTGGTGCACCCGATCCTTGAAAAAGGCGACCGCTCAGATCCGTCCAACTACAGGCCAATCGCTATCACCTCCTTGTTCTCCAAATTAATGGAAACATTTATTAAGTGCTAGCTCATGAGGTACCTTGAGGAATACCAGCTGATTAGTGACCGCCAGTACGGTTTCCGTCAGGGTCGCTCAGATGGTGATCTTCTAGGTTACCTAACTCATAAATAGGCAGAGGCAGTAGAGTCCAAGGGGGAGGCGTTAGCCGTTAGTTTGGACATAGCGAAGGCCTTCGATCGGATTTGGCACAAAGCGCTTCTTTCGTAGCTTCCTTCCTATGCGCTTCCCGAGAAAATGTGCAATTAGATCACCAGTTTTCTTGCAGGTCGGAGCATCAAGGTCGTAGTAGACGGTGCATGCTCCGATTACAAGCCCAATAACGCTGATGTTCCACAAGGCTGCGTGCTATCACCAACGCTGTTTCTTCTGCATATCTATGATATGTTGCAAACTGGTAACATTCATTGCTATGCGGGCGACAGTGCTGGTGATGCTTTATGCACCGGCCGTGCCAATATTTCTCGGGAAAACGTCGCCGAGTACCGGAACAAACTTGTGTCTGAAGTCGAGACTTGGTTGAACAAAGTATTGGAATGGGGGCGACTAAATATAGTTCAGTTCAATCCCCAAAAGACATTAGTTTACGCGTTTACCGCTAAAAAGAACCCCTTTGTCGTATCTCCTCAGTTTTCGGGCACTACCTTTGTTGCCTCAGCCAGTATCGGAATCCTCGGCGTCAACATATCGAGTGACGTGCAGTTTCGTGGTCACTTGGAAGAGAAGGCTAAATTGGCCTCTAAAAAGCTTGGTGTGTTCAGCAGGGCGGGACAGTATTTCATGCTGGTACACCGCCTGCAACTTTACAAGACGCAGGTTCAGCCTCACATAGAATACTGTGCCCATTTCTGGGCTGGGGCTCCCCAGTGCCCGCTACTTTGATCGCATCCAGCGCAGAGCGGTTCGAATCGTCGGCGACCGAGCTCTTTCTGATCGGCTTGACTCACTGGCACTGCGAAGAGATGTTGCATCTCTTTGCGTATTTTATCGCATCTACCACGGATAATGTTCTAAGCAATTATTCGGACTAATTCCAGCCCCTCAATTTCACCATCGCACATCGCGAGAAAACTCGCGGTACCATCCATAACATCTGAATAATTGGCGGTCCACCACTGTGCGATTTAGAAGAAGTTTTCTTTCTCGCACAACTTCCTCGTGGAATCGACTACCACCAGAGATTTTTGCGTTCCGATACGACTTAGAGACCTTCAATAAAAGTGCCTACTCTTTTTTAAAAGGCCGGCAACGTATCTGTAACTACCCTGGTGTTGCAGTTGTTCATGGGCGGCGATAGTCACTTACCCTCTCCTATAATAAAATTGTGTTGAATTAAAAAATGTTAAAAATTGATTTTGAAACTATAAGAGATAGAAGATAAAGTATTATAACCGTTTTTGTGTATAATATAAAAACAATCAAGTTTTGTTCAAAACTTTTAATCGAACTAAATATGGTGAATGTTATATTGGAGCTCTAACAACTCTTTCGGTAAGAAAATTGACGGTGATAGATAGTAGTGAGCTCTATGCCATCGTCAATATGCATATTCTAGTTATACACTCAAACTACGTTGAACATCACAAAGTTATACTCAAACTTTAATTGATTCTCAATGTATTTACACTCTACGAAGATGCTTCGGAGAATAGTTGCAAACCTTAAAGTCAGAGATAAATCAAATATTGTGAATGATCATTATCACCTTGTACAATTCAATCATGACCATCCAAATGCCTGCAATTGTTGAATATATTAAACAATATGATTGTAATGTTTACTACTCGCTTTCAATTAATATGTTATACAGCGGATTTAGCGAATGTATAAAAACAATAATTCTACGTCAAGCTAATAAAGATCTATTCTACACATAAAATATTCCGCAAGCATTGTTCATATATAACGCTTTTTGTCAAAATATTGTCAAGATTTATTAAAAATGATGTGCCCTACTCGTACATGAATAGGCATACGTAACTGGATAAAATACAGAAGTAGCGAGATTCGCCTATCATGTTGCTCCTAAAAAGGACGTAACATACAGAGGAAAATTAATGATACGAATAACTTTTTTAAATAGATTCATCCAGAAAATAATGTCATAATAAGACTATATGGATGTTGTCGTCGATTTAAGTAATGATTAAGGTTTTATCATTATTTTATTATTATTTTAGTGACGTCGAAGGTCATCGTGGTATCGAAGTTGCAGTTAGTTAGTGACACAATTTGTCCTAGGTAAACATTTCGACAACTTCGAGCGTAGTGCTTCCAACAACTAGTGGCATAGGTGTCACATGGATATTACACATGACCTTTGTTTTCTTCATATTCATCTTAAGAACTATCCGCTTGGAGACACTATAGAGGTCGTTGAGCATAGTGCTAAGGTCCTCCAGCGATTATGTTATAAGACCACAATACAACAGTACACAGTACAACCTAAAACCGAGAGAGTCTCTTAGAGAAAAATTTAAAGAAATAAATATATTAATTTGTCTCTCAGTATGTTTACAATTTAATGTATGTTCACAAAAACAAAAGTAATTTTAGTAAAAAAAAAAACTGATATACACTCTGTAAGCACTTGGAACAAACACAAGCTAGTGATACCAGTTTTTCGACTGGTATCACTAGCTTGTGTGTGTACGCTATTTCAACAAAGTACCAGAAAATATACAAGGTCTCCCTATTACCAATTTTAAATATGTTATTAAACAATAACTGTACAAAAAGGGTTCTTATAATATTATTAATACATGGTTGATAATAACCCCTGGGAATGAGGTGGTCGCTTTCAAGCTGTTTCTAAAATAAATTTTGTAAATAGTTTATACAACCTTTCATATTGTAAAATTTACTTTAAAAAAAAGTCCGCTGGGTTTTTTTGCTGGTTCTTCCCAGGACAGAGGTTTTTTTCCAAACCACTGGTAAAGTAAATAATGACTTTCGATAAGAATTACATAGATGTGATCTATATTGAATAAAAATTATTTTATTTTAGAACCATATCGACAGAAAATCGAATGTAAGTGACGTACTCGTCGTTGATGTTGATACCGTAACCTTTCCAGTCCAGTAGCTTGACAACGTCTTCCAATGCAGCGGGAAAAGTTTTGGGAACTCTGCAGTTGGATACGTTTCTTACTTTAAGTCTATACTCAGTAACTCATCGTAGCCCTACTGTACAAACACTTTAGCACTTCGATATACCTACAGTGAACTTGGTACCGCTGCAGGGACTGTAGCATAGCCCAAATTTCGACGGAATCAAAGGCTCTCTCATTGTCCACATACACAAGACAAATTGGCATATCGGTCTTCGGTAAAATTTGCCGAAGTGTATATAATATGTGGTCTGTGGTACTAAAGTCTTTTCGGAGACCAGCTTGTTCGCGTATTCGTAATGATTCTCGAAAAAAGCACGTAGACGCGGTTCAGAAGAGTTATCGGTCTGTAGTTCTTTAACAGTACGTTGTCGCCTTTCTTGATGAACATGACCGCCGCACTTCTACTCCACGCCTCCTGAGTAATAACACCAAGAAGGACGGAATTGAAGAGCTTCTGAGGACTTTAATATTTTTTAAATTTCTCATCGAAAAAGTTTATTCGAGATGTTTTACTTCAACGCAAGCACTTGGTAAATAAGCACTCAAACTTTTATTGGTTTCAACGGATATGACACTCGATTTACTAGCGTACTCTATAGTTGCCCTAAGCTATCAAAGTTTCAAGTTATATCTGTGCATAGTAAAAGGGAATATAAGTCTGATTTTTGATTTTAATGATTATTACACAATTGTGTTTTAAATAAAGGTCTCTATATAAAAATATAAAAACAGCTGTAGCGTATCTGGACAATTAAACAAATATTTTATAAAGAAACATACACGATGCGGTGTTTATTAATGGAAATCATGAGGTAAATTTTTTGTATTTAAAGATTTGAAATAACAAATATCATTGATATCTTCATCCATGGGAAACCATGATTAAAATGATTGTATCCATTTGGATTCGTATAAAACTTGGTTAATGACTTCATCACAATGACAACTAAAAGCAATGATTACAATATTCTCTTTTTTTACAATGTCATAACCAATTGTATATGACGATGATATTATTTTTACTAATAACAAATATAAATATGAATTATTTCTTTTCTAAAAGAAATTAAATGACAATGTCCAGAATCGCCCTGTGCAATAAAGCATCGGACATACACGATAATTAATTGTCTATTTTATTACATAAGATGCACATAATTTTATAACACGGACTAGCTGCATGCCGAAATGAATATTAAAAGTATTCTATTCGACTAATAACATTAATCACCGTCATCTTCGCCAAACGTCATGTGGTGTCGAAAATGATTAGGGATGCCCAATGTTGCATTTTTTTAATCACATTTTGAATTTATTTCGAATAAAGTGCGAATAGAAGTTTGAATAAAACATTCAATTACCATTTCTGTATTATTGTTCCCTTAAAGTATGATTTCAAAACCTTCTATACCTAATGAATGAGGTCATTCTATTTTAAATTATAGGTAGTTAGAATAATGCTGAAGTGAACAAAACCCATATTTCATCATGATCATTATTATTCAGGGTTTTCTAATGACTGTTTAGAAAAGTGTGTGGTTTACTTCTAAATAAACGATCACTAACAATTTACGACAATTAATATAAAAACACTTATAGTTACTTCATGAATTATAAATGTTTTCTTTATAAAAGTAATATTGCAGACTAGATACAGGTGTTATTATTAATATTGTTACAAGTATAGAAGAAGTAGAGAAGTGTCGTGTCATTATAAGTAAAGTAGGACATTGTCATACCTGTTATGGTAGTATTAATATTATCGTATGACAAAGTTGATGTTATACTGTTTGTAACGTATGGCCATAGTAAATCTTATTAAATATCGATAAATCGTGTCGTATTTAGTACCCTATTTTCGACTTCACTAAATGGTCACTTGTCACTTTACAGTCTCTCACATAGACTAAGAATACGCCAGTATATTCTAAGTCTATGGTCTCACTCTGTCAATTACATTGGCATCGCTGTCGCTCGCTCTTCGTAATTATATCGGTGTGTTTTGGTGACTTTCGGGGCTATCTATTGAATATTACGACTTGGCTATTTTAACGGACTCTGATTGCTTTCAAAACGATTTACCTGGCTGTGATTTTCGTAACTGTGTACCTCTCAAAAGATAACCTGGCACTCATAAACGGACTTACGCACACGCAATGGAAAGTGTATTTTGTGTAAATTGTGGCGCTGCTGTTGGTTCTATGTTCTTGGAAGGTGAACAGATTCGTCACTGTGTACAACAATGTACTGCACCACTTTTTGTAATTACATTTTTACTTTGTCTGCATATTCCGAGTCTCGTGATGTATTTAGGAGATGAACAATAAACATGAAATTAAATCTGTGTTTTATTTCTAACTCAAAAATAATAAGTTAATGTAGGTTTAAAACAACCTACTACCTAACTGGTAAGGCTGGTTTCATAGTCACGCGTTTTAACAGCGCCATCCAGACGTAAAGGCTTGCAAATGCACTAGATAATAGACGCGATTATATTCTATGCATTTATATGTTGCCACTTACTTTAGGCTTTAGAACAAAAACTACATACCCAATTATCTAGGTAGGAACTAAAAATAGCTAAATGTTTTGGATATTATTTTACAGTTTCTTAAAAATCACTCGGAGATATGAAAAACCATAATGTTCGTGGTTCGATTATAACCTCACAATCTGATACTTTTTTTGAAATATATCTATTCTGCAGCTAGTCCGCTATAAAAATAAGATCATATAGGAATTTACTAATTATCGAAAATACATCACATAATTTTCCGATGCTCTTGGTTGGGGCGAACAATGTATGGGCGAAGAGCAATGTCCTTTACTACATTTATTTTGTAATTTTCATCCTAAGGTGTTAGTAGCAATTAAAATTTATCCTATTATTAGGTTATCCTATATAAAACAACGTGTTATGTAAAATAATAAACAAAACTCGTAATGAACGTAATAACCGCCTCACATATTAAATGACACACAGCTAGCTGTGTGCTATAATAAAACATGACGTTGAAGAATGTGGTATTATGAAGAGAGAGTAATTTCAAGACATTTAATGAGGTTAAACATTTACTAGTTACTCAAGACTATGAAAATAATCATACATCACTTCACTTCTAAAGTCTTACATACTAACATATGACGGGTTAGGTCCCATAATAAATCAACCAAAAGCAAGCTATACTTAGACAGTTAGTGATCCAGGCAACCAAACCCCCTTTATTTTATACCGACTACCTCAGAATGTATGTTACAGTTGTAGTATGTATATATTTATGCATCCTGTAACTGATGTCAATTGTTGCCTTCATTTTTGAAATGGTGATTTAAAAGCTTTTATTTGATACATTATACCATTATTTGGAAATCAATGACTTTAGCTTCCTATTTTACTCCCCCAACCTAACTCCATCAATAAAGAATGTCACACTTCAATCATACAATTTCGTAGACTAATTCACGTATAAGTCTCGGAGAAAAATGTCTGCAACATACACAAACAGACAGATCATTTCATAAGTGTTTCATTTTGCTAATATAATTCGGCCAATCGGGAATAAACAAAATAATTTTATAAAGATAAATATTTAATATTAATATAATGTCTGAACGCACCACGTAGCAGGACCGAAAATTATATATAGCGCTATAAAATTATATAGACGCTCCGACATATATATGTATACGACACATTAGTACCTAGCTCTAATATATATACAATAATCTATGGTACTTAGTGACCTTACTTTGCTCAGTTTAAAAAAACCTGTGATTACGCGTATCGAGAAAAACTTGTACAGTAAAACATTCTCTGAGTACAAAATTTCATCCAAATCGTTTAAGCCGTTGCCTAGAAACCAGCAACAAAAATATTATACATATTTATTTTATTCTTTTTTAATTTAATTACTCGTATTCAAACAAGTATTAAATTGGTTTGATTGTATATCAATAAAACAATGATTTTCTGTCAAAATACAGTAATTAAACATTTTTCGACAAAGCTTTGACCTCATGTTTTTAAAAGTAAGCATAGCGCCAATGCCGTGTAGTGGCGGTGGAAGTATATTCACTACGACATATCTTCCCGTGGGTGCCGTAAGAGGCGACAGAGGGAAACTGATACAGTAGATGGGTATCAGCATCTTTCTGATAATAGCATAACAACAATAAAAAAACTTTGTTTATCAACCCGCTTGCCAGGCTTGGCAACTATAGCAAATATCCCCTCATGAGCAATGACATAAAGATACGGACCCCAGTCCCCGGCAGCCCCGCTATTGTGGCTGGCTACAGTGGCAACCCTGGTAACGGCGGGGCTGGGGGTGCTAAGAATCTCTGGTGGAGGTTCGATTGCCACCTAAGACGACTCAACTTGGCAACATTCAACCCACGCACCCTGAGGACAGACGAGGAGATCCTGGAGCTGGAAGAAGGGATAGACAAGTTGCGTTGGGATTTTATAGGATTATTTGAGGTCCGAAGAGAGGATACGCTAATCCTCGAATCCGGCAACTTGTTCTATCACCTGCAGGGCGACCATCTGTTCCAAGGAGGTGTCGAATTAATCGCCCACAAGTCTCTCGTTAACAGCGTTGTTAAAATTGGGAGTGTGACGTTGAGGGTTGCGTAACTTATACTCAGATTCACCAAACGGTATTCGTTGAAGGTCATACAGGTTTACCCACTAACCTCGGAACATCTCGATGAGGAGGTGGAGAAAATGTATGAGGATATCTCTAGAACCATGCATCCCTCCAAAACCCACTATACGGTGTTAATGGGAGACTTCAACGCAAAACTAGGTACAAGAGAGAATGGCGAGCTGAAGGTAGGGACATTTGGAATAGGGCAACGGAACCCAAGAAGCCAGCAGCTGGCCGAATTCATGGAGAAAGAGGGACTCTTTATGATGAACTCTTTCTACCAGAAGCCGCTCTACAGGAAGTGGACCTGGTCGAGCCCCGACGGTTCGACAAAAAATTTGATTGACTTCATTATGACGACCTGACGACAACTGTTCAGTGATGTCTCAGTGATCGCGAGGGTGAAAACTGGTAGCGATCACCGAATGATTAGAGCCACACTGAACTTAAACGTTAAGTTGGAGAGGTGTCGTCTAATGAAGTCAACGCTCCGTCCCCCTCGTGCTCTAATCCAAAGTCCCGAAACCTTTCAGCTCGAGTTACAAAACCGTTTCCAGTGCCTAGAAGTTTGCAATGCAGTGGATGATATGAATGGCAAGCTCGTGCAAACTGTCGATGCGGTTGGAGCCAAGGTCTGCAAGATCCGCCGCAGAAGAAAACAAAAACTCTCCGATCACACTCTTAATCTCATGGCTAATAAAGTATTAATATATATAATAAAATAAAGTATTCTAGATACTATCAATATTTATTTTACATCTTTTCAAAATATTCTCCGTCATGCTCTTTACAAAGTTCTATTCGCCAAAATCAACTCTGAAAACACCTTTGCCAGTTTTGATCTGACAGGTCGAAATCGCTTCTTCGTAGGCAGCCGCGGCTTTTCGGCGCTTAAAAAAACTTGCCTTTTATTTTTTCTTTGACTCTTGGGAACAAAAAGCAATCTTTGTTAAATTGTTAAATTAAATGTTTTTGTTCTAAGGGAGGTATGTGAAGAGGCGTTATCGTGATGCAGCATGATTCTCCGAAGCCCGGTCTTTGGTCTTCTCTCCCGCACAGCTTGAAAAGCTTTGGGTAATACAACTGTAGTATACCATTCAGAGTTGACTGACCTACAATTTTCCAGCATTGACATCTACAAATGTCCGCTCCGCGAAAAAAAACTAACCACCATTTTTTTGCCGACGTTACGAGGTCTTTGCAGTTTTGTCGGTAACTGTCCTTCTGAGTAGACCCATACCGATGATTGCCTTTTATTTTCCGGATCATATTGATAGATCCATGTCTCGTCACCAGTAAAGATTTCTGAAACATGCCTAGATGCCCAGTTTTCAAAACGTAGACGCATTTCATGGCACCAATCCACACGAGTCTATTTTTCGCTTTTGGAGAGCAAACGAGGGATCTATCGACAACAAAGCTTTCTCACTCCAAGATGTTGATGTAGGATGGTATGAATGCTCCCCGAACTAATGCCTACAATCTTTTAGATGTCCGTATATGTGATTCGTGGGTCTTCTCGCACCAACATTTCCGTAGTCTATACATTTTCTGCCGTTACTGCTGTTTGCGGGGCCCCGGTTCTTTGGTCATCTTTAAGACTAATTTTACCCCTTTTGAATTCAGCAAAGCACCTAAAAATTGTTGCTCGTGATGGAGCTGAGTCCGCTAATGCTGATTGTAACCGTTGTAAACTTAATTATTCGGTTAAACCATATTTAAAATCATAATATATCATAGCGCGCAAATGTTCACGGTTAAGATCCATCGTTTTAAATGAAAAGCACAAGAAGCGTTGCAGGAAAATTAATAGAACTTTTTTTTTAAATATTGGCTTACGAAGTTATATTTTTAAATAAATTTGCTTTTTAGAAACATACGAGTATAACACGGGTGCGTTCCATTTTTAAATTTCTAGCATCTCAAAACTTATTGAGTGACCTACGTAGACGGGAAATGAAGCTGCAGTCTTCAGTAGATTTGACAGCATACAGGAAACTGAAAAGACAGATCTCCAAATGCATGAAGCGGGACTTACGCAACATTAATACTGCTCATATTGAAGAAGCGATCGAGCGAAACCAAGGCTCCAAAGTCTTTGACAGAGATCTGTCTGCCAGAAAGAGCCAACTGTCGTAGCTGAAGACCAAACATGGCAGCATCGTTTCCGGGACACCTGAGATTTTGAGTGCGATTGAGAGGTTCTATGGGCAGCTGTACACATCATCGTTGGAGCCACACGCAAGTGTGAGTAACGATCCAAGAGCAAGTCTTATCCGACACTATTCCGATTAGAATGGCTCTCCAGCACCTTAAAAACGGCAGGTCCCCGGGCGAGGATGGAATTATAGCGGAGCTTCTGAAAGCGGGTGGAAACCCAGTACTTGAAGTCCTTCAGAAGCTCTTTATTTCCATCCTCCATGGTGGCATTACTCCGGAGGCGTGGAGCAGATATGCGGTTGTCTTATTCTTGAAGAAAGGCGACAACGCTCTCTTAAAGAATTACAGACCGATTTCTCTTCTGAGTCGTCTACGTTCTGTTTTCGAGAGTCATTATGAATCGTCTCGCACATAGATTTGACAACATGCAGCCTCCCGAATAAGCCGATTTCCGAAAAGGCTTTAGTACCATAGACCACATACATACCCTTCGGCAATTTGTACAAAAGACCGAAGAGTACAATCTGCCACTTTGTGTTGTGTATGTGGACTATGAGAAAGCCTTTGATTCCGTCGTAATTTGCTACAGTCCCTTCATCGGTGTCAAGTCGACTGTCGGTATATCGAAGTGCTGAAGTATTTGTAAAGTATGGCTAGGACCTAAGCACTATGCTCAATGACCTCAAAAGTGTCTCCCAACGGATAGGTCTTAAGATGAACATGGACGTATAAGGAAGCTCAAGGTCGCTCAGCGAGCTATAGAGAGGGCTATGCTCGGGGTTTCTCTACGTGATAAACTTAAAAACGATAATATCCGCAGTAGAACCATAGTTACCGATAGCCCCACGAATTAGTAAGCTTAAGTGGCAATGGGCTGGCCATATAGCTCAAAGAACCGACAACTGATGGGAAAGAAAGATACTTGAGTGGCAGCCTCGTACCGGCAGGCGAAGTGTAGGACGTTCGCCCACTAGATGGAGTGACGACCTGGTAAGACTTGCAGGAAGTCGATGGATGCAGGTGGCTCAGGACCGTGCTTTGTGGCATTTCTTGGGAGAGGCCTATTTTCAGCAGTGGACTTGTGAAGGGCTGTAATGACGATGATGAATATACTATGATGTACCTTTTTGCTCTGTGTAATCCCAAGCCCAAAAAAAATTCTCAGATTTTTCACAAAAGAACTGATCCAGATGGTTTGCAACTTCAATAGAAGTAAAAGAAACCAAACAAGCTGTTCAAAACGATTCAATGGGCGCAAGTTCAAAAGAGTACGGTTGATGAATCAAAATATGCCAGTTAAGTTTGCAAAAGGTTCTGTGTGGTGGCCAAATTCACTTGTGTTTTAACAATATCTTAACGGAAAACGATTTCCTTTTTATTTTCTTATTCAGCTTACTCGTTTTAATTCACGTAGTTGTGCCTCGTTGGTCTAGTGGTTGTAAATGCGACTGCTGATCATTAGGTCCCGGGTTTGAATCCCGAGTTGGGGCAAAAAAAAATCATGCTTGCATGAGCTTGCGCATACACTTGGGCACTATAGTCCTGTCCTGCGTCGATAGCTAGTCTCTGTTGAGACTGGCTGCCGTAACTGAAATTCGGTGTGACATTATTATTATAGTTGTTAATAGTATTTTTATGAAGTACCTAGTAGTTTTATTTTTTAGTTAAAGCTCATAAAAATGCTACCAAATACATATTATATACTGTGTGATTGGATCCGTCTGGGTATCTGCCAACCGCTTAACTATTTCTGCCTCCAAATAGCAGTACTGGTACTGCTGTGTTTCGGTTTGTAGAGTATAGAGCCAGTATAATTACAGGCATTTCATCTTAATCCTCAGAGGTTTCAAAGCATCTGTAGCCTTTTTTGTTTTTTGTTCCTCGTCTTTCATTGGCTCATTGCCACTTCAACTAACTGATTCGCTAGGCTATGTCAGTTACTCCTGTTCTTCTGCGAATATCCTCTTAACGAATTTTATTCCTCAAAAAAATTCCTTTTTTTCCATCACTTTCTTTTTACACGAATATATTTATTTGTCTTCAACCTCCGCCGGTTACCCAAAACGTGAAAATCGTAAAATAAAAATTGCTATCACATATTTTCTAAACTACTAATATCTAATTTTTTTTCTCTTAAGAATTCTTGCCCTTTGTGAAATTTGTAAACGGACGGAAAGACCACGAAGCAAATACAAAGATAAGATGGCATAAGCAACTGCGCACTGTGATTCTAACTAGGTTCTGACGTCATCACAGTGGGCGTGGCTTTACTTAGTATACTGTCAGCGTTCGTCCTGTGCGCTTATGTGTCGAAAATTGCAAATCGGTGTATTTTCGTAGTATTAAGAAGAAAAGGATGAAGTGTTGTGTTTTATCATGTAAAAAATACTCAGATAGACGCTCCGATACTATGGATTGCATCACATTTCATTTGTAAGTAATTTTATACCTAATTTATTAAAAAGGTTCTAGAAAAATCTCTGCGTCAGCTTTCAAATGCAATTAAATATATTCGACACTAGATGACGACACATTGTGTCATGGGAACTAAAAATATAAAGGTACGTAGAGCTCAGTATTGGTAAAATAATCATACGAGGGTGTTGAAATTTGTTTTGCATTCAGTCCTAAAGAATTTTATAGAAATAAAAAATAAAAATAATATTAATGAAATATAAAAATAATATTCATAATATTATTTTTATAGTTTTTATAATCATTTTGTGAACATGCCGCCATCTATCGTCTGAGTAGCTAAACTACATTGCAACATCGATATGGAACGATGTGAGTAGTTTTACTATTTATCGGTAGATGTAAAATAGGATAGTGAAATGTAACTACAACACCTCCTCTTTGTATTTGCTCCGTGGGAAAGACAATAGCAAATTATTGTGCTCCTTTGATATACGCATTACTAAAAACAAAGCAAACTGTTTAGTTCCAATGCGTAGAATTTCGACAACAAAGGGGTGAAGACTTGCTGACCGTCTGATTGTACGATGATGGAAAGAGGAGGAAGGATTTAAATCAGATTTTAAATGTGAATAAATGTTAAAATTAAAATTATATAATAAGAGCAAGGCATAGATCAACGATATGTTATTATAAAAACCAAGTGAGCATATACAAAAAGCAAAGGAAAATTTAAAGTTGCGAAATTTTCAGAAGAATTAACTTTCCGAATTTGCCTTTGTAACAGTTCACAAAAGCAATTTTCATGTCAAACACTTTTACAGATCGTGTCTAACTTAAAGCAAATTTGTGTATGCGAGTTTTTTTTTAAAAAATCAGCAAAATTTGAGTGGACGAACCCTTCTCAACATATTGGACATCGTGCTTTATCTACTACATCAGAAACTAGATTTTTATTCCTATAAAATTCATAAATAATATACGACCAGGATCAACATTTGCTTGCAAAATTGAATTACATCGATTTTTGTCATATCTTACTACATAAATAAAATATATACATATTAAGGTTATGACCGCCGCCCATGGACAACCGCAATACCAAGGGAAGCAGGTACGTTGCCGGTCTTTTAAAAAGGACGGATACTTGTTTCTTGAATCAATCTTATTAGGAGATAAGACGTAGATGTAATAACAACATGCCGTGGTCGTGTTAGCTCAAAGGCTAAGCGCTTGCTATAGAAATTTACACATCACGCGTGCAAATCAAGTTCAATCCCCTCCGGCATCAATGATATTGTTAAAAGCTATTGTAATTAACTACATGCCTACCAGTGAATAAAAACATCATATGAAACGTATAAACTTCTTTTCTTTATTTATCCGTCCGTAAAAGTTCATTGCTGGTTATAGACTTCTCCCGTTGTAGAGAGTATTTCCGAGAGATGTTCGTCACTCTTGACGATCGGTATTTGATACTGTTCCCTATTGCCGTTCTGTGTATTTTACGCCTGACTTAAAGAAATGGCTATACCACTATCTATTAGAAGCCATCAGATGTTTCAGATTTATGTTGTAGCACGAATGGGTTGGCTCGGCTTGATCAAATAGCACCTTTATGTTGCCGTGTATGGTGAGTGTAGAGAACTGGAGAACCTTTTCACTGGAAGTGCGGCATTCCATCGCAGTCCTCAGGGGTAACAAAGCATATGCATTTTATTCTTAATCGAGGATAGATGTAGATGTCTATGTGCCACAGCATCCACTTACCATCAGTTTGACTGTATGCTCATTTGTCCCTTATCCTGTAAAAAAAATATAGTGTAGGAAGGGGGAGGATTTGAATTGTCGTGCTTAACAGGCTGGCTGGCGATTGTAACACCGTATGTCTCACACCTTTGCTACTGCTCACCATCGCCGTCCGTCATTGTGTAATATTAATTCATTTTATCAAATAAATACAATAAGCTTTTTAAATACAGAGCTTAAACATATAAAAGAACAGACAAACAAAGAATATGAATCGTTCAGAAAAATATTCAGAAAGTTCCACATTCAATAGATTTTTACCTTTCATACTTTATTTTTACAAAACACTGTTGCATTTATTTGTTTTGTCCATTGCGATATTAAAATTATTTTTAAGTAAAATAAAAGGATGTACATATTTATTTCAAAATGCTTTTATCAGGTGAATGCTCGTAAAATTCAAAATGATATTATGAACTAGCTTTTACCGCAACTTCGTCCTTTCGAATTTAAACAGAAAAACCTGCAGATCTACAATAGTGGTCTTGGGGCAGGAGTCATCTATCGAAAACCACTTTAATCCAGTTTTTTTTTACTTATATCTATGTAATATGTGATATGGAAAGATGCTCACAATGAAAATTTATGATCTATTAAATTCGTAGAAAAAAGGTCTTATAAACTTATCCTTTAACATTCACAGTTTTCTTGCAAAATGGTGTTGAAGTAAAAGAAATATATTAAATCTTTTGCAGCGTGTCTACACTACATTGCTTAAGAAATAGCCCGACCAGGGAAGAGATGCGTAAAGGCTTCGTCACAAAACGAGACATTAACTTGTTTGCCATTTTATGTAATATAAATTAATAGTAAAAAAACATTTTTAAAAACAAGCATATATTTAAATGCTCTAAAAGAAGAAAATATAATTTTAAATTAAATTAAACCTATCAATTTATTACATTTCACAATTTATATGATATAAAAGCTTGTCGCGAGATTTGCCTATTTTATAAAAACATATTTTTTTATTAGAATTACTTATGTCAATATCAAGTTATATAATATTGTATTCTTGTTTATGTACCCAGGTAAATTTCACGACAAGCATTTATATCATATAAATGGTGTAATGCAATAAATTGATGGGTTTAATTTAATTTAAAGTTAATTTTCTTCTTTTTAGAGCATTTAAATAAAAGCTTGTTTTTAAAAATGTTTTTTTTTGCTAGTAATTTATTTTCTATTTCTCAGTTATCGTTGGACATGTTTCTAAGTCTGTTCATTTCATTTAATGCGTCGTTGTTGGTTTATTACCATCTTGAATTTTTTATTGCCAGTAGATGATCCTTGTCGGACCTCACAACATTTGTTCGAGAACCACCAAACTATCGCTAACCTTTACCGAGTTATAAATCTATAAAATTGGTATGGCGGCCATCTTGTCTTCCGCAATTTTTTTTTTCACCACCGCTATAATTTGCCCAGGGTGAAGGTCGATATTAGTTAAGACACGACCCCGCTTAGTCTTACCGTTTAGCCGGGCAGTAGTACACCATCTCCTCGAAGAGCTGAACGCGGACGTCATTTTATTCGTATCCTTTTCAGTGAACAAAGGGTTCATCATGTTATCATCATTTTAATCCATATGATCATTTGATATCTATATTATGGGGGGAATAAAAAATATAGTCAATCATCTATGGGAGTCCACCATATCGGATTTAGAGTGACGTGATATTATTTTTCGTATTCTAGCCAGCAAACCCTTTCATATATAATACCCATATTTTTTTTATTTAATATTCTTTATTGCACACCATACAAAAATTACAGAAATTGTTTATATAAAAGAAGTAGGCAATGGGCGGTCTTATTGCTGACAGCAATTTCTTCCAGACAATCAATGAATGGACAGGATTGCACGAATATGACGGGTAGGGCAAATTGGTGTGATAGAAAAAATAGAGGTAAAAAAGAATAAACATATATATATACAAAAATAAAATACGTATATATTGAATTATTTAATTAATTAAATGCAATCGATATGCTAAATATAATATTATATTTTAATGGCTAGTGTGGAAGCGAAGTATTCTTGACAAGTTTCTTAAATACCGGTAGGGATGGTGCGCGTTTTACTGCCAATGGGAGTTCATTTCATAAATGAACAGCCTGTACAGTAAAAGACTTCTTCATAAATTTTCTAGTGTATAGTGGAAAATTCAACTTCAAGCTTTCTGCTGATCTCAAGTTACGCGAATTGGAATCACGAAGAAACTTAAAACGATTTTTGAGGTAAGAAGGGTAAGAAGGATTAAAGAGAACACTATAGAGAAGATGTTGTATGTGAGCATTCCGATGAAGTCGTATTGGCAACCACTTGAGCTTAGTATGAAAAAAAGAGACATGGTCATATTTGCGCAATCCAAATATAAACCTTATGCAAAAATTCTGAATTCGCTCAAGTTTATCAAGCTGAGCTTCGGTGAGATCTAGATAGCTGACGTCTGCATAGTCAAAAATAGGGAAAAAGGAACTTGGCAAGCATAGTTTTGGTGGAAATGGGAAGAAAGTTACGTAATCTACGCAAGGAGGCTGCCGAGGCATAAACTTTACGATTAATTTCTTTGATGTGCTGTCCCCACGACAGATTCTTATCTATGTGGATCCCCAAGTTCTTTACCGAATCTCTGTAAGGAATAATAGTTTTACCAAATACTATATGAGGCAGGTAATCTAGGCTCGACTTAACCAACATTTGCGTGCTGCCCACAATAATGCCTTGCGATTTTGCTGGGTTAACGTGAAGGCCGTATGCATTACTCCACTCAAGAATTCGATCGAGATCTGCATTAATGACATTGATAGCATTGGGGAGATCGTTGGGACAAGCTTTTGTATATATTTGTAGATCATCTGCATAAAGATGGTAGGAAGAAGTTAAATTATTGGATATTGAGTTTATAAAAACTGCAAAAAGTAAAGGAGATAAAACGCCTCCCTGCGGTACACCAACACATACGTTACACCAAGATGATAATGTATCGTCGATACGTATACGTTGCTGGCGACCAGACAGGTAACTCCGAAACCAACCAATCGCTGTTGGAGATACGTTAAGAGAGCGCATGATGCCGAGTAGGACGTCATGGTCAACGGTATTAAAAGCATTACTGAAATCTAATAAACAAAGAACAGTCACTTCATCGTGTTCCATTCCTAATCGGATATCATCGATGATGTTCACCAATGCTGTGGTAGTACTGTGTCCAGGTCGGAATCTTGACTGTAAAGGATTAAAAAGAGCATTTGCGCAAAGAAAACTGTTGAACTGTGTGTAAACAAGTCGTTCAAGGACTTTAGATAAGGGCAGTAAAGAGATAGGACGATGTTCAGAAACGGATACAGGATTACTTTTCTTTGGAATAGGAATAATTTCTGCATTTTCCAAAATGATGGAAAACTACTTGTAGAAATGGAGAAGTTAAGGATATGACAATTAATAGGAAGAAAAATATCAAGAATGGGAAGAATCATGTTACGAGTAACACAGTCACTTTTGACTGCATTTGAAGTAATAGATATAACGCTCTTCTTAACGTCACAAACAGAGAATGGTTTGAAAACAAAAGAGAAATGATTGGGAGTGGGAATATTTTAAAGATATGTTAGTGTATTAGCCTTAGTGGTGCTATCTAAGCAGGACAAAGAAGAGAAATGTTTATTTAAACGATTAACGTTGAAATCGTTTGTCGTTGGACTATTCTTAGATTTCCCAACACCCAATGATTTAAGAAATTTCCAGACCTTTGCTTTATCACCATTTTCGACTGATTTATGAATATGAAGGCGTTGAGCATCCCTACACACCTTATTGCAGTGATTGCGAATGTTAATATACTTTTCCCTATTAAACGCATTCGGCTTACGTTTAAACTTAGCCTTAGCTATCGCTTTTTTATTGATAATAGATTTAATATTATCAGTAAGCCAAGGTGATGGACGATGTTTAATTTTGACTACGCGTACAAGTGCATGCACATCAAAGATTTTTATAAGGGCAGAAGTAAAGATTGAAACCTTATTATCTAGATTATCTGCGCTTAAAAAGATTTGACCAGTCCCTAAGCAACGCATCCTTACGAAGACTGTCTATATTCATGCCACCAAAATTACGCTGCAGTAGAATTTTTGGCTTAAATTTGGGAGATCGGGTTTTATAAGATTGAAAGATTAGGTCATGAAATGAAAATGCATCGGCCGTATATTGACCGTGCTTCGTGACAAAGTTACAAATGGAAACAAAAATAAGGTCAAGGAGAGAGGGAGTCGAGTTTGGAAAATGATGCGTTGCATTCAGCGGTAAAATAGAGAGATTACTAGAATATAAGATTGACTGAAGAGAAGAAGCCCTGGCATCTTGTTTAAGGAGGCAAGTGTTAAAGTCACCCATTATAATCTTGTATGAATAGGAGGGAGTAAGTTTATCTAAGATATTTTGGAATGAGTTGAAGAAGTCAATATGCATAGAAGGGCAGTAATAAACACCAAGAAGAACTTTAGAGTGAGATAGTGTGACTTCAATAAAAAGATGCTCATCGGCATTAGGCGGCGGTGGTTGTGCAGACACATCGACAATAGTGAAAGGAATGTGTGAACGTAGATAAATGGCAACACCTCCACCGCCACCTACCGATCGATCGTTTCGTATTAATTGGAAGCCGGGAAGATTGTAACGGGTAGAGGGAAAACAAGGCTTCAGCCACGATTCAGAAATAAGAACAGCATGTATATTTTTACAAGTAAAAGTTGTCAGCATATCGGGGAAGTGGGCCGGAATGCTCTGTGCATTTATATGAACAACATTGAAGTTGTTAGGGGCATCAGAAAACTGCGAAACAAGAAACTCTGAGAGATGAGTGGAAATACAACTTCCACTATCACTTACCATAGAACCAAAACTGTCATCATCAGCAGTGAAAAACATCTCACTTTCGCCACTATTATAGAAGTTAATAAAAAATGATTTCACTTTACTTATTGTGTTTCGCTCATCAAGCCCTTTCATTTGATACCTACATCATAGGGCTTACTATGGAAATTATAAATCACCATTTTATGACATCCGCCATATTGGATTTAGAATGACATCACTTCACTTCTAGCCCGATAGCTTCAATGGAAGTGGGCGAAATATTGATTTCAAAATGCTAGGACATACATACAAGTGAAGTTAAATAAAATCTTTTAAAAAACGGTCAAATTTATTTATCATTTTAGCACTTCTGTAATTTAAAATGACTAGCAAGGAACCGGCGAAAAAGATATTTTTGAAAAATTTTTGTCGGAACATCGCCCGTGATATAAAATGATGTATTGGAAAATATTTTTCCACCGCAAAGCTACGTTTGTCCTTCAACCTTTCTTACATTTTTATTAGAGGAATGATTTGTACTTACCGTACTTTAGCCATATGATGCCCAGGGTGGATGAACTATCTTCATTATAATTAAGTTTATACGGAACACTCAGTGCGCGAGTCTTACTCGCACTTGTTCGGTTTTTTAAATAAAAAAGCAAATAACGTAAAATGAAAATAAAAAAAAATCAGCCAGACAGTGCTACCTCGGGTGAAACAATTTTCTCTTCTTTCAGTTTGTTCCGGAGAACTGTCCGAGTTGAAATGTTTAATTTTTTTACTAAAATATACTACTTTACTTAGAAAATTTAGTAATATATAAAAAAACATTTCTATAATTATACATAATTTTTTATCACTAAGTTTTGTCAAGGATTTCAATTTCTTACTTTTAGATTACTGTTTTAAAATTAGTACTATATAATCCGAAATGCTCCACTAGTAATTCATAATTTCATTTTCGTGGCGAACTTTCAAGACGCTGGATAATCTAAGTAATTATCTCGTAATTACACTTTACCACAAGATGACATTGTTCCACGTCATGTTATATCAAGTAGCTGTGTAACATTTAATATTTGAAGCGTTGTAGCGAGTAATCGTTATTATGAGCAGTAAAATCACATATAATAATTACAATAAGCCTGCAACGTACGATGAAATGTTTCACATGTACCTTAGAATCTTCTCGAATCAGTTATACTGAAAAAATAACTTAACCTTCAGTATATTGAGTATTCTGTATCATAATTACCTACATAGGCCTCCCCCAAGGAATGCCACAAAGCACGGTCCCGAGCCACCTGCATCCATTGACTTCCTGCATGTCTTACCAGGTCGTCACTCCATCTAGTGGGGGGACGGCCTACACTTCGTCCGCCGGTACGAGGCCGCCACTCGAGAACCTTTTTTCACCATCGGTTGTCGGTTCTTCGAGCTATATGGCCGGCCCATTGCCACTTCAGCTTACTAATCCGTTGGGCTATGTCGGTCACTCTGGTTCTACTGCGGATATCCTCATTTTTAAGTTTATCATGCAGAGAAACTCCGAGCATAGCCATCTCCATAGCTCGCTGAGCGACCTTAAACTTCCTCATCCGGCCAGCAGTGAAGGACCACGTCTCAGTTCCATAGGTCATCACTGGCAACACGCACTGGTTGTACAGTCTCGTTTTCAAGTTTGAGGTATACCTGACGAGAAGATGTGCCGTAATTTCCCGAACGCTGCCCAGCCGAGTTGAATCCGTCGATTGACCTCTCGGTCGAAGTTGGACATACCTAGTCGGACTATTTGTCCCAGGTAAACATACTCGTCAACAACTTCGAGCTTAGTGCTCCCAACAACTACCGGCATAGGTGTGACATGGACGGTATAAATGATCTTTGTTTTGTCCATGTTCATCTTAAGACCTATCCGTTGGGAGGCACTATTGAGGTCATTGAGCATAGTGCTTAGGTCCTCCAGCGAAAATACTTCTTCTACTACTAAAAAATAATTTCAACCGTTTCTCTACAAAAATATTCTGAGGAGAGGTATCAAGTTAAAATTAATGTCAAGTAGGTCTACAGTCCATAGGAAATGTTAAAAAAATCTAAATCATTTATATATTATATCGCATTCATAACATACGGCAATTTATGTCATACTTGCAAACTCACTCACCAAAACCTATAGGGTACTTCCCGTTGATCTAGAATTATGAAATTTGCCAAGAAACAATAAGGTTTGCAAATTGAGACGCGTATTAGATACTACACTTATTTAGTATACACAATATTGTCTATATTAAAATAATACTTTCAACCATATTCCTACAAAAATATTCTGTGCACAAAATATATTCATATAGTATTTGCAGATATAACATAGATTTTTCGATTTGATATGCTATGAAATAAGATATTAGGTTTATCATGTAGGGGCGATATAAGAATATCCACTACCCCATATCGTCCCGTGGGTTTCGTAAGAGACGACAAAGGGAAACTGAAACAGGAGATTGGCAGCAGCATCTTCCTATTATCAACACAAAATAATAAATAAATTGCGGTTACCAACCCGTCAGCCAAGCGTGGCAACTATAGTAAAATCCCCCCTATGAGGCTCTTGGGGGTGGCCTATAGGGAAGATATTAGGAAAAGATAAAGCAAATTAACAGCCAATATGTATAACCCACACAAAGACTTCCTTTTATTTCTGAGAAAGTTTTTGGGTAGAGAAGAGTTTTATCACGCTTTTCCAATGCGTGTTATCAAACTTCACATGTCCTCCAATTATTTTAATCAGGTTCCTCACAATGTGTTTATTTATCGCCAAGCATGTCGTAAATAAGCAGTAAAAATGCAATTAAAAACCTCATAGGTGCAGCGGAGATCAAACTCGGTTTGCTCGTGTTCTGTAAATCTTACGACGAGCTCTTATCTCCATAGCTAGCACCGTTCCTTGGGTAGATTTAATATACAATTCTTAATATTGTAATAAAATGTTGAAAGTATAAAATATTAAAACAATAAAGACTATTTTAGTCAAAAAGTTAAAAATAACCGATTATTTTAAGTATAGATTTTGAAATTTCAAGGTTCAATCCACTAATAACAGCGATCATTCGTTATGTTATATAGTTCTTACGAAAACGCCGCCGGTAAAATTGCCCGACCTTTCGTCTACAATGAAAATAGTACAAATTATGGTTATCACTGTGATAATGCTTACTCCTATACTACCCCGGATTTGATTATTAATAAAAAATCTTTGAGTTAAGAGTTGATTCACTAAAAGTAAGTAAGTATGCAGTTTTTGTGATGGTGATGGAATTTTTAATAAATTATGAAAAAAAAAAGTTATTAAAATTATCAGACAATAAAATAAAATTAAGGGTAAGAGAAGCTGTCATGAAAAATGATGGGGAAAAATGACCAAGGGTGTTTTGTTTCTGTAAGATAACGCGTCGGTTCACAAGAGCAAAGTTGCAATGGCTGTTCTTTACAAATACGGATTCGTGCCACTTGTTTTTTTATCTTAGAGTCTAGCCTTAGCCGCCAGCGACATTTATTTATTTGAAAATTAAAAAAAGAGTTGATTAAAGGAAGTTTTCTGATCATAATCAAATCAAGGAGGCTATTTCGACCCATTTTGAGGAAAAATATGCGGGTAGAGTCCAAACCGGGGTTGCTCGCTTTCTTTCTGTGCAATGTACCATAAATTACATTTAGGGACTGAAGGTATACGTACGTGCAAAGTCCGCCAACACGCACTGGAGCAGTGCGGCAGACTAAATGTCGAAGAAACCCTCTCAGAAATGAGAGGACGAACCAAGAAAAGAACGAAATTCGGATGTAGAATCAAAGATCTATAAAAACGAAAACTTGTTTGTCAACTAAAAATTAAACTTCAGTACGTATAAATATATTCAATAAGGTAGTTACGGCATTGATCAATGAGATAGTAGCCAACTTTCCAAGGTGAAATAATACTGCAAAAAGCAATAAGAATCTTTGTTACATAATTCTTGGGAGTTGTAAAATTTACAAGTATATTGCTTCTCTTGGTCCACATTCATGTATATAGGGCGGGCACATTATGTTTTATATATAGTTTCGAATAAATTTCGCAGGTACATAGAATAGGATTAACTTCATTAAATTTGAATTCTCATTCTTCATCATCATCCCGTAAAAGTCCACTGCAAGCGATTGGCCTCTACTGTTGTAGGGAAGATTTGCATTGATCGTCACGCTGCTGCACGTCATCAATTTAGATATTTACATCTACCGTAGACAAGATGGTATTCCGATATCTATGGAAAGCCATATGATTTTCTTAGTATTTCATATATATAAATGCTTCATCCTATACTCACGTGACGAAATGGGGTAATGGATTCTCTTACGCCGTCATCACATCATGTTGAAATTTAATTCAACTAATTTATTTCATAAAAATTCATAAAAAAATACATTTAATAGGTTAAAATATCATGCAGGTTAAATTGTAATTCAGACTACAATTAATATGAGATCTTTTACTTTTATTATTTTTGTGTCCTGTTTCCGTAAATGGTTTAAATTCGTCAAAATACATAAAATAACATTATATATATTATATATAGCAATATCCAAACCTGAGTGTAAATTTAAATTCCGCCTTTAGAATTAAACTGTGGGGGTAAGCGGGAAGTTAAAAAAATCATCGTATGAGATTTGAATCAAAAGGTTTTATGAGCATTATTTAAAAATAATTAAAATACAAAAGATATTAATAGTTTCAAAATATTAATAATATGAAACTACTTTTACGGATTATATCGCGTTTAATTATCTTATTTTTATTAATTTCCGACGTTTCGGGTGCTTTACAGCACCCATGCTCACCTCAGTCCCCGTGACTCAAAGTATTTGAATAAATATATTGAAAATATATTGAATAAAAGTACTCAAAGTAGTTTTATTCAATGTGTAGTGTTCGCGTAAATATAAGAAATCATTATATTATTAATATCTTTTTGGTTTATTCGAAAAGAAAAAAATCATAATAAAGTTAATTAACAATTCTAGTGCTATTACGAGTAATAGTAATTGATTATAATTTAAACAATTTGACCGTTTTAAATTTTTGGTTTTGGGATGCCTATTTTATATCACTTATGCTTTGTTATTAAGACTAATCGTTGTGCGAGTATAGATTGCATTTAACCGATTTTTATTCATGAAATAAATAACATTTTTTACGCAATAATAATAACGCTATAGCGAACAGCATTACTATTGCAATGGTATCGGCATTGCGCTAGCCATTGCGGTTGGGCAAATATAAATAATCAAAATCGCTTCTAAGTAAGCGTTTTCGCGAAGATGCCTATGCGGCTCTTTAAAAATGGTACTAAGCCAAATTGCTTGATTTATTTCTCGTTGCAGAGAAACTTAAAGTAAGTAAAGTTTCTTTTCTTAAACAAAAAAAATCGTACCATCGCTACCCTGGGTGATAGAATTGAGTTAATTTATTACTATATATCTGAATATATTTTGGCATACGTGCATAATTGTAACACATAAATATATCTCAGCTAGTAAATTTCCAACAACAACAATCAATATCATTGGCCCAATAAATGTACATTATACACATTTCTTTACCAACAGTTACCATCATATAATAAATTTAAAGTTTGTAATGTAGGTAACATTACAAACTTTGAATTCTCTCGTCTCCTAACCGATCGTCGTTTTTCCAAGTTTACGATTAAATTCCGGCTGGACGTATAGTTCACTTTCATCATTCATCATTACAGTACTTCACAAGTCCACTGCTGAACATAGGCCTCCCCCAAGGAATGCCACAAAGCACGGTCATGAGCCACCTACACCCATCGACTTCCTGCATGTCTTACTAGCTCGTCACTCCATCTAGTGTGGGGTCGCCCTACACTTCGTCTACCGATACGAGGCTGCCACTCGAGAATCTTTTTTCCCCATCGGTTGTCGGTTCTTCGAGTCCTATGGCCGACTCATTGCCACTTCAGCTTACTAATCCATTGCGCTATGTCGGGCTACTGCGGATATCCTCATTTCTAAGTTTATCACGCAGAGAAACCCCGAGCATAGCTCTTTCCATAGCTCGCTGAGCAATCTTGAGTTTCCTCATACGGCCACCAGTGAAGTACCACGTCTCAGATCTAATGGCACACGAACTGCTTGTACACTCTCGTCTTCAAGTTTTGAGGTATACCTGACAAGAAGATCTATCGTAATTTCCCGAACGCTGCCCAGCCGAGTTGAATCTGTCGATTGACTTTTCGGTCGAAGTTGAACTTACCTAGTCGGACTATTTGTCTCAGGTAAACATATTCGTCAACAACTTCGAGCGTAGTGCTCCTAACTACTACCGGCATAGGTGTGAAATGGACGTTACACATGATTTTTGTTTTGAGATACTATTGAGGTCATTGAGCATAGTGCTTAGGTCCTCCAGCAATTCTGCCATAAGGACTATATCGTCGGCAAATCGAAGGTGAGTGGTGTACTCGCCATTGACGTTAATACCTAATCATTTCCAGTCCAGTAGCTTCAAAACGTCTTACAATGCAGCGGTGACTAGTTTCAGGATTATAACGTCACCCTGTCCTACACCTCTCTGCAGTTGGATAGGTTTCGTACTTTGGTTCTGTACTCGGATAGCCATCGTAGCCCTACTGTACAAACACTTCAGCACTTCGATATACCGACAGTCAACTTCGCGCTGCTGAAGGGACTGCAGCACCGCCCAAATTTCGACGGAATCAAAGGCTTTTTCATAGTCCACACACACAAGACATAGTGGCGGATTGTACTCCTCGGTCTTCTGTACAATTTGCCGAAAGGTATGTATGTGGTCTATGGTGCTGAAGCCTTTTTCGGAAACCAGCTTGTTCTGGAGGCTTGTGGTCGTCGAGTCTGCGTGCTAGACGATTCGTAATGACTCTCGAATACAGCACGTAGACGCGGCTCAGAAGGGAAATTGGTCTGTAGTTCTTCAAGAGAGCGTTGTCATCTTTCTTGAAGAACAAGACCTACGCAATTCTGCTCCACGCCTCCGGAGTAGTGCCATCATGAAGGACGGAATTAAAGAACTTCTGAAGGACTTCAAGTACCGATTTTCCACCCGCTTTCAGAAGCTCCGCTGTAATTCCATCCTCACCCGGGGATTTACCGTTGTTAAGGTGCTGGAAAACCATTCTAATGGAAAACCATTCTAATCTCACTCAGACTGACGCCCGGAATATTATCGGAATAGTGTCGGATAAGACTTGCTCTCGGATCGTTACTCACACTTGCGTGTAGCTCCAAAGATGATGTGTACAGCTGCCCATAGAACCTCTCAATCTCACTCAAAATCTCAGGTGCCCCGAAAACGATGCTGCCACATTCGGTCTTCAATTTCGACAGTTGACTTTTTCTGATAGACAGATCTCTGGGAAAGAATATGGAGCCCTGGTTCCGCTCAATCGCTTCTTCAATACGAGCTGTATTAAAGTTGCGTAAGTCCCGCCGCATGCATTTGGAAATCTGTCTGTTCAGTTGCCTGTATTCTGTCAAATCTGCTGAAAACTGAAGCGTCATATCCAGTCTAATAGCCATGAGATTAAGAGTGTGATCGGGGAGTTTTTGTGTTTTTGGTGACATTTTATATATATTTTTTATTAAAACCTTGTTATTTTTAATCTTTTATTCTAATAAGGTTAGCTCGACTATGGACAATCATTGGCTTTATATTTTACATTACATTTCTATGATTGGGCAGATGATAAGTCTAAAACATCATTATCTTAAGAACTCGTAGTAAAAAATGTTGTACGGGTAGTACTCAATTACCACATTCTATTGTTGTTCTTCGTTCTTTAAATATAACGTATTACTTATATTCATTTTCACTTTCTAATTATAGAACATATTCATGTTTAAATTTATGTGAATGACACTTAGTAAACAACGTTCACTTAGAGTAAACAACGATAACACAAAATAAAATATTATTTATAATTATAATTAATCTGTAATACAACAAGGAACTACGTAATAGTAATCTCGTTCCTTAACTCTTGATGGGCAAACTTAGTCGCTTGTGCACTGGCATGCCAGAACAGATTAACACGAACAAATTACTTTCATAAAGTTGTGTCATTGTCGTTGTACTCTAATGAACTAAGTAAAACGATCACAAAACCTTTCAATTTTCTTTTTCAAAAATACATCCCAAAATTATGACAATTATTGTAAAGTTGTCCATACACGTCGTACTCCCTGCCTTACCATCGCTCAAACAGAGAGGACACTCGAATCGTATCCATATACGTCCAAACCTGCACATCAATTACAGCTGGATTTCGAATACAAATAATTGACCCAGTTATGTAACCACTAAGCCATGCGGTTAATATATAAAATTTATTTACCCCGTCTCCATAATATTGAAAGAAACATAGAAATAAAAGACGTTTATACCAGTTAAAGCGTATAGCACAAAATTTAAAAAGGAATAATAGGAAAAAGACAAATATAACAAATTTTAACCAAAAATATAAAAAATATAAGAGAATATACATTTAAAAAAGCCTATGCTGCAACATGAAATTGCGAAATGGAGCGGTCTCCCCCAGGCAGCTCGAGTTTCTATGCGCTTGCTCTCAATGTGACTGAAAATTAAAATAAATTATAAGTGCACTTAGTCTTTTTAATATTTAGTATTTTTATTAAAATAGAATGTGAATGTAATGACTATAGTCTTAGACATCCAATAAAAGTCAAAGGTAAATAAACACCCATGACAAAATGGGAAATATAAAATAAGTTAATAGAAATCTTCTGACTATTGGTTATTGACCACGGTTGTTGAATACGGTTGTTCAACTACGGTTGTTCACTATCAGTTGGTCACTATATATTTCAAAATATTTCTTCAGATTATTATGGTAGTATCAAATATTTATTAGTAGTAGCTGGTTTTATCAACACTGTCTGACTAGCCGCTATTATCAACTAAAATAGCTATTTCTATCATTTGTGTAACTGCAAATATCAGTTACCACGTTGTACAACTAGTTATCACTATCACTTGTAACTACGAATATCAGTTACCACGTTATGCGACTAGCTATCACTTTCAAATATGTAACTGCGAATATCAGTAACTATGTTGCTAGCTACTTCACTGTTCACTATCTTCTGCTACTAGTCACTTCAGCTACTACTGCTCTGATTGGTCGACATTTCTTTGTATATAATAAGAGATATTTTCTTAACTATTATCAAATTCGATATTCTATACTAACATATTAAGGTTATAAATATGTTGTAAAACTATATCAATACACTTTTCACTTAGTTTTGTCAGTAATTTCACTTTTAATCACTTCGTTTCTTAACACTATTTGGCCGTCACGAACAGAAATAAAATGATTGTCCTTTAGCTGTACCACAAAAATGTGGCAAATGCTTTATAACTACTTTTTTTTTAACGTATTTTATGTAGTTTGTGATTCTTCGGGCCAACAGATACGAGCTTAAAGGCCCGTTAACAAACAAAAGTAAAAATTGAAAATCACGTTACAAATGCTTCTGATTATTCGAAAGTTTTGGTACTTAACCCTGCAGTGGTCGCGTGGATTACAATGGTAATCCACTGTAACAAAATATAAAATTAAAGAAAAGTCTTTTGCGTGATTATTTCGGCGCGCCATGTACTTGTAGTTGAATAATCAAAGGACGCGTTCAGTGCAGCGCGAGCGCCTGACGCGTCTGGTTGTGTCACAAGAGATCCGTGAAGTGCTCTGGATTACTATAGTAATCCACGCGACCTATTACGTGAGTATTTTGTGCAATTATATTTTGATGTTTTTATTTATTTTCACTATTATTTTGCAATAATTAACTTTAGTATATAACAGTTATATGTTTATTTATGTACAGCTTTTATATTGATAACGTTTTTTTGTAATTTATCCCAACAGAACAATCATGGATGAAAGGCGTATCGCTCAAATCGAATCTTAGCTTGACGAAGATTATAGCAGTGATGATTTGGAAGATGACGCAAGCTCAAACGACGAAGAAGATTTTCTGGAGGTGCAGGACCACCAATCTGAATCAGAGCAAGAAGAAGAAACTCCAAATGAGCTACCTACCGTAACCGTTTCTGAACTAGGACAAGATGATTCCTCACAAGTTGGCTGCGAGGAGTATTACATTGGTGTGGATAATACTCGCTGGAATAAGACTGCGCCATCGAATAGAGGAAGAACTCGCAGTTACAACATTGTTTTTGTACCTCCAGGACCAAAAGGAATCGCCCGGGAGAAAGCTGCTGCTGAGGATTGTATATCTCTTTTCTTAGATGACGTTGTAATTGATCTGATAGTAAAATATACTAACATAAAGATCGAGCACATTAAACAAAAATATGCCAGAGAACGTGATGCCAAATTGACGGATTCTACTGAAGTAAAGGCATTTCTCGGTATTATTTATTTAGCAGGTGTGTTGAAATTGGGCCGAAGGAGCTGTGAACAAATATTTGAACACAGGAATCACACTGGAATCGATGCCATTTATTTGACGATGTCTGTACAACGTTTTAAATTTCTTCTAAGAAATCTACGATTTGATGATATCAATGATCGCAAAGATCGTGTTATTATTGATAAATTAGCTGCAATACGTGAAGTTTTTGAGATGTTAATCATCAAATTTCAACAACATTTCATTCCAAGTGCAGAAATGACATTGGACGAGCAGCTTGTGGCCTTTAGGGACGTTGCCCTTTAGGCAGTACATACCTAGCAAACCCTCAAAGTATGGGATTAAGATATTTGCCCTTGTCGACGTTCACTACCCATACACACATACAATTTAGAGATTTACGCCGGCAAGCAGCCCGTGGGACCTTTTCATGTGAGCAATGAACGGGCCGACGTAGTGATGCGAGTAGTTCAACCTATCCTTGGGAAAAATCGCAATGTTACCATGGATAATTGGTTTTCGTCGCTAAACGTTGCAAACAACTTTGAGAACAAACTCACAATGGTCGGCACTGTAAGAAAAGATAAAAGAGAAGTTCCTAAGGTGTTTCGTGTGGCACGAGGAAGTTCTGTTTATTCCTCAAAATTTGGTTTTCACACACCCTGCACGTTGGTATCTTATATACCAAAGTCCAACAAAACAGTAATCGTCATGTCTACAATGCATAACGATGCGACGATCGATAACAGTACAGGAGATCACAAAAAACCCGAAATGATCACGTACTACAATCGTACAAAGAATGGTGTTGATTTGGTAGACAAAATGTCCTCGTTATACGACGTATCTAGAAATTCAAGACGATGGCCTCTAACAGTTTTTTTCGATTTACTCAATTTGAGTGCTTTGAATGCTTTATGCATATACACTGCCAACAAAAATTTTGCAAAGGTAGTACGACGTGATTTTCTTATTTCCATGGCATTGGCATGGATGAAACCATCAGCTCACAGAAGATTGGAACAAAAGACATTACCACGAAGTCTGGTATTCAAAATAAAGATTTTCTGGAAGTTCCCAACTGAAAATCAGCCAAGTACTCGGCATTATCGTCAACTAGCAGACTGGGTCGCTGCTATGACTGCGGAAGATCGCGCAATAAGAGCACTCGTCGATCATGCACAGCATGTAATAAATTCGTTTGTCCGGATCATTCCAAATATATATGTTCCTCTTGTTTAAAAAACAATGATTAGATTAGCGATAATTACTTAAAATGATTTATGATCTCATTAAGAAATCAATGTGCCATTTTTGTTTACGAATTAATAAAAGTTTTTTTAAAGTTAAGTTATAAATAAAATAAAAGATATATTTTTTTTGTTTCATTCCGTATGGTACATATTTCTAGTTTTATTACATTCAAAGTGAAATAAATACATTTTGATTCTTAATTTGCAGTTTTTTTTCTGTTTTTTATTTGGATTACAATTGTACTCCACGCGACCGCTTGCGTCAGTTTATAGAGCGCGACACAGCAGGGTTAAACGAATTAAGCAATCGAGGAAGGTGTACGTACATACATTTACATTTCATTTATTTTGCTTTTGTACCTTTATATATATAATTCTTCTGTCGGTGTGTACTGTACTCATCCTAAACGGCTGGACCGATTTGCGATTTGCAGATTTTGAAAGTCTCGTATCGCTGAGCGAAGTGTAGGGCGTCCTAAAATATTTAGAGTGACAAGACATGCCTGGTAAGACATGCAGGAATTCGATGGATGTAGGTGGCTTAGGAGCTTGCCTGGTGGCATTCATTGGGTGAGACCTTATGTTCAGCAGCGAACTTGTGATGGAATGTTGAAAGGTTGAACGGCCCTTCGTATTATAACTTTTGTTTGATCATTATTTTATAATAATTATAATACGTAATAGTAGTTTTAGTGTTTAAAAGATGGAAAGAAACACTTTATTTTGGCACAGACCATTGAAGACAACAATATAATATTTTGAGGTTTAACGTATATTTATATAAATACATATATTTCAATGAAGGTTCTTACTTAAAAAGTTGTATTTGCATTATAGGATAAGATAGGCAAAGTGATTTCGCAAAATCGCATCGTTAAGAGCAAGCTTCTAATGGCAAAAGTTTAAGTATTCTGTAATTAAGGAAATTTATGGCATACTTTTAGAATATTCCAGAATTTTAGAAAAATAAACTGGTTTTATGAATTTGTTTATAAAATAACATATAGAAAGCGTATTTTTATTAGCTCTTTGATAAGCAATCACGTGTCATTTAAATTTTTCTAATAATTATAATTTTTTTTAATATTTCTTGCGATTTTTTTAAGAAATCAAGAGCTTACTCCTTTCTAAAAGGCAGGCAACGCACCTGCAATTCCCCGTGTTGCGGTAGTTCATGGGCGGCGGTAGTCACTCACCATCAGGTGAGCCGCATGCTCGTTTGCCCCCTCTTCCATAAAAAAAAACACAGTGTATATATATACTAACAGATTAACTCTTATTCCAAAATAGTAAGCCACGCAGTAAATTTTTCGTGGTACAATTTTGGAAGTATCAGCACTTAATAGAGTGTGTAGTAGTTTGAAGCAGTGATAATGTAGGAATTTCTTGCAAAACAAAATTTCTATACCGTAAAAAATATGGAAAATGGAGCTGAATTTTGTTTAAATTTAAATAATATACGTATGTATAGTACGAAACTAATCGGAATTTATGTACGCTTTTTTGCTTCTGGTTCTGTGAAAATTTAATCTTCTTACTCTATGCAATAAAAGGATAAGGTATTTCAAAAATCATATATTATATTATTTACTTGCTCACCTATTGAAGGTTATTGAAGGAAACCCTCAAGATGTGAGTCCTCTTTGTATTCAACCCTTAACAGTCAATTGGTTCGCAATTTATATCAAATCAAGAGTGTTACTTTTGCTATTTGTCACATGACATATACATCATATATTAATATGATATTAATATATTATAATATATTATTGCTAATATAAAATTAAATGTGCCAAATGTGTGAATATGGCATATATTTTAGTTTTTATTTAATAAAATGCTCATATTTGATATGGCTTCTGATAAAATGTGGTGTAACATGTCGTTAAACTAGCCAAAGCCATACGTAAAATACCCAGATCGGTGACGGGCAGCAGCATCGAAGTTGGATAGCTTGTTGGATACTAAATGTCTGGTGTTGCGAGCCACAATCCGACAGCCAAGCGTTACAATAAAAGCAAATCCTTCCTACATCGGGAAAAGCCTAAATCCAACAATAGAATAATTTTACGGAATGACAAAGAAGGAGTAGTAGAAGAAGCATTATTTTTTTTAATTATCAAGTTTAACAACCAGACTATTAAATAAAATCAGCATTATAACAGGTCTTTGCTCTCAGCATTAACTTTGCCTTTCCTTGTAGCTTATAGTCAAGAGTAATCCGGAAAAACGTTATAACCTTTCAGCCCTAGGAACGTTAATTTTGTATTACTTATAAAAATGTATGTATATATTACTAAGTTACAGCCTATATACGTCCCACTGCTGGGCACAGGTCTTTTCTCATTTCTGAGAGGGTTTTAGGGCAAGGAAATTTCCGCTGCGCTGCCCCAATGCGTGTTGGCGAACTTGACATGTCTTCTAAATATTTTTTTTCTTATTTCTGAGACGTGCAGGTTTCCTCACGATGTTTTCCTTCAACGCCGAACACGTGTTAAATCAGCATTTAAATTGCAATTAACAATTTCATTGGAGCCAGCGGGGATCGGACCCGGGTTGCTGTGAAATTTACAGCGAACGCTTAGCCCCTGAGCTACCACGGCTTTGGTATATTATTGTGGTATATTACAGTGGTGTCGGTGGGGATCGAATTTGGTTTGCTCACTTATTGTGAAAATTTAAGGCGCGAACTTATCCATAATCTACTACGACTCTTCCTTATATATCCCCCCCCATCTCTCCCCATACATAACATTTCAATCTCCTTCCTCACGACAGTTCAGATCAGGATATACAATATAAAAATTAAAATAAATATCATCCAAATCACAAAAACTAAGATGAAGTTACACCAAGTGACAACAATCGCGATTATAATTTTATATATAAATAAATACATATATACAGGGTATTTTTGAAACGCTCTCGAAAACGAAGACAGACGACAGTACTAACTATATCTTAGATGATGGGTGAAATATAAAATCGATCCTGATGAAAAAAAAAATCATCTTTTCACAACGTTTTATTAGCTTCATTCACGCTCCATCGTGTTGATATAGTTAAATAAAACATTAATTTCATTAAAAAGAATCATGAAAATACTTAAATATTAAACCAGCAGTGGAATTTAAAATAAATAAATCATAAAATCAGCTGACTAGGGTCAATATCCGAGTCGAAGCCAAACTCTTTTATCTAGCTCCGTACAGGTCCCGTCACGACGCTGAGCGACAGTGGAGGGGTGTCTGCGCATGGGTACAGTCGCGTTCTAAAGTACTACATGGTACTAGGCTGTTGTTTTATAATATTATAATAGTAATTAATGGTTTTATTGTAGAATCATAATAGTTACTTTACTAGCTTCTTAGAATTTTGGAAGAGGTTGAAATTAAAATGGATAATGTATGCTTGAGCATTATTTTTATTTCAATCGTAAAATAAAGTAGTTTGTAACAAGAAAACTTAAGCTAAGGTGACACGCCGTCCATTATACCGTTAGAACATGGAACATGGAAGCCGGATGTCGATGGTGTGTTGGTGTTACTGGATGCTACTTCATCAGAATCATCATCATCAATGCGAATGATAAATGTTTCCGTCATCAGGTTGACCACATGGTAATTTTTCGGTATTCTTCCTCAATACATTTAACTTTACTGCACAATTTTCCATTCACCTTCTATTTACCTTTTCGTTCACTAGTTCAGTCATAAAACAATAGATATAAATAATTTTTCTTTCCTTCCTTTAAAACATCGTCGCGCGTCGTGCATAGAAAGCTGTGTGCGACTGTATATTGGGAAACATCGCTTTCAAAGCGCGGCAAGAATGAGGAACCAATAGCGTGCGCGCACAACAATACTGGCGAGCATTCCCCGTCGCGCCCCTTCGTACCACGCGCTGCCGCCACCCGGCCGACTGTGTGTCACCTCGCGTCAGCGCCAACGTATGGGGAATTTCAAATTTACCTACTAAGATTTGTTTGCAAGCGACATAAGAATTAGAGGCGGCAATTACAATAAAACTTGCAAGTAATTTGTAATAGTTTTGACGTACCTGTTTTCAAATTAAAGTATTGGAAGGATTAAAACGGAAAGTCAATAAAAGTAAAGTAAAATAATTATTTTTAGATTAATTAACTGTCGATCATAATTGCAATTGATTTTAACTATTAAATTATTCAATACCATTTTATTTCTATTTTCTTGTACAAAATCAAAGATAACCCAAGTAAGTACGTTTATTAATTTCAATATCATTTTGTAGTAACGAACTGCTTGTTTCGTCAGGTACAATTGATTGTCTAATTGTATTAAAAAATTACAACTATAATCTAAATTCCATATGAAAGACTAGTCGTAGGGATCATATGGAAACTAAACTTATAAAATAAAAGTTGGCAATGTCATAACATTTGACGGTCTGTGGGAATGTTCAAAGTGTTTACCGCAAGGACGTTAGTTAGGACGCAGTAGGCTTCAGTTTTGGGATTCACTATTAATTTTAGTTTTTGAGACAGTCCGCGCTGACTTTGGACATGCATGCGCGAGCGACAGTTCATTGGTTTTGTTTATTAAATTTTATTGTTATTACTTGGTATTACGTACTTGTTATTACGTGTTATTCTTGTTGTTGTTTTGTGTTTCTTTTTGTTTTAATAATGCCTAACGCGTACGTTTATAGTGCTCGTGAATACGGCAACATATTAATGTGCCTTGGAGAATCTTACAAGGCCACGGAGGATCGGTAAGCCGTTTCATACCTAATTTTTTAAATTACTTAGTACTGAACTGATCTGAAAAGGTACATAACTGAATACATCAGAATAATAAACATACCTTCACAATGGATAAAAAGCATGACTAAGCTTTTAACATTTTATTTAAGTATTTTTTCATTAGCGGGGAATCGAACCAGTTATTTGGTTTATTTAACCTAATTTTTTAAATAATTTAGTACTGAACTGATCTGAATAGGTACATAACTGAATACATCAGAATAAAAATATACCTACACAATGGATAAAAAGCATGACTCTAACCTTGTTAACATTTTATTTAAGTATTTTTTCATTTGCGGGAATCGAACCAGTTATTTGGTTTATTTAACCTGTGAATTGAATTAAAGTGGCTATGGAGACAACCACAGTGGCAAATTAGTAGGTTAAGTAGATAAGTTAGGTATTTAGACAAGCGTTGTAAATTATTAGTATTGTGGTACCATCGCTAGTTGCGGGCCGCGCGAATTCGGCGTTCGCGCGTACATTGACCCTCAGTCAGCTGATTGTAATTCAGTAATTCCACTGCTGGTTTAATATTTAAGTATTTTCATGTTTTATTTTATCGAAATTAACGTTTTATTTAACTTTAATAACACGATGGAGCGTGAATAAAGCTAATAAAACGTAGTGAAAAGATGATTTTTTTTTCATCAGGATCGATTTTATATTTCACCCATCATCTAAGATATAGTTAGTACTGTCGTCTGTCTTCGTTTTCGGGAGCGTTTCAAAAACACCCTGTATAATATATACTTAAGTATTTATTAACGTATATTTCAGTCTAACAAAATATTATTCGCAGTTTCAAAGTAAGTAACAAATGTGTGTTCGTTAAATAACTTCTGTTAAGTAAGCTTGAACGGAAGTACAACGCGATGTTGCGGTTGCATTGAATTAGTTTCATTACTGACGTAGCCATTTTATAGAACGTTGTAATTATTGCGAGCGAATGTACTGCAAGCTGGCAAACAAGGTTCTTTATATAATAGTGGCTTTTTTAATACTGGAATAAAAGTTAATAGTGGTAAATAGAATATATAAAAATGACGTTTCCTAAGTAATAATCTATATAATATATAAAAATCAACAATTGTATGTTTGTAAAATTCGTCTTCTATAAGTATAATATGGTGAGTTGATGTTTGCCCGCCCTCGAAGGTTTGTGCCAAAAAATGAGTATTTATTTGTTCGTATTTTATGTGTAAGATCATTCATAATGAAAATTTGCAATATTGACACGTATGCCGAGCACAGCTAGTATTGAATGAAAATATAGGGGAAGGGAGGAGATCTATATGTACCTATATAGGCCTTTATTTATCCATGGGCCATAATAGGCTGTTATGATGATTATGATAATATGTATAGCTCTCTTCAAAATATATGTTAGACTACAAGACCACATAACTTTCTCACATGCACGCGGTGCGTGCTACTAATTTGCTCACTTAATAAGCACTGAAAACCGACTGATGATGGAAAATCCATCCAGATATGAGTTAAAATTTCACACACTAATAATTACGACTATAAGGGGGTCAGCTTCGTGCTCACGAACTAGTCATTTAAGTATTCATGCATGCGGACGTAAGTCCGGCACGGGACTTGAAAAACCTATTTGTGACGATAATTATGATGAATTAAACAATATAACAGTTAAATAGTCATGTTAAAAATGACGATGTAATGTTGGTTTTCGCTTCCTCGATTCTAGGTGGACGCTAATACACATAGATTGTGATTCGTTCTAACCTGCGAAATTATGACGCGACATGATCAACGTTAAGTTAAAACGGTGAGCCTGATCCAAAAATAACAGCAATTTGTGTTTTTGCACAAATGTTGACACCAACTAGTATTTAAACAAGGACCTGAGTCAAAAATAGAAAACATTACATAGTGTGGTGCGATATAAGCTAACATACAATAAAAAGATTGATACAAAATTGTAAATATCATTTCAAGTTTAATTTTTCATTCTTAGAATTCTCAAAATTTTCATTCTGAAGGTGTTACTTTTCCTTTTGTAAAATTGGAAAAGTAACGCCTTCAGCTTCAGCAGCTTTTTTGAACGATATAATTCATAGTTTTTTTTTAGATCTTAAACTTACCCTTACTTTTTACAAGTCTCAGTCCTACATCGCTTCAGACAATAAGATGAGTTTCAATTCATATCCTAGAAAACGTTTCATATTTCGTAATGTTTCAAAAAACCAACCGAAATGTTGACGATCCCACCAAATTTCAAATCAAATCCATTAATTTCAATGAAATTTAAAACACGCAACTGTATACAGATGTAATCTGAGCACACAACTTTAAACGGTACCTTGAGGATCACCAGCTGATTAGTGACCGCCAATACGGTTTTCGTCGGGGTCGATCAGCTGGTGATCTTCTGGTCTACCTGACTCATAGATGGGTGGAGGCAGTAGAGTCCAAGGGGGAGGCATTGGCCGTTAGTTTGGACATTGCGAAGGCTTTCGATCGGGTTTGGCACAAAGCGCTTTTCGAAGCTCGCTTCTTATGGGCTTCCCGAGAAATTGTGCAATTGATCACCAGCTTTTGCAGATCTGAGCATCAAGGTCGTTGTAGACGGTGCATGCCCGACTACGAGCCTATTAACGCTGGTGTTCCACAAGGCTGCGTGCTATCACCAACACTGTTTCTTCTGCATATCAATGATATGTTGCAAACCGGTAGCATTCATTGCTATGCGGATGATAGCACTGGTGATGCTCTACGTCGGCCGTGCGAATATTTCTCGGAAAACGTCGCCGAGTACCGGAACAAACTTAGGTTCAGTCGAGTCTTTGCTGAACAAAGTCTCGGATTGGGGACGACTAAATCTAGTCCAGTTTAATCCTCAGAAGACGCAAGTTTGCGCGTTTACCGCTAAAATGAACCCTTTGTCGTATCTCCTCAGTTTCAAGGCACTTTGTTGCCTCAGCCAGTATCGGAATCCTCGGCGTCGACATATCGAGTGACGCAGTTTCGCGGTCACTTGAAGAGAAGGCCAAATTGGCCTCTAAAAGCTTGGCGTACTCAGCAGAGTGGGACAGTATTTCATGCCGGCACAACGCCTGCAACTTTACAAGGCACAGGTTCGGCCTCACATGGAATGCTGTTTCCATCTCTGGGCTGGGGCCCCAGTGCCAGCCCTTCCACTTGACCGCATCCAGCGCAGAGCGGCTCGAATCGTCGACGACCCAGTCCTTTCCGATCGGCTCGATTCATTGGCGCTGCGAAGAGATGTTGCATCTCTTTGCATTTTCTTTCGCATTTACCACGGGGAGTGCTCTGAGGAATTGTTCGGATTAATCCCAGCCGCCAAATTTCACGAACGCACATCGCGGCAGAACTCCCGATACCATCCACACCATCTGGATGATTGGCGGTCCACCACTGTGCGATTTAGAAGATGTTTTCCTCGCACAACTTCCTTGTGGAATAGTTTACCACCAGCGATTTTCCGGACCGATACGACTTAGGGACCTTCAAGAAAAGAGACTACTCCTTTTAAAAGGCCGGCAACGCATCTGCAATTCCTCTGGTTCCCCTGGTGTTGCAGTTGTTCATGGGCGGCGGTAGTCACTTATCATCAGGTGAGCCGCATGCTCGTTTGCTCCCTCTCCTATAAAAAAAAAAACTTGATTATGTGTGTGGCTCACACACATAATCAAGTACATGGAAAAGTAAATAATGACGTACAGTCACACATCCAAATCTGCGCTCGCCTGTAGATTACCACTCGAGAACCTTTCTTCTACATTGATTGTTAGTTTTATAAGGCCGGCTAATTGCTTTCAGCCTACTAATCCGTGGGGATGTGTCCCTTGCGTTACTATGTATATGTGAAGGTTTGTGAAGAATGTTGGGTATTTTGTTTGCTCAATCACGAATAGAAACTTACATTATATACGGATTTAAATGAAATTTGGTACACAGATAGAACTGTCCGGATTCAATACAGGCATAATACAGGGCATTATATAGTATTATTTACCATGAGAAAATAAGTAACTGCAGAAAAATTATCATGTAGGGCGTTTTTATTTTTACGAAGGCCAGGGAGAAGTTATTTAAAAATAAATTTCACAGTAGCAGATTTTTCTACATTACAACATAAAAACTTAGGTGCTTATATCAGTTATAAATATTCAACCCATAAGAATATTTTTGTTGCAATTTATCAATAATATTTCTGCAAAATTTTCGCTTCAGCTACTTTTATTTCATATGACCTGAATTCTCTAAATTCAAAGACTCGCCTCGACAAAAACCCAGTGGAATGAAAATAAAATATGGCATAAGAGTAATTTATTAACGTGAAAACAGTATTTTTTAGATTTTATTATCCCGAAATCGTTTAAGTTCGTTTCATTTTCATCATATTTATTCATAATTCCCTTCATTAAAGGTAACTACATTTTTTATTCTTCCTTTTAAAGAAGTTGTATCGATGATTTTTTTTATTAGAAAATTCTTCCACAGTGGTGACATTGTTTGTATTTTAATCGAAATAGAATAAAAATTAAATGTAAAACAATTAAAATTGCTGAGTAATGGCAGTTTATGATAATCTATCAATTAACAAGGAAAAATGCACTATATATTTTTTTTAAATTGTAGCTCTAGTTAAAGGGATTGGATTCGTAATCAAATATTCAGTCCCTTTCTAACAAATAATACCATTGTACAATGAGATCCCGTGTCTCTATTTGACTTAAGGTATGGTCTGCGTGAAAAGCGTTCGGCGTTAAGTATGCGGTTGGACGGTAATTGCGGTAAACAACTCGAGCGGCCGTCACTCAGGACAGGAATTCGAGAATGTGAATTTGGCAAAGCACAAAAATCACTCAGCCACGCTGCAATCTCTAAAATAGTCTGCACATAGTTACAGCACATGAAATATTTTTTGTTCTCCAATTAATAGTAAAATCATAAGCATTATTATAAGACGGATCAGTAAGATGAAATGGCAATGGGCCGCCCATACGCGGCTTTGCTCGTGTGGAAATAAAGCCAAACGTTCCCAATGTTTTTCCATGAATCATCCGACTCTGATTCAGATTATGAAGAAGATATTGAATTGGTGCCCATAGAACCTCTCAATCTCACTCAAAATCTCAGGTATCGCGGAAACGACGCCGCCACACTCGGTTTTCAGCTTCGAAAGTTGTCTCTTTCTGGCGGACAGATAAAATACTTTGGAGCCCTGTTTCGCTCGATCGCTTCTTCAATACGAGCTGTATTAAAGTTGCGTAAGTCCCACCGCATACATTTGGAGATCTGTCTGTTCAGTTGCCTGTACGCTGTCAAATCTGCTGAAGACTGCAGATTCATTTCCCGTCTAATAGCCATGAGATTAAGAGTGAGATCGGAGAGTTTTTGTTCTTCTGCGGCGGGTCTTGCATAACTTAGCTCTGACCGCATGGACAGTTTCCACGAGCTTCTCATTCATATCGTCCACTGCATTGAACTCTTCTAGGCGCTGAAAACGATTATGTAACTCGAGCTGAAAGGTTTTGGGACTTTGGATTAGAGCACGAGGGGACGGAGCGTTGACTTCATTAGACGACACCTCCAACTTAACGTTTAGGTTCGGTGTGCTCTCACCATTCGGTGATCACAGCCGGTTTTCACCTCGCGATCACTGAGACATCACTAAACAGTTGTCGTCTGGTCGTCATAATGAAGTCAATCTCATTTTGTCGAACTATCGGAGCTCGACCAGGTCCACTTCCTGTGGAGCCGCTTCTGGAAGAAAGAGTTCATCATAAAGAGTCCCTCTTTCTCCAGAAGTCAGACAGCTGCTGGTCCCTTGGGTTCCGTTGCCCTATTCCAAATTTCCTACCTTCAGCTTACCGTTCTCTTTTGTGCCTAGTTTTGTTGAAGTCTCCCATTAACACCGTATAGTGGGTTTTGAAGAAATGCATGGCTCTAGATATATCCTCATACATTTCCTTCACCTCCTCATCGGGATGTGCCGAGGTTGGTGCGTAAACCTGTATGGCCTTCATTGAATATCGTTTGGTGATTCTGAGTATAAAGTACGTAACCCTCGTCGACACACTCTCAATCTTTACAACGTTGTTAACAAGAGACTTGTGGACGATAAATCCGACACCTCCTTGGGACAGATGGTCGCCCTCCCGGTGATAGAACAAGTTGCCGGATTTGAGGATTACCGTGTCTTCCCCCTCTTTTCAGACCTCGGATAATCCTATAATATTCCAGCGCAAATTGTGTATCACTTCTTCCAGCTCCAGAATCTTCTCGTCAGTCCTCAGGGTGCGTGCGTTATATGTTGCCAGGTCGAGTCGTCTTAGGTGGCAACCGAACCTCCGCCGGATATTCTTAACACCCTCTGCCCGCCGTTACCATGGTCGCCACCGTAGCCAGGAATAGCAGGGCTGCCGGGGACTGGGGCCGTCTTTTGTAACCTTTTTCATGGGGGTATATTGCCATAGTTGCCACGCTTAGCGAGCGGGTTGGCAACCGCAGTTTTTTTATTGTTGTTCAGCTGTTATCAGAAAGATACTGCTGCCCATCTTCTGCGTCAGTTTCCCTCTGTCGCCTCTTACGACATCCACGGGAAAATATGGACTAGTAGGTATTCTTACCCGCCACTAAACGGGGATTCCGATGATATTCCGGACGTCAGTCTGAGCGAGATTAGAATGGCTCTCCAGCTCCTTAAAAACGGCAAGGCGTGAAGTAGAAGTGCGGTGGTCTTGTTCTTCAAGAAAGGCGACAACGCTCTTTGAAGAACTACAGACCGATTTCCTTCTGAACCGCGTCACGTGCTGTTTTCGAGAGTCATTACGAATCGTCACGCATGCAGACCCGACGACTTCTAGCCTCCCGAAAAGCCGGTTTCGAAAAGGCCTTAGCACCATAGACCCTTCGGCAAATTGTACAAAAGTCCGAAGAGAACAATTTGCCACTATGTCTGGCGTATATAAATTAATAAATTAAAATTAGTAAATTTGGGCGGTGCTGCAGTTCCTTCAGCGATGCCAAGTTTACTATCTGAAGTGTTTGTACTGTAGGGCTACGATGGCTATCTGAGTACAGAACCAGAGTACGAAACCTATTTAACTGCAGAGAGGTGTAAGACAGGGTGACGTTATATCCTCTAAAGTCTTCACCGCTGCATTGGAAGACGATTCCAAGCTACTGGACTGAAAATGATACGGTATTAACATCAACGGCGAGTACATCACTCACCTTCGATTTGCCGACGATATAGTCCTTATGGCAGAATCGTTGGAGGACCTAAGCACTATGCTCAATGACCTCAATAGTGCCTCCCAACGGATAGGTCTTAAGATGAACATGGACAAAACAAAGATCATGTATAACGTCCATGTCACACCTATGCCGGTAGTTGTTGGAGCACTAAGCTCGAAGTTGTTGTTTATCTGGGACAAATAGTCCGACTAGGTAAGTCCAACTTCGACTTAGAGGTCAATCGACGGATTCAACTCGGCTGGGCAGCGTTCGGGAAATTACGGCACATCTTCTTGTCAGGTATACCTCAAAACTTGAAAACGAGACTGTACAACCAGTGCGTGTTGCCAGTGATGACCTATGGAACTTAGACGTGGCCCTTCACTGCTGGCCGTATGAGGAAGCTCAAGGTCATTCAGCGAGCTATGGAGAGGGCTATGCTCGGGGTTTCTCTGAGTGATAAACTTAGAAATGAGGATATTTGCAGTAGAACCAGAGTGACCGATATATCCCAATGGATTAGTAAGCTGAAGTGGCAATGGGCCGGCCATATAGCTCGAGGAACCGACAACTGATGGGGAAAAAAAGTTCTCGAGTGGCAGCCTCGTACCGGCGGACGAAGTGTAGGGCGTCCCCCACTAGATGGAGTGACGACCTGGTAAGACATGCAGACATCGATGGATGCAGGTGGCTCAGGACCGTGCTTTGTGGCATTCCTTGGGGGAGGCCTATGTTTAGCAGTGAACTTGTGAAGGGCTGTAATGGTGATGATGATGAGTGAATAATAAAAGAGAGTCTAAAGGCGACTTTCACTGTTTCGTCAAAGAGCTTGAGAACGATGCTCAAAGATTTCATCAGTATTTTAAATTGTCAAAGGCACAGTACAAGAAATTTCATTCTTTGAGTGAAAAGGACATAAAAAATACATACGAAGTTTCGTAAACCTATAGGGACAAAAGAAAGACTTCTTTAAATTCAAAAAGTACCTATTTTTATATCGAAACAAAGACACGTGCGGTTCTGACAGGTCATAACAAAACACTGGCGCGTTCACAATTGTCTGATGGTGATGTGGCGTCAGGCGGCCGCTGCCCCGCTTTCCCACCTTCACCGCTCTGATGCGATCGGAATCTCTTCTGATAAGTCGCTTCAGAAGCCATCACAACACATCACGATACGCAAATGTAAATCTCACCATACTAAATGTATGAAACCGATACCGTTCTGATGCGTCACAACACAACACGTCAGACAAATGTAAATCAGGCTTAAGGTGTTCAAAAAGGTGCGAAAGGAGGTGTAAATATGGTATGTATATCACCGTAAATATTACTTAGTTGTCGCATATTTTTTCTCGCTGTTCATAAATCCTCTGCAATATAGTTGCCTGGTAGAGATCGCTTCTTGTTGTCTTCTTTTTGTTTTTTCTCTTGTTAATTGATGTACAATAAAGTATATTTCTTTATTTCATTCATTCATTCAACACGCCTGCCCAGCGTTTTAAGTATGGCCAAATCTTACAAGAAAAGCTCTACGTCCAGCAGTGCACAGGCTACATTCATCCTAATCCATCCATTTAATTCAAACTTAAAAATAATTTCCAGTTGAATCTATTGAAAAAAATAACATTAAAACTTATACTTCATTATTTACGTATATAACTCTAACATTACATTATTATTAAATATGAACACAGAAAAACGTTATTTTTCTTCATGGTAATTTGTTGTTTTTACTTCTATATTTCTTAATTTTTTCAAAGCTTTAAATGTATAATTTTAAGATGGTGCGAAAATCATAAAATGCATTTTAGAAAACTTCTGCATAAATACTGGTCAAATGCGAGTCAGTCAAGGTCATTTGAATGTATAGAAAACTTAAATGGAAAGCTTCTTCCCACTTCTGATGTAGGATGTTATTATGATGTATAGAGTCACATGAAAAGGCTTTTAGAATAGAATAGAATCACTTTTATTCAATATAGTACTACTACCACCGGTTCGGATAAAACCTCTGTCCTGGGAAGAACCAGCAAGAAACCCAGCGGGACTTTTCTTTTAAATAAGGTTAATTTACAATAGATTACTTAATACAACTATAAATTGTACAGAGACTAATTTTGTAGTTAAGAATAATAATTAATTCGTTTGCACGAATTAATTATCCAACGAGTCAAGGATAAGCTAGTAACGGAATACGACAAGCGCACCGTTCCACGCCAGAGCCAAGACTGCCCTAACGGCGGCCGCTCCGTCCGTTTTATACAACCAGAACGGGCGCCACCGCAGGTGCATTGGCGCAGGTGTGCGGTGCACGTGTTGTTTACAAGAATTCTGTCTAGCTACACCGACGCCGCCGCACGTGCAATGGTGCTGGTGCCGTCACGGCCATGCTGACATGCGTGCGTCCTCGCACGCGCTCCATCACAATCTTAGTTATCTGTAGACAGAAAAACATCGTTCGATTATCCTGACATAACAGCGTCTGGTCCTGTCTATATTGACCCTTTAGACTTGTGCGACAATCAGGATTGTTCCGACAGCAAGCCCTACAAAGCTATAATCACCTTTATGCTAGATCAGAATGACTAGTCTCTGTAGCCATATCATTAGATCGGCATAAGCCCTGCAATCAATTCTCCCTTTTTTATAGAATCATTGTTTTTTCTATTTTCTCTTTTTTTTCAAGTACCGTTTTCGCTAGTCCGGAATCACTATTCCCTATAGCCATATCACTGGACCGGCACAAAGCCCTGCAATGATAGTAAGAACTATTCTTTTTTCTTAATCTTTTTTTTTCAAGTACTATTTATGCTAGTCCGGAATCACTATTCCCTGTAGCTATATCATTGGACCGGCAAACGCCCTGCAATGATAGTAAGAACCATTTTTTTTCTTACTCTCTTTTTTTTTCATTTCAGTATAGAGCAATTACAGTTCGACCATACCGCAAACATGTCCCTGTCACAATCACACAGTAGTGTAACGTGAGGAACGTAGTGATATGATAATACCAAAGTATGCAAACCAACAGCAACACGACACACCCTAGTGTAACACAGACCAGCCTCCCAGCAACATCAGCTTCCTTTCCTGCACTAGAAGAATTACTCCGCTGAAGTGCAACCTCTATATTTTCAAGACGCGCAGACACGGCCACTCCGACTGTCGCACGTCCTTGTGCGGTTGGCAGTAAACAGCATATGGTTTATCAGTTATCACCACCTGCTAACAGATATTAACATTTGTTACATAGTACGTTAAGAAATAATAAAAGTAATTGCGGGTACCTTTATTATAAATCGAACAAAAGTTTAACTTTTGGCAAAACATTTCACTTTAAATCTTTCTCTACACTTTAATGATACATCAATATCGTAAGACAGCAAATTTAATTACGGCATTTAGCATAAAAAGAGAGTCATCAATGTGAAATTGCATTATTATAGGTTTTTCACAAATGTAATAATCCTCATACTATTCGAAGATTACATGTGGGCAATAATAGGGACTTTATCCCACTTCTGATGTAGAATGGATGTTAATAATATAGAAATTAAATGGAAAGCTTCTTCCACTTCTGATGTAGGATGTTATTATGTATAGAGTCACATGAAAAGGCTTTTAGAATAGAATAGAATCACTTTTATTCAATATAGTACTACTACCACCGGTTCGGATAAAACCTCTGTCCTGGGAAGAACCAGCAAGAAACCCAGCGGGACTTTTCTTTTAAATAAGGTTAATTTACAATAGATTACTTAATACAACTATAAATTGTACAGAGACTAATTTTGTAGTTAAGAATAATAATTAATTCGTTTGCACGAATTAATTATCCAACGAGTCAAGGATAAGCTAGTAACGGAATACGACAAGCGCACTGTTCCACGCCAGAGCCAACGGCGGCCGCTCCGTTCGTTTTATACAACCAGAACGGGCGACACCGCGGGTGCATTGGCGCAGGTGTGCGGTGCACGTGTTGTTTAAAAGAATTCTGTCTAGCTACCGACGCCGCCGCACGTGCAATGGTGCTGGTGCCGTCATATACATATTTGCATCTCATTGTATTTACGAGCTAGAGATGACACTTGGACGGACAGACGAACAGACAGACAGCAGAATGACATTAATATGGCTTCGTTTTACCCTTTGGATACGGAACCTACACCATGGGCCAGCCAGTGGTTCCTCTTTATTCACCGCGGGTGACCAAGCCACGGCTACTAAGCCCCTCGCCACGACAAGGCGGGAACCCGTTCGGGGGGTCGATACGGAACCCTAGAACCATTGAATTCTCGTTGAACCCCAGAATAAATATATAAATAAATAAACCCTAAAACAAGCGGTGTGAATGATTTTATTTAACTCATGAATACGCTCCTCATGAGCTCCGACGGCAAACCGAGATTGATAATTCATTTGAAATTCTAAAATTGAAAATGTGCGGACCATTTTATAATATCGCTTCACGAAAACATTAAATGTAGAATAAAAAATATTTTATATGACATACCTTGAACAGGATTGTTTCATTAACTTAACAGAATAAATATTTATAGAAAGCGTAAAGTTTATGTTATATTCATGTTTATTGTTATAAATATTTCATAAATTATCTTTATACGTTGATTCGTCTGTCAGATGACATCGTCCAGCATGTAGCGTGTCCAGCACGTAACTTGTCAGACACAGGAAAGACGCAAGTTTTCATATCTACCGACAGACGGATAACAGCCACTCACAGACGCCGTCAGATAAAATACAGAGTGTACGCTGTCTTTTCAAAAATGTAGGTAACTTTTCGATGGAAGAATCAGCCGGAACTGGTTATGTAGAACAGCAACAGAGATTTCAATTCTATAAATTTTTCATTATCCATGGTGCTCGTTGTCAGTCCGTATACTTTGGCTATGCAAAGCTCCTATAGGTGGCGCTGTAGTCAAGTTATTAATAGTACGGTGTGAAACTCATCGCGCCACCTACCGAAAAGATCAGAACAATTCCTAGAGAGCCAGCTCGTGTTATTTAAATTAAAAAATATACTGTTCTATGATTTTAACTACGGTCAACTTCCGAAGAGTTCCCTAGTTCCCTTTGCTACAAATTGCATTGAACACATTATTGTGCCACGATATTATTGTTACCTTAAATTCGTCTAGCGGGTATCCGATAGTAAAACTAGTGCTAGTGAACCAACAAATTACGTGTCATCATTTTAAAAATAATTTTAACATCTTACTTTTTTCTTGCTTTGTCTAGATACAGTTCATTCCTGGACATAGCCCTCTCCCATTATTTGCGAAACCGTCATTCTTGCCGGGGGGGGTGGACTAACGATCGCTATATGTACGATGTCTATGTGTGCTCGTTTCTTTTTACAGTATTTCAAAGACTTCTCAAGAACAACAATACTTACAACAGTATTTCAAAGACTTCTGGGGTACGAGGCTGCTCGTATCCGTAGGAAATACTTAAGATCTGACTCTCTACATGTGTCCCCCTGGTAGTGTTAAACGAGCAGCATCAATTCCGGTGGTAGATTTCGGCCGCTGGCTTTTCGGTTACCATCCACCAATGCAAATTCTTGTTGCCAAATGACGTTGTAGTGTTCCGGCATGATGTTTGGTGAAACCATATGGAGAATGGGTCTGAACAGTAGCGTTGTGTGTGTGAACCGGGTACGAAGCATCAGTTGTTGCTGTTTCGGGTGTTTGGTCGTGGAGGGTAGCGGGATCCGAAGCACGGTGTTCCGCTGGCCGACCGCAGGTAGTTGGGGGCCCAATAGGTGAATTAGCTTCTCACGAAAGGCTACTCAGCCAACTAGCGAAAATTTCCAGGGTGGCTCCGTCGTGCCGGTTAGCGACCAGGAAAGAAGTCCCGATGGCGATCTCTGGGGGAGTTCGGGCGTCCCTGCAGTCTCCAGATCAAGTACCCATGGGTGCAGTAACTTTGGTAGTATCGTTTGGTTGCTAATGCAACGCCTCGTTCAACTGTCAATCTCCATCCTTATTCACTCTTAACACTTAATATGAATCTTAAAAAGAAAAGTATGGCTAAACAGCGGTTGCACGTCCTCTCATTAAAAGTGCACCTCACTAATATTCGAGGATTGCACTCTAATCTCAGCGCAGTCCATCACCATCCTGAGACTGAGAAGCCGCACCCACTTTTCTTGATGGAGACCCAAATTGAATGTCCATTGAATGCGGCGTACCTTGACTGTCCTGGATTCACCCTGGAGCACAAATTTCATCTACGTGCCGGAGTCTGTGTGTACGTCCGCAATGAAATCTGCTTCCAGCGTCTCCGTCACCTTAAAGACCCCACTTTTTACACAATCTACGTGATGGTAGATATAGGTATTGATAAAATCCTTTATGCCTGTGCTGATCACCAAATCAGACAGGTATGAAGTATAGGTTACCTCCCCTTTGGGTACATCTGACCATTGTCTGGTAAAATATGTATCGTCATAATCCTCCCCTGATTACGAGTCACAAGGTGTTCGACGAATATGGCGGTATAAGTCAGCTGATTGGGATGAGATGCGACACTCTTTTGCATCCTATCCTTGGCGGGAGGTCTGTTTCTCTTTTGCGGATCCGTCGAGCTGCGCGGTTGCAATAATCGATGTGTTGCGTCAAGCTATGGAGTATTTTATCCCCTTCTCTGACACTCCCACCGGTAACAAAGCTCGCCTATGGTTTAATGCTGAATGCGCCCATGATGAAAAGCGCAAGCATTTAGCGTACTTATTTCACGCTCGAAACTGCAAAGCTCCGGATATTAACTCCAAGAAGAAAACTTTCAACCACGGCGCCAAGTCCTACAAAAAAGCATTACGGAGAGCTAGTCTCGATCGCATTAAACATATTGGCGCAAAACTCTCTGCCAGACCATCCAGTACTAAAGCTTTTTGGCCTCTCGCCAAAGCGGTCGAGACAAACTTCTGTCGGCCTACACTGCTTCCGCTGGTAAAACCGGATGGCACACTGGCGCATACGGCTAATCAGAAAGCGGACCTGTTTGCGTCGCTGTTTGCCTACAATTCACGTCTGGAGAGTGGCAGCAACGTTCCATCTAAATTGCCTCATTGCGGGACCTGTATGTCGGAGGTTCGTATAAGAAATAAGGAGGTTCTTAAAACCTTGCGGTATCTAGACGTGAATAAAGCTAGTGGACCAGATGGTATACCAGCTATAGTTCTAAAGGCTTGTGCACATGAGTTGTCTCTTGTGCTGAAACGCTTGTTCCGCCTCGCATTTAGAACTGGAATAGTACCACCCTGCCAATTATCGGCCATCTCATTACCTCCATACTCTGCAACATTATGGAGCGTATATTGAACGCCCGCTTGATGGCATACCTAGAACAGAATGACCTCCTTAGTGACCGGCAATACGGGTTTCGCCGAAATCGGTCAGCTGGGGACCTTTTAGCGTTGCCACACACGTATGGGGCGAGGCACTCGTGAACAGTGGGGAAGCACTTACTGTTTCCCTTGATTTCTCGAAAGCCTTTGACAGGGTTTGGCACGCTAGCCTTTTGGGTAAGCTTCCAGCGTACGGCTTATCCCGTGGTCTGATTGAATGGGTAAAGGACTTTCTCAGTGGACGGTCTCTCCAGGTCGTCGTCGATGGCTGCTCATCTGATCCTGTAGCGACTAACGCCGGTGTTGCTAAGGGGTTTTTTCTCTCTGCAACTCTCTTCCTGCCGCATATTAATGATCTACTTATGCCCGTTATCTATGGGTATGCAGACGATAGCACAGTTGTGGAGAGATACCAAATAAGTCCTCAGGCCATTCGGGATCAAATTCAATTCGAAAGAGAAGCTATGGTAGCTCACACTACAGGCAGTCTCCGAATATGGTGATGCCAATCTTGTGAAATTCAACGCCTCCAAAACACAAGCGTGTCACTTCACTGCAAAAGGAGCCAGATCATCTTTGCTCCTTCTTTCCGAAATGTATCACTAGAATACATCGACCGCCTTCAGTTGTTGCGGGTTGAGATATCCTCAAATTTGAACTTCGGGCGGTTCATTTAGTCTAAGGCCAAAGCAGCTGCAAAGAACATTGTGAAAATACTCACACATACTCCTAGAGGTCGCCCAAGTTCCATTGAGATTTTAGAGGCCACCACCAAAATGCGGAAAGGAAAGCCTTGCCAAGTTTTACCTCCAAGAGATGTTATACTTGATAGAGTGGGTATGAACAAATTAGAACCCTGGAAGCATGAGATGCATGTTTCCATCTTGTGATTTAAAACAGTCACAATGTGCAGTAAATGTAAAGTGCGTTTATGTGCTAGGAAATCAAAAGATTGTTTTAATGAGTTGTATAGGAAGTAGCATATTATTATTTATCTATAAAATGCAGGAGTCCTTGCAAAGGTGCGGCGATACTTCACATCGGGACAGCTGCTTACTTTATATAAAGCGCAAGTCAGGTCGTGCATGGAGTATTGCTACCATATATGTGCTGGTGCTGCAAAATGCCACGTAGCAGCTTTGGACTCAATGGAAAGGCGTGCTAGGAGGCTTATTGGTGACCCAAATTTGGTTAAAAAACAGTCTTACCAGCCTCGAACACAGGCGCAAAGTAGCCAGCCTTTCAGTTTACTACAGGAAGCATTACGGAGAGTGTGCGCAGGAATTGCATAATTTAATTCCTCCCTCTCCCTTTCACCATCGGACAACCAGACGTTCGGCCAGTCTCCATCCTTTCATTGTTGACTTACCACGCATTCGAATCAAACAGTTTGGTACATCGTTCGTGATGCGTACAGCAAAAGAGTGGAATAAGTTACCAGCATCTGTGTTTCCATCCGATTACAATGTGGGTGTTTTCTGTTTCTTTTAAAAACGTTACCCCACACTCAGGATTTTCTCCTGTATCGTGAGGCAGTTTACAAACATAAATTGCACGAGGACAAACATTCAGACCCGGAACAATTATTTGTAGGCTACAAATACTTGTTCCGTGCGGATCGAACCCGCGGCCCCCAGCGCAACAACTCATTGCTAAGCCACTGCGCCACGGAGCCGTCAAACGGGTGTCTTCAAGGCAAGAGTGAATAGGCTTTTGTTAAGTCAGTGCGCTTCACCATCTTAGGCTACATGACCATTTATTAGCGCTTGCTTAGTATAAAAAAAAAACTTTGCCTACTTAACTTTATTCCTATTGGGGCTTATTCGGATTGAAACACTTAGGAACTGGAACTGGAACTGGAATACACTATCTATTACAAATAAAATATGGTGTGCTATATAAATTGTATATATTGCACATGTAATATTATTATGAGTATTTTGTGAGATTTTACAAACACCAACCATGTAGTGACGATGTAAGAATATCTTCTACGCCATATTATCATCTCGTGCGTGTCGTAAGAGGCGACAGAGTGATGTTAAACTGAGATGGGCAGCTACATCTTCCTCCCAACAGAATAAAAACTGCGGTTGTCAACCCGCTTGCCGAAAACCGGTAGCTATGGCAAATATTCCCCCTCCCCTCGAGTAAATCTATGGGGTAGGCCTATGTTCAGCAATAGACTTTTAATAGGTTGTAATGGTAACATATTATTATAGTTTAAGGACTTAAGCTTTATTAGTATATATATATTATGTATATTTTATCTAAGCTATAGCTTTACGCCACCAAAAATGCCTTATGTTTTAATTTAAACTCTAATAAATTGATTTATAATTTTATTGAATTGTTTGCAAGTAAATTTACTTATTTTACTTTATTATACTTATTTTAATTTTGAATATTTGGTACCAATAAACATGACAAATCTTTTACTCTCTATCACTTTTTTAAATAGTCAAACAGACAAAATTATCCAACTGTTGTTATTAAAAAACTAAATTTTTCTTTAAACTTTTTCAGTCGGAAAACAGATCATATTGTCTAGAATACTTTGAGTTGGGTTTTTCATTGAAAACAGTTGAAACATTTTCTCGCCACTGTCCGTGATAAATAAAATGTTACAATGAGACGTTTTATTTTTGCAAGAGCTGAATAAAAGAAAACGTTTGTGCATTGAAATCCGTTTTTTTTAATGACGCAGTACAAACACTGAAAATTGTGCAAAAGTTGTTCAAAATATTTACAAAATTGTGAATTGAATAGAAGTTAAACAATTGAGTATTATATATAGCCTTAAAAATATTTATGTAAATAAGATTATTTCTATACTACTATCAAAAAATTCAATAAGATTATTTAAGTATAAAAATAATTAGAAGTAATTAATTGTCTAATCCTGGGTTGGAGCAAAAAATCAGTTATAAATATCAGGAATTTGGCGGTGTTTCAACCCCCTGCCTTGGAAATCATGTAAAGCCATTGGTCCTGCCTGATCTCTCTCCGATCGTGTCAACTTAATTTTAATTGAACAAAATTGTATTTTTGTCAACCCCTTATTAGAAAAAAATCCCCGAAGGTACCTCTCTTGTCATATTTTGCAAAATTTCTCCAAAACGGCACAAGCTCTTTAAATAGTTTTTACACTAAAAAAAGGTCTTAAAAATATTAATATTTTTAATTGAGAGTTTTATTTTTATTCCCCGTTTTACTCGAGAAAATATCATTTTCCCCGAAATTGAATATTTTCGTGCGAGCGTGCCTGCTCCGTCGCCCTGTAATCACCCGCGAGCTCTGTCGCAGTCCGTTTTCGGACATCGTCGAGGGTGGACCGCGCGTCGGTGTTGGAGCGACTTCGTTCAAATATATTTTAGTTTTTAAGAGTTTATACTCAATTATAAATATTTTTATGAATAGAAATACTTAATTTAGTTAATATCTGTACATTGGTAACTGTAAATATTGTTTTCTAAATAAATTAATTTTTAAAGTGTCCAAAGAAGAAGAAATTTTCGCGGCGACGTTGATTAGTGAAATTGAAAAATGCATTTTTATATAATTCAGATGGAACGACCAACATACTCGTTACTTAGATTTCGATAGTTTTACTACCTTTGTAATTTTATTTTGCATGTCTTTATTAATTAGGTGATACTGAATTTTATAATTATGTATAAAACGCTATTTTTATGAGTATGACTTTAATTGAACATTATTGAAGAGGGAAATCTAGATACAGATACTTATATTTAGGTACACTATTATAAAATTATATCAAACAATTTAAATAAAATGAAAGTGTTGCTTCCCTAAGTGCATAAAGAAAAATAAAGAAATTCTTGTGTTTATGTTTTCTTTAAATTTTAGACAAACCATAATCTGAAAAATATAAAACTTTTGAATTGGAGAGAAGTTTCTCTGCGTGATAAAGTTAGAAATCCACAATAGAACCAAAGTAATTGACATAGCCCAACGGATTATTAAACTAAAATGCCAATGGGCTTGCCATGTAGCTTGGAAAAGCGATAAACAATAGGAACAGAGATTCTCGAGTGGCAACCTCGTACCGGTAAGCGTAGTGCAGGGCAGCCTCCCACTATATGGAGGAAAGATATGGTAAGATATGCAGGAAGTCGATAGATGCAGGTTGCTTAGGACCATGCTTTGTGGTATTCCTTGGGAAGGCCTATATTTATAACTTATAATATATATATATATATATATATATATATATATAGGCATTGTGAAGGGCTGTAATGATGATGATAATTGTCAAATGTACTTACTACGAATACTCAATCTTTATTCGTCTTCACGTATTCTCATACGCTTTTATCACTCACACACACACAAATAGGTCGCAAATAATACTTACCTACTACTATTAGGCAAGAGTAAATACGCTTTTGTTAAGTCAGTGCGCTTCACCATCTTAGGCCATATGACCATTTACCATCAGGTTTAATTGTAGTTATGCAGCCTAAGAATAGAAAAAGAAATATACCCTGTGAAAGTTTTCACGTAGATATTATTTTCTAACCAACTATAAAAATGTATTACGTGTGATGGGAATATGTATATAAGAATAAAGGTTCTCTCACACGGACAGTAATAATATAATATTATATTTTTCAGTATATGTTTCTAAAACTTTTAAAATCTCTCAATCCCGAGGTATGTCCATATTAAGAGGCTGAATAGAGCTAAATTGATCTGCATGGTGATCGTTTTGTGATTTCACATCGTTATCGAAAAAAATTGTACTTACAATTGAGCGTATTCCAGGTGGCGGTTTTCAAAACACGATTCCACAAAATTCACTCAATAGAACAATTATTGCAAAGTAGCTTCTGAAAATACTTAAATTTTCAACTTTCTCAGATTTATATAAAATAATGTTGAGTTATAATAAGTACAAATAAGTGTCACGTGTTAATAAAGCTAATGGGCTATTTTGATTTTTAATAAAGTGATTTTACTTTAATTTAAATAATTTATTTTGCCCTTCTTATACCAAGTAGCATTTTTCTGCCACTGCTATTGAATCGTGCGCTGATCCGGCTGTTAAGATATTGCAAAAATAATCGAAAATATTTATTTTTACTTTCATGCCGAAAATTATCTTGTTCTATTTTATTACGGTTAAATGTTGTGAAGCAAGTATTTACAAATGTTTTCATTATTTTGTTATTCAATTGTTTATAGTTATTATCACAGTTTAGCTTACATAAGAAATTTGGTGAGATGCAATGTATAAATAGGTACCTTATTTTCTTCAACAACTATAATATTTTTTTTTTACCAGTGGAGCTTCAACACAATCTTAATAATGTTCAATTAATTAAAAAATTAACTACCAATAATTATTTGATTTGCAGTCGGTGTTTCACATTTGAAGATTGCTTATAAAGAGCCATTAACGGGACATTTTGCAAAAACAAAACTATCCTACCTAATTTTTACGTTGTTTCATCAGCGTCATTCTTAGTTTTGAGTAAAACAAACCTTGTCAGTTTCAAAGAAACACGACTAAGGTCATATTAAAAGAAATGCACGTCATTAAAAGATTTCTATAAAAGGAAGGCTACCGATAAGACTTCTTAAAAGTTCAAGTTTTTATTTTGTTTACATAAATTGAGACTGAAATAAATGTGAAAGTTCTTTTATCAGCAATAATAATTTTCATCAAAAATAGCATAGAGTTATAAAATTATACACAGTCAATCATACTGAAGATGATTAATTGTATTATAAAATATTTAATAGACTATTTCAGTATAATGACCCAAATATCGTTAAATATAGATACAGGTTGCTTAGGACCATGCTTTGTGGCATTCGTTGAAGGCCTATATTTATAACCTATAATATATATATATATATATATATATATATATATATAGGCATTGTGAAGGGCTGTAATGATGATGATAATTGCTCAAATGTACTTACTACGAATACTCAATCTTTATTCCTCTTCACGTATTCTCACACGTTTTTCTCACTCACATACATACACACACAAATAGGTCGCAAATAATACTTACCTACTACTATTAGGCAAGAGTGAATACGCTTTTGTTAAGTCAGTGTGCTTCACCATCTTAGGCTACATGACCATTTACCATCAGGTTTAATTGTAGTTATGCAGCCTAAGAATAGAAAAAGAAATATACCCTGTGAAAGTTTTCACGTAGATATTATTTTCAACCAACTATAAAAATGTATTACGTGTGATGGGAATATGTATATAAGAATAAAGGTCTCTCACACGGACAGTAATAATATAATATTATATTTTTCAGTATATAAGCATAAAAACTTTTAAAATCTCTCAATCCCGAGGTATGTCCATATTAAGAGGCTGAATAGAGCTAAATTGATCTGCATGGTGATCGTTTTGTGATTTCACATCGTTATCGAAAAAAATTGTACTTACAATTGAGCGTATTCCAGGTGGCGGTTTTCAAAACACGATTCCACAAAATTCACTCAATAGAACAATTATTGCAAAGTAGCTTCTGAAAATACTTAAATTTTCAACTTTCTCAGATTTATATAAAATAATGTTGAGTTATAATAAGTACAAATAAGTGTCACGTGTTAATAAAGCTATTGGGCTATTTTGATTTTTAATAAAGTGATTTTACTTTAATTTAAATAATTTATTTTCTTCAGGCCTTCTATACAAAGTAGCATTTTTTCTGTCACTCCTATTGAATTTGAGAGTGCTCGCTGAAATTTAGCGTCTCTAAACGGATGTTAATCGCGCGCTGATCCGGCTGTTAAGATATTGCAAAAATAATCGAAAATATTTATTTTTACTTTCATGCCGAAAACTATCTTGTTCTATTTTATTACGGTTAAATGTTGTGAAGCAAGTATTTACAAATGTTTTCATTATTTTGTTATTCAATTGTTTACAGTTATTATCACAGTTTAGCTTACATTAGAAATTCTTGGTGAGATGCGATGTATAAAGAGGTACCTTATTTTCGTCAACAACTATAATATATTTTTTTTTACCAGTGGAGCTTCAACGCAATCTTAATAATGTTCAATTAATTAAAAAAAAAATAACTACCAATAATTATTTGATTTGCAGTCGGTCTTTCACATTTGAAGATTGGTTATAAAGAGCCATTAACGGGACATTTTGCAAAAACGAAAACTATCCTACCTAATTTTTACGTTGTTTCATCAGCGTCATTCTTAGTTTTGAGTAAAACAAACCTTGTCAGTTTCAAAGAAACACGACTAAGTTCATATTAAATTCTTTTATTTGCACGTCATTACAAGATTTCTATGTAAAAGGAAGGCTACGGATAAGACTTCTTAAAAAGTTCAAATTTTTATTTTGTTTATATAAATTCGAGACTAAAATAAATGTGTAAGTTCTTTTATCAGCAATAATAATTTTCATTAAAAATAGCATAGAGTTATAAAATTCATACACAGTCAATCATACTGAAGATGATTAATTGTATTATAAAATATTTAATAGACTATTTCCAGTATAATGACCCAAATATCATTATACTGGAATTTTGTACATAGAAAATTAATGTACGACTGGCACACTTAAAAGTTTTCACATCAGATCGCTAAATATTAACTAACATTTTATGATAAGGTCATGCTTTTCTATAAAAAACAGCAAGAAATTTTAAATCACGGAACTTGGTTTCTTTTAGTATTCAGTTAATTAGCGAAATACAAGATGGACTGATCTCAAAATTTACTTTCTTGTGTATAAAGTGCTTTTTGCAGCTTGTTCATTTTTTTATTATAAATACCTATAAATTTATATATTATTAATAAATAATTCCATAATATTTTGTATTATTTTTATTTTGCCCTATCTGAAACGTTTTAAACTCTATAGAAAATGTGTCATATGAAATGACTGACAATCACTAGAACATTTTATCTAGGTACAAAGATGTTTTACGTTTTCGTGGGCTCCACATGATATTTTGTCAGCATTAGGTACCCTTCTGTATCTGAAACGAATATGAATATTGCATATGTATAAGATACAAAAGTAATATAACAGGTTATGTAAGTCGCTATGCTAGGCACAGGCCTCTTACTTCTGAGACGGTTTTAGGCAAGGAAATGTCCGCCGCGCTGCCCCAATGCGTGTTATGAACTTCACATGTCTTCGAATTTTTTTCTTATTCTTCAGACATATGCAGGTTTTCACGATGTTTTCCTTCACTGCCGAGCACGTGCTAAATCAGCACTTAAATTGCAATTAAAATTTTCATTGGTGCAGCCGGGGATCAAACCAGGCGAAATTTACGGCGAGCGCTTAGACACAGAGCTACTGATACTACACAAATAAGTATGATTCAACGAATATAATAAAAACTTTACGTACTTAAAACTTAAACACTTGATATCTCGTGATGCCTACCGGACGAAGCTACAGCACCACATTGTGCAATGTAATTGAAGATGCTTAACCGCGACATATCTCTCAATGACGCGCAAGCATAATAGGCAGTATATCACTTATATACTTGTCACCTCTGCAGTCTATAAATCTTTGCACTTTTCTAAGTAATACAGAAAGTAGTCACTAGACGGTGTTGACGTCGCCTAAAATCTCTGCGGTCGCCGTTTGATTAAGGTCATTCAGGCTTCTTAAAGCCTTAAATTCTTTATTATTACACCAATTATAAATTTAACTTTTAACGATTTTCCTCTTCAAAGTTTAATAGAACATGTTATATTATTCAGTCACATCGCAGTACATCTAGTTTAAAGTTACTAGTAAATATTCAATTTAGCAAAATTAACAAGTTATGACTAGTTCTCCAGCGGCATCAGACAGAAGGCTAGACCTTCACGGGATGAGGCAATTATATTATTTCACGCTGTCAACAAACAGCAATTAAAGTGTATTAAGAAAAAATAAAACTCGTTAGCGCAGGAAAACGAATTAGCTTGTTATTCCACTAGTCAGCACTTGACTACTATATCTTTACATATTACTTTGAATAGTTTGAAAATTTAATAAGTTGCCTCTACTGATTAGACAAAATCATAAAATAATAATTGTTCTTAAAAATATCATATTTTTATAATAAATATCCACAACTTACAGCTTACAACTAAAATGCTGATGTAACCTATGTTACTAAGATTTTACTAATTATGTACAAGAAGTGCGTACTAAATATCATTAACTTTGTACAAGTAAGGGTGACGAAAATCACCACCCAATAATAAATGGGTGCTGTTGCTCATAGACACCTACATCTATTAACGATTATTAATCATAATGCAGATTTGTCTTGTTGTCACCCTGACCTTTCCTCGCTGACAGTAAAAGGCTCGCTTCTATAAAATCGCCAGCTGGCACTGAGCCCAGCCAGAGGTGGGAACAGTATTCCATCTGCAGCCGAACCTGCGCCTTGTTAAGTTGCAGGCGGTGTGCCGGCATGAAATAATGTCCCGGCCTGCTAGGCATACCAAGCTTTTTAGGCAATTTGGCCTTATCTTCCAAGTGACCACGAACTGCGTCACTCGATATGTCAACGCCGAGAATTCTGATACTGGCTAAAGCAACAAGTGGGTGCCCTAAAACTGATGAGATACGACAAAGGTCTTTTAGCGGTAAACGCGCAAACTTGTGTCTTCTGGGATTGAACTGGACTGATTTGTGCTCCCAGTCCGATACTGTTCAACAAAATCTCGACTTCAGACACAGTTTGTTCCAATACTCGGTTACGTTTTTCCGAAATATTGGCACGGCCGGTGTATAAGCATCACCAGCTGGCGTCCGTAATGAATGTTATCGGTTTGCAACATATCATTGATATGCAGTAAAACAACGTTAGCGATAGCACACAGCCTTGTGGAATACCAGTGTTAATAGGCTTGTGGTCGGGCATGCCATCTACCGACTTTGATGAACCAATCAGCCAGAAAACTGGTGATCCAATTGCACAATTTCTCAGGAAGCCCATAGGAAGGCTTTGAAACGTTTTGTGCCCAACCTGATCGAAGGCCTTCACTATGTCCAAAACGACCAATGCTCCGCCCATCTTTGAGTTAGGAACCCAGAACATCACCAGCTGAGCGACTCAACGGAAACCGTACTGGCGATAACTAACCAGCTGGTGATCCCAAAGGTACCTCATGAGCTCGCAGTTAATAATTGTTTCTGGCTCTGTAATTGGACGGATCTGAGCGGTCGCCTTTTTAGGGATAGGGTGCAACAAAGCTGTCTTCCATGAGTTCAGGACTACGCCTAGGGAAGCAGTATCATAAAAGATGCGTTAAAATGGTGCCTACTCCGGAGCACACGTCTTCAGCACAATGGGTGGGACTCCATCAGGTCCACTCGACTTATTGACGTGCAGGAGAGGAATGCTTTGCGCACCGAGCGCTGTGTAAACAACATCCTGCATAGAGCACTCACACCGCGGGATGGTCGGCGGTGTGTTCCACGTGATCGAGTCGAGTTAGATGCAAAGAGAGCCTAGCAGATCGGCTTTCTCCTTTGCGGCATAGACCAGTGAGTCATTCTCCTGTGCAGAGGTGGCAGAGATGGCTGACTCTTTGGACAGCCTTGGAGAGACCAGAATGCACTTATTCCCGAGGAAGTCGAACTAGTTTTACGCCAATTCTGCCGATGTGCTCTGACTTTGCCTTAATGACAATTTAGAAGGACCTGGGCGGAATCATACTTCTTTTAAAAGCGCTAGTGTTTGCATCCCGAGACGTTGCGTCAGCCAGGCCCCAGCACTCCTGGTTATGGCGTGATGAAACAATGGCTGAGTTCTGCCTACGATAAACACCACAGATGATGGAATAAATGGTTCCATTCCTGAAATAGCCTAAATATATATAATCAGCGACAGAATCAGCAACAACGTTGGGATCATCCGGCGAGAAGAAAACGCAAAGGTAGGTCCGCATCCTGTCCCAAACCGCCGACCTATAGTGCCGAACATGGCGGCAACCTGCAGAACACAACCGCAATGGGAGCGTGGTGGCACCGTACTTCGGATGAGACGATGGTCCGGAGGCCAGGGCATCGATGGAGACCTGAAATCCGTTCGGATGAGAGATAGATCAGAAGGTCAACTGAGAAGGTACATGATCCTCCACATCTGGTATCTGCGTAGGCGAAGTAATTGTGTCAGCCTAATAATGTGCCAAGACAAAGTCATAAACAGATCTACCCATGTTCGGTTAAACGGGCCCCAAAGCATTCCTCGTGGTGGGTGTTAAAATCACCGAGCATCACGATCTCTGCCGATGGGACCTGTTCTAGCACAGGTTGCAACCATTTGGACGTAGTCGATGAGTCGATCTATGTCGGCATTACCGCTATGGAACCTATAGGGCACCCGTAGACACGGGATGTCTACGCGCAGCCTTAGGATGGACAGGTCCGTACCTTCAAGACTGCCGAGGCGTCGAAAATAGATGTCCTCTCGACGTATATGCAAACTCAGCTCGGGGCACAAAGGGTATTCTAATTTGTACCTGGGGTATAGAGATACAGTATCAGCCCGGAGACACCTGTATCTCGGTTGAAGAGAAAGGCCGGCTTCACCGTCTCCAGATGTTAGTGGATGGCGTTAAGGTTTGAATGGCAGGGTTGACTTTGCAGAAAACTCTACACTCACCATAAAACTGTGCCAAACTGCTGTTTAACGTTGGTATTCTGTAAAAGCGTATTTATGCTACAGCTGCAGCGTTGCACTAGTGAAAATTCAAAAGCAAAACGGAAAAATGATCCAAAGTGGATGGTGTTGTGATCACCAATCCGGCTATTGATTTAGAGCTAATGACAGAACGAATAATAATGACTTATTCTTCTTTATAATTTGCAAAGAATCGTAAGGGGCGGTGTAAAAATATCCACTAACCCTTACCCGTGCCGTGAGGCAACAGGGGGAAACTAAAACAGAAGATAAGCAGCAGCCTTTTTCTGATAATAACTCAAAATAATGAAAATAACTGCGGTTTCTAACCCGCCTGCTAAACGTGGCAACTATAGCAAAATCCTCCCTATGAAGCAATCTATGGGAGAGGCCTATGTTCAGCAGTGGACTTTTATAGACTGTAATGGATTGACGGATGGATGAATGAAAATGTATAAAGCATATCTGTACTTTTTTCTGTCATCATAATTTTTCTACGCAATGTTTATCATGCCTCCTTTTCATATACACAATGTTACGCAGCCATTATTCACATGTACCTGTTTATAAAGGCTGTGAATACATCGTTACGATTCTGTCAGATGATATATAACAGAAAGTATCTTTCTTACAAAGATTTTTTGTATTCTCATACAGGACAGCTTTCTTTCCTGAAGAGAAGTTTACAATATAACTTGACTATAAATGTCTAGTAATTGACGACTCCGTAATGCAGTGTTTGTAAGCGTAAGTTATTGTTTATTTGTGGCGTGGCGAGGCAGAGATTTCAAATACCGTACGGAATAAGTGTTTGTGTATAGCCTAAAAGTAATAGGCCTCTCCCAAGGAACGCAACAAAGCACGGTCCTGAGCCACCTGCATCCATCAATTTCCTGCATCTCTAACCAGATCACACCATCTAGTGGGTGGCTGCAATACACTTTGCTTACCGGTTCGAGGCTGCCACTCGAGATCCTTTCTTCCCTATCGGTTGTCGGCTCTTTAAGCTATATGGCCGCCCCAACGCCACTTCAGCTTACTGATTTGTTGGGCTATTTCAGTTACTCTGATTCTAGAGCGGATATCTTCATTACGAACTCTATCACGCAAAGAAACTTCGAGCATAACTCACTGAGCAACCTTCAGTTTCCTCATACCACAAGCAGTGAAGGACCACATCTCAGGTTCTTAAGTAAAGGTAAACTTGACGGGAAGATATCACGAAATCTCCCGAATGCTGCTCAGCCGATTTGGATCCGTCGATCGTCATCGTCGTCTCGGTCGAAGTTGGACTTACCTAGACGTACAATTTGTTGTAGGTAAACATACTCGCCAACAACTTCGAGCGTAGCACTCACAAAATCTACCGACATAGACGTTACATATGACCTTTGTCTTGTCCATGTTCATTTTTGGACATATCCGTTGGGAGACACTATTAAAGTCATTGATCATAGTGCTGATGTCGTAAGTACTCATCACTATTGTTTATCCGTATCCTTTCCAATTCTATAGCTTGAAAACTTCTTCAAATGCAGCTGTGAAGAGTTTAGGGATGTATCGTACCTGCCTTATGCGAGTAGCACTCGCGTTTTGGGAATTCCGTATAAACTTGATTATCTATATAGATAAGTAGATCATAAATTTCGGGAATTAAAATAAGGTACGCAACGTACATTGCTCGACAAAAAGGGAAGTCGAATTCAAGGACAACTTAACTTTTCAGAAAAATGTATGTTTTCTACATCATGATCGATTCTCCAATTGAATTTTTAATCGCAAGAATATTTTTTATGTGATATAACTATATTTTTAACGATTTTCGGAACTTTTCCTTTACTTTTGCTGTGATACCTTGCTGTTGCCCAATTTTATGATTCAAGTCAATAGGAAGTATCCTATAAGTTTTAGTGAGCAAAAAAATGTGACAAAAATTTATAGATACGGGCGTTTTTTTTTTATAGAATAAGGGTGACAAACGGGCACACATTTCACCTGATGATAAGTGGTTGCTGTGGCCTATAGACATCTATATCTATGTTCGTTTGTGAATTAAAATGCAGATGCGTTGTCAGCCGTGAGGAGTAAGATAGAATGCCTCTTTTCAGTAAAAGGGTCTCGGTTCTCTACACTCACCGTACGAAACACAGCAGTAAGCTGCTATTTTACGCTGGTATTCTGTGAGAGCGTGATCTTCGGTCGAGCCGACCCATTCGTGCTACAACTATACTATTAATATAGCTGCAGCATGGCTCTACTTCTCTTGACTGATACCTCTACCTTTCCCTAAGAAAAAGGGTCTTAACAGACGGATTGACGGACGGATAATAAATTGATCTCAAAAGGGTTACACAAGTTATCGAAAAAAATATGAGCCATTTTTTTCGATAACTTGTTGCCATCTTGTAGGTAGTGGCATAATCCCGTTGCTGTAGAAATCTTGGTATATTTAATCAAAAAAATACGGCAAGTAGTTTTGATAGTCTCCTTTTGATGTAAACCTAACACTACCCAAAGAATTCTGAAGAGACCGAAAAATCTGAGGGTGCAAGATCAGGACTATATGGTGGATGCATTAATACTTCCCAACCAAGCTTTTTCAATTTTTACTGAGTGGCCAAAGATTAGTGTGGTCTGGCGTTATCATTATGAAAAACCACTCTTTTTCTGTTGATCAATTCCGACCGTTTTTTCACAATTTCTTGCTTGAGTCTCATTAGTTGTTGGCAGTAGAGATCCGAATCGATGGTTTTACACAATTCAATTTTCAATTTTATATAAACAATATAGGAAGAAACTTTTTCCCCGATCTATTAATTAATAAGAATTAATAATATTTTAAGGAGCATTTTCAAGGTTTATTTACCTTTTTTGTAATAATTCGTTATAATAAAACAGTATATAAATTGTAGTGAAAAAACGCCGAGATATTTTAAAAATATGAAAGGAACGTGGAGCAGAACGCTACAAACGTGGCCTACATCGCATAGTTTTAGCATTGCTGGCCTACATGCTTGGTTAGAGAAAACAAATGGCTATTGCTTTAGCAGCTTACTACGAGTTGTGTTTAAAAAAAGATAAGAATTATTTTTATTTAAGTTACCAACATTAAAAATATTGGTCATTGAATTCTGTACAACAGTAATTTAATATTTTTAGGTCAATAATAGTAGTAACGCTGCAAGCAAAATATTGTTTTTCTATTAACCCCAAATATTGTACTACTGGACGTAGGCCTCTCCGATAGTAGAAGGATTTGCTTACTTATTTGACTACGTATTGTAGATGGATTAGCCAGTTTACTAATTACATTACTCAGTGACTTAACTGAATGCGCAAGTGTGCTACTCATTTTTTTTAATTTGCACATGAACAGTTGAAACAAACTTTAAACAAACAAAGCGACAGGTGCGTTGATAATATTGAGAATTTCGATGAAATGTCTCACAATCTGGAATGACAGTTGCAGTCTTAACCTTCAAACTTTAACAGAGCAGTGATTGGACTTCCGCCTGATAACGAAATTGGTAGTATGGTTATACTAACACAAAAGGACTTCTAGGCGGAAAAATCCCTACTTGTAAAAATATTATTATGTAATAATGTTTAGTAAGATGTCACCGGCTACTGCTACCGCTACAGTCTTTCAAAAGTCTACTACTGAACATAAGCACCTCCCATAGATTTTAAATATCACCTATTTATTTTTTTACTTAAGGTTACTCCTACATTGTAAAAGTGTAGTTACAGCGTATAAAATCCCACTGCTGGTCACGGTCCTCATCTCATTTCTGAGAGAGTTGTTTTTATTTACTTATTATAAGCCAGTGCTAAATCAGTACCCAATCCTACCTAGTAATAAGCGAAGATGAAGTAATAGATGGTAAATTGCACTGTCTTAGCGTATCAAAATCCTATTAAGTCTTGCCTTTGAGACATCCATATTTTAATGGAACGGAAAGTCAGATGCCAAATTATTAAAATCCTTTACTCTACGCATCACGAAAGACGATTATGGACTGATTACTGCGCCGCATTTTTCTTGTGCGCGTGGAAAGGCTATAATATATAGCCTGGAAATATTTTATTTCTCAGACATTCAAGTTTCCTCACGATGTTTCCTTTCACCGCTGAGCACGAGGTAAGTCAGCACTTAAGATTGCAATCAATGATTTCATTAGTGCCAGCGGGGTTCAAACTCGGGTTGCTATATAATTATAATACTATATAATTTATAGCAAGCACTTATTACTACCTGAGTTATCATAGCTCCTTCCCCATTGTATTTGGATTGAAAGACAGATGTCATTAATTCATTTAATTCCAGTCCTTTGTTATAGGCATTATAAATTAATGATGAATGGTAATGGAGTACATACCTAAATCATTCCTAGTTTTCTTTAACCATGTTTCCTTTTACTACGAGTATGCTTAAAGTAGTATTGAAAATATCGTTTGGAGATCACAAAAACTTTTTCATAAAAATGTTTTTAACGTTCCATGACAAACTTCGTTAATGCATACATAAAGAGGATTTTGTAAGGAATAAACTCAGACCAATAAAAAGTATTTTGCTGTCCCGAGGGAATAAAGGACATGCAAAATTTACCGTGTAGGGTCGGTGTAAGAATATCCTCTAACACTATATTATCATCCCGTTGGTATCGTAAGAGGCGACAGAGCGAAACAAATCGGGAGATGGGCAGCAGCGTCATCCTAATAACGACTAAAAATAAAAACTGCGGTTGCAAACCAGCTAGCCAAGCACGGCAACTATGGCAAGTGTCCTGTGAGGCAGTCTATGGGGGAAGCCTGTGTTCAGCAGTGTCTTTAGCGGGCTGTAACGGTAACAGTAACGGTAAAAGACTTAAGACTTTTGAGACAACACTCTACTAAATAAGGTTAAAACTTACTCTATAAGGACGCGTTTGCAAATCGGGCAAAATTATGCTGTTTTTCGGTACTTTTTATAACAAAACTAAACCAAATCAAACATAACTAAAAACTACCACGTATAGACTGGTTTTTCATCTTCAAATGGTAGTAACTTTTTCGTTGAAAATAATAGTTTCTTATATTGTAAAAACGATCTTCCCTAGCCATTTTCTACAAAATTAACGATACCAGCTCGAGTTTAGGTACATTTTTTGTTCTATTATCAACATATTTTAAGATTTCTAAAAATATGATAAATAGGCAGACATATTCAATAAAAAATAATAGTATTTTTTTTTAAATTAAAATGTCACAAATAGTTGTAAAAAAAATAAAAACTAATCCTTATTTTTTCACTATATTGCTAATACGGATGAATCATAATCGATTGCAATAAGGGTTATTTTATTTTTGGTGCGTTTTGAATTATTGTACAAAAATTTTGATGAAACTATAGTCCGCGCTCGGCCGCCTTCGTGAGTGGATACTGTATCGTCTGATTGCAGCGGCTCATACTGAAAAAGATCGCTGTACAAACACAAAACATTCGAATTTGATACATAGGTACTTGACAAGGTAAAATAATATTATTTTCATTATAATATTTTGTTTGGCTATAAAAGTAAGTGGTATTTATAATATATAAATAAATAAAGGCGAAGTGTAGGGCGTCCCCCCACTAGATGGAGTGACGACCTGGTAAGACATGCAGGAAATCGATGGATGCAGGTGGCTCAGAACCGTGCTTTGTGGCATTCCTTAGGGGAGGCCTATGTTCAGCAGTGGACTTGTGGAGGGCTGTCATGATGATGATCATGAAATACCTATTCGTCTTGGACTTTATGGACCTGAAGATGAACTTCGGTGACTGCTACTGGAACTCCTCGACGAGTACTACTAGGTGTACCTAGTTTGGGCTCGTTTTGTTAGTTATGATAAGACCTTACCTCCGGACTTGATGGAGTGACCTGAAAGTGTACTTCGGTGAATACTACTGGAACTCCTGGACGAGTAGAACTAAATGTGCCGAGCTTGGGCTCGTTTTGTTAGTTATAATAAGACCTTACCTCCGGGTTTGATGGAAGTACTCTACTTTGGTGATGAACAGAATACAATTAAGGATATTTTTGGTCGACATTACCATTCTATATGACGAGAACCTCATGAAAGCTTAAACAGATAAGAAGACATAAATCTGGATCTGGCTCACGATGTAACTGACATGAATGCAGAAGGCAGTGCTCCTCCGCATGCTTTCGTTCTCACCCTAACTCTCAGCCGTTTAATTCGCCCTGCCGAGGGCCTCCATCTGGTTAGCTTTTTTATATATTTTATATAGTGTATTAATTCTATTTGCTAATTAATTTATTTCATTTATTTGTACCATGTTTTATCTATCATTATCATCATCATTACCCTTCACAAGTCCACTGCTGAACATAGGCCTCCCCACGAATGCCACAAAGCACGGTCCCGAGCCACCTGCATCCATTGACTTCCTGCATGTCTTACCAGGTCGTCACTCCATCTAGTGGGGACGCCTCCTTCGCCTGCTGGTACAAGGCTGCCACTCGAGAACCTTTCTTCCCATCGGTTGTCGGTTCTTCGAGCTATGGCCGGCCCATTGCCACTTCAGCTTACTAATACTTTGGGCTATGTCGGTTACTCTGGTTCTACTGCGGATATCCTCATTTCTAAGTTTATCACGCAGAAAACCCGAGCATAGCCCTCTCCATAGCTCGCTGAGCGACCTTGAGCTTCCTCATATGGCCAGCAGTTAAGGACCACGTCTCAGTTCCGTATGTCATCACTGGCAGCACTGGTTGCACAATTTAGTTTTGAGGTTTTGGTATGCCTGACGAGAAGATGGGTCGTAATCTCCCGAACGCTGCCCAGCCGAGTTGAATCCGTCGATTGACCTCTCGGTCGGAGTTGGACTTACCTAGTCGGACTATTTCTCCCAGGTAAACATATTCGTCAACAACTTCGAGCTTAGTGTTCAACAACTACCGGTTTTGGTGTGACATGGACATTAAACATGATTTTTGTTTTGTCCATGTTCATCTTGAGACCTATCCGTTGGGAGACACTATTGAGTTCATTGCATAATGCTTAGGTCCTCCAGCGATTCTGCCATAAGGACTATATCGTCGGCAAATCGAAGGTGAGTGATGTACTCGCCATTGATGTTAATACCGTATCCTTTCCGGTCCAGTAGCTTGAAAACGTCTTCCAATGCAGCGGTGAAGAACTTCGGGATATTACGTCACCCTGTCTTACACCTCTCTGCAGGATAGGTTTCGTACTCTGGTTCTGTACTCGGATAGCCATCGTAGCCCTACTATACAAACACTTCAGCACCTCGATATACCGACAATCCACTTGGCACCGCTGAAGGGACTGCAGCACCGCCCAATTTCGAATCAAAGGCTTTCTCACATACGCAGGCAAAGTGGCAGATTGTACTCGTCGGTCTTCTGTACAATTTGCCGAAGGTATGTATGTGGTCTATGGTGCTAAAGCCTTTTCGGAAACCGGCTTGTTCGGGAGGCTGGAAGTCGTCGAGTCTGCATGCGAGACGATTCGTAATGACTCTCGAAAACAGCACGTAGACGCGGCTCAGAAGGAAATCGGTCTGTAGTTCTTCAAGAGAGCGTTGTCGCCTTTCTTGAAGAACAAGACCACCGCACTCTGCTCCACGCCTCCGGTGTAATGCCACCATGGAGGACGGAATTAAAGAGCTTCTGAAGGACTTCAAGTACCGGTTTTCACCCGCTTTCAAAAGCTCCGCTGTAATTCCATCCTCGCCTGGGGCCTTGCCGTTTTAAGGTGCTGGAGCCATTCTAATCTCGCTCAGACTGACGTCCGGGATATCATCGGAATAGTGTCGGATAAGACTTGCTCTTGGATCGTTACTCACACTTGCGTGTTGTTTTATCTAGTTATATATATCTCAACTATGGCAACATCCCCCTATGAGGCAATATATGAGAAGGCCTTTGTTCTTCTGTGGACTTTTGATAAGCTGTTATGAATGAATGAATATAATATATCCCAACCAGTAGAGAGAATATGGTAAAAAATCACTGATCAGTGATTTTTTTTATTAAACTTGATATTAGACTTTACAAATTATCTATTTCGTAGAACTGTTCGCCGGCGAGATATTGCAAAAGCTTTCAATTACGTACGCAGATGTATATTCTCGTAGTCCAATTATTCACAGTACCAATTATACCGATCCACTAATCGCTTAACTGCAGTCCGCAGTTATTGGATTAGCTTAATTAGTGGAACGTTCGTGTACGTTGACGACTGCAATCCGCATTCCATCGTAAAATAAAATCTTTGATCATTAACGCAAAACCCCTTTTAAGCCACAAATCTATTTTAGTTAAATCTAGTAGGATATTTAAAAAGTTTATTTTATTATTAAATAAGGAATACGTACTTTTATTACTTTATTACTTACGAATATTGACACTTATGAAGTACTGACTAAGTACTGACAATTCTATAATTGTAAAAAGGACTGAAAGTATCCATATAAGTTTACCCCACCAAAAACATACGATAAATGTAAAAATGTGGCCCCTTTTTCACATTTATGTGAATTATATATTATATATTATTTGTACCAAACAAATAACGATCGGGGTTTTCGGCTTCGCTGATTAATATACAACATTCTTGGAACTGTTATGGAGTTTGGTTTTGTTTCAGATATCAACTCTTTTATAATTCTAAATAAATTCATAATCTTCAACATTTTTTGTTGCTTTTACACTTCACTGTTTTCTATTTCTAATTTATGCTCTAAGAATTAAATATCGACAGAGTTATTGGTGCGGTGAGTATTTGCAACTAAATACCAATATTTAATTCGTTAATTTCTAGTTTTAAAATTGTTCCCTTTGTATACACTTAATGATCTACCTTGATACCAAATTTAAAGTTTCTAAGTAACCTAGACAGTCAGTAGGTTATAAAAATGGCACTTTTTAGACCTTTATAACTTAAAAAATTTAATATTATTATTCATAAAATTTGGGTTTCATTGTATTCAAGCGATTCTTATTGGAAATCTAAAATAACGTATGTGTATCTCTAATAGTTTTCAAGTTATATAGTGTCCAAAAGTGGCTCGAAAAATATACACAATGCCGGTGCGTCGCACTTTAAATAACGTATATTCTCTCTAACGTATATCTTTTACTAACCGCCAGTTGTAGCTTTAAATAAGAAAAACCAGGAAGTAAATTCAGAATAATGAACAATATAGTTTTTTTTTTAAATCTGATTTAACATCTAGTTTTAATGGTGTACCTAGTTTCTGTGAACAAAAATATATGGCTACGAAGGCTCATATAATAAGAAAAAAAATGTTGACGGAAAACATACCTAAAGTTTAAGCAACTCAAGCATTTACCTGAAGATTGTATCGCAGTAAGCCTTATTGGCATATAGACACATCATAATATAGCGTGAACTTCGGCAATTTCGTAAATTTCACCTTAACGACTTGGGACCTCATTTAGTTAACGATATAATAAGCTATTTAATAGTTCTCCTTTAAACTACATGAAAAAAGTTCGACTTGATACTTCTTCATTAATTACCATTATGAAATACTTTCATAGTAATTATTTATTATCTAGTTTTATCGGTTTATCTTTATATATATAATTCTTCTGTCCGTGTGTATGTAACTGAACTCCTCCTAAACGGCTGAACCGATTATGAAGAAATTTTGTGTGTGATTAAGTTGATTCGAGAATGGTTAAGATTCACAATTGAACCCGGTAGGTGGCGCTGTTATCACCGCAAATCAATTGGGCAAATCGCCAGTTTTAATGTAATATAATCATTGGTTCGTCTATTAGCGATCGTAATATTTTTGAACGCCTGGGCAGATTGAGGTCATATTTAAACTTAACAATTTTCTTTACCCTACTAAAGAATTTACAAAAAGCTATCTGTACGACAGCTATTTATCCAATCGGTTATACAAAGACACCATTGCTTAGTTCTTTATAATACAGAGCTCAAAAGCAAAAAGCCAAGACATGATTTGGTGTGCACGAGGAAGGAATTTAGAACGAAATTTGCACATAGAATTTTTGGTTTTCTTAGTCATTATATATACGACTTATGTAACGGTAAAATTGATGTATATTCTTTATCATCACACGAATGCAGAAACAAGGTTGCCTCCTGGTTGCTAAACCTAAACTATGGTGATACTAAAAATTTAATAAGAATTGTTAAATAATAATTATTGCTATATTTGATAATTGCTTGATGTAACTTCCATTATTTTTATATTGTCTATAAACGTATTGAATTATTAATAAATTCAAGGAGGTGACAATATATGTAGGATGGTATTAGAATGTAAAGAATCACATGGAAAAATCTTTAAGACTAGAATAAAATCATTTTTATTAAATATAGTACTACTACCACAGGTTCGAATAAAACTCCTGTCCTGGGAAGAACCAGCAGGAAACACTGCGGGACCTTTGTTTTTTAATAAGATTAATTTACAATAAATCACTTTATACAATTATGAAATACACAGATTGTATTGATAAGAACAGAGCTAATCAACTATAAATTTTACTGAGGCTAATTTTGTAGTTGAGAATAATAATTAATTCGTTTGCACGAATTAATTATCCAATGTGTCAAGGATGAGCTAGTAGCGGAAAACCACAAGTGCATCGTACCACGCCAGAGCTAAGACTCCTTTAACGGCTTTTTTGCACCCAATGCAAGGCACCCTCCGGAAGTGGGGGAGGGAGGTGGTGAATGCTCATAGCATATCATGCAGCCGGCTGCGTGGTTATGTGGGCCTCGCTTTGAAGAAGTGCCTTACCCACTAAACTCCACCTGGGAACGGCTTTAGCGAAGGCCTTTCCGCCCAATCAGGGACGACCTCCCTCGGGGAGGGAGGCGTGAAACACAACCATCCGGGGATGGAAGCGCGGGTCAACCAACACAGCCGCAAAGGGCATCGGTGCTAGAGGATGTGGGAGTCGCATGAGCGAGAATGCACTCACAGTACGGGAACGGTGAGCACTATCTGCTAACACAGCCACACGAGGCGGTGGCGCTAGCGGAGGCGAGAGGAAGGCTCACCGTACGGGGACGGTGAGCTCAGGCGCCAACATAACCGCACGCGGGCGGCTAGCGGAGACAGGAAGGCTCCCACCGTACGGTGACGGTGAGACACAGCTAGCACGACCGTACGGGGTGGCTGTGCTAGCCGAGGCAGGGCATTCACCGTACGGGATGGTGGGCGTGGGCAGTGAACAAAACCACACGGGGCGGCGGTCTAGCTGAGGGGACGGGACGGGACTGACGTTCAATTCCTCGACTGTACTGACTGAGGGAGAAGACCCGTACGGTGACGGGTGCTCGGTCAGCTGGCGGACTCCGCTAGTGCACAACCGCACGGGGGCGATGGCGTAAGCGGAATGATTTGTTTTGCCTTTAACGGCGGCCACTCCGTTCGTTTTATACTAGAAAAACAAGTAGCTAGTCACACGGGCGCCACTGTAGGTGCAATGCGCAGGTGTGCGGTGCACGTGTTGTTTACAAGAACCCTAGCTAGCCACAGAGGCGCCGCCGCACGTGCAACGGCGCAGGCGCCGTCACGGCCATGCTAACATGCGTGCGTCCTCGCACGCGTTCTATCATAATCTTAGTTATGTGAAGGCAGAAAAACATCGTTCGATTATCTTAACAAAACTACATCTGGCCCGGTCTATATTGACTGTTCAGATTGGTGGCAATCAGTTTTGATCCGGCAGTAAGCCCTACAAAACTATAATCATCTTTATGCTAGACCGGAATAATTATTCCCTGTAGCCATATCATTGGACCGGCACAAGCCCTGCAATGATTTCTCTTTTTTTAATAGAGTCATTCTTTTTTCTATTTTCTCTTTTTTTTCAAGTACTGTTTAGGCTAGTCCGGAGTCACTATTCCCTGTAGCCATATCATTGGACGGGCACAAGCCCTGCAATTATAGTAAGAACCATTTTTTTTCTTACTCTCTTTTTTTCAATTCAGAATAGAGCAATTACTTACAGTTCACTTAATTACAGCTCGACAATACCGTAATATGTCCCTGTCACAATCACACAGTAGTGTAACATGAGGGACGTAGTGACATGATAACACCAGAATATGCAAACCAACAGCAACAGGACACATCCCAGTGTAACACAGGCCAGTCACCCAGCAACACTATCGTCCTTTTTTGCACCAGAAGAATTACACTCAACCTCTCTGCATTTTATAGACGCGCCAACACGGTCACCTCTGACTATCGCACGTCATGGTGCAGTTGGCAATAAACCGTCAGCATACGGTCTATCAGTTATCACCACCTGCAAACAGATATGAACACTTGTTAAATATTACAAAGCTTGAGCATCCCTGACTTCATTTAGGTCATAGACGCACCGACACGGATACCCTTGGCTATTGCACGTCCTCATGCGGTTGGCAGTAAACTTTCGGTATATGGTTTATTATCAGCTATCACCACCTTAGATTCCCGACGGCTTGGGTACCCTACAGCGCCCATGGCCACGGGGGGGGGGGGGGCACCGAGGCGCCTGACGTGCTAATGTCATAGCCAACCACGCCGCCTCCACACAAACGCGCTCCAGCGTGCGGTTTCGCTGCGTTCGCGCTACACTCGCGCCAGCGAGCCGTCACGCCGTACTGGCGCCAGCGAATCGTCGCCCAGCACTACCGCTAGCAAGCCGTCTAGATTTCAACATTGAAGGCATAGGCACCAAATATGCACTCGGTGACTGACATAGGCACAAAGTTAGCGTTAACTAGTACCTGAAACCTTTTTCATATTGGTTTTACTCAAGGTAGCTTTAATGTAAAATTTGAAGTACACAACAGTAAAAGCTAAATAAACGCTTGTGCGTCTGATGTGAAACGACTACGTCAGATGCACAAGCGTGCACTTAAGTACATCCAACAAAGGTCGCGCAAAATAGGTACACAAAGTAATTTAAGATGTAAAACAAATGTAAAACGTTTCAGGTGCATGAAACAAATAAATAATCTGCTTTGCAAAATTAAAAATTAAAAGAAATGAAGATAAATGTATTGCGAACCATAGAATTTCGGGGTTCCGAAGTTTACCACACATTCTCTTAAGAAACGGCAAATGTGTGACATGGCACTCACAAGCCATTGCACACATTGCAAGAACGGCAACTATGTGGAGAGACTGATCCTACCACATATTTCAAAGGGAAGGAGTCAACTGCGCAAAATCTACGCATTGCAAAAGGCAACTGCATGCAGAGGCGTAGGCCACTACACACATTGCAAATATAAAGAACAACTGTATGAAAATATCACACATTGCAAAAACGGTATTAAACAAATTGCAACAGTCATTTAGTCGTCCCATATTCAAAGCGTGAGCTGGGCGTTCATGGCCCCCTTCTCAACCTATCAGATTACATTGATAAGAACATTTTAACGGTGGTAGAGCCACGCAGCAGCTTTTGCTGTTGCACGTATGGGCCGGCTCGAGCCGGGAGTTACGACCTCACAGAATACCGGCGTGAAGTGAAGCTCTGCTTTTGCGTTTCGTCTGGTGAGTGCAGGTGACCAGGCCCAATTCTCCCCCATCAACATGGTAGCGGAATTAAATTTTAGACTACCCCAGGAGGGTACCAGCACCCTGGAGAATCCTCGCTGAGCATCCACGACCATGCTACTCCACTCCTGAGCGTGGGTGCTAGGCTGCCCTTGTATTCTGGGGCAAAATTCGCTCAAAACAATAACTGCTCGGGGCAAACTGAGCAACAAGACCAAGGCGACCCCTGCCACGCTATCCATGGATTTCTGCAACATCAGGGACTTCACTCGAACCTAAACGCCGTCCACTACCATCTCGAGACGGCGAAACCGGCTTTGCTCTTTCTGACCGAGACGCAGGTGTCATCTCCGGCTGATACTTCCATATCTCTCTACCCAGGGTACAAATTGGAACACTCCTTTGTGCCTCGGGCTGGAGTTGCGTATACGTCGGAGAGGACATCTGTTCTCGACCCTCGGCAGTCTTGAAGGTTCGGACCTATCCATCCTTTGGCTACGCGTAGATAGCGACGACCATCCGCGCGTCTACGGGTGCCTCTATAGGTCCCATAGCGGTAATGCCGAAACAGACCGACTCATCGACCACGTCCAAATGGCTACAGATTCCTTGTTACAACAGGTCCCATCCGCAGAGATCGTGATCCTGGCGATTTTAACGCCCACCACGCCGAATGGCTTGGTTCACGTTTAACGATCATGCGGGAGATCTGTTTATGACTTTGCCTTGGCATATGGTCTGACACAGCTGGTTACTTCGCCACGCGGATTCCAGATGTGAAGGATCATACACCTTCCTGTTGGACCTTCTGCTGACCTCTCATCCGGACGGATATCAGGTTTCCGTAGATGCCTCTCGGCTCTTCGGACCATTGTCTGATCCGGAGTGTGGTGCCCTCCGCTCCCCTCGCGGTTGCGTTCTGCAGGTTGCCGCCGTGTGGCATTACAGGTCGGCGGATTGGGACGGAATGCGGTCTTTCTTTGCATTCTACCCATGGGGCGGGTTTGCTTCTCGCCGGATGATCCCAGCGCTGTTGCTGACTCTGTCACTGATGTGGTGTTACAGGGAATGAACTATTTATTCCATCATCTGTGGTACCCATCGGAGGCAGATCTCAGCCTTGGTTTAGTCGCTCCTGTAAGACTGCATTACGCAGTAAGCAGGAGTGTTATCAGGCTGGGCTGAGGCTTCGGCGGCTCGGGATGTAAACACCAGCATGCTAAAAAAGTATAACTTCGCCTCCAGGTCCTTCAAAGTGTTATTTAAGGCAAAGTCAGAGCACATAGGCAGAATTGGCGAGAAACTAGTTCGCCTTCCTTCGGGAACCCGTGCATTCTGGTCTCTCGCCAAGGCTGTCCAAGGAAATTTCTGTAAGCCATCACTACCATCTCTGCACAGGGAGGACGACTCACTGGCCCACGCCGCAAAAGAGAAAGCCGACCTTTTAGGCTCCCTTTTTGCGTCCAACTCGACTCTTGATGACGGGGAGAACACACCGCCGGCCATCCCGGTGTGAGTGCTCCATGCCGAATGTTCGGTTCTCACAGCGCTCGGTTCGCAAAGCACTCTCCTGGACATCTACAAGTCAGAGTGGGCTGACAATCCCCAATTGTGCTGAGGACGTGCTCCAGGTTAGCACCGGTTCTAACGCGTCTTTTCCGGTACTCCTACCCTAGGCGTAGTCCCGAAATCATGGAAGACAGCTTTTGTCTCCGATCCTAAAAGGCGACCGCTCAGACCCGTCCAACTACAGGCCTATCGCCACCACCCCTTGTTCTCCAAAAATGGAATCCATTATAAACTGCCAGCTCAAGCGGTACCTTGAGGATCACCAGCTGATTAGTGACCGCCAATACGGTTTTCGTCGGGGTCGATCAGCTGGTGATCTTCATCTCTGACTCATAGATGGGCGGAGGCAGTAGAGTCAAAGTGGGCATTGGCCGTTAGTTTGGACATTGCGAAGCTTTCGATCGGGTTTGGCACAAAGCGCTTCTTACGAAGCTCCTTCCTATGGGCTTCCCGAGTTGTGCAATTGGATCACCAGCTTTCTTGCAAATCAGACATCAAGGTCGTTGTAGACGGTGCATGCTCAACTACATTAATAACGCTGGTGTTCCACAAGGCTGCGTGCTATCACCAACGCTGTTTCTTCTGCATATCAATGATATGTTGCAAACCGGTAGCATTCATTGCTATGCAGTTGATAGCACTGGTGATGCTCTATACGCCGGCCGTGCGAATATTTCTCGGAAAACGTCGCCGAGTACCGGAACAAACTTGTGTCTGAAGTCGAGTCTTTGCTGACCAAAGTCTCGGATTGGGGCGACTAAATCTAGTCCAGTTTAATCCTCAGAAGACACAAGTTTGCGCGTTTACCGCTAAAAGAACCCTTTGTCGTATCTCCTCAGTTTCAAGGCACTCCTTGTTGCCTCAGCCAGTATCGGAATCCTCGGCGTCGACATATCGAGTGACGTGCAGTTTCGCGGTCACTTGGAAGAGAAGGCCAAATTGGCCTCTAAAAAGCTTGGCGTGCTCAGCAGAGCGGGACAGTATTTCATGCCGGCACAACGCCTGCAACTTTACAAGGCGCAGGTTCGGCCTCACATGGAATACTGTTCCCATCTCTGGCTGGGGCTCCCAGTGCCAGCTCCTTCCACTTGACCGCATCCAGCGCAGAGCGGCTCGAATCGTCGACGACCGAGTCCTTTCCGATCGGCTCGATTCATTGGCGCTGCGAAGAGATGTTGCATCTCTTTGCATTTTCTTTCGCATTTACCACGGGGAGTGCTCTGAGGAATTGATCGGATTAATCCCAGCCGCCACATTTCACGAACGCACATGGCGGCAGAACTCCCGATACCATCCACACCATCTGGATGATTGGCGGTCCACCACTGTGCGATTTAGAAGATGTTTTCTTCCTCGCACAACTTCCTTGTGGAATAGTTTACCACCAGCGATTTTTCCGGACCGATACGACTTAGGGACCTTCAAGAAAAGAGCCTACTCCTTTTAAAAGGCCGGCAACGCATCTGCAATTCCTCTGGTTCCCTGGTGTTGCAGTTGTTCATGGGCGGCTGTAGTCACTACCATCAGGTGAGATGCTCGTTTGCCCCTCTCCTATAAAAAAAAAAAAGAACAGAGCTAATCAACTTTAAAATATACTGAGACTAAATTTGTAGTTGAGAATAATAATTAATTCGTTTGCACGAATTAATTAAAATATAGTATCTACCGTTGTAATTAATATATAACTGTTCCTTCTTATTATTTTCGTTTTTTAATTTTTTAACTAAAATATAACTATAATAATAAGTTTTTTTAACTAAAATATAGTAGTATCTCGTTTTATTGTATAATTACGAAGAAAATCATTTATTGTAGCTTCATCTATCTACTTTGTAATCGAATATCTACAGGTGGGGAACTGATGACTTAAGATACAGGTTTTACCCAGTTTAGGCACCAGTTTTTCACTTAATAATAGTATTGTTGCAGATATATGCATACGAGTGTATACTTTGTTGCTCTCTTAATGTATATTGTAGGTAGAAATATATAAATAAAAAAAATTAAAAACTGTTTACCGATTTTGGGGAAACTATCTGAACCAATTTTAATGATTATTTTACTTTCTACTTTATTAAATAGTTTAAACTACCTGGGGCGGGGCCTAAATAAATATTTTAAAAAGTTTCCTCCTAAAGGGTGGAAAATTATATCATCTATTTTCGAGATGTTTGTGCTGTTAGCCTATGCGGCTCTTACAGCTTCATCTGACACAGGGCTGTTGGGTAACTATAGGAATAAATGAATGCAACTTTTTAAACGACAGTCTAGTTTTTACGTTCAACTTTTGATATTCTTTAATCCACTTGAAAGGATAAAAAATTAATCCTAAAAAAAGTAAAAACTAACTCCAAAAACGATCGGGAATAATTTTTTTTTTATAGAATAATGGTGACAAACGAGCACACAGTCCACCTGATGGTAAGTGGTTGCTGTGGCCCATAGACATCTACATCTATCTTCGTTTGCGCATTTAAATGCAGATGCGTTGTCAGCCGTGAGGATTAAGATAAAATGCCTCTTTTCCAGTAAAAGGGTCTCCGGTTCTCTACACTCACCATATGAAACACAGCAGCATTGCTGCTATTTTACGCTGGCATTCTGTGAGCGTGGTCCTTCCCAGTCGAGCCGACCCATTCGTGCTACAACTATACTATTAATATAGCTGCAGCATGGCTCTACCACGTATAATTTCCACATAATAGCTTCTAAAGTCAGTGTGAAGATAATAAATAGTGTACCAAAATTTATGTCCTGCCTCTTTACTCTGTGTCGGCCTAGTAAACGATTCCTGATATTGACTTATAAATTAAAACTTTTATACGCGGTAGAGCCACGATGCAGCTATTTTGTGGTTGTAGCATGAATGGGTCGGCTCGATCATGGAAGGACCACGCTCTAACAGTGAGAGCTGAAGATGTGAGGACCGGAGGCTATACAAACGGCATTCCATCTTAGTCCTCAGAGGTGACAACGCATCTACATTTTGATTCTCAATTGAGGATACATGTAGATGTCTGTAAACCCTGTCTCAGGCTGCTGTTGAGAATTTCTGAAAAATCCAACAACTGATTTTGGCTCGACCCGCTACCACATGAACAGCAGTCACGCGTGCACTAGACCAACGAAATTGATGGTGATGATTTTGTGTATATTAGTATAAAAAAAAAATTTGCTATAATACCAGAGACTTAGTGCCGTAAAATCTATTTTTATACTTAATACTGTAGTTATATTATACATACAAACCAATGAATAGCAGCAAACTCATAAGTCACACAAGACAGAGATGTAATACAAGGTAGCTCGGAGTAAAGCCATAATTCTTTTTGCATACACATAATACCGTCGAATAGCTATTTACGTTCAACGAATGATCGAAATTGTATTTCGGCTTCTCGTGAAATATTTTATTTCTTTGATAAAATCAAAGCAGTGTAACATGAGTTTGTTTGTCACTTAAGTAAATGGAAGCAATCATTTACGATATAGCTCAATTTATTTATAGAAATATTTCCTTTCATCAGAAAAACGAAAATGTTATACGTGAATATTGGAAACAGATCTTCGCTGTTTTCAAATATGAGTATATTCTTTAAATTATTATAATAATGTGGATTTTTAACTAATTATATTATAGATGGTAGGACTCCTTCTGTCTAGAACTCCGTCAGGGCAGGCACCCTTTACTTATTTCTGCCGCAAAATATCTGTCGCTTTAACTGTGTTCCGGTCTGAAGAAGGATGAAACCAGTATAATTAAAGTCTGTGAGGCATCTTAATACTGAAAGGTGACTTCGCATCTGTAGCCTTCTTATATTACATAGGCTGTAATAGTCACTTGTCATCAGGTGGACAGTAACTTCAATTTAAAAAAAAATGTAAGATTATTTTCACGAGATTAGATTTAGCCCAGTGGGTTAGTTGGCTGAACTGGTAATTTGCCGGCAATATAATAATAATATAGTAATTAATATATTTATTCATTTCATTCATACATTTATAGAAAAATGTTAGGACGTTCTAGTCACCTCTATTTAACTCGTAGTGCCGATAACCGATGGGGAAGAAAGTTTCTTGAGTGACCACCGGTTAGCGAAGTGAACGGCGGGTCCTACTTGATGGAGTGACTGGTAAGAGATGAGCCAATGGATGTAGGTGGCACAGAACCATGTTTTATCACATTCCTTGGGGAGGCCAATGATTAGCGGTGATCTTATCATTGGCTTTAGGGATGATGATGATAATATTTAATAACATAAAATAAACAGTCTCTTTATAATTGAATATCCCATCCACTCATATTATGTCAAGAAGCGCGACATTTATAGCATTGTTACTGTACTTCTTTACTTGTAATTTTATCAAACAAAATATAGGCCATCAACTGTCCTTTTCACCTTAAATTCTCGTCTCATTCAAGTGACTATATATATATATATATATATTAATAATTTTCCTTTAATCTATGTATATCTTAGTAATTTTGAATATACGGTAGAATACAGTAATCTCAAAGCGATAATGATAGTGATGAAATACGATGCGTCTTATCTGTCTTTCTGCACGAGGTATAACTATTATTAAAATACTTAAAAATATTTTAGGGTGTTCCTGGGTTATATACTTTTGTAAAATTTATAGTTTCTATATAAATAAAGAAGAGACCGTGGTATCTCAGATGGTTAGCAGAGCCGTGGTAGCTCAGATGGTTAGCGTTCGCTGTAAGTTTCACAGTAGTAGTTCACGAGCAACCCGGTTTGATCCCCGCCGGCACCAATGAAATTGTTAATTGCAATTATAAGTGCTGATTTACCACGTGCTCGGCGGTGAAGGAAAACATCGTGAGAAACCTGCATGTCTGAGAAATCAAAAAAATATTTCGAAGACTTATGTGAAGTTCGCCAACACGCATTGGGGCAGCGCGGCGGACATTTCCTTGCCCTAAAACCCTCTCAGAAATAAGAGGCCTGTGCAGTGGGACGTATATAGGCTGTAACAACTTTTATATAAAAAAAAATTGGCATATTACGATATGGTATAGTATGGGCCCGTTTTCGATATGATACGGCTACTGATACTATACGGGCGTCCACACTTAAGATACAAATACTTGATACGATACTCCTGATCAAGGTACGTCAACATGATCAAATGTGGACCCGGCCTTACATGATTTAAATTCATATAGGCAAGCGTTCGAAATTCTGTAACATCGTAATGCTAAAATTTATTAAAATTTTTTGAAAATTATTACAAAGGCATAGTTTTAGTTTATTAAAACTGAAACTCTAATAATACACATAACTTCTAAGTGTCATTCTACATTATCATAATTATATAGTGTCATATACTATTATATATTGTGATTTTTTATGTGATGGCGGCGTAAGAAAATCCATTGCCCCATTCTATTCCGTAAGTTTCGTAAGGGTTTAATTCTCATTAAAGGTAGCCTAGGATAATATGAAAATAAGCATCCAATCATATCCTACAGCCGCCTATAACGAGATGAATACCTCTCTCATTTTACAGTACCAAATCCACGGCTTCCTATAAAACCATCTTGTTTATTCTAGATGTGAAATAGACCGTTGACAGAGACCAGCTTCTAAATTGCGAAATTCAAAACCGGTGACGGGGACTATCTTTAAGGAGCTGGTTTTGTGATCGTCAATCAGGCCGATTGACTGTCAAGCCTAACGACTTTCTATATCGGGAGACTCTCATGTCCAATTGTGGACGAATATTGGCTGATTATTAGCAAGGAGAAGATGATATAGTGTAATATTTAAAAACTACTAAAATAAGTAATATTAATCATTACAAAAAGAGATAAGGCGGTTGTTGAACATGTCATGTGAATAAATTCCGTTTCAATTCCATTCAAAGAACCTGCCAATAAGGTAAATCTACAAGCAACCAACGTCCTTTGATTTATCGTTTTATTCGGCAAAGTCATTTTCTAAATTAACTTACAGCAGCACGATTGAGCTTTCGTTCCTAAAAATATCTTTTTTTCTTTTAATCGTAAGACCGAATAATGTAATTTTCGTTCATTAAGCTTAAACCTAAGTGAAATTATTTTGCTGTCCGCTGGACCATAGCATATCCCACAGTTGCCTTTTCTATAGTACGAAGGATATTACGGTATTAACAAGCTTGAACGCTGCCAGTCACCGGTCTTGGTATATTACATCTAGTAAAATACAAATTAGCCACCGGAACCTATTAGAGGCATAATACTGAGACGAGGTGATGGATTCTCATATGTGCGGTATATAATATAGCGGCTGGCTTATCGGCTGTAGTAGCCTCTAGCAGACTAAGGGCAATGGCGCTTAAGTAATAAGTAAAACTGCAATTTTTTTTTAAAACACTTGAAGGAGTAGGACCTTGCCGAAACTATAAATGCTAAGGTGAGAGTAAATAATAAACATACATACAGTTAAGAAAGAGTTAACCAACCTTATTTGCCACCATATTAACACACAAAAAAAGTAAATTGTACAACCCACGTAAATGTAAACAATCCTAATAATACGAGTATGATATCGGACTCTTGTAAGACAAGCAATCTGACTTTTCCCTAAAAAAAATAATAGATTGTCATATTTTTGTCCGATGCTTTAACTCGAATTCCGTAAATAATGAAGACTGAATATTAGAGAATAAAATACAGGAGACTTTAGAAAAAAATACTAATTTTAAAATTCGGAAAACCATTCTTAAATATAAAATAAAAGTAATATAATAAAGCGGAAGAGCTTTTTTATTTATTGTTTGTTTAAATACGCTAATCTCTGGAGCTACTAGTCCGATTTGAAAAATTCTTTTTGTATATTATTGTCAGATTCATGAAAAATAGTATAGGCTATTTAGCATTAGGCTACACCTCTCAGCTAGCCTTAAATAATGATTTTTGTTAACGCGTCAAGCACCTGGCCATTTTTCTTTTTTACGCGCCAAACGTGTGGGTCTGTATGGAAGGTCGCCACATATTGCCAGGCGCTAATGTAAAAAATATATATTTTTAATATTGTATGCCAGCTATATATAAAACTGAAACGTATCCAATCCTTATGAATTAAGATATTTAATTGCATATGAATCAATTTAATCCTACTTTTATAAATATTATTAATCTCATTTCAAAATTGTGTGACAAAATTGTGCGAATGACGCACAAACGCTAGCCGCCCGATGAGAACCGAGAGAAACCAGCAGGGGACGCTTCTATTAGTTCAAACGTTCTAGATAGCAATGTATGGAAAAATTGGCAAAATTAATGGAATACTTTTATCTATCGATATATATACGTTATAGAGCGAATTTAAATTTTATCCACTCTCCCTCCCCCTCCCGGGTGAGCGTCACCCCCTCGCGTCCCAGAAAATATCCCAAGGCTCGTTATTTCCACTTTTAAATAAAACCATACACGATACATAGGAGAAATAAATTATACCTCTTTTTAAATAGCATATTCTATTCTTTACTTTAGTCATACATATCTTGGTGGTAAAGTGGGAAATTATTGAGAAAACTGAATGAGCAGACACTACGGGACATTTCTGGGAGGGGGAGGGAGGGTGGATAAAATTTAACTTTGCTCTATAACGTACATAATATTACGTGGTAGAGTCATGCTGCAGCTATATTAGTAGTATAGTTGTAGCATGAATGGGTCGGCTCGATCATGGAAGGACCACGCTCTCACAGAATACCAGCGTATGGTGAGTGTAGAGGACCGGAGGCCCTTTATACTGGAAACGAAGCATTCCATCTTAGTCCTCAGGGGTGACAACGCATCTACATTTTGATTCTTAATTGACGATACATGTAGATGTCTGTGGGCCACCCTGTCTCCCGAGGCTGCTGTTGAGAATTTCTTTAAGAAAAATCCATCAACTGATTTTGGCCCGACCCTCTACCACATGAACAGCAGTCACGAGTGCACTAGACCAACGAAATTGATGGTGATGATTTTTGTATATTAGTATATAAAAAAAAAAAATTTTTATATAATACCAGAGACTTAGTGCCGTAAAATCTATTTTTTTGTACGTAATACTGTAGTTATATTATACATACAAACCAATGAATAGCAGCAAACTCATAAGTCACACAAGACAGAGATGTAATACAAGGTAGCTCGGAGTAAAGCCATAATTCTTTTTGGCATACACATAATACCGTCGAATAGCTATTTACGTTCAACGAATGATCGAAATTGTATTTCGGCTTCTCGTGAAACGTATTTTATTTCTTTGATAAAATCAAAGCAGTGTAACATGAGTTTGTTTGTCACTTAAGTAAATGGAAGCAATCATTTACGATATAGCTCAATTTTATTTATAGAAATATTTCCTTTCATCAGAAAAACGAAAAATGTTATACGTGAATATTGGAAACAGACCTTCGCTGTTTTCAAATATGAAGTATATTCTTTTAGAATTATTATAATAATGTGGATTTTTTAATTAATTATATTATAGATGGTAGGACTCCTTTTCTGCCTAGAACTCCGTCAGGGCAGGCACCTTTTACTTATTTCTGCCACAAAATAGCTGTCGCTGTAACTTCTGTGATCCGGTCTGAAGGATGAAGAGAGCCAGTATAATTAAAGTCTGTGAGGCATTCCATCTTAGTACTGAAAGGTGACATCGCATCTGTAGCCTTCTTATATTACATAGGCTGTAATAGCCACTTGTCATCAGGTGGACAGTAACTTCAATTTAAAAAAAAATGTAAGATTATTTTCACGAGATTAGATTTAGCCCAGTGGGTTAGTTGGCTGAACTGGCGATTCGACGGCCATATAATAATAATAATAATATATTTATTAATTTCATTCATACATTTATAGCAAAATGTTAGGACGTTCTAGTCACCTCTATTTAACTCGTGTGCCGATAACCCATTAAGAAAGTTTCTTGAGTGACCACCGGTTGCGAAGTGAAGGCAGGTCCTACTTGATGGAGTGACTGGTAAGAGATGAGCCAATGGATGTAGGTGGCACAGAACCATGTTTTATCACATTCCTTGGGGAGGCCTATGATTAGCGGTGAACTTATCATTGGCTTTAGGGATGATGAAGATAATATTTAATAACATAAAATAAACAGTCTCTTTATAATTGAATATCCCATCCACTCATATTATGTCAAGAAGCGCGACATTTATAGCATTGTTACTGTACTTCTTTACTTGTAATTTTATCAAACAAAATATAGGCCATCAACTGTCCTTTTCACCTTAAATTCTCGTCTTATTCAAGTGACTATATATATATATATATATATATATATATATATATATTAATAATTTTACTTTAATCTATGTATATCAAAGTAATTTTGAAGATACGGTAGAATACAGTAATCTTAAATCTGATAATGAAAGTGATGAAATACGAAATGCGTCTTATCTATCTTTCTGCACGAAGTATAACTATAATTAAAATACTTAAAAAATATTTTAGGGTGTTCCTGGGTTATATACTTTTGTAAAATTTATAGTTTCTATATAAATAAAGATAGAGCCGTGGTATCTCAGATGGTTAGCAGAGCCGTGGTAGCTCAGATGGTTAGCGTTCGCTGTAAGTTTCACAGTAGTAGTTCACGAGCAACCCGGGTTTGATCCCCGCCCACCAATGAAATATTAATTGCAATTATAAGTGCTGATTTACCACGTGCTCGGCGGTGAAGAAAACATCGTGAGGAAACCTGCATGTCTGAGAAATCAAAAAAATATTTCGAAGACTTATGTGAAGTTCGCCAACACGCATTGGGGCAGCGCGGCGGACATTTCCTTGCCCTAAAACCCTCTCAGAAATAAGAGGCCTGTGCAGTGGGACGTATATAGGCTGTAACTTTTAACTTTTATATAAAAAAACATTGGCATGTTACAATATGGTTTAGTTTTGGCGCATTTTCGACATGTTTCGGCTACTAATACGATATGGGCGTCCATACTTAAGATACAAATACTTGATACGATAATCCTGATCAAGGTACGTCATAATGATCAAACGTGGACCCGGCCTTACATGATTTAAATTCATGTAGGCGTTCGAAATTCTGAAATAACATCGTATTGCTAAAATTATATACAATTTTCTGAAAATTATTACAAAGGCATAGTTTTAGTTTATTAAAACTGAAACTATAATAATACACATAACTTCTAAGTGTCATTCTACATTATCATATATAGTGTCATATACTATTATATATTGTGATTTTTTATGTGATGGTGGCGTAAGAGAATCCATCGCCCCATTCTATTCCGTAAGTTTCGTAAGGGTTTCATTCTCATTAAAGGTAGCCTTGGATAATATGAAAATAAGCATCCAATCATATCCTACAGCCGCCTATAACGAGATAAGATATATACCCTCATTTTACGAGTACCAAATCCACGGCTTCCTATAAAACCATCTTGTTTATTCTAGATGTGAAATACCCAGACCGTTGACGGGGACCAGCTTCTAAATTGCGAAATTCAAAACCGGGGACTATCTTTAAGGAGCTGGTTTTGTGATCGTCAATCAGGCCGATTGACTGTCAAGCCTAACGACTTTCTATATCGGGAGACTCTCATGTCCAATTGTGGACGAATACTGGCTGATAATGATCAAGGAGAAGAAGATATATTGTAATATTTAAAAATTACTAAAATAAATAATATTAATCATTACAAAAAGAGATAAGGCGGTTGTTGAACATGTCATGTGAATAAATTTCGTTTCAATTCCATACAAAGAACCTGCCAATAAGGTAAATCTACAAGCAACCAACGTCCTTTGATTTATCGTTTTATTCGGCAACGTCATTTTCTAAATTGATGTACAGAAGCAAGATTGAGCTTTCGTTCCTAAAAATATCTTTTTTTCTTTTAATCGTAAGGCCGTATAATGTAATTTTCGTTCATTAAGCTTAAACCTAAGTGAAATTATTTTGCCGTCTGCTGGACCATAGCAAGCATATCCCACAGTTGCCTTTTCTATAGTACGAAGGATTTTACGCTATTAACAAGCTTGAACGCTGCCAGTCACCGATCTTGGTATATTACATCTAGTAAAATACAAATTAGCCACCGGAACCTATTAGAGGCCCATAATACTGAGACGAGGTGATGGATTCTCATATGTGCGGTATATAATATAGCCGGCTGGCTTATCGGCTGTAGTAGCCTCTTGCAGACAGAGGGGGTAATGTTACACTTAAGTTATAAGTAAAACTGCAATTTGTTAAAACACTTGAAGGAGTAGGACCTTGCCGAAACTATAAATGCTAAGGTGAGTGGTAATGTAGGAAGTTTTTGTATTATTTATTTATTAGTAAATAATAAACATACATACAGTTAAGAAAGAGTTAACCAACCTTATTTGCCACCATATTAACACACAAAAAAAAGTAAATTGTACAACCCACGTAAATGTAAACAATCCTAATAATACGAGTATGATATCGGACCCTTGTAAGACAAGCAATCTGACTTTTCCCTAAAAGAACTAATAGATTGTCATATTTTTGTCCGATGCTTTAACTCGAACTTCCGTAAATAATGAATACTGAATATTAGAGAATAAAATACAGGAGACCCATTCTTAAATATATAATAAAAGTAATATAATAAAGCGGAAGAGCTTTTTTTGTTTATTTTTTTGTTTGTTTAAATACGCTAATCTCTGGAACTACCAGTCCGATTTGAAAAATGATTTTGTATATTATTGTCAGATTCATGAAAAATAGTATAGGCCATCTAGCATTAGGCTACACCTCTCAGCTAGCCTTAAATAATGATTTTTGTTAACGCGTCATGCACCTGGCCATTTTTCTTTTTTACGCGCCAAACGTGCGGGCCTGTATGGATGGTCGCCACATACTGCCAGGCGCTAATGTAAAAAATATATTTTTTTTGTTTATTATATATATAAAACGTATCAATCCTTATGAATTAAGTTATTTAATTGTATATGAATCAGTTCAATCCTACTTTTATAATATCAATATCAATTTTTTCAAAATTGTGTGACAAAATGTGCGAATGACGCACAAACGCTAGCCGCCCGACGAGAACCGAGAGAAACCAGCAGGGGACGCTTCTATTAGTTCAAACGTTCTAGATAGCAATGTATGGAAAAATTGGCAAAATTAATGGAATACTTTTATCTATCGATATATATACGTTATAGAACGAATTTAAATTTTATCAACTCTCCCTCCCCCTCCCGGGTGAGCGTCACCCCCTCGCGTCCCAGAAAATATCCCAAGGCTCGGTTATTTCCACTTTTAAATAAAACCATACACGATACATAGGAGAAATAAATTACCTCTTTTAAATAGCATATTCTATTCTTTACTTTAGTCATACTATCTTTGGTAAGTGGGAAATTAGAAAACTGAATGAGCAGAAAAACCGCGCTACGGGACATTTCTGGGAGGAGGAGGTGGATAAAATATAACTTTGCTCTATAACGTACATAATATTACGTGGTAGAGTCATGCTGCGCTATATTAGTAGTATAGTTGTAGCACGAATGGGTCGCTCGACCGGGGACCACGCTCTCAGAATACCAGCATCAAATAGCAGCAACACTGCTGTGTTTCGTATGGTGAGTGTGAGAACCGGAGACCCTTTTACTGGAAATGAGGCATTCCATCTTAGTCCTCACGGGTGACAACGCATCTGAATTTTAGATCTTACTCAGGATAGATGTAAATGTCTATAGGCCACAGCATTCACTTACCATCATGTGGACTGTGTGCTCTTTTGTCACCCTTATCTACAAAAAATACCTCCAAACAGGCACATGACGCAAACAGCTTTTGAATATTTGTTCTCTTTATTACGTTATCAAGTTTTCAATATTTAGTTATAAAATTATATAAAAATTCTGTTATCTTAAATGTCACCAATAAAAAAAATGTTTTAGTTGTTGAAGTGACTCATTCTTGAAATGTCTTATTTTAGACTTAACTTAACAAATAAACAATTGCATTGAAATGAGGATATAAAATTAGAGACCCTGTACTGTCTGAAATATTATTCAAAGTAAACTCAAATTCCTTGTTTTATACCTCAACAGGCAAATAAAGCATATTCAGTAACCGACGTTCGACCGACGACGATTTATAGCGCCTCAGGTAAGTCAGGTCAAGACTTAAAAGTCGTTAGTTCAAATCCCCATTTCGTACCACTTCTATGTAGGAATTTTATGCTTACTTGGAGAAATCAACGGGATTATTAGTTACGTTAATACATTGTCAGTTTTTTTGTCTTGAATCATTAATGTTATCTACTGAATCCTCCTCGTATGAATACATGTCTGCTTTCAATGTTTTTGTATTTCTGTCAAGGCGATAACAAATTGTGCTTAGAAAAATTGCTTTTTATATTCACATTTAATATATTTTGTAATTTAATTCACACTAAGTTTTTCTCCTCCAACGCCGAGGCGTTTACAAACATAATATTATTATGTTAGTTGCACAGACACTTACATCCAGACATAGTAACCAAAAATTAAAACATTAATCAAATAAACTCAATTAATTATAACTTCTATTTAAAAAGAAGCTTCTTTAGACGTTGCTAAGTTCAGATTCAAACTTACTGATTTTTTTCAAATAAAATTTAATGGACACTGCAGCATTGTCAGTACAAAAAATAAAAATAGAGATAATCTTCACACACTTATCTTATCAAAGGTACGGACATTATAATTCATCTACAAATCTATACATAAAAATAAAATTGAAGTGTCTGTGTGAATATCGAAATAAGTCTTTTATTGAGCTGTGGGGGTTATATGCATGCCATTAAGATATGAATAAGCATTTTAAAACTTTTGTCTGTCTGTCTATCAAGACTAATCTTCGGAATGGCTGAACCTATTGTAATAAAACTTTACAAACAGATGGAGAGGAGCAATGCCAGGAGGGATCTAGGCTATATTAAGCCGAAAATCTTGAATATTTGTTTTTGAAAAAACGAAAAATGTATAAAATAAATGGTCTTTGATTATCTCAAATCTTTTTTTTATAGAATAAGGGTGACAAACAAGCACACAGTCCACCTGATAATAAGTGGTTGCTGTGGCCATAGACATCTACATCTATCTTCGTTTGCGAATTTGAATGCAGATGCGTTGTCAGCCGTGAGGACTAAGATAGAATGCTCTTTTCAGTAAAAGGGTCTCCGGTTCTCTCACCATACGAAACACAGCAGCATTAAGCTGCTATTTTACGCTGGTATTCTGTGAGGCGTGGTCCTTCCCCGGTCGAGCCGACCCATTCGTGCTACAACTATACTATTAATATAGCTGCAGCATGGCTCTACCACGTGAGAAACGTCTAAATAACGCCACGTTAATAGATTCCATCCAGGCGAAGAATTATATTATTTTATTAATTTGCAAAGAATATACACAGACTAGAAGACTTTTACTGATTTTATATTTCTTAAGATACTTGAGAAAATGAGGAAGAGAAGGGTGGCATTTTCGGCCGGCAGTTATCCATGCTAGTCACTGTACCCAAGACTTAATTGGCTTTTTGCTTTATGGGCCACAAATAATCACCATTTTACATCACATGTATTAAAAATAAATAAGTACAAATCACTTATATTATGTATTCAGGTTAAAATAAACCAACTTTAGAAAGCGTTCTTCGCAATTTATGTTACAGACCACAAGCCATCTGCATTGCAGTACGCAGTACTGAGAGATATGTGTGTACGATTATGTACGTACGGCTGTGCAGACTATGACTATGTTACACATTTCAGTACGTAAAAGAAATAAAATAGATAATGTAATAATAATATATACGGATCTAAGACGTGGTCCTTCACTGCTGGCCGTATGAGGATGCTCAAGGTCGCTCAGTGAGCTATGTAAAGGGCTATGCTCAGGGTTTCTCTGCGTGATAGAATTAAAAACGAGTATATCCGCAGTACAATGAGTAACCGACATAGCCCAACGGATTAGTAAGCTGAAGTGGCAATGGGCCAGTCATATAGCTCGAAGAACCGGGAATGGGGAAAAAAGGTTCCAAGTGGCAACCTCGTACTGGTAAGCGAAGTGTACGGCGGTTTCCCACTAGATAAAGTGACGACCTGGTAAGATATGCAGGAAGTGGATGACTTAGAACCGTTCTTTGTGGCATTCCTTAGGGGAGGCCTATGTTCATCAGTGGACTTGTGAAGGGCTGTAATGATATATATATATATATAACATGAGAAACTATTTACAATTTTGTATGGATGATGTCTCTATGCTAGTTACGCGATGAAGCATTCCATAAAAATGGCTTTCTTACACTCTGCTGAATAAAGTAAAAAAATTTTTTTAACGCTTCAGTACACTTTGTTCATCGGATACGAAAAAACGTAAAAATATTTGCTACAAATATCAATAATAAGACTGTTAAGTATAGAGTAATAATGTATATAGGTATTGTATGTTTGTGTATATTGGCATTGTATGATAAAGCCAAGTAATAGTGTATTATGACTGCAGCACGAATAAGTTGGCTCGACGGAGCAGGACCAAGCTCGTATACAGTGAAATAGCACCATAATAAAAATCAAAATGCAGATTCGTTGTCACCCGTGAGCACTGAGATGCGATGCGTTGTTATGATGGTTCTACATAACAATTCAAACTTTTACTGTAATATAGAATGGGAACTTTCCGGACGGACACAGCGCACACTCGTACATATAAATACAGATGCATTCACGATAATGATGCAATATTCAAAAATATGGACTAAGGCTTTATTTTCAATCGACTTCAAAAAAGGAAGAGGTAATATTCGACGCATTTGTTTATTATTGAAACGATTAAAAAATCTTTAAAAAAATTCCACCCTTAAGGGTGGAAAAATAGAAAATGAACTTTTTATTGTTACTATTTAGATTAAATTCTTATTCAAATCAAATCAAATCAAATCAAAACATTTTCGGATTCTTCATCTATAGGTGATAGTAAACAATTAAAAGTTATCCTAGTGTTAGTAATATTAATGACATAACTAATTTAATTTATTTTAATTTAATCGTCAAATTGAGACCGTTTTGAAGTCGGTAGAAAAGAAAACAGTTTGTGACTCTGCAAACATAGCCAACGCATTGCAAAAACGCGGCAACCCAAACAACACCCTAAACGCATTGTGGTTATGAACACGTAAAGAACTGTGCGCTCGCTGCTTGTTGTAACCATAGACTGCACGTGTAGAACGACTGTCAATACGCCTTAAAAAGCGTCAGTTTAACTTGCTTACTACAGCGTGCAAATCTGCCAGCCAACATATTGCCGCGCACACACAGTGCGCTTCGTTCACTTTCTTATTCATACCTTGAGGTTGTGATATTGCTTAGTTCACTCAAAAGGGTAACATAACTTTTAATAATTTTTCTTTCAAAAATTTCTTTTTGAGTTATCGAAGTCGGTTTTTCTTTTTTAATTAAAAATATTAAATTTTTTATTAAATTTAATAAATATTAATTATAATGGACAAACCGTTTGTAGTGCTACTAACGTGACATTCTTAGGTATAATTATTGACAAATAATTAAAGTGGAAAGAACAAGTTTGTAAAATATGTAATAAAGTAAACAAGTTCCCATATGCGCTTTATAAACTTACAAAAGTGGCAACAAAACAAAATGCAATTATGACATATTTTGCAATTATTGAGTCGGTTATCAGATACGGGATAATAATTTGGGGCAACAGTGCAGAGATTAATAAAGTTTTTATTGCACAAAAAAAAATGTGTTCGTGCCATTTATGGTGTTGGCCCAGATGTCTCATGCCGACCTCTATTCAAGACACTGGGATCTTACCTGTGCCTTGTTTGTATATATTAGAAGTTGCTAAATTTGTAAAACAACACGGGAAGAGTTTTTATAAACTTAATAAAGAAGTGGTATCGATGAACACGAGATACCCAGATAGGATAGTAATTAGCGAAATACCAAAAAGTAAATGCTTTAACAAAAGTTGTTACTGGATGGGTAAAATAATATTCAATAAAATACCGCAAACAATCAGAGATCTTCCTATACAAAAATTAAAAAAAATATATACCAGTGGCTTCTTCAAAATACATTTTACTCGGTAAATGAGTTTTTAAATTACTAATGACAACTTTTTATAAGACTAGCTGATAAATTGACAATTTTATTATGAACTGACATGGTATTTAATATTGTTTAATTTAATTTTCTTTGTTTGTTATTTTTTCATCACAATTTTGACATTTTTATATAATGGAATGGATTGTTCGTTGTTGTTGAATTAATGATCGATTTTGATATGTTAATTTTATAAAACAAAACTTTCAAAGAATAACCAAATTTGCATGTCTCCATTAGGGACTTAGTATGTAATACATAGTATATAACAGTATCTCATGTAACATACATACTAAAAACCAAATAAATAAATAAATTAATTAATCCATATTCAATATAATGACGCCATAATATCATTTCATATAGGGAGTGTTGGCCAGATGAGGAAGCTCAAGGTCGCTCAGCGAGCTATGGAGAGGGCCATGCTCGGAGTTTCTCTGCGTGATAAACTTAGAACTGAGTATATCCGCAGTAGAACCAGAGTGACCGACATAGCCCAACGGATTAGTAAGCTAAAGTGGCAATGGGCCGGCCATATAGCTCGAAGAACCGACAACCGATGGGGAAAAAAGGTTCTCGAGTGGCGGCCTCGTACCGGCGGACGAAGTGTAGGGCGTACCCCCACTAGATGGAGTGACGACCTGGTAAGACATGCAGGAAGTCGATGGATGCAGGTGGCTCAGCACCGTGCTTTGTGGCATTCTTTGGGGGAGGCGTATGTTCAGCAGTGGACTTGTGAAGGGCTGTAGTGATGATGATGATAGGGAGTGTATGGGAGAATTTGTCCTTTTCCATATATTTTTATCATATACAAACCCACTGTCCTGCCGATAGATCAGGCCTCAAACTGATACCGTAAAATCCATACACAAACACCGACCGCCAGTACGGCTTTCGCCGAAATTGGTCAGCTGGGGCAGCATTTGACAGAATTTGGCACTTTTAGCTTTTGTGTAACCTTGTACCCAGGCCTAATTGACTGGGTGAAAGACTTACTGAGTCAACGGTCTCTCCGATCATCAGTTGCTGCCACCAGGCAGCGTACTATACTGTATTTATCTAAGTATCTTCTCCACTCTATGACATCTACTTCAACGTTGTCATTTCTAATTCTAATTGCCACTGAGGAAGAGTCATGCTGCAGATGTATTATGGTTGTAGAAGCAATGGGTCGGCTCGGCGGGTAAGGATCATGCTCTTACAGAATATCAGCGTAAAATAGCAACTTAATGAAAGAAATAGAAGAAAGAAACATTTATCATCTGGTACACTATCTTTTGTTCTTTTATCATACGTGAATAGTCACGGATTTTAAATACATAGAAGATGTATTTAAAATCCGTGACTATTCAAGACTACCCAAGAAATCATTTGCATTTTTTCACTGCACGACTTAATGAAATTGAAAAATGTTGCCCCACAAAGCCACTTCACTTTTTTCTTACACTTTTTCCCTGTAACCGGACAAGTTTAAATTGGTTTCTTTCAACGTTACTAAGATACGTTTGGAATCTTAAAGACTTTTTCAAGTTTAATTTAAATTTATTTTTTATTTGAGATACCTTTCACGGGTGAATTTAGTAAAAAGTAAAAACGAATTTAATCCTTCGACCCACAATTAACAAAGTCCAAGTTTTCATTTAAATGACATACTTAATTTATATTTAAGCACGATCGACGTTTATAATCAAATCAATAAGTATGTCAGGAGTTGCTAAAAGTACGTTTTAAAACATAGGTGAAGGCCCTGCATGAACCTAATACTTTCCACAAAAACTAGAATATTTGAAAATTATCTAACGCCATATATTTACCTGCAAGTCCTCTGTTATTGCAGTTGTTCATGGGTGGCGTACGATACTTACCATCAGGTGAGTCACATGCCCGTTTGCCCCCTCATCTATAAGAAAAATATATACTCCCATGCTGACAGGTAGTTTAGTGAGAGACGTGCACAGAATCGATAATTTTGAAAAGTAATTCTGCTGTCGTGGCTGTGAAGTTTAGATTTATACCTTAACCCCAAACTGGAAGCAAAAGATGGTTATAGAGAAAACTGACAATTTAGAAAATCACCCTTTTACCCATTACTTTTATATATAATTTATCATAAAGAGCGTCGGAAATACGTGGACAATCGCAATACATGCAGACCAGACCAATTTGTTTTTACTCACATAAAGACTGGCTAGTTTATAAAAATAATAAAAATATGTTTATGTTATTGCCGTGTAGCGGTGGTAAGAATATGCACTACCCTACATCAGAACTGAAAACAAACAGGAGATGGGCAGCAGCGTCTTTCCAACAACAACTAAAAACTAAACTTTAACACTGCTGTGTTTCGTATGGTGAGTGTAGAGAACCGGAGACCCTTTTTACTGGAAAAGAGGCATTCCATCTTAGTCCTCACGGATGACAACGCATCTGCATTTTGATTCTTTATTGAAGATAGATGTAGATGTCTATGGGTCACAGCAACCACTTACCATCGGGTGGACTGTGTGCTCGTTTGTCACCCTATCCTATATAAAAACTATAAAACTGCGATTGCTAACTTGCCTGCCAAGCCTGCAAGTTATAAGTAATTACGCCATATAAAAATTCATGTTAAAATCGCTATTGAAAATGTTTTTGATTGTAATCTAATCTACTTTCAGACAATTTATGATCATCCCAGAATCCAAGCGAACCCCATGTTATTGTGAAAGTGAAATTCATTATTTCCTACAAAATTCCTGTTAAATTAAATCTTATCTGGAAATTTCGCCCATTCATTCAACTGTGCTCAACCAATTACCTATTTGTTGAACGTAAATCGAACAAAGCCTAATAAATGGCCCAAAAATTGTTAAGGATTTATCACAGTCAAGTACACATCGTACATCGTCCAGTTGCTATTATAGTTTACGTCTCAATGGATCAGTTGATAAAATAATATTTTTTATTCTCTATTCAATTTTGTAATTTATACTGATTTTACTTACACTGGTTCGCACATGAATAAGTTTAATTTATTTGTTTTAGTAGTTTCGAAGATAATTAGATTGAATGTTTATTTTCTACAAATTGAATTAGTTTTTTTCCTTTATTTTGTACAACTATCTATTTCACCATAGCATTTTCGGGTTTTTAGGAAATTCAAATCAATGTAAAAAAATAATTTGACTATCTAATACTATTATTGCATCTGCATGCAATAATAAAAACCTTGTAACACGGGCCTTTCCAGGCCCTACAAGATTTGTCTTAGTCGTCTCGCTTGTCACGTGGATTTACGATCGTAGTACCAGACTAGGCTCATTATAAGCTAGAACTTACGAGGAAGATTTGATTCCCCACGCAGATTAGAGGTTTAGTGAGCGGTAAGCACGTGCTGGATATCTTTTGTAATAACAATGCTGCAATTTAAATTCAGCGTTTTAAAGATGGCAGCGGTTTCTCGCAATCAGTCAGCAAAATTATTCCCACTTACACCTTCTGTAGTTAAGCTATTGTATATAATATGTAATTTAATTTATTTACAACTAGCGACCTACCCTGCTTCGTTTGGTAGGGATTAATTTATGTGGCATTAATTAGATTTAAGATAATAAACAAAGACCGTTTATTTCATCAATTCTTAGATTTCTCAAAAAAAAAACAAGTTTTCCCAGATAGAATATAGCTTGGACCATTCCTGGAATTCTAACTGTTCTTGAAGTTTAATAGCATTTTTTTCTGCCATTCCGAAGATTTATAGATTAGACAGACAGACAAAAATGTTAAAATTGTTTTTCATGTCTTAGCAGCATGCAAATAACCTACTAAGCTCAATAAAAGGCAGTAATTTCGATAATACACACAGACACTTCAATTTTATTTACATGTATAGGAAAACTTTATTTTAAACCAACGACCCGCCCCGCTTCGCCTGGATAGGATCTATTAATGTGGCTTTATTTAAGTTTAAAGTAATGATATAACAATTTATCGTTTTTGTTTTTCGAAAAGGTCTTGTGTTTTGATGAAATGTAGCGTAGATCCCGCCTGGCATTGCTCTCTATATGTTCGTAAAGTTTCATCATAATCGGTTCAGCCATTCCGAACGTTGCTTGGATAGACAGACAGACAAAAATTATAAAAATGGTTATTTAATGCCTTAATATCATGCAAATAACCCCCTGCGTTTAATAGAAACCAGCTTATATTACAGACTGACACCTTATTTTTATTAATATGTTTAGATATATAGATATCAAAAATTAAATTTACTGCAGGGCCCCCTAGTGGGAAAGACGTGAAGGCAGTCGATGGATGGCTTTGTGGTGTCACTTTAGGGAGGCCTATGTTAAGCTGTGGATTTGTGAAGGCTGTTGTAATAGTGAAGATTTATTAATACTTTATTAATAATAAGCATGAATTACAAAGTTTATTTCACTTGCCAAGTATAGAAATAATATTTATACATCTCAGTTTTCGTCGCATTGCTCTAAATGTGGATGAAGGCGGCCCCAACAAAGAACTTGTCGTAAGAATTTGTGTCAACGGCTTGGAAAAGTATCGGTTACTTTTATCTTCGCTGATTCTAGGTTACAAGTATAAAAGGCTTATTGTAACGGTTGACTGTGGTGATTTAGAAAATGATTTCATTAATATTTTATTACTTAACATGCTAAAAATAAATTTACTAATAAGTCTTCCCAAAATTTATGGTAATCACCGCGTAAGCTGGCAAATTAATAAACGCCTGTTACATATTTTTAACTATTATAAGCCAGTGTTTGACTACCATACCACTTGAAGTTAATTGGTGATGCAGCCGAAGATGACACCTGACACAAAAACGTTCATATGTATTATATCTTAGATCATTTTAACTTGTCGTATCGTGGCGAGTAAAAGAGTTCTTTCGTATCTCACCACGCGGGGGCGACTTGTATGAAATGCTGGAAAATTTACTAAATAACGCTTCTTAAAATTATTTATTAAATACGGCTTCCAAGCATGGCCTTTATGAGTAAACACCTACTAAGGGAAAGTTTTACTACTAGCTGAGCGCTGTTTACAGATTCACGAGAAGATCATTTTAAATTTGCGTATTTAATACGGTTACGTGGTGTTTTATCCTTCGAGCATATGGCAAATACATTTTATCAAACACACAATTTAAATAAGTATTAATTAAAAAAACAGGTTTATTAAATTAAGGGTCTTTTATATGTATAACTAGCTTTTGCCATTTTCCTTTAATATTAAGAGATTCTGTAGTCATGTTTTCAGTGAGAGAATAATTCTATAAACAATACCTAATCAAAAAGCAAATCAATTCCAAATTTGAACAGTGGTTATAAGAAAGACAAAATCAAGCAACTAATCCGAAACACGAAGCAAATCATAAACCGTAAGTAAGCAAACAAAGTCGAAGTCTAGTCAAATATCCGTTAACAGTGAATAGGTACCGAATGTGGTACAGGTTGAAGCGCTCATTCACCATTCACATATTAGTTCGAAAAACACAACGTTACCGCGTTCTAAAACGATACCAACGCCGTCTATTGGTAGGATTGGAACTTGAAGATCAATAAAAAAAGGCAGGTACCTAAGTATTTCTTTTGGTTTTGCCATTTTATTAATTTGTAAAAAAATATATTTGGTTTGGTTGTTTATTTTCATTGTTTTTAATTTTCAAATTAGTATTTTTTATTCAGGTGTAATTTTGTGCAAATTTTTGTAAAATATTTTCTATTTTGTTTTATGTTTTGTGCTTATAAAGCAGTATATTCTTTTCTATTCTAATAAATTAAGTTTAAAATATTTATCAATATCATTTACGTTACCGACTCAAAAACCTTAAAATGACACCCAAGTCACCCAAACCCATGATGATTTTACATACAAACATACATCCATCTATCCTTCCATCCATGTTGGTTTCAAACCATAATCGTTGCTATATTCGTAATTAACGTCCCAAAACCATAAAAGATACCCATATTGACATTTCAACCACATCGCACCCCTCAGGGATGATGGTAGGTATTTCCGTCTGCTGCGTTGGATTTTGAAAGTTGTTGTTTTCGTAATCAGCGACCCGATAAACCATAAAAACGATACCATGTTGATTTTCAAATTTTGTTACCCTTTTCCACCTCTTGGGGTTGAATTCTGAAAGAGCCTGAAAACTTTTACTCATTTATTGATAGGAGTACTCCTGTGAAGTTTCGAATAAAACAGTTTAACTAATCTTGTTTCCCATACAAACTTTCAACCCCTTTTCACCTTTAGGGATTGCATTTTCAAAACCCTAGGACACGTTGTTGTTTATTTCTAATCGTTAACATAAAACAAAGTTTCAGGCTTCTAGCTTTGAACATGACGGACATCCATACAAACTTTTACCCTTTTCACCCCTAGAACAAATTTTCAAAATCCTTTCTTAGCGGATGCCTACGTAATTACAACTGTCTGTATGCCAAATTTCAGCGATATCCGTTCAGTAGTTTCGGCTGTGCGTTGATAGATGTGTCAGTCAGGTTTGTCTTTATGTATTAAAAGATTTAAGGTTTATTAAGAAGAAGTTTCTTCGTATTTTATATACAAATTCAAGACATTTTTTTTCAAAGTTTAATTACATTTAATTATAATATATATATACCATTTTTCGATAACTTGTTGCCATCTTGTAGGTAGTGACGTAATCCCGTTGCTGTGTCGCATTTTGATCAGTCATAGTTTTGACAGTCCTCTCTTGAAGTTAACCTAACACTACAAAAGAATTCTGAAGAGACCGAAATAGGTGAAAATCTGAGAGTGCAAGGTCAGGACTATATGGTGATGGATATAAACACTTCCCAACCAAGCTCTCTCAATTTTACTCAGTGGCCAAATATGTGTGTGGTCTGGCGTTATCATGATGAAAGACAACTCCTTTTCTGTTGATCAATTCCGGCCGTTTTTCTCAATTTCTTGCTTGAGTCTCATTAGTTTTTGGCAGTAGAGATCCAAATCGATAGTTTTGCCCGGCGGTAAAGCTCATAATAAACGATGCCCTTCAATCCCACCATACACACAGCATCACCTTGCGTGCTAATCCGGGTTTCGCTAGTCTATGGAGCTTGACTTCCTTTGACCATGATCTTTTACATTCAGTTTCGTTAGGTTTCAATAGAGAATCGCAAATGAGTACACGATTCATTGGGTTTCTTTCAGTGAGTTCTTGTGGTACCCAAATATCGAGCTTTTTTGTACAGCCAGACTTTTTCAAATGGGCCAATCCTCAATTCCTCGGCTATATCATAACTACTAATATGCCCATCTTTATCCGTATGAGGCCGACCAGAGCGGCCTGCATCTTTGAAATCAAACTTCTCGGACTGAAAACGCTCGAACCAACTTTTTGCTTCTCTTACTGACACTATATTAGGTCCACAAACATCACAAATTATTTTCGCGGCTTGAGTCGCATTTATCCCTTTTTCGTAATAAAACTTTAGAATGTAACGAATTTCCTCATTAGATTCACTCATTTTGGTGGACAGAAAAACAACTGAAAAATGGCAGGAAAGTGTTTTTACTTTTAATTTTTTTGCATTCCGTAAGCGCTAGCGGGTATATTCTACTAGGGCCTACAAATTAAGATTCCAACGTTTTGTCGCATGAAATCGAAACTAGCAATCATATTGTACATATAAGTGATATAAAAGCACATTGTCAGAAAGATAAATGATTGTTGAACTTATTTATATTTTTTAAATCGATTAATTGCTATTTTTACATAAAAAACAGGTTTTAGTGGCTCATGGGTGGATTTATCAAATCCACATGGCTATAAACACGATAACTTTTGAAAATATCAATTGTTCAACTCAATCAATTTCTCAAACTCTTCATCTATCATGTGGGAAGCCATTGAATGTAAATGGCATTTTAATTTTGTTTAGTTTAGTTATAATTAATTTTTTCGGCTGCGAAATGTCGATATATTCGTGAGTGGACACTGTATCGGTTGTTTGCAGCGGCTCAAAAGATGCTGTACAAATACACAATATTCGAAAACCAAATTTCTTACATACTTTACATACGTTTCTTAGTAGGTAGTTTGGGAGGTACAGAGCCAGCCTGATGATACTATTCTACATCGTCAATCTGCGGGATTTAGGTTTAGCATTTTTAGGGTTCCGTAGTTAAACAACAAGGAACCCTTATAGTTCGCCATGTCCGTCCGTCCGTCCGCGGTTTTACTCAGAGACTCTAGATGCTACAAATTTATACTTTAACATAGTTATAGATATTAATCACGCCTAAAAACTGTGATAAAATCTTGAAATTAATTTTTTTTTTGGGGGCTACGAACTAAACCGTTGTTCTTAAAAATTTAAAAATATGCACAAAATAGGAAGTTAAAAGAAAATCGTAGTAAGTAGGTTTATCAAGTTATCACTTAGCGGTCGACCAACTTATATAATGTAAAATTAAAAATTTTGTACAACCTACTTTAATATAAATTATTAAGAATAACTCAAAAACTATTGGTCAGACCTTAATCAAATTTATATGGAACCACATGAAAAGCACCAGCTTTCAAATAAAAATAGAATCAACGAAATCGGTTCACCCAGAAAAAATTTATGAGGTAACACACATAAAAAAAAAAAAAAAACATACAGTCGAATTGAGTACCGTCTCCTTTTTGAAGTCGGTAGATAATGCACTTAAATTAGTAAAAAATTTATTACAATTCCATATAAAATGACCTAAAACTAGCTGCATTATACTTTGTAATATTATTGTAAACTGTAAGAAATAAAAAATGTTTGAAGTAAACGACTTATGAATTATAGCTTTATTTTTCCTTTGTGGGGTAGGCAGAGAGGATCAATCGCCAAGAGACCGATCGTGACATACCACTTTCGCTTATTTTTTAGTTGGTACTTATTGTAGGCACCATTCACAGTATTCATACATTCATGCAGCCTCATACAGTTTCATTCGTGGTAATCTTGGACTACGCGGGCGACCCTCAGGATAATTCAAGGCAGTGATTGATTACGGAAAGGTTCGTTACGGTCATGTATACCTTAGGCTTCCACTGCGGGGAATTAATACATGGATAGTGAACTATGACTATTTTTAAACGGACTTGTCATGTTAACGATTAGTTTTTAACGTTTTTCTAGACAAGAAAAGGCATTAAAATGTGTAAATTATGAACTAAGCAATAATTTTTGAAATAGCGCTCGAATGGGTTTTATTCGACTGCCCCAGAATGAAGGTAATGATTTATGAGTGTATGTATGTAGGTATATATGTCTACTCTTTGGCACGCTTCGTATCTAAAAACGGCTTGATGGATTGTAACATATACGAGTAGGATATTTTTAGATTCGATTGTAGTTGTGGGAGTGACATAAGGTAAACAGTTTTTTCCTCTATTTTGTTCATGTTCTATTTATCGTATGAATAAATTTTAACTAAGAATTGAAAAAGTTGCCCTTGGTCGAAAGTTCAAAATTTGTCTTGATCTATGTATGTATGTATGAAGGTATTGAAATTTTTCCATTCAGTTTTCATCCATTTCCAGAACTAGGAAGAATGTAAAATTTTGCAGACGTAATAAGAACTGACGACAATACAATAATTTCATAACTATGATCTAGTATTCTCACTACGATTATCACAGTTCATGATCGATGCGTGTGGTTTAAGTTTTCATAAATTCTAATATTATTATAAAAGTGAAATCGCTGAAAAAAACTGTTTATTAGTAGTCTTCCTATCTCTTTTATAAGATTTTATTCATATAGTAACCATTTAAAAATGAATCAGTATTAGCTAGTAAAATTTAAGACCTCAAAACTTATTTAATAAGAACTTTAAGCATGTGTAGTAAGTAGTTTACGAGCAGAGTTGTGTGTAAACGTAGTATGCTAGAGAAGAAAGTTTGTAATAAGTTATCTGTGACATAAGCTGGGGAAAATTATAATACTAGACGTATTATAATTTTCTCTGCCAACTTCGTCTGCCAACTATGGTAACTATGGCAACTATCCCTTCTGTAAGGCAATCTATGGGGGAGGAGTACGTTCAGAAGTTGACTTTTGATAGGCTGTAACGGTAACAGTATTCATTAGTTTTCGCTCGAATGGCTACTGCTACTAATTCAAATGTTTACAAAATACAAATCTATAATCCAGTAGGATTGCAAAGTCCTTGGAAATGGTAGAGGGGATTTGCTAACGCTGATCTTTGAGCTATTTCTAATTTAATGGTAAAATATGGATGCGTATTAACTAAGATTTACTAAGAACTTATGGAATAATAAACACTTTACTGTAGGATGGTGATGTCCTCTATCTTGGCCGATTTGATAAAGGTTAAGATATCAAAGAGTCCCAGGTGTGCGCGCAAACTGAGACACTTTCCTGTTTTTGTTCCCGTCTCATTACACTTGGCACGTATAACGATCATGGGTAGTAGTAGTAGCTTACCTACCTACTAACCAAGTGTTAGGTTGTCCAGTCCTCATGTAAAGGTTATGAAATGAGATCGAAAATAGGCTAAGATTCAATACTCTGATAGAGAAAAATCACAACACAACAAGAATCGTTTACTAACAACTTGTGTTACACAGATAGTCATGGATTCAACCCCACACAGAGTGATACAAGTACGTGCATAAACGCTATTGCTGACTTTGCACCCTGTGTGTGGCCTATATCGCGACACTAGAGTAAGCAATTGTAATAAGGTCTGCATCAAACATGTATTAGAATAAGTTTGCCATTATGTGAGTACATGAGCTTCTGTACGGACATCTCTTAGTTTTATTTTGTAGTTTAAAACGCCTCCACCGCTCCCGTTAACTTGACTGGCGCAGCCGGTAGGATCGCCATTGCTTGCGCCGTCCGCGAATAAATACGTTTAATATAGTTTTCCGCGTTCGTGCTGAGGCGATCCTGCGAACCAATATAAATTTGTCAAGTGGAGCAGCTGAAGATAACGAAGGCCGGCTGGTGAGTCCAAATTTTCACCATCCTTTCCTTGCCATATTATATAGTTTTGTTATTTTGCAATTAGACCTCTTGCGATATAACGTTATCTGGTTTTACATAAAATCTGTGAAACTTATATTTAAGAATACTTAAACTTAATAACTAGCTGCATAAAAAATACTAGGAATAACTTGATAAGTAAGCGCGTCCATGCAATGACGACGCGATAAGAGCTGCACTGTGGGAACAAAGCGATTATAACTATTACAAATTATAATTGTAGTGTATGTGCTTATTCAATTTTATTGAGGACTCATTTATTTGATATTGTGTATTTTACTTATTAATTGTTTTACTTTTATATTGACTGTTTTTGATAGTGAGTTTGAATTCTTGTTAATTATATTATTTTATCGTCGTATTTTATAAAATAAAGTTGTACAAAATGGAAGATCAAGTGCAAATTAAGATGATTCCTAATGAAATGCTCAAAATTATACCGATATTTAACGGTGATAAGCACCAATTAAATCTTTTATTCGCAAATGTGAGTATATACTAAATAAATATGGGGATCCGATGAACAAAATTTATACGTAATGTACGCGATAACAAGTAGACTCGTAGGTGACGCTGCAGCGCTCTTTGCGAGCGTGAGGACATTAATTCGTGGGAAGGTTTTAAGAACTACTAATTCAACATTTTGGAGACCCTAGGAGTGAAGAATGTATTGCTATAGAACTTGAAGGTTTGCGTATCCGAAACAACGAGTCATTTTAGATTTCTGTAATAGGATCCAATCCGTTCGTAGTGTTTTAATATCGAAAGTAAATAGATTAACCGATCAGAATGTAAGAGTAGCAAAATTATTATATATAACACATCTCTAAATGTCTTTTGTATAATTTGCCAGAAAATATGGTGCGCATTGTTCTTAAGCGCCCAGTACACTAGAAGAGGCTTTAAGTGTGGTCATGGAAGAGTCAACTTCATGAGCAGTATACCTGCGTAATAAAATGTATAGTAATCCTAGTAAAAACCAACACCCAGTTTAAATAATAACCCTACATTTAAATTCTGTACAAATAATTTTAATTCAATGGTACCGATGGGCTATAAACTCGAATTAACCCCTAACAAATTTAACTTTGGACTTTCACAGGGGCCACAATCGAAACTACCTCAATTTAATAATAATCAACAAAATTTTGGATACCGCCCACAACAATTTGGTATAAGCCCGCAACAATTTAACATGCGTCCACAACAATTTAATATGCGTCCCCAACAGTTCGGAATGCAACCACAAACATTTAATAAACCTCAGCAATTCGGTATGCGCCCACAACAATTTGGAAACCAACAACAAAACTTTTATAAGCCCCAACAATTTGGTTACAAGCCTCAGTTAAATAAAAATCAATACACTGGGCCCAGTGACGTCACAATGCGAACAACACCACTTAAAACAAATCAACAAGGCTTTCAATTAAATGAACTCGACCTAGATAATACTTATTACGATAATGCGTGCGGCGATGTGTACCCAATTTCTTATGATAACTGCTGCTATGAGGAGTACCCAAGCAGTGGCCTTAATATTCCCGAGCTCAATTATGAAAATGAAAATTCGACAATAATTCCTGAAGTATCACAAGGCGTCGCAACCAATATGGACGACGAGGATTCAGGTAGAAGCCTCGTAAAGGTCTACGAAAAGATAGAGTTAAATTGTAGTACTAATTTGAGATTGCCGTTTATTTATATACCGTAAATCGACTCTAAATTTATGATTGATACAGGTAGTACGCGATCATTCATTAGTCCATCAAAAGCCCATAAATACTTTCCAGAGTACATAAGTCACGAACCATTCGAAGTCATTAGCACACATGCATCGAGCAGACATAATCAAGTTATTCAAATCCGTCTTTACTACTGTACTAATTTTCAACTGTAACGATGTTCATAAACTATACATTTACAATGTCGACTCTAGATACGATGGCAATTGGGAATAATATACTTTGCAACCTAGAAGCAGTAATAGATTTAAAAAACGAGATTCTTAAAACTAAAACAACCGTAATACCTATAATACATAGTAAATCTTCTTACGTTTTGGAGTTATCTCCCCGTTCCGAGCAGAGAGTCAAACTCCCTACAAATTTATATTCGGGTAATGCTGTAATCGATTATAAAGAATTTTGTAAGGGTGTGCGATGCCTAGTGCGTTAGTGAGATGTAAGGATGGTTATACGACTACAGTAATCAGAATACTTTAGATATACCGATAAAATTAACTATTAAAAGACCATTGAATGTAGAAGTATGAAGAGTAAAACGACTAGGTGTGTAGTTAATCATATTACAGATATATCAGATATTGAAGTAGATAAAATATTAGAGCAAAATTTAGAGAAGCTACGCTTAGACCACATGTCGGAAGAAGAACAAAATCGATATACCACTTATGTAGAGAATATAAAGACATTTTTATAGCGATCAAATACCCTTATCTTTTGCTAATGAAGTCAAACACTATATTAGAACAAAAACGAAGACCCTATTTATCAAACCCTACAGACAACCTGCCGCTCAAACACATGAAATTAAAACCAAGTACAGAAACTTCTAAATGATAATGTGATTCAGAATCCTTTTCCCTTGGTCAGCCCCAGTCCATTTAGTTCCTAAAAGAGAGACGCATCTGGTGAAATGAAGTATAGGATGGTTATCGATTACAGACGTTTAAACGACATAACTGTGGACGATAAGTACCCTTTACCCAATACCACTGACATTTTGACAAACTGGGTGAGTACTTACTTTTCAACCTTGGACTTAGCTAGTGGATACCACCAAATTGAGATCAACGAGTCAGATAGGCAAAAAACGGCATTCAGTACAGAGAACGGACACTATGAATTCCTTAGAATGCCCTTTGGCCTGAAGACAGCTCCAGCCACCTTCCAAAGAGCCATGGATAACATCCTAAGAGGCTTACAAGGAATTCATTGCCTTGTCTATCTTGATGACATAATTATTTTCTCGAGTAGCCTCCAAGAACATTTACAAAAATTAAGGACAGTTTTGACAGATTGAGATCGACTAATTTAAAAATACAACTTGACAAATCAGAATTCTTGAGAAAGTGCTGCTACCTAGGGCACGTTATTACTAAAGACGGACTTAAACCAAACAATGATAAGATTCAGGCTGTATTAACTACCCGTTACCAAGGACGACTACCGAGATCAAAGTTTCTTAGGATTGATTGGATTTACAGACGCTTTGTAAAGACTTCGCAAAATCACTCAGCCCCTTACAGCATGCCTAAAAAGCGAAATAAAATTGTAGTAGATCAAAATATATTGATGCATTTCAGAAGTAAAGAACTTCTGACTAATGCACTTTACTCAATACCCAGACCCAGACAAACCCTATGTTTTAACTACAGATGCTTCTACTGTTGCTTTAGGTGCGGTCTTATCGCAGGGGACAATAGGATCCGATAAGCCCATTGCCTACGCCAGTAGAACTCTCAGCGACACTGAGACCAGATATAGTACAATAGAGCGTGAACTACTCGCCATAATATGGGCCGTAAAACATTTTAGACCATACCTTTACGGGCGTAAGTTCACCATATATACCGACCATAGACCACTAGTTTGGCTTTATTCGCTCAAAGAACCGAATAGTAAGTTGACCCGTTGGCGGTTACGTCTTCAAGAGTACGATTTCGATATTGTATACAAAAACGGAAAACAAAATAGTAATGCTGATGCCCTCTCGGATAAAACTAAATGCCATAGACTCTGATGACTCACAATAATTGGAAGTAAACCTGGACCCTAAAGAACAAAAGCTACAAAAATATCTGACTGAATTAACTGACCAAATTATGGACTTGACGACTGAAAACAGGGACGACTCTAAGACAATAACTATAACTGACACATCGCCACTGTATCCGTCGACCGGTTGAGAGACTAACACGAACTACCCGTTACCACCTATATCTACTGATAGTAGTACAGTAACGGTGAATTCTGGACAAGATCTGGAATCTAATGGTATTCCGATATTAAAGGAAGCCATTGATTCAAAACCAAACCAAATTTTAGTTTATACCTGGCATAAAATGAGGTGCAAGTGAAATTTATCCAGGGATAAACAAAAGGTTCTCGAGTTTTGCCCCACTTAAGAATGAAGATCTTATTAAAATTTCTTAAAGTACCTTAAGCCGAAGATTAAATATTTTATTTATTTCGAAAACATTCAGCATAGAAAAGAATTCTCAAAAATCATTATACAGCTATTTAAAGGGAATGGTAGAATTTATTGAATGTACAGAGCGTGTTATATATGAAGACGAGAGACAAAAAGAAATCATACTGCAACATCATGAGGAAAGACGTGTCACAGAGGAATAAAAAAACAATGAGTAGAATTAAAAGAAATTATTATTGGCAGAACATGCAAGACGATTGCTGCAGTACTTAATGTTTGTGATGCCTGAAAAATGAAGTATGAAAAACCCATTAAGCCATTACTTCAATTAACTTAAACCCAAAACGCCCTTTCAAAGTTTTCATGGACCTTTTCAATTGAATCCGTTTATTACCTAACTTTGGTTGACGCATTTAGTAAGTTAGGACAAGCTATCGAAATCCCAAATAGATCCGCACCGGAAATCGTAGGCGCATTAAATATTTTCAATATGGAACACCTAAAAAATAACTTCTGATCCCGGTAGTGAGTTTAATAATGACCTCATTAGGGAACTTATTATATATACTACTACATTACTACTCGAATAACCCGAATTCATAGGCATAATAGAGATTCCACTCCACAATTATAGAGATATACAGATTGGCGAAATACGAACGAAAGTGTACAGACGCAGCTGCTGTAATGAGTTACTCAATTATGACTTATAACCACACCATACATAGTACAACCGGCCTTACTCCTTTCGAAATCGTTTTCGGTCATACCAATTCTAATTCAACGTTCGCCGCAATTTCGAAATGTTACACCCAACAACTATTAAAAGATCATGCTAAACGTATTAGACATCTATATAATTACATATCAGATAAAATGTTAGAAAAAGGAAAAGGTAAGAGAACAAAAGGGCGGTGAAACAGATAGAAATTTTAGAATAGGAGATGTTATATACGCAAAAGAATCTAACACGAGAAGAAGTAAAGATAAACCGCGATATAGGAAGAGCTGTCGTTAGTGGTAATATAGAAAAAATATAGTTCCTGTTAGGATTGGTAATAGAAATACTTCAGTGCCAATTAAAAACATTAAACGTCCTCCACAGGTGGTGTATAATTCTGACGATGGTTCAGAAAAGATGGGCCCTTCAACTTCAAAACTTGAAAAAACCCAGGAATCCTGCCTGTTAAACTGGGTCGTGCCTCCTTGCAAATAGACAACTGGCTTATTATTAAAACTTTAAACTTAGAAGGTATAGGTAGTGATTTAGATTAGTATATTAAGTATGACGAATTCGTTGCGTTGATAGATGTTAATAAACCATATATTCATGAATTTTAGCTATTCGAACACATGTAGGGTATTTAAGAGATGCAACTATAGAAAATTTCAGCAACTTGTGCCATCGAAAAGATTTAAAAGAGGCATTATTGACCCTTGGGTCTATGATAAAAATAGTAACAGGAAATTTGGATCATGATGATGCCATCCGATATGACTCATTGATTTCTAAACTAAACGATGATCAGATAGTGTCGGATAAGAGAATTACATTGGTCTCAAAATCTTGGATAGTTTCATCAACAGTACAGAGACCTTACATAACAATATTTAATTTTAGATGAACGCTTAAAGAGAATCGAAAGAATTGTTAAATTCTAATTACAAAAGAAGAAAACTCCATTTATTCTACTTATGTCTTAGGTATGTTTGACATGTTTTGAGTTATTTTAGAACTATTAACGTAATACTAGAGAAATCGAAACTGCACTAGCGTTCAGTAAGGTATCTGTTCTGCATCAATCAATTTTAACTCTACGGAATTGTTAAATTTATTACAATCAATCGCGACAACTGAAAGTTTGTTATATCCTGTAAATGAAAATAACTTAGTTAAATTAGAAAATTGTATTAAGGTTAAGGCTTTTAAAAGGAAACAGATCACGTTTATCTTAGAGGTCCTTTAGTAGGAATAAAACATATAGTTATTTCAAAATTTATTCATTGCCAATTACTATTGCAAACAAAACTATTATAGTTATTCCCAAATACCCATACTTATTGGTGAAAAAGAAAAGAATACTTGCCAGTCCGAGCCTGTAAACAAATATCTTTGGGTAATCAATTCCTGTGCAATAACGACGAAGTGCTGCTGCAGCAGAACAAAGCTGCGTGGAACAGCTCATGGAGTTTCAATGAAACCTCGATGCCTGTGAACAGCATACTGTTGACATTGAAGATCCCAAAATCCAACGAATAAGCCACAGCTGAATACTATACGTGAAACCATAGGCTTACCAGAAAGTGGGAAATGACGTCACTCACGAACTGTTATGTGGTACCCATAATCACCGTAAACGATTTATGTGAAGGCAAATTGGAAATATTCATTTTAAATACCAATCTTCCTCAGATGACCTAAATTATCGAATTTACCCAATGACAAACTTACCCGAACTGATTTCGAAACCTCCCAGTGTCAGTGAAGTGAGTTTAAAAGTATAAATCTAGACGAAACTAAACAATTGGTCCAACTAGTAAAATTTAACAAAATAAATCTCAGTGAAAATGCAAGTGCTATTAACATTAAAAGTGTTAGTTTAGGAACGATAATTTTGTATGTAATTCTACCAATTATTTTCTGTATTGTAATTATTATTAGATATAAACTGTGTGTAATTAAGCGAAATCATCGGATACCTGAAAATGCCGATAATTTCGCTCTTGAAGGAAGAGTCATGGATTCAACCCCACACAGAGTGATACAAGTACGTGCATAAATGCTATTGCTGACTTTGCACCCTGTGTGTGGCCTATATCGCGACACTAGAGTAAGCAATTGTAATAAGGTCTGCATCAAACATGTATTAGAATAAGTTTGCCATTATGTGAGTACATGAGCTTCTGTACGGACATCTCTTAGTTTTATTTTAGTTTTTAAAAACGCCTCCATCGCTCCCGTTAACTTGACTAGATAACTTTCATAACCAGGTTTATAACCTGTTTATAAAAGGTGAGCGGTGTGAACTGCGATCGTCAATCTGCCTGCAAAGCGTGTCAATTAAGGCAAATCCTCTCTACAACGGGAGAGGCCCATGGCCAGCAGTGCACTTTTAGGAGTTGATGGAAAAGTAGATAAACCTAGAACCCGCGATATATTAACTAGTTACGATATAGTCCAGTTGAGATGTCGACTACGAGAACAATGTAGTTAGTCTTGTATTCTGAGCACATTTGTATAGTGATAAGACATGAAGTGGGAAGCAGTAAAGACGACTTTAATCGTTTAACTTTGTAGCATTTTAAACTATTGTTTGTCAAGTGTAATTTCATTTGTCGTTGTTCGACAAAATGTAGCTTGTTACAAAGTTGGAAAATTAGCAGAAGGCGGTCATTGTCGACTAATGAATTATGTGTACGTATAAAACGTATAACATCTCGCTATGATTCGTGTTTGTGGACAGGATGCTGAATGGTATGTATGATCTTGAAATTTTTAGGTCTAGTTTTTTATCTATCACTTAGAACATGTCTAAGTTATATATAAACAGTATTGTTGTACTTTTTTTGGTAAAAATCAAACAAAAGGATACCCGCCGAGTTCGCCGATTTCTTTGATTAGGGGATCATAATTTTCGAAGTAAATCGAAAAATCGACGAAATAGAAAGAACGTTTGCCAAACCAACTTTTAGTTTCATGTGTCGATAAAATAAAGATACTTCATTTTATGAACTTGTTTTAAGCTTATTTGTAGTTTTATTGTCAGATTTTTCTTCGCGGTAATTTTGGAGGTAAAATGGGGGATATAATTTTGAAGTAGTTTAAGCAAACAAACTAAATGAAATAAATCACATAAAGATAAAATACTTTTGCATTATAAAATGAGTTTTTGACGACAATCTAAAATAAAAATTTTAAAAACATAACTTCTCTTTCACCTCAAAACTATTTTGAAAATTAGGATTTTAACTACACTTCAGTACTTTGATTGACTATGCAAAATTTCAATCGCTTACATAATATGCGAGTCTGGGCCCATTGGCGAGCCCAATGCCACTGCAGCTTACTAAGAATTTCGGGGATATAATGTCACCCTGTCTTACACCTGCATTTGGATGGGTTTCTAATATGGGTTGTACTAATGTGTTATATATGTACACATAAATAATTTTCGGTGCTGCTACATGGTGCGTATACATATATAATTATTTTTAGATATTATATTATTATTAAATGTTTATTTTTATAAAATTATTTTTTCATTCCCGATTGGCCGAATTATATTAGCAAAATGGAACATTTATGATATGACCTGCCTGTTTGTGTATGTTGCAGACATTTATCTCCGAGACTTATACGTGAATTAGTCTCCGAGATTGTATGATTGAAATGTGACATTTTTTATTGATGGAGTTTGGTTGGGGGTGTATAATAGGAAGCTAAAGTAATTTATTTAAAAATAATCGTATAGGGTATCAAATAAACGCTTTTAAATCACGATTTCAAAAATGGAGGCTACAAGTGGCATCAGATATACATAAATATGTACATGCATTTTTTTATAGGACAAGGGTGACACGCGAGCACACAGTCCACCTGATGGTAAGTGGTTGCTATGACCCATATACATCTACATCTATCCTCGTTTGCGAACCAAAATGCAGATGCGTTGTCAGTCGTGAGGACTAAGTTAGAATGCCGCTTTTCCAGTAAAAAAGGTCTCCGGTTCTCTACACTCACCATTCGAAACACAGCAGCATTAACCTGCTATTTTACGCTGGTATTTTGTGAGAGCGTGGTTCTTCCACGGTCGAACCGACCCATACGTGCTACAACTATACAATTAATATAGCTGCAGCATGGCTCTACCACCTATAAATATATACATACAACTGTAATACGCATTCTGGGGTAGTCGGTATAAAATAAAGGGGTTTGGTTTCCTGTATCACTAAATGTCCAAGTATAGCGTGCTTTTGGTTGATTTATTATGGGACCCAACCTGTCATATGTTAGTATGTAAGACTTTAGAAGTGAAGTGGTGTATGATTATTTTCATAGTCTTGAATAACTAGTAAATGTTTAACCTCATTGAATGTCTTGAAATTACTCTCTCTTCATAATACCACATTGTTCAACGTCATGCTCATGTTTTATTATAGCACACAGCTGTGTGTCATTTAATATGTGAGGCATTTATCACGTTCATTACGAGTCCCTCGTTATAACGAGAGCATAAAATCTCGTATAATATTTCTTTTGACATAGCAATTTATATATTTACAAGCTTTTATTTAACTTGCAATGTAATTATGTTTGTTTGCTCGAAATCTTGCAACTCAATTTTGAAGCAGATATCTTCAACCGATTGAGCTGAAATTTTGTATACATTTTAAGTTTGGATGACAATGCATGGTTAGCTGTGTGACATCTTTCTAAATCCAACATGGCGGAACACCCAAGATGGCGGACTAGTTATTTTTAATGCATTCCTACAATATGGGTATCAAATGAAAGGGCTTGCTTAGTATAACTCGAAAAATAAAGTGACGTTATTCTAAATTCAATATAGCGGACTTCTAAAGATGGCGGACTAAGTTTTTTATGTTTTCCTACAATATAGATATCAAATGAAAGGGCTTGCTGAGTATAACTTGAAAAATAAAGTGACGTCACTCTAAATCCAATATGGCGGACTTCTAAAGATGTCCAATTAAGTTTTTTATGCTTTCCTACAATATGGGTATCAAATGAAAGGACTTGCTGAGAATACGAATGCGAGTTAAAAAAAATAAGATGGTGATCATAAACTCCGTTGCTCCAATCCATCTGAAATTTTGGTGTACTGGGGTTTTTGGAGTCCTCGATTATGATATTAAGGTCGAATTGTTCGAGTCTGTAGCATCGGTTGGTTAACTTTGACTTGTGTAATTTGGCGAGATAGGCGTCAACAGCATTGGTTTGCAACCTGTCTAGGAGAAGGATAACTCCAAAATCAAACCCGGAACTGTGTTTCGTAAGGCACTAGTAAGATTCAAGCTGAAATAAGTGGCGCATTCTTCCAAACACCCAAGTCAAGGTGAGCCCGTGCCAAGGACTGAGTGGCATCAGGGTGTAACATGATGTCAATCCGTCTGAAATTTAGGTGTGCTGGGGTTTTTGGAGTCCTCGATTATGATATTGAGGTCGAATTGTTCGAGTTTGTAGCATCGGTTGGTAAACTTTGACTGCCTAAAGGTCTGGTAAATGGTGCCATTGGACATATTACAGAAATAATATGGCCCTGCTACCGTAGAGCACAAATATATGATACTGACATACCATCCGTCCGTATAGACTTCGGTAAAGACGGTGTTCATCTCATTCAACCCAAGACTGCAATTTACTGAAAAATATAGTCACGGCACTGCAGAACGAAGAATGCTGCCAAATATATTATGTTGGGCTTGCACAGTACACAAAATGCAGGGTAGTACTGTCGACCATGCCGTTGTACACTTAGGCTCGAAGCTCTTCGCTGCTAGTCAAGCATACGTGGCCTTAAGTGGGGTAAAATCATTAGAAGGTCTCCCTATTGAAGAGTTAGACTGTTTGAAATTAACCGACAAACGACCTTGCAACAATGATGCATTGAATGAGATGAACAGAATGAGAAACCTGTCCAGCGATAACTAAAAAGTAAAAATTAATTAAAAGTAAAAAAACTTTTTAAAAACAAGCTTTTAATTAAAAGAGCCCAAAGAAAATTGCTGAAAGTTATGTTTAAGCTCCCTTTTCGCTATTCAATTGAAGCACTTTACCAAAACGCCAAGGTACTTAGCATTAGAAAGCTATTTATGAAACAAATTATAAGAAGATATTATCGCTCAATTCCACCGTCACAACCCAATGTTCTCCAACGCCGATACCGAGTCCCATTACCTCTTGTTAGAAGTGCCCTTGTTCGAAGACAATATGATTTTCTAGCACATTTATAAATTTATAAAATTATTAATGAAAAACGAAAAATTGACAAACTGAATCAATATTCTTTAAAATCAGTAATAACTAAGTACTTGCTATCACTTAATTATGAAGAAGCTGAAAATTCACTCTAACTGTATAGTAACACCATCCTACTTACTAAGTATATGTTTATATATGTATATGTGTATGTATATATACAGGGTATTTTTGAAACGCTCCCGAAAACGAAGACAGACGACAGTACCAACTATATATTTGATGATGGGTGAAATATAAAATCGATCCTGATGAAAAAAAAATCATCTTTTCACAACGTTTTATTAGCTTTATTCACGCTGCATCGTGTTAGTATAGTTAAATAAAACGTTAATTTCATTAAAAAAAATTATGAAAATACTTAAACATTAAACCAGCAGTGGAATTTAAAATAAATAAATCATAAAATCAGCTGACTAGGGTCAATATCCGCGTCGAAGCCAAACTCTTTTATCTAGCTCGGTACAGGTCCCGTCACGTATAAAGAACGCTGAGCGACGGTGGAGGGGGTGTGTCTGCGCATGGGTACAGTCGCGTTCTAAAGTACTACATGGTACTAGGCTATTGTTTTATAATATTATAATAGTAATTAATGGTTTTATTCTTGTTGTTACGTTTTGTGTTTATTTTTTGTTTTAATAATGCCTAACGCGTACGTTTATACGTACGTGCCTTGAGAAGCTTGTGGGAATGCTGACTCGTCTGATAACAGCAGCATTTCAGCAAGTGTTGGAAAATCGGCCCATTGCTCCGGTAGCGCCAGGAGGTGGAAGGCAAGTGACTGTTCACTTCGAGGAGCGCATTTTAGATGTCGTTCGCCGGTATCCAAACCTAGGTACAAGAAGTATCGCTAAATTGTTAAGACGTCGGGATGGAACAAGTGTGTCATACTGTTCAGTTCACAAAGTGTTAAAGCGTAACCGAATGCGGCCATACAAAGTGCAAGCTTTAGTTCCCGGCGATCACGACCGCCGACGAGTTTTCTGTCGTTGGTTATTAGACCAACAACAACGTGTGCCTGGTTCCATTGAGCACGTTATCTGGACGGACGAGTCGACATTTACCAGAAACGGCCTGTGGAACCGAAGAAATACACACGTGTATTCAGAGGTTAACCCGCACGCTGTTCGACAAACCGGGCACCAAACCCGATGGTCGGTTAACGTATGGGCAGGTTTATTTAAGGATCGCATACTGGGACCAGTGTTTCTGCCACAGCGACTTAACGGACAGCGATACCTAAACTTTATAAATGAACAGTTGGTTGACATTTTAGACGACCTATCGTTGGATGAATATCGCCGCATGGTTCCAGCATGATGGTGCACTCCACATGTCGTGAGGTTCGTCCGTGAGCGCCTTACCGAATTATTTGATGATCGCTGGATTGGCAGACTAGGACCACACGCTTGGCCACCTCGCTTACCAGATCTGACCCCGTTAGACTTCTTTCTGTGGGGGTATGTGAAAGAAAGGGTTTTTAATCGTGAGTGTGATAGTGCTGACGAAATGCGCCAAAGGATCGTGGATGTTTTCGACAAACTACGTGCGGACTGTGTCGAAGACCACACGATGATGCCCCGCCTGCATGAGGAGACGCAACACCGAGCCCACATCTGCCTCGAAATGAATGGAGCACAATTTGAGCCGCATCTCATAAGACCACGGAGGATTTAGAGCAGTAAGCTGTTTCATACCTAATTTTTTTTAAATAACTTAGTACTGAACTGATCTGAATAGGTAGATAACTGAATACATCAGAATAATGAACATACCTACACGATGAATAAAACACATGACTCTAATCTTGTTAACATTTCATTTAAGTATTTTTTCATTAGCGGGGATTCGAACCAGTTATTTGGTTTATTTAACCTGTGAATTTGAATTAAAGTGGCTACGTGGATACAAGCACAGTGGCAAAATAGTAGGTTAAGTAGATAAGTTAGGTATTTAGACAAGTGTTGTAAATTATTAGGTATTGTGGTACCATCGCTAGTTGCGGGCCGCGCGAATTCGGCGTTCGCTCGTACATTGACCCCTAGTCAGCTGATTGTAATTCAGTAATTCCACTGCTGGTTTTATGTTTAAGTATTTTCATGTTTTTAATAAAATTAACGTTTTATTTAACTATACTAACACGATGGAGCGTGAATAAAGCTAATAAAACGTTGTGAAAAGATAATTTTTTTTCATCAGGAACGATTTTATATTTCACCCATCATCAAAGATATAGTTAGTACTCTCGTCTGTCTTAGTTTTCGGGAGCATTTCAAAATACCCTGTATGTGTATGAATATATATGTATATCTATGTGGATATACATGTATATAATAATTTTCACTATAGACGCAACACACCCACTGTTCACTCATTCAAACACACACACACACACACACACAAACACGCGCGCGCGCGCACACTACTACTATCCACACACACAACACTTTTTTCTCATTCCTTGATTTTCGTTTACTGCATGTTAGTTAATTGTTAACCGAATTCTGTTTATTCTTAATTCGTCAGAATCTATTGTAATTGTACCACTAATAGGGGAAGGCACTGGTTTCTAAGATACAGTTATTACAACTAGTTTAGAAGCCAGGGTTCCATTAAATTGTTAAAAGATTTGTGGCAAATAAAGAATTTATTTATTTATTTATTTAATGAGATTTAAGTTCTCGTATTTACTTAGTTTGAGCATTTAAAAGTTAAAATCAATCAGATCCTTTTTACCTACACAGGTAACTCTCGCGACCACTTTTTATATGATATAAATTGTGTAATGACGTTATAAGTTGATAGTAAAAGTTTTAAAGGAAAAGTTTATTTTAATCTTTTTAGCGCATTTAATTAAAAGCTTGTTTTTAAAAAGGTTTTTACTTTTAATTTATTATTTTGTTTATTATTTTACCTTACACGTTGTTTTATATTGGATAACTAATACTGGGATAAGTTTTAATTGTTACTAACACCTATGGAAGAAAAATCCGATTTTTTTTTATTGATGTGATTAGTGTAGTAAATTTATTGAGAATTTTAAATATATTTCTTTTAGAAAAAAAATCATATTTATATTCATTATTAGTATAAATAATATCATCGTCATATACAATTGGGTATGACATTATAAAAAAGGGAATATTGTAATCATCGCTTTTAGTTGTCATTGTGATGAAGTCATTAACCGAGTTTTTATGCGAATCCAAATGGATACAACCATTTTAATCATGGTTTCCCATGGATGAAGATATCAACGATATTTGTCATTTCAAATCTTTAAACACCAAACTTACTTTATGATTTCCATTAATAAACACCGCATCGTGTATGTTTCTTTATAAAATATTTGTTTAATTGTCCAGATATGCCAAAGTTATTTTTATATTTTTAAATAGAGACCTTTATTTTACATTTACAACACAATTGTGTAATAATAGTAAAAAAATCCAAAATGAGACTTATATCCCCTTTTACTATGCACAAGTATAACTTGAGACTTTGATAGCTCAGAGGAACTATATAGTATGCTAGTAAATCGAGTGCCATATCCGTCGAAACCAATAAAAGTTTGAGTGCTAATTTACAAAGTGCTTGGCGTTGAAGTAAAACATCTCGAACTTTTTATCTGAAATATAAGAAAATATTTCAGGAAAATATGATTAAATTAATAGAAATATCACAGAAAGTAAATAGAAAATGATTGCCAAGTAATTTTTTCTACCTTTGAAAAATCTTACCCTATTAAACGAAATATTCGTATTCCTGAGTCGTAGAGCCGTTTTACAGTCATAAATTGCACATAGAAAAACAACTAGACCGAGATTAATTAAAAGTTAATAATAATTTGTCACTAAGTTTTCCTTCATCGCCGAGCACGCATGCAACTAAACAGCATACAGGCAACTAAACAGACAGATCTCCAAATGCAAGCGGCAAGAATTACGCAACTACAACACAATTCTTATTGAAGAAGCGATCGAGCGGAACCAAAACCTCAAAGTCTTTTTCAGAAATCTGTCTGCCAGAAAGAGCTAACTGTTAAAGATAAATACCGAATATGGTAGCATCGTTTCCGGGACACGTCAGATTTTGAGTGAGATTGAGAGGTTTTACGGATGAAGAAACTTAACTTTTCTACGGGCAGCTGTACATGTCATCGTTGGATCCACAAGCAAGTGTAAGTGATGATCCAAGAGCAAGTCTCATCCGACATTATTCCGATGATATCGTGGACATTAGTCTGAGCAAGATTAGAATGGCTCTCCAGCACCTTAAAACGGCAAGACCCCGGGTGAGGATAGAATTACAGCGGAGGTTCTGAAAGCGGGTGGAAAACCAGTACTTGAAGTCCTCAGAAGCTTCATCATTTCGTCATTACTCCGGAGGCGTGGAGCAGAAGTGCGGTGGTCTTGTTCTTCAAGAAAGGCGACAACGTACTGTTGAAGAACTACAGACCGATTTCTCTTCTGAGTCGCGACTACGTGCTGTTTTCGAGAGTCATTACGAATCGTCTCGCACGCAGACTCGACGACTTCCAACCTCCCGAAAAAACCGATTTCCAAAAAGACTTTAGTACCATAGACCACATATGTATCCTTCGGCAAATTGTACCGAAGATCGAAGAGTACAATCTGGCAATTTGTCTTGTGTATGTGAACTAAGATAAAGCCTTTGAATCCGTCGAAATTTGGGCTGTGCTACAGTCCCTTCAGCGGTGCCAAGGTCTTTGTAGGTATATAAAAGTGCTGAAGTGTTTGTACAGTATAGATCAGATCACATGTATGTGAATTATATTGAAAGTCATATTGAAAGTGTGTGTGCGTGCGTGTGTGTGTGTGCGCGTGCGTGTGTGCGTGTGCGTGCGTGTGCGCGTGTGTGTGTGTGTGCGTGCGGGCGTGTGTGTTTGTGTGTATGTGTGTGTGAAATGGTGGGACGATATTTCACCCCGCAAATTTCACCATTGTCCACTGCGGGAAAATTATAAATTTTATCCCCTTCATCTCAATGGTTGCCAGCCCAGCATGCATTATACATATATGCATTTTTCAAGGAATTTCCTGCCTCCTGATTGTGATTGATGATGTAGAATAGTATCATCAGGGCTCTGCACTCCCCAAACTACCTGTCAGTACTAAGAAACTTTTGAGTATTGGACAGATCTTTTCAGTTGTGTACTCAAGTATGCATACTTTTGAAAAGGGCGTTTATCCATCAGTGTTTTAAGAAATGCTGTTACAGATTTAATAATCCTTGGAAATTTTAATTAATATTTGCTTATATTTTGCTTTAGATACAATGTATCCATATGTCAGAGGTATAAAATAAACATCAAGTTACCGTGTTAAATACGAATCTCCTCGTCAATCTGTAAACAGTGAACTTAAATTGAAACTAGAAGTAAAACTTTCCCTACGCAGGCGTTTTTTCTTGCGCTGGGATTCTGTGAGAGCGTGGTCTTACCCTGGTCGAGCCAATCCATTGGTGCTATAACCATAATATAGCTGCAGCGTAGCTCTACCACGTATAATAATGAGAACCATTTAAAAAAAAAAATTTTAGATAATAAAATATTATTGAAATCATTTTCTAAATCACCATTACAATAAACCTTTTATACCTGTAACCTAGAATCAGCAAAGATAAAGTTAACCGATATTTTTCACGACACAAATTATTACGACAAGTTCTTCGTTGGGGTGCTGCTTTCACTCTTCCTCATCATCCACTTTTAAAGCAATGCGAGGAATTATTTCTATACTTGTCAAGTGAAATAAACTTTCTAACTCGTGCTTATTATTAATAAAGCTTCACTATTACAACAGCCTTCACAAGTCCACAGCTGAACATAGGCATACTTAAAGTATAAAAATAAAGTAACAAAGCCATCCATCGACTTCCTGTATGTCTTGCCCACTAGGGGCCTCTGTAGTATTTTTTTATATCTATACATCTATACACGTAAATGGAAGTGTCTGTCTGTAATATTGAAATAACTGGCTTCTATTAAACGCAGGGGTTATTTGCATGCTATTAAGACATAAATAACCATTTTTATAATTTTTGTCTGTCTGTCCGTCTGTCTTTCCAAGCAACGTTCGGAATGTATGAACCGATTATGATGAAACTTTACACTAAGAGCAATGCCAGGCGGGATCTACGCATAATCTTCAGCTTACTAATCTGTTGGGCTATGTCGATCACTCTGGTTCTACTGCGGATATCCTCATTTCTAAGTTTATCACGCAGTGAGACTCCAGCATAGCCCTCTCCATAGCTCGCTGAGCGACCTTGACTTCCTCATCCGGCCAGCAGTGAAGGACCACGTCTCAGTTCCGTAGGTCATCACTGGCAACACGCACTGGTTGTACAGCCTCGTTTTCAAGTTTTGAGGTATACCTGACGAGAAGATGTGCCGTAATTTCCCGAACGCTGCCCAGCCGAGTTGAATCCGTCGATTGACCTCTCGGTCGAAGTTGGACTTACCTAGTCGAACTATTTGTCCCAGGTAAATATATTCGTCAACAACTTCGAGCTTAGTGCTCCCAACAACTACCGGCATGGGTGTGACATGGACATTAAACATGATCTTTGTTTTGTCCATGTTCATCTTAAGACCTATCCGTTGGGAGGCACTATTGAGGTCATTGAGCATAGTGCTTAGGTCCTCAGAGATTCTGCCATAAGAACTATATCATCGGCAAATCGAAGGTCAGTGATGTACTCGCCATTGATGTTAATGCCGTATCCTTTCCAGTCAGAGCTTGAAAACGTCTTCAATGCAGCGGTGAAGAGTTTCGGGGATATAACGTCACCCTGTCTTACACCTCTCTGCAGTTGGATAGGTTTTGTACTCTGGTTCTGTACTCGGATAGCCATCGTAGCCCTACTGTACAAGCACTTCAGCACTTCGATATACCGACAGTCAACTTGGCACCGCTGAAGGATTGCAGCACCGCCCAAATTTCGATGGAATCAAAGGCTTTCTCATAGTCACATACGCCAGACATAGTGGCAAATTGTACTCCTCGGACTTCTGTACAATTTGCCGAAGGTATGTGGTCTATGGTGCTAAAACCTTTTCGGAAACCGGCTTGTTCGGGA